>JAHRHZ010000268.1:15489768-15550498 GCA_024137785.1 Ginglymostoma cirratum
TGTGTGTGTGTGTGTGTGTGTGTGTGTGTGTGTGTGTGTGTGTGTGTATAGTGTGGTGGGTCACCTGTAATGCGACATGAATTCAAGATCCTGGTTTGAGCCCGTCCTCGTGGGTACCAAGCTTGGCAATCAGCCTCTGTTTGACGACTCAGTGTTGTTGTGTATCCTAAAGTCTGCCTTAGAGGATGTTTACCCAAAGACCCGAGGCCGAATGTCCTTGATCCGCTGAAGTGAGCCCCGATTGGGAGGGAACATTTCTGTCTGGCGATTGTTGCGCAGTGTCCATTCATCTGTTGTAACGTTTGCAAGGTTTCATCAACGTATCATGCCTTGGGGCATCCTTGCCTACAGCGTATGAGATAGACAACGTTGGCTGAGTCACATGAGTATCTGCTGTGGTGGGTTGGGTACCCATGTGTGATGGTAGTGTCCATGTTGAAGATTTGACATGTCTTGCAGAGGTTGCCATGACAGGGTTGTTTAATGTTGTGGTCGATGTGGTCCTGAAGGCTGGGTAGTTTACTGCGAACAGTGGTCTGTTTAAGGTTTGGTGATTGTTTGAAGGAAAGAAGTAGAGGTGTGGGGAAAATCTTGGTGAGGTGCTCATTGTCATTGATAATGTGTTGAAGGCTGCAAAGAACATGGCGTAGTTTCTCCGCTCCTGGGAAGGACTGCACGACAACGGGTACCTTATTGGACATATCCCGCGTCTGTCTTCTGAGGAGGTCATTATGGCTTTTCGCTGTGGCACATTGGAGCTGGCGGTTGATGGGTTGAACATCGTATCCTGTTCCTATGAGGGCGTCCTTCAACACCTTAAGATGTCCATCTTGTTTGTCCTCATTGGAATAGATTCTGTGTATCCATAGGGTTTGTCCATCGGGGGTAACTGTTTTAATATTCTTCAGGTGGAAACTAGAGAAGTGCAGCATCGTGAGGTTATCCGTGGGCTTGTGGTAGAGTGAGGTACTGAGGTGTCCGTCCCTGATAGAGATGCATGTGTCCAAGAATGAAACTGATTCTAAACAATAGTCAATGCTAAGTCTGATTGTGGGATGAAAATTGTTGATATTGGTATGTAGTTGTTTCAGTGATTCCTTGCCATAAGTCCAAAGGAAGAAAATGACTTCAATGTATCTGGTGTATAGCGTTGGTCGGAGGTTCTATGCAGCAAAGAAGTCTCGTTCTAATCTGTGCTTGAAAATGTTGGCATATTGGGGAGCAAATCCGGTCCCATGGCTGTTCCTTGTGTCAGGATGAAGAACTGGTTGTCAAAGGTGAAGATGTTGTGGTTTAGGATGAAGCGGATGAGTTGTAGGATGGTGTCTGGAAATAGGCAGTTGGTGGTGTTGAATACTGAGGCTGTTGCAGCAATGTCATCATTGCGGGTAGAGTGCCGAAACGTCCATTGTGACGAGGAATGTTCATGGTTTGAATGGTATGTGGGTGCTGAGTTTCTGTAAGAAATCTATAGTGTCATGCCAGAAGCTGGGGGTTCTCTGTACAATGGGTTTTAAGGTGCCCTCGACATAGCCAGAGAGGTTCTCACACAGGGTGCCATTGTCTGATGGGACGTTCAGGTGTGGGGAGAGTTACTCTTAGATTAGTTAAAGATAGTGATGCAGCAGACTCCGAGCAGGAGCATACTAGCTGGATATAGCGGCCTCAAAAATGCAAAACAGTTACCCAGAGTCCAATGGAAGGCAGAGTCAGTAAGGGCTAATGATGCAGGCTTGTGTCCATGAAAGTAGTACAGTCCATGGATATCAACACAAGTCCCTCATGGGGCTATGAAGAACAGAAATGCTTCTTTAGCCTTCCTGGTCGTTGAGTTTCCCACCATTCTGATCATGAGAACCAAGAAGATGACCTGGAAGCCACTTGTACCCCTATATGTTGCTGGTGGGCTGGAGCAATTTCTTATTAACCTCCATTGTAATTTCTTCAGGAACAAGTACGTTTCTAATTTGCATCATTCCTGCTTGCCTAACACTGGCCCGGATTTAAGATCCGGCTTTCTATCTGAAAAGTGAAGGAAACAAAACCAGCAATGCAACACTTTTAGTACCAATTTTCTCAGTTGCTCAAAGATACTGCTCTTGGTAGACATGCATTCCCTCATTGTTTCATGCTAGTACATAAACCAAAGCTCAATTAAAAAGGGCAAATGTAAGGTGGATGTATCATTTGGGAACAATCACAATGTTCCCAAGGAGAAACATCATATCTTAGCTCATTCAGACCTTGAAGGCATGCAAACATTATTGCAAATATAATGAAAACTTATGATGTGCCCTCTCCCCTTATAAAACAATGATATACTACTCTCCTAGATGTGAAGGTCATCTCTTAATTCTTTAGTGAATTGGTAACTCTAGTGGAGACACAATATTTATCTTGTTTATGCATTATTTTCATATTTATTCTTCTTAGACAACATTTGGAAGAAGTCAAAGAAGTATCCTGCACGAGGTCAAGCACAGACACCTCTAGCGATTTTTAACTTTATCACCTTGCTGCAAGAACTGCTCAAAATATAAAACGTGCTCAAAATATTACACAATTGGGGTTTATTCTGACATAGATGAATGAAAATCAAGTCCAAATTCACTTTCAATTATCCCATGAAGGTCAGGCTTTGTAGCACTGATGAATAAGGATTGATTTCAGGTGGCTGAGTTTGCATTAACCAGCACCATGATCTAATAACACACACCATTGGCCTCCGAGGAATGAACATACTTTGCTAAATTTAGATGTTCAATAAAATACATTTGTAGCCAGAATCTGGCTTTCCTCCCCCCCTCAGTTACTTAACAAAAACACTGCAGAACTGCAGCTGTACCTAATATATTCAGAATGCTGCATGTGTTCATTGTGCGTGGATTTACACTAAAGAATGATTGTGCTGTGCCCAGCCACACAGACTAAAACAGCAATCAAGCACGAGACTTGAAACAACTGGGAGAGCAATAATAGCAATCAAAAGATAACACAAGCTGTCAAGTAGGATAGTTTGTGGAGGGTACAAAGGTTAATTCAAAATCAACCTGAATTGATGAATAATGTGAATCAACATTCACTGTGACATCTTTTTTCTGCAGGTGGTAATATTGCATGCAAGACTGAATGAGAAATATTTGCATAAAATATGTTGGCTTGTCAAATTTTTGTTTTGAAGTTGGTCCATTAATCTATTAAAATGCAGAACAAATTGTGATAACAAAAAGGGAATATTCTATTTCATTTCAAGAATATATTTCAGTGAAGAAACATTGAGGAGCAATCGGTTACCGCTAAGTCAAAAGAAGAAAGTGGTCTGTTTCTAAAAGCATGAAGATAAAAGAAGTTTCAAATAACAAGAGGATAGAACAATAATCAAACACAATTTATACTAATGCAGAGAGTATTTGGCCCAACCTATTAGAATCAATAATGTATGTGGCTGACAAGTAAAAGTATTGACATTACTGGCATGAAAACCATGTGAAGAAGATAGACTCGAGCTGAGATTAAGATGGGATCAAATGTTTCTTAGAGGAAGTCTGATTAACCTGAGTACTGTGATTAGCAAGATATAACAGCCAACAGAAGAGTAAGTGGGACTGTAGAAAAGGAGATGGCAGAAGCAATTGGGTAGAACCTGCTAATGGTAATGGCAGCAAAGTAATTGACGATTGCTATTGATTTCCAACTCGAGGTGATTGGTTAGACAGTAAATTGTTCAGGCATGTAGGGGAGGTTGTGGAGAGTTGCAATTTGCTGATTATGGAGAATTTAAATATCCCAGAGGAGGTGTGGATAAATCAGAGATAGCAATGAAAGAGGATTGCAGGAGTGATCAGTTCATTTCAAAAATTTCTCGCATAGAAGGAAGACTCTGGATAGCAAGCAAGTGCAGGTGTTAATTAATAGATGCTCCTTGGCATATGAAGAGGTTTCAGGATAAATAGATTGGAAGGCAGAGAGTAGTAGAATGATTCTGGCCATGCAAACACCGAAAACTAGCTGCCTATGTGCAGAAGCCCTCAATTTAACCTTGTCAACCTACCTTTCCTCCATTACCTTTGCTGTATTGTTTTTAAAAGTCAGCTCCCATAAGTAGATATTACTGAACAGAAATAAACTTTCTGATTGATAGGAACAGGAGTACGCCATTCAGCCCCATGAAAATGTTCTTTCCATTCAATGGGATTTTGGGCAATCTGCATCATTACTCCCCTTTTGGGGGTGTGCCTTGATTCCAGATCCTTTTGTATCCTTATCTTGCAAAAATCTAATGATTATAAATTTAAAATTATGAATTAAGTTAGCATCAATTTAATGCCTATGTGAGTGTCTCTGGTTAACAATTGACGCTTGCACCTTGCACTTTTCTAAGTAGAACATATTGTCAGCCCTATAATGTTGTCCCATAGATGGAAAACAGTAGGCTACTTGTCATGTAATTTCAACTGCAAAATGAGTATATATTGCCAATTGTAAGTTTATACAATGGCGAGATAAACTTGCAGGTGAGTAGCAACACAGCTTAATTTGCACATATATTAAACTGGTTCCTAAATTAGTGCAATCTGAATGCTTATATTCTTATTCTCTTTAGTACCATCAAAAAATTTTACTGTCTTTTTCAGGAATATGTGAAATTATATTTCACTGCCATATTGTACAAATACGGTTAGACTGAGTGAATTAAAGATAGAGCAAACTATTGCGATAAATATAGCTGTCCTGACAGCTTCTGATTCTCAGAACAAACAAATTATTTTTAAATAGACAAATACCTTGCAGCAGTTTGCAAATCCTTGCAATTTAAGCCAATTGTTATTAATTACTTCTTTCTAGATAAAATGTTTGTGCTGCTTTGAGATATTTATGATTTCAGAGCTGAAACAAAAATATTGGAATATTTGGCTGGTATGACACTTCCTTTAGTGACTGAGGTAAAGATGAACAATGATCCAAAAACAAAATTATGGTTTCTGGAAAGTTGAAGTAAGACCAGGAAAAGCAAGAAATACTCAGCAGATCTGGGATCACAGTGCGGAGCTGGATGAGCACAGCGGGCCAGGCGGTATCAGAGGAGCAGGAATTCTTCCAATTCCCTGGACCCCAACACCTCATCTTCACTGTGGACATCCAATCCCTGTACACTTGCATTCCCGATCCAGATGTCCGAAAAGCCATCCGCTTCTTCCTCTCCTGCAGGCCCAACCAGACCCCCTCCACCTACACCTCATCTGCTTAACTGAACTCGTCCTTACCCTTAAGAACTTCTCCTTCAACTCCTCCCACTTCCTATAGACTAAGAGGGTGGCCATCAGAACCCGCATGGGCCCAAGCTATGCCTACCTCTTCATAGGATATGTGGAATAGTCCCCCTTCCACAGCGAGGCTGGCACTATCCCACACCTCGTCCTCCGCTACATCGATGACTGTATCGGCACTGCCTCCTGATCCCACAAGGAGCTTGAACAGTTCATCAACTTTACTAACACCTTTCACCCCAACCTCAAGTTCACCTGGACCATCTCTGATACCTCTGTCTCCTTCCTGGACCTTTCTGTCTCCATCTCTGGTGACCGCCTCGAAACTGACATCTATTTCAAGCCGATGACTCCCACAGCTACCGAAAATACACCTCCTCTCACCCACCTTCCTGCAAGAATGCGATCCCCTACTCCACCTTTGCCGCATCTGATCCCGAGATGGGGCATTCCACTCCCGAATGTCCCAGGTGTCCTCCAATTTCAAGGACTGCAACTTCCCCCCTTCGGTGGTCAAAAATGCTCTTGACCGCATCTCTTGCATTTCCTGCATTTTTGCCCTCATATTCCCTCCCCTCAACAAAAACAAAGACCGAATCCCCCTTGTCGTCACATATCACCCCACCAACCTCCATATCCAATATATCATTCTCCGCCACTTCCATCACCTACAATCTGACCCCACAACCAAAGATATATTTCCCTCCCCACCCCTATCTGCCTTTTGTAGGCACCACTCTCTCCACAACTCCCTCGTCCGCTTCACATTCCCCACTAGCACCACCACCCCGGCACCTGCCCCTGCCACCACAAGAAGTGCTATATCTGCCCCTACACCTCCACCTCACCTCCATTCAAGGCAGAAAACAAACCTTTCACATCAGACAGAGGTTCACCTGCACATCCATCAATGTGGTATACTGTATCTGCTGCTCCTGATGTGGCCTCCTCGACATCAGTGAGACCAAGCAGAGGCTCGGAGACCGCTTTGTAGAGCACCTGTGCTCTGTTCACGACAAACGACAACACCTTCCGGTCATGAGTCATTTCAATTACCCTTCCCACTCCCTGGATAACATGTCCATTGTGGGGCTCCTCCAATGTCACAATGACGCCACCCGGAAACTGGAGGAGCAGCACCTCATATTTCACCTTGGGAGCCTACAATCCAACGTGGACTTTACCAGTTTCAAAATCTCCCTATCCCCGGCCTCATTCCTTGACTAACCCTCCCTCTCATCCCAGCCTCCTTGACCTGACACAACCTGACAAAACAGTCCATCTTCCCTCCCACCTCACTGACCAATCCCCACCACTGCCTACCTGAAATCACCTATCACCATCTCTCCTACCTATCCCAGCCCCACCCCTCCTCTCTATTTATTTCTGAGCTCCCATCCCCCTCTCCCACTTCTGAAGAAGGGTCCTGACCTGAAACATCAACTTTCCTGCTCCTCTGATGCTGCCTGGCCTGCTGTGCTCCTCCAGCTTCACACTGTGTTAGCTCTGACTCCAGCATCAGCAGTTCTTACAATCTCTCAGCAGTTCTGGGAACATCTCAGGAGTGGGAAACAAGGTTAACATTTCAGGTTAATGACTGCGTATCAGGATTGATGATGATCTTTAGTATTATATACTTTCTTGACCCGTAGACTTTCAAGAGCATTGTTTAGGCCACAAATGGAATACTATGTGCCGCTTGGGTTGCCACACAGTCGAAAGGACATGATTGGACTGGACTGAGTGCAGAGGGGGCTCATTAGGAAGTTTCCTGGAATGGAAACTCTCACTTATGAGGTGAGACTGGATAGGCTGGCTTTGTTTATCTTGGAGTAGAGGAGGCTGAGGTGAGGATCTGAAAGAGGTAAACAAATTATGAGAGGCATGGATATGGTAGATTGTGAGAATCTTTTCCCAGTAGCAAATGTGTCTAAGACCAGAGGGCATAAGGTTAAGGCAAGGATTAAGTGGCTCAGGTGGGATGAGAGAAAAGGATTTTTCACCCAGATGGTGGTAGCAATGTGGAACATGTTGCCTTGGAGGATTGTGGAGGCAAGTACTTCTGGAACATTTAAGAAGCATTTGGATGAGCACTTAAAATGCCAAGGCAAAGTAGGTTATGGACCAAATGCATGCAAATGAGATTAATGTAGTTTGATGTTTGTTGGCCATGATAGGCATGATAAGCCAAAGGGCCTGTTTCTATGCTGTATGACTCTATGGCTCTGCAACAAAAGATGAAAGAAACCTCATCATATTGCTACTTAATATACCACTACATACATCAAGCTAAAGTTTGTGTGTTAAGATTCTGGCATTTTATGGGATTGATTTGCTCAGTTAGCTATATAGCTGGTTTGTGATGCCAGTTGTGTGGGTTCAATTCCTGTGTTGGCTGAGGTTACAATGAGGGACGCTCCTTCTCAGCCTCTCTCTTTGCATAAAGTATGGTGACCGTCAGCTTAAACCACCACCAATCGTCGCTCTCTAATGATAGAGTGGCCCTATGATCTAGTAAGACTATGGTGACTTTACCTTTTCTGTTTTATAATCATTTACAGAATGGAATCAGCATTTACCATAAGGCTAATGCCAAGGTACACTGAAGAAGGATTCTATGTAAATCTCAAGGGAACAAAATAGGAAAATTTTGTGGTTCCTGACAATGTGGTTGCATTCAAAAGATCTGTTACACACATGTACAAGTAGTAGCTCTTGGCACAAAACCTCCTTACCCAACAATCTTATTGGGACATCTTTCCAAGGAAGCTCCTTTCCACTTGTTGCAATGAGCACAAAAACCAGTTGGGGAATCATCTTATCTCCACACTGAACTGCAGTGAATGCTGGTTGTTCTTCCTTGTGTTTTCACTGCAAGTTAGAGTATGTTCAAATTTTGACTATCTGCATGAAATGCAAGTGGTTACTGATCATTAGCAATCTTTTCCCATCTGTAAATAAATAAGGTAATGACATAAATTCAATGTTTTACTAAGTAATTTGTTATTTGTTTTAATAAATATAACATTTTGCTTTTCTCACTATTCAAACTTAATAAGCACATTTTCATGTAAAAAGAAAGACATATTTTACAAATTTCTGCAATTTACCTTACTCCTGTAAAATCTGAGTCATCTCCTCTGGCTTCAAAGAAAAAGACATGCACACAATGATCTCAACAAAAAGACTTAAAATTCTGCAAAAATGGTCATGATTGGAGCCTGACAAAATTAATTTCAATAATATAACTGAAATAGTTTGCATTTGAAGAGTGACATTCCATTTGATTACTTTTCCAACTAAATTCGCCCAATTTCCATTTGGATCGATACAGCTATTCATCATGATTATAATAATGTCATCAGATTAGGGGATTTCGATTACTCACTTGCCATATGAAGCAAGTAAGTAACTTAGTGCCACACCTGACATCCCGGCGGATGCATTTGAAGTGAAGCAGGCAAATGTAAAGCATGCAGCAATGCAGGTATGTACCACTATCTGTTTATAAAGGATCCCCCTTTGTGGATATCTTTATCCCAGACTAAATGAATTTATTTTGAAAGCAGTCAATTTAGCCAGGCTTTCATAAATTAACAAGGTGTCTTAAATGGTAATGATTCTCATTCTGTCCAAAAGTATTCAAGAGAAAGCAAGGCGAGCTTGAATTCTTGACCTCCTTCAGGATGGCTGCGAACATAGTTGAGGAGACTGTGAAACTACCACAGCAGCCATCACTTTGAATATCAGATAAAGTCAAAGACCTAGAGGGAGATGTAAATAATGTAGTGTAATGTATTCAAAGGAGTCTTGTGAAGGATGTTGAATATGTAAAAAGGATAGACTATATTATCATGGGAGGGGTTGTAAGAGCACATGACTACCAGGACACGGTTCTCCCTCACAGCATCATGGCAGTTAGTGTTTACCATACTGGAATAAAAGGTGATTTTGCTGATAACTAAATCTTTTTTAATTTTTTTATCAACACTGCTTCAGATTAAAGCAAAGTAGAATAGAAGATTTTTAATGTACAACAAGACCTGGACAGCATGCAGGATTAGGCTGATAGGTAGCAAGTAACATTTGCGATACACAAGTGCCAAGCATGACCATGTCCAACAAGAGAAAATCTAATCACTCCACTTGACATTCAACGGGATTGCCATTGCTGAATTCCCCGTTATCAATATCCTGGGGATCACCATCAATCAGAAACTGACAAACCAACCACATAAATGCTGCGTAGAATCTTGAGGTGTTGTGGTAGCATTCCCTACCTCTGTGCTAGAAGGTCTGGGCTCAAGTTCCATTTGCCCTGGAGTTATGTCATGACATGTTTCATCAGGTTGATTAAAATAATAATGAATGTGGCATTGGTGAGAACTATTTGGTTTAGTTTTGATATATTTCATGGTCAAGGGCACATCTATAATTGGCCAAGGCACACATAAATAGTTGCTATTTTGTCAAGCAATTAGACATAACCAGTGTCTATGAAACTGTATACCAAAAGAGTCAGCACCTTTATAAGTGGAAAAGAGTAGAAAGAGCTCTTTATTTTAGATTATGAGAAAATTCTAAATCACTACATAGAGACAGAATAATTGTTTCAGGTGGCTTGCAATCTGAAATCATTAATGGCAGAAATAAGGAAATACCTAAGCATTGGTTAGTTATTTTCAGAATGTTGAGAATCCAGACATTGAGTTGGAGGTCTGAAGGTTGGCTCCTTAAATTCCAATATGTCAAGAAGAAATGCAGCATAATTCATTTTGGGATGGAGGTGACGGCAGTGACAGCAAGGACATCTTAAGGGGAAATGTCAATGCTTGTCTGAAGAAAGTAAAGGCCAAAAAGGGCAAGACAGCAAGATTTTAGAAGCAGATGGCCTCCCGAATCTGTTGGAGTTCTCTGAGATGGCAATTCAATCAGTGACCTATGGACATCATTACACCGAGGATACCAGAAGAGAGAAGGGGGATGACGATGAGGAAGGAAGAGATGCTTGAAGTACAAGAGACCCCGGGGGAAGTACCTCTCGTAAACAGGTTGACTCTCTTGGAAACTGTCGAGACAGACGACACTGCCAGTCCGAGAGGCGGACAGGTCTGCGAGTCGAAAATTGGCGTAGAGGCAGAGCCGAGGAGTCAGACATCATGCAGAGCAGTGGTAATAGGGGACTCCATAGTGAGAGGGACTGAAAGGGGTTTCTGCAGCAACAGGCGAGATTTGAGGATGGTGTGTTGCCTTCCTGGTGCCAGGATCCAGGACGTCACCGACAGATTGCAGGGAATCCTCATGGGTGAAGGTGAAGAGCCAGAGGCGGTGGTGCATGTCGGCACAAATGACGTCGGGAAGAAGAGGAGGGACATTCTACAGCAGGACTTCAGAGAACTCGGAAGAAGACTGAAAAGCAGGACTTCCGGGGTGGTTATCTCCGGTTTGCTTCCAGTTCCTTGGGCTGGAGAGGGCGGGAATAGGGAGATAATGGACTTGAATGTGTGGCTGAGAAACTGGTGCAGGAAGCAAGGATTTACATTCTTGGATCACTGGGGTATGTTTTGGGGTAAGGATAAATTGTACAAGAGGGACGGGTTGCACCTTAATAGGTGAGGGACCAGCATTCTGGCAGGCAGGTTTACCACTGCAACACAGGTGTGTTTAAACTAAGTAGTGGCGGGGAGGGGCAAACTGGAAATTTAAGAATGAAGTTGAAGGGAAAGTGAGAATAAGAGAAGTTAAGAAAGACACAGAATCAACGGAGCAGAAAACTCAAGAAGGGATCGTACAGTATGGCCAAGTGAAATAGGGATTGATAGGAAGGGTGAGGGGAGTAACGAATTAAAAGTATTATATATGAATGCACGAAGTATAAGAAATAAGGTGGATGAGCTTGAGGCTCAGGTGGAAATTGGCAGGTACGATGTTGTGGGGATAACTGAGACGTGGCTTCAAGTAGACAGGGCCTGGGAAATGAATATTCAAGGCTATACATGCTATCGAAAGGATAGACTGACGGGCAGAGGGGGTGGGGTGGCCCTGTTGGTGAGGAATGATATTCAGTCCCTTGCGAGGGGGGACATAGAATCAGGAGATGTAGAGTCTGTATGGATAGAGCTGAGAAATTCTAAGGGTAGAAAGACCCTAATGGGAGTTATCTACAGGCCCCCAAATAGTAGTCCGGATGTAGGATGTTAGTTGAATCAGGAGTTGAAATTGGCATGTCGCAAAAGTATTACTACAGTTGTTATGGGGGACTTCAACATGCAGGTAGACTGGGAGAATCAGCATGGTACTGGACCCCAAGAAAGGGAGTTTGTGGAATGCCTCCAAGATGGATTCTTAGAACTGCTTGTACTGGAACCTACCAGGGAGAAGGCAATTCTGGATCTGGTGTTGTGCAACGAACTGGATTTGATCAGGGACCTTGAAATAAAGGAGCCATTAGGAGGTAGTGACCATAATATGATAAGTTTTAATCTGCAATTTGAGAGGGAGAAGGGAGAATCGGAAGTGTCAGTATTGCAGTTGAACAAAGGGAACTATGGAGCTATGAGGGAGGAGCTGGCCAAAGTTCAATGGTGCAATACCCCAGCAGGGATGGCAGTGGAACAACAATGGCAGGTATTTCGGGATATAATGCAGAAGGTGCAGGATCAGTTCATTCCAAAGAGGAAGAAAGATCCTAAGGGGAGACAGGGGTGGCCGTGGCTGTCGAGGGAAGTTAAGGACTGTATAAAGATAAAAGAGAAGAAGTATAACATAGCAAAGATGAGCGGGAAGCCGGAGGACTGGGAAACTTTTAAATAGCAACAGAAGATAACTAAAAAGGCAATACGCGGAGAAAAAATGAGGTACGAAGGCAAACTAGCCAAAAATATAAAGGAGGATAGTAAAAGCTTTTTTAGGTATGTGAAAAGAAATAAAATGGTTAAGACTAAAATTGGGCCCTTGAAGACAGAAACGGGTGAATTTATTATGGGGAACAAGGAAATGGCAGAAAAGTTGAATAGGTACTTTGGATCTATCTTCACTAAGGAAAACACAAACAATCTCCCAGATGTAATAGTGGCTGAAGGACCTAGGGTAATGGATGAGCTGAAGGGAATTTATATTAGGCAGGAAATGGTGTTGAACTGACTGTTAGGTCTGAAGGCTGATAAGTCCCCGAGACCTGATGGTCTGTATCCCAGGGTACTTAAGGAGGTGGCTCTAGAAATCGTGGACACATTGGCGATCATTTTCCAATGTTCTATAGATTCAGGATCAGTTCCTGCGGAGTGGAGGGTGGATAACGTTGTCCCACTTTTCAAGAAAGGAGGGAGGGAGAAAACAGGGAACTATCGACCTGTTAGCCTGACGTCAGTGGTGGGAAAGATGCTGGAGTCAATTATAAAAGATGAAATTACGACTCATTTGGATAGCAGTAACAGGATAGGTCAGAGTCAGCATAGATTTACGAAGGGGAAATCGAGCTTGACTAATCTTCTGGAATTTTTTGTGGATGTAACTATGAAGATGGACAAGGGAGAGCCAGTGGATATAATGTACCTGGACTTTCAGAAAGCCTTTGATAAAGTCCCATATAGGAGATTAGTGAGCAAAATTAGGGCACATGGTATTGGGGGCAAAATACTGACTTGGATTGAAAATTGGCTGGCTGACAGGAAGCAAAGAGTAGTGATAAACGGGTCCCTTTCGGAATGGCAGGCGGTGACCAGTGGGGTACTGCAAGGTTTGGTGCTGGGACTGCAGCTGTTTACAATATACATTAATGATATAGATGAAGGCATTAAAAGTAATATTAGCAAATTTGCTGATGACACAAAGCTGGGTGGCAGTGTGAAATGTGAGGAGAATGTTATGAGAATACAGGGTGACTTGGACAGGCTAGGTGAGTGGACGGATGCATGGCAGATGCGGTTTAATGTGGACAAATGTGAGGTTATCCACTTTGGTGGCAAGAACAGGAAGGCAGATTACCATCTAAATGGAGTCAAGTTAGGTAAAGGGGAAGTTCAAGGAGATCTAGGTGTTCTTGTACATCAGTCAATGAAAGCAAGCATGCAGGTACAGCAGGCTGTGAAGAAAGCTAATGGCATGCAGGCCTTCACAACAAGAATTGAGTATAGGAGCAAAGAGGTCCTTCTGCAGCTGTACAGGGCCCTGGTGGGACCGCACCTGGAGTATTGTGTGCAGTTTTGGTCTCCAAATTTGAGGAAGGACATGCTTGCTATTGAGGGAGTGCAGCGTAGGTTCACGAGGTTAATTCCCGGAATGGCGGGACTATCATATGTTGAAAGATTGGAGCGACTGGGCTTGTATACACTTGAGTTTAGAAGGATGAGAGGGGATCTGTTTGAGATGTATAAGATTATTAAGGGATCGGACACTCTGGAGGCAGGGAGCATGTTTCCGCTGATGGGTGAGTCCAGAACCAGAAGACACAGTTTAAAAATAAGGGGTAGGCCATTTAGAACAGAGTTGAGGAAAAACTTCTTCATCCAGAGAGTGGTGGATATATGGAATGCTCTGCCCCAGAAGGCAGTGGAGGCCAAGTCTCTGGATACTTTCAAGAAAGAGATAGATAGAGCTCTTATAGATAATGGAATCAAGGGTTATGGGGATAAGGCAGGAACAGGATACTGATTGTGGATGATCAGCCATGATCATAATGAATGGTGGTGCTGGCTCGAAGGGCCGAATGGCCTACTCCTGCGCCTGTTGTCTATTGTCTATTAAACAGACTTCATTCTGCTTAAATTTGCATAATGCAAATGATAACTTTCCATACCTGAGACATTGAATAGCAAATTAACTAATTAGATTGAATGTTGGCTTGAAAATAGAAAACAACGGGTAATGATAAATTTGCAGCTAACACCCCCATAGGTATCATGTATGTTTTCCTAGAGCTTCCAGTCATTTGATGCAGCCATGTTGCTGTTTTCCTTAACTTCACCAGTCTAATACCATCCTACAATTGTAAAGTTTTAAAGGCATTTGAAATATATTAAAAATGTGAAATTGTGAAACAATGCATTAAACAATATGAGAAAATTAGTTTTAATATTTGAGAATAAATGACAATACAGAGAAGTATTACCTCTTACATTGCAAGTAGATTTAAAAAAAACTGCAAAATACATTTTTCCTTGCTACTCACCCAAAGCAGATATGTTTCCCCTCTATGGTGTAGGTAATCCTAGATGACCTTTGCCCCTGATGACAGCAACACTCCGGTACTCTCTCAGCACCAGAGGCCAACGTGTTAGAGAGATGTGTTTTTACATTGTTTCCTGAAAGGGTACATTCAAAGAATCCTGTAACGATCTGCTCTGATTCTATAACCCGTTTTAGCGCAAAGTGATGTAGTAGGTCCATTGATTTCAGTTTGAAAGTGATTTTTGCATGACTGAGAACATCCGCAATTCTGCATCAAATACAGTTTGTATTTCCTATTCATATATAAGCAAGTCCTTTTGCAATATTGCAACTGAAATCACAGATAATTAATAATTGGGGAAAAGAATGTCAGGATATGTTGGAAGTAAATAATCACATTCAATAGGTTCTGAGTGCTTAATGCCGGATGGTCGACTGGACGTGTTCCATGTGTCTGACAAATATTTGCATTCAAATAGTTTTGGACATGAATAATGAGTACATGAGGAAGTTCCGGGAAATAAAACACTACAGAATAAAATTAGCCTCCACAATGTCACCCTTTTGATTCAACATCCTTTTCCAATGTAGTGCCCTTGATAGATATCTGGTAAATTTGTGCGCAGGTCGCTATCTGTAAAACTGAAATATTTGTCTTTCATGCTGTACTACTTGATAGTGTGTTTTCAGTAATATGAATGCTTTTTTTAGCTTTGAAACGCTAAAGGGACATGTTCTTATTTTTCTTATTAATTTCTTTCCTAGGCAAAAGTTGTCCTTAACATTTTCATTACCCCCCAGAACATTCAAAATTACATTGATTCTAAAATACACTAAATGCTTTGTCAAACAGAAAGAGTAAGCAAACATCATTAAGGATGGAGACAATAGTGTTTTTCATTTGTTGTGTGTGACTCACAGTGACAAGTGGACGAGGAGACAGTGAGTCAGACAAATCTTACCACTTATATTTAATTGTTGCCATTGTATGTCTCAGAGCATTCCTATTTAAAAATAGGTCGGATTAGCTTGTCTCCAATTATTAAGCTAAGAGTGGCATGAGTCCTGAATTTAATGCAATAACTCAGCAGCTGAATTAGATATGCCTTCAGCATGTGGACATTTCCTCACTTAAGCAGCCAGCTTTCTACATTTGCTGCAACAGATTTGTTTTTGTGCCTTAATGGGCAAGTAAATCACCTACTATGAACTAAAACATGCAAGCCAGGAAGAGAATGGACTTAATTTCCGATTTCTCCTAAGTTAGCTGATTATATAGTTGGTTGGGGCATAAGTACTGCATAAGGAACAGAAACAAAATAGGCACCCATAATTAAATGTCATCCGATAACCCCTGTGTAAAAGTGCACACATAGCTGAGATAGGATTAGGTTTGGCTGTCATGCCGAAGTTGTTAAGTAGGATACCAACAATCAAAGTATGGCTCACTTACCTCCTTGGTGTATGCTCCAGAATGATAACAGCATCTTCAAGATGTTTCTCACTATTTAATTCGTGCAGCAAGTCACTACTTATGAGATGTTGTCAGCCTGGGTTAAATACTAAAGACAGTTTTACATTGATTTTACTGAAGTGTTTTCTTTATTGGACACACTCTGTTAAGGAGCAGTGCTGTTGGCTGCATATGTGCGGTACTTCCATGTGTAAGGAGACGCCACAAAATTACATTTCTACATTTTCGTGAGCTTTGCAGGTATCCACCTAAAACCAAATGTGTAAAGTTAGATTTTTTCATGTATAGGGTAACCTTTTGATCCGGAACCTTGGCAGGCAGAGTGTTGGACTCGTGGAGTTTGCAGCTCAGTGAGATGATTTTAAAAGGTTTTGCACCATTTTAAGGCAGGAACAGCGTTGGCAGGAAAGCTTTGCTGTGAATCGCTTTTATTAAGACAAAATCATGAAAAGTTCATTAAGTTCTCAGATACACGTTATCCAAATATTTGCATAGTGATTTACAGTACGATGCAGAGTATACTCCCTTGTAAAGAACTGGATAACAACACATAAAGTAGTTTCTCTCCTAACTTTGGTCTTTTTGGTTTCCCTCTCTTCCTTTTCTCTTGACTATAGATGGTCTTTGCGCCCAGCACATGAGAAAGAAATTGAGGCTCTCTTTCTTTCTGGCTGCTGTCCAATTAATCCCTCCCTGACCCCAATCATCTTCAGCCATAAGTGTGAAGATACTTTCCTGACTGCACCATAGTATTCTAACAATGAGTAAAGCAAGCAGGCAAGTCCTGAATCCATAGGGGTCGGAATGGAAATCAAAAATCATGTTATTGGCTTCAATCTATTTCATACTGGCCGTCAAACCAACATAACCAATTGGTATCTGAGCATGGCACCATTCTCTTTTACATGCATGTTGTAGTTGGGAGTTATGCGTAATGATGGTAGGTTCTCCAATTTCTTTCCATCATCTAGTTGACTGGTAATATGTCCTGTACTTGACTGCCTGTCATTGGCATTGGTGAATGTTGAAAGCTGATCGACAACTTGTTTTGCCATGTTATGAATGCCCCTTCCTTGACAAACAAGACCCAGATTGAAACTTGAACACAGAGCTTCTGGTTGAGAGGCTGGGTGCTATTCATTGCACCACAAGTCCTCCTTGTCCATTTCCTGCAAGTATGTAATTTTGAAATTTGATGTAAATTTGCAGAATCCCTTTACATCTTTTCTACCCTGCGCCTTACTTCTAAGTTTTCTCACTTGACTGTTTTACAAACAGTATCTATTCTTCTGGTACAAGGAGTACCTAATATTGTCCACTGTCAATAAAATACAAAGTTAGATATTAAAATCTTATTTTATCGTTAGAAACTAATAATTAATATTCATGAAAGTTACATTACAACCTTAGTAAGTTCAGGCAGATGGAGTCACTGACAGATGGACATATGGAGATACAAGCACAGAGAGACAGAACCATATGGAGATATAGACATATAGAGGTAGACAGATGTATATATTGACCATCATACAGATTTCGTGTATACAGGGAATCATTTTGTTAGATACAAGCATGTCACCACACACAAATGCATGACCCAAAGCAATTATCCGCAATTACATCCTTTGAACAGTCAGGCACAAAGCCATACATACTCGCATATCTTGTAAAACTGAAAATTGAAATTCATACCACTGGAACTCTTCAATGACAGGTTTTCAGAAGACAGTAAAAGTTTCTCATGGTATTCAAAGAATACATGGGTGTTTGGATGGCCATTTATTGTTTCGCTGTCCTTGCTCGTGTTTAGAAGTTACAAACATATTGGAAAATTTGAACTACACTGATTATGCACATATCTTCAAGTGAGAAGATTGAGCTTCTTGAGTACATTGGTGTATGCAGCTGAAATGGTACGGAGTTTGAGAGCTGTAAGATAGCTATCTTAGCTGAAGCAAGTCTAAAGCTTAAACATGAATGCAATTATGGGAGGTACAGATAGTTGTCATTTCCACTGCTCAAAAAGAGTAGCAACGTAGACAACATAAGAACATCAGTGATCTTCCCAGAGCGGAAGCAATTGTGAATGATTGACTATTTTATGGATGTGGAAATTCAATGAAAGCCCCTGCGGACCATGATTGAAACCTAGAGAGGGAGAGCTTGCCAGATGAACCTGAATAGGAAAAAAAATGCAATTGAAAATGCCTTCAGTCAAATAAGTATCTCATCTCCTGATTATAAAAGGGCATCACCTCTGACCCTGATGAGATCAATGAGATGCAGCGAGCAGCAAATGTGAAAGTGGCGCAATGATTCATTGGGTTTTTGATCTACCTAGCAAAGTTCTTGCCTAATTTGTCATTAAAATATGATTCTCCATGCATGTTCACTGTAAAGGATCTGCAGAGGTGTTCAATATAGAATAACTAGAAGCTTTCAATAGCATCAAAAACTAATAAAGACACTGTTGTGCGGAGATACTGTGATGTCGAAAATGAATTCACCTTGCAGTGTGATGCGAATGAGAAAGGACTTGGAGCAATTCTCACACAGCGTGAGCAATCAGTTATGTCTGCATCCAAAGTGTTAACCCAGCTCAATGAAATTCCACAGAGAAGGAAACTCACTTCAAGAGCACGGAGACATTAGGCAAGCAGTCAAGAACAACCACAGTGTCATTAGACCTGAACTCTTTAATTATCTTATATGCAATGCACATGAAGGAATAGATTGTAATGAATTTGTTTTTGTTCATGAGTGAGAATTTTCTTGATAAATTATGTATATTGGATAACTCAAAGCTGCAAATGACAATGCATGCAAATTATTTTGTGTGTTTTTTATTGAAACATGGAACATCTGGAGAAATGCACTTGTACACTGTCTCCATTTCATCTTCAGTGGGTTGGGCTTTTCATTTATCTGTCAGTATGAGACTGCTTTTTTCTGCCTCACCTACTCTGTGCTGTTTAAGTTTTAGGTGTAACCAGAGCACCACATTTGGGAATTTTGTTGGTATCACCAGGTTATTCATTTTCATTTGTGATATTTTTAATGATAGTAGTCATACTTAAACATTTTTATTTAATCTTTCATCTCAAAGATATGTCATACATGATATGGAATATCAATCTTTAGTGTCAGTGGATTTAACAGAGGAAAAGAAAGGACTTGAACTGCAAAGACATTGTGTTTTAAAATGGTTACAGAAGCTACTTAACTTGCGAGTTGGCCGATATTTCTCAAAGTCAGAACTCACATGACACCAGGTTATAGTCCAACAGATTTATTTGAAAACACAGGCTTTCAGAGCCTCAGTCCTTTTTCAGGTTCCAATAAGCTCTGAAAGCTTGTGTTTTCAAATAAACCTGTTGGACTATAACCTGGTGTCGTGTGAGTTCTGACTTTGTCCACCTCAGTCCAACACTAGCACCTCCACATCATCAATATTTCTCAGAGCATCTGAAATCAAATCATTAATTGCACAGTTCCTCTGCAAAACTTCACACTTGCCATTGTTTGAATTCTCTGAAAATACAAAGGCAATGAGCCGCTAAATTGCTGGAGAGAAAGGAAGTCTGCACAAAAAAGTAGTGTGCTGAACATTTCTCTACAGTTTTAAACAGTACCTTGGATCTTTGAGATCAAACCCGTTTTTCACAATATGGGTTCTCTGTGTGCTGAAAGCCAGTCATTATGTGATTGTAGAACTGACATTATTAAACTTGTCAGTTTGTTGCAGTTAGCAATTAACATAACCAGTTATCTCTCTTTTTTCTTCAAGCTTGAAACCTTTCTCTGTTCCAGTTTGAAATCTAGCTCAGGGATAGAAAATGTGAAAGTAAAAAGAAGTCTAAGTTTGATACCATAAACTTAGGGGAAGGTTTGGATTGCAGTTGAAGAGATTATCTCCAAAAAAACAACCAGCTATTGCTGGCCAGAATATCTTCGGGTTTTAACAGCACTGATGAAGTGTATATTTCTTTTTCCTCATGTAGACTTTAGCTATTTTCAACACCATCTCCCCCACCCTATAACCTGTTCTTTTTGGCTTATATATGGGTATTGTAGTGTTTGGGATTTAGGATAGGTTTCAGCCATTAATAAGCCTTATATTTTACCTGTGTGCGGTTTACAACAAAAACAGAAGTTGCCAGAAAAGCTCAGCAGGCCTGGCAGCATCTATGAAGAAAAGTTAGTGTTAACATTTCAAATCAGGTGACCCTTCCTCAGAACCTGGACCCGAAATGTTAACTCTGATTTTTATCCTTCAGAGGCTGCCAGACCTTCTGAGCTTTTCCAGCAACTTCTGTTTTTGTTACTGATTTACAGCATCTGCGGTTCTTTTGGTTTTTATGAGGTTTACAACAAAGCCAATTCCTCATTATCATTAACTCGAGCAACCTGACTGACATTTCTTCCCTAGGCTTTACCTGGTGAAGCATATACTGAATTGAAAAAAAGAAATGTAAGACCCTACCTGCCCTCTCGGAATCTGATGGCACCATTCAGAAGTAGAGGAGGCCAGATTGTACAGCATCTTGGACAATAATTATTACTTAAACAGTGAAAACCAGATTACCCAATCATTGATTTCATTGCTGTACGATCTTAAATTGACTGCTTGGAAGGTGATTCCATCCATTTTAACAGTGTCTATATTTCAAAATAGTTATTGGTTGTGAAGTACCTTTTGAGGTCGTAAAAGGGCTAAGTAAATGTAAGTTGTGTCTTGCTACATTTGACCTCTGCTTCCCCATGACCTTCCTGACAACGTGATGTGTCAACTTAGATGAGAAACCTTTTCCCAGACCACTCAGCTCACCTTCTTCCTTTGGAATTCCTCATACTCAATATGTTTTCTTCTCATCTTTTAGGTCATGAACCTTCAGTCAGGAAGGCAGTGACTGGAACACCCTGTAAGGCTGTGTATTAAATTTAATGCTCACTAGACACCTGCTGTTAGTGACCCAAAAAATGTAATAGCTCATCTGACATTTTACTAGTCAAAATCTCCATTGGTTAAAAACAATCACATCCAACAAATTTCCTTAGCAGACTGTATCCAATAAAGTAAGCTACAGTAAAAATAAAGTAAATGTGCCAGGGGCATAGTTTAAAACTAATAAAGTGCTAGTAGTTTAAAGTTCTACCTCCTCAGCGTTGCCTTGTGAGTAAATCAGCAGGAGGCACTTAATTGCAAAAGCAGCTCTGCCTAAGTTGGCCTCCTTGTGCAAATTGGTTACATTTATATCTTTAGTGAGATGCAGTTGACTTTACCAGAATTGAAAATGAACTGGTGAATTGGCTAATTAAAGCTGTAGTGCATACACCTTGCTGCCTGCTTTACACAATTGATAATTATTGTGTTATTTTAAACTTTTATTACTGTAAGCATCCTGACAGTTTGCCCAAATTAGTGAATATCTAAAATAATGCCTTCTTTGACCTGTGCATTATCAAAAATGACATGACACAAATGTGTTACTTGACACCAAGTGAGCTGTATAATTTCAATCAAAGATCTTACAGACTTCACAGCTACTATAAAATTGTGGTATTTGGGTATTAGTCATATTGGAAGGTAATTTTAAAAATAAAGACTTGGGATTTATTTTTCACCTTTAACACACTAAAGATAATCTATACAGCCATTGAAGTACCTTTGAAATATTGTTACTGTCATAATGTGGAAAACGTGTGTGTCACATTACCTGCAAATTGTAAAATCATATGATGTTGATACATAGTGAAATCACAAATTATTTTCCTACCATAGCACCTCTGTCAACTCAAGAGGAATGGCTAAGTATGGACAGAAGCAGGTGGCGTCATTGTTACTGTTAAGTATTAGGAGGAATTTAGCAACATAAACAGTTACTTATGTCTCTTACTTCGGGCCAGCTAACTAGAAAAAAAGACTGAACTTGAGACCTTCCTGTTATCTTTACACAGCAAGTAATTAAGAAGGCTAATGGGATGCCATACTTTATAATGAGAGGAATTGAACATAAAATTAGGGATGTTATGCTTCAGTTATACGGGGCATTGATGAAGACCACATCAGTATGCAGTTTTGGTCTCCTTATTTAAGCAATCATGTAAATGTGTTGGAAATGGATCAGAGGATTGACTGGACTGGAAAAAGTGCAGTGTCTTATCAGGAAAAGTTGGACATATTAGGCTTGTTTTTCCTGTAGTTTAAAAGAGTGAGAGATGACTTTATGGAAGTGTATAAATTCATGAATAGGTATTGACAAGGTGGATGAGGAAAGGATGCCTTGTCTTGTGGTCCAATCCAGAACTACGGATTTTAAAATTTTATAATTGGGGGTCACCCTTTTAGGACAGAAATGGAGAGAATTTATTTCTCTCAGTGGATTGTGCGACTTTGGAACACTGCCTTAGAAGGCATTGAAAGCTGTGTCATTAAATATTTTTAAGGTGGAAATGGATAGATTGTTGATGGGCACGGAAATCAAGGGTGTTTGGGAGTTCGAAACACAAACAGATCAATCATGATCTTATTTAATAGTATAGCAGATCTGAGGGATTGAATGGCCTATTTCCCCTAACTTATATGTTGGTATGCCACACTACACAAATTTCGCTCACTAATCTATAGGAGACTTTTCTAGTGACTTCATTGAAACTGTTTGTTGCACTACAAATGATCCACCTTGCAGAAAGGCCAAATGTTATTGGGAAAGCAGTGGCCTTCATGGTCTGCAGTGACACAGTTTCCATCACTAAGAGCTGCTGATCAATGCAAGCTCTTCAGTCCCAGTGGAGTCACAGGGAATAAAGTTCACTTTTGGGGCTGCACACAACCAGGTTCAGCAACGGTGAAATCTACCCTCGAGTGAAGTTGAGTTGGGGTCATTAGGGCCAGCAAGGCAAGCCCAGGGGGTTGGTGTGGTGCTAGGTAAGGCCAGTGCATGGCTTGCTCACTATGGGCTAGCCATTGCCACCCTATTGTCTCTGTGGGCCACAGGGTGCCAGATCAGGAGGGCCACTCGCTCTGATAGCCTGCTATTACTGGGCATTCTCCTCTCCTGACAAAGGGATCCCTTTCCGCTGACATCCCTGAGGTGATGGGCAAAGAACCTCATTTGGTCTCTGGATGTGAAGGCTACCTTCAAACCTCTCCACCACTTAAAGAATTACATTGCATTGGGAAAACAATAAGTACTCCAGCACCGAATTTCAATTCTGATTCCCTGCCCTTTCTCTTCCCAACTCAATTTGATGACCCCCACTAAATTCCATTCAATGAATGGAAACAAACTATAGAAAATAATGTTCAATGTAGAGAAGTGTGAAATCTTGTACTATAGATTTAAGAAAGACAATTTGAAATACATTCTCACAAATGAGATTCTTCTGGGCCAGGACATTTTGGATGGTGGGGATTCCCAAAGAGTCAGTTAGGAACGCTTCCCAACCAAAACTAGCTGCCACACTCCCATTTCAGCAGCAATAATTGACTGAAAATGTGTCTTCAACCCTCCTCCCCAACCTAGTACAGAGGAGGCCCCATCTCTGAGAGCTGCCAACCCATCTGACTTCCCAGCAGCTCTGTGGCCCCAACAGCACCAGTGTCAGCAGTAACCAGGACTGGGATTGCAAGGGGTCCCAGATTCCAATTCTCAGGGTCCAGGACCAGGTAAGAACTGCTGGTTTCGCATTCAGTTAGAGAAGTGAGACCTAAAGAGTTGAGAGTATAAGATGGGGATATTGATGGAGAGACCAGGCAGCAGAAAGAGTGACTGTGGGGTGGGATAGTCATTGATGGCGGTTGGGAGAACACACCCGATGTCCAAACAAAGTTGTTTGAGGGAAGCAACCAGCCTCCTTCCTGCCTAAACCCAAACAGGATGATTTGCCAGAACTCCTCCTGTCAGCCTCAATACTGATGTTGGACAGAGAAATGACGCTTTAAGCTGTCAGTAACTATCCAATCAAGCGTTTTCACAAGAGTGGCCAGCACACCTAGGACTCACCTTTCTCTCATAAAATTACCAACATAGAGCATACAGCACAGAAACAAACCTTTCAGCCCAACCAGTCCATGCTGGCCATAATCCTAAACTAACTAGTCCCATCTGCCTGCACTTGGCCCATATAACTCCAAACATTTCTTATTTATGTATTTATCTAAATATCTTTCAAATGTTGTAATAGTACCTGTATCTACCATTTACTCTGGAAATCCATTCTGCATGCAAAACAGTCTCTGTGTAAAAAAATTGCCTCTCATGTCTTTTTTTAAATCTTACACCTCTCATCTTAAAAATATGCCCCCTAGTCTTGAAACCCCCCACCCTATGGAAAAGATAGCTGCCATTCACCTTATCTACACCCTTCATGACCATATATATCTCTATAAGGTCACCTCTCAACCTCCTACGCTCTGGTGAAAAGAGTCCCAGCCTGTCCAACCTCTCCGTAAAACTCAAAACTTCCATTCCTGGCAACACCCTGGTAAATATTTTTTATTTCCTTTATTCATTCACAGGATGAGGTCATTGCTGGTTAGGCAGCATTTATTGCCCATCCCTAATTGCTCAGAGGGCAGTTAAGAGACAACCACATTGCTGTGGGTCTGGAGTCACATGTAGGTCAGACCAGGTAAGGATAGCAGTTTCCTTCTTTAAAAGGCATTAATGAACCAGATCGGTTTTTCCCCAACATTCAGCAATGGATTCATGGTCATCATTAGACTCTTAATTCCAGATATTTAATGAATTCAAATTCCACCATCTGCCATGGCAGAATTCGAACCAAGGTCCCCAGAACATTATCTGGGTCTCTTGATTAACAGTCCAGTGATAACACCACTGGGCCAATGCCTCCCCTTATGAACATTCCCAGATTAATAATATCTTTCCTTTAAAAAGGTAACCATAACTGGACACAGTACTTCAGAAAAGGCCTCACTAATGTACTGTACAACCTCAACACGACATCCCAATTCCGATACTCAAAGGTCTGAGCAATGAAGGCAAGCTTGCTAAATGCCTTATCAACCACCCAGTCTACATGTGCGGCAGACCGCAAAGAATTATATACCTGAACTCTGATGTTTATCTGTTCTACAACATTACCTAAGGCCTTTCTTTTAATTGTTCTGCCCTTGTTTGTTTTACCAAAATGCAATACCATGCATTTATCCAAATTAAACTCCATCTGTGGGTCTTCAGCCCATTGATTTATTGGGTTGGTTGGGAAAGCATTGAAGGACATCAGGGGAATGACTTGGATGCAGCCTTATTGCAGGCGGAGGACCACAAAATTACCATGATTAGAAAAGGCGAATGGAGTGCAACCTTTAGCTCAACAGGTTTTGAGCTCAAAAGTGACGAAAAGAGACATCAGCTGTAGAAAGCCTTGGTCGGGGCCCATCCAAGTATTGCATTCAATTTTGATATTGACCTTGGAGGTTGACCAGCACAGACTCACTGACATGATATTATGGTTTAACAGTTTTAATTATGAGGCATGATGCAAATAACTTGGCATGTATTTGCATGGATCTGGGAAGTTGAGGGTAATCCAATTCCAATGCTTAAAATAATTAAAAATGTTTTGTTGGGTGTGTTCACAAAAAAATTCCTCTGGTGAGAGAATCTAAAACAAAACTAAAATTGGAGTGAAATCAAGAAACTTGCTTTTATACAAGGGGTAGTGGGAATCTGGAATACAATCCCCCAAAAAGGTGGTAGATTCTGGGTCAATTAAGATTTTCTACTCTGTAATCAATAAATCTTTGATTGGCTGAGGGAGCCTTATGGCATCCCTCTGTGTCTACGTACCTGTAAAACTCTGCTCTGTAAATTTACTACTTTTCTCTTGCTTCATGTAGACATTTAACTGTATGATACTATTTGAAAAAACAACAGTAAGGAGTACCTCTATGATCAGTCCAAGATTATCTTTTATGCTTCCTCAAAAGAATACAGATTAATCCCTAGCAACTGTGAAAGGTCACTCA
The DNA here is from genome assembly GCA_024137785.1 of Ginglymostoma cirratum. Lineage (NCBI taxonomy): Eukaryota > Metazoa > Chordata > Chondrichthyes > Orectolobiformes > Ginglymostomatidae > Ginglymostoma > Ginglymostoma cirratum. The sequence goes on from JAHRHZ010000268.1 coordinate 15,515,675, forward strand.
TGAAGAATGTGGCATCTCGAATTGTGAACACTACAATCTCTGCACTTCAAAATGAATTCATTGTATGATGCTCTAAGACATTTTGACATGATAAAATGTTTTACGAGTACAAAAAATGTTTAAATGAACACAATATTATGAAGCATCCTTTGAAGAAGGTTACAACATGTCCAATCCTGTATTACTTTGTTCCATACTGACATGATATCATTATGGTGGTTTTCACCGGTTCAGGGAAAAGAGCTGCTCCTTTTTGTGGTTACACCGCAAAAGTGCCCTTTGAAGTGGATGTTTTGCAATTATATAATCATTGATCCCAGAGATTCTTATACGACAGGCAGGCAAAGTGTAACAAATTTAATCTCCCATGTTCTGCAAAAGCAGTGCACTAATGAAGACATCATTGTGCAAGCTCAAGAGCGTGTGAGAAGAAACATATTTGTTGGGCACTGATAAAACTTAAAAGGCATTAATAACTGATGGTACAGACAATTATTGTTAGTTACATTACCACTGCTATTCTGTCGTGCATTCCTTTTAAAGTCAGACCAGACTACTCTCAAAAATTAAACACTTAAAATGATACAACTTTATTCTTACATGCAACTTAAAAACTATAAAAGCAGCCACGAAAACTGTTTTCTAAAAGTGACAAAGGGAAAAAAGAGAGCTTTGTTGATGTCTTCATTCAGATATTTGTTTCTTACTAAATGTTTGTACGTTAGCATTGAACGTGACTGTGACAAAAGCAAACTGTATCTTCTCATTCTCTTAAACTTTCTGCTGCCTTTGACACAGTTAACAACACCATCCTCCTCCAATGCTTCTTCACTGTCATCCACTTGGGTGGTGCTGTCTTCACATCACTCCTTTCTTATCTACTCATAACCAGAATATCATTTTAAATGGTTTATCTTCCTACTTGTAAATCTCTAATGTCCTCCAAGGATCAATCTTTGGCCTCCTCTGATTTCTCATACACTTGCTGTCCGTTGTTGACATTGTAAAATGCACTAGTTTTCAATTGTACGCCAAGGATGTCCAGCTGTATCTGACTACCAGCTTCTTCAACTCTCCCACTGATACTTAATTCTCAAACTGTCCAGCATCTGCATCTCCTGGAATGTGGGAATTAAAGGCACAGCCTGCATTTATACTCCAACACTAATAGCCTTTGCACTGAATGGTTTGCAAGGCTAAATCAGAGTGCAGCTAAGGGCTAACCACATTGTTGTGTGCCTGGTGTCTGGAATCAGACTGAGTCAGGATCATAAATTTCCCTCCCTAAAGGACATTAATGAAAAAGAATGACTTTACTTGACAGACTAGTAGTCACCATTCCAAGACTAACCTTATATTCCAGATTTATTCATTCAAGTTCCATCAGCTGCTCCAATGGGAGTTGAACTAGTGCCCCAGTCTGATCCCATAGGATACGGGTTCGGTGACATTACCATTATAGCAGCATCTTCCCCAGAATGAGCAGAAGTTCTTCCAATTAAAAATGGGGAAGACTGAAGCCATTCTTTTGGGTCCTTGCTCTAAAGTCCATTTTTAACTACTGACTCCATTTCTCTCCCTGGCAACAGTCTGGGATTAAACCAAACTGTTTGCAGCCTTGTTGTCACTTTGGATCCTTAACTGATCTTCTGACCCCCTATTCATACCATCATTAAGACCACCTGTTTGTACCTCCATAACATTGCCAAATGTTACACCTATCTCAGGTCATCTGTTTCTGAGCCCCCCATTTGCAATTGTATTCGCTGTAGGCCTGAATATTCCAGTGCACCTCTGGATGGTCTACCACAGTCTATATTCCACAAACTTGAGATCATCTAAAATTCTGCAGTCCCTGTCTTAACTCACACCAAGCCCCATTCACCTATCAACCATGTATTCACACACCTACCTCAGCTCACAGTTTTCTGGTTTTCAATCCCTCTGTGGCCTCATTCCTCCCTATCTTTTTACTGTCCTCCAACCCCACAACCTTCCAAGGTATCTAAGCTCCTCAAATTGTAGGATCTTTTGAATCTCAATTTTAATTGCTCTACTGTTGGTGCTTGCACCGCATAAGCCTCAAACTCTGGATATTCTTGTATGCACCTATCCTCCTAGTTGTACATAGTTTTTAAAAAAACCCTGTGAAGCACAATAGGATGTTTTATTATGTTGAAAGGTGCCATATAAGCATACATAAAATATAGTAAAATATATAGAGAATATTGGAGAACTTCAGTAGTTCTGGCAGCATTTGTGGAGCGATAAGCAAAGTCAACATTTCAAGTCTAGTTTGACTCTTCTTCAGAGCTCTTCTTTTGAAGGCTGTTCTTCTGAGCTCTGGAGAAGTCATGTGGGACTTAAAATGTTAACTTTGTTTCTTCCCCACAGAAGCTGCCAAACCTTCTGAGATTCTCCACCATTCTCTATGTTTGTTTGAGATTTCCAGCATCTGCAGTACTTTGCTTTTAAATTAAAAATATAAGCTATTGTCATTGTTCACCTGAAAGACACACATCTGAGTTTGGAACTTGTGTTCTGCTGACCTTTATCATATTTCAGTCCTGCTTCTTGGTATTGTTAACTCATAAAAGGGGAGATGTTAATTTTGGAAAACATGAGTTCAAGCTGTTGGTAAATTGTAACCGAAAACATTGCCCATTACTACACCAATCCTCTCTGTATTCATTGGAAGATATGTTTTAATTCATTCTTGGGCTAGGATGTGGCTGTCACTAGTTGGTCAGCATTTATTACCTATTCCTAATTTGGCCTTGAGAAGGTCAAAGGATACGTTTATTCAAAATCTACAGAGTACAATTTTTAGTGCAAAGTTCCAGGGATTTTAGAGGACTAAATGGTTTGCATGTTAGTACTTAATGCAGACATTTGGAAACACTCAGGGAAACCAGCAGGTCCTTCTAACTTCATGGATCTTCAGGGACTGTGTGGAAAATACCCTCTGCGAGAACATGCTTTTCATTGTGTATTCAGCTGTACTCCTCTACAAAAGTCAACCCATTCCCGATAGAAACATAAAAATAATTAGGGAACCAGTCTTCCCATACTACTGTTAATACCACTGTCATCAGCTATGAAAGAGAACAGGAAAAGGCTGGAATTTGACTGCACTTTTACCTCGAGGTCTGAGCATAGACTATGAAGCCCTAAAAACGTAGTGACAACAAAGTAAATAGCAAAATATGGGCCAGGAAAATATTTATATTTGTTACTGATTGAACACAGTCTTTCATTTGAAATTGAATATAGGTCAAAACAAACATTGGGCTAGAATTTTCTGTTAAAAATGCCTATTGTTGATCACTGTTATTTATGTGTCGAAATCACAGCAACTTTAGGCAAGTTTTGATACACAGTTAAACATGTAAACCCGAATTGCTGTACAAAATGTGTCACTTTCTTGTAACCTGTGTAAACATCTCACTATCTGATTCACCATTTAAAGGCATGGAATGGCATGAAATCCCTATGCTTTCATGTATGAACTCAACTTAGTATAGTTATTCAGGCCTTGTTAATTTCAATCTAAATTCCCATTTCATGATGTGGTATCTCTTATTTATTTCCAAGCGGCCTCTCTGGCACTAAAAATTTATTTTTACAAGTGTGCTAATGCATTTCTTTAGATTTTAATAATTCTAAAGCAAATTACAATTTTTAACTTATTTCTCTTTTTACTTTCTTTTAATTCAGTGTTTATTTGTTTTATTTCAGTTTCTATATTGAATTTGACGTTGAATTCACTATTCTAACATACACCTCCTTGTTCAGATTCTGCAGTATTCATTAACAATACAACCAGACTAATTAAGGATGTGGTATTTGTGGGTAGAAGGATGTTGCCGCACTGCTTTTTCTGTAACTGCGTCTAAGGATCTGTTCAGTTTAAAGTAAAAGGGGAACAATCAATCTTGAGTCTTAACAAGAGAAGTCTCTTGTCTTATCAAGATATAGTTTATATTTCATTTATTATGTGATAGCACTGAAGTACAAGTTACATTAGCTCGTCAGATGTTCTTACTAAGACAATTGAGAGACATAGATGGCACATTTTTCCCCTTCAAGATCCAGAGCGATTCTCCGGATGTCACCGACCCAAGATTTTATGACACTATCAGACAGAGTAGAGCTTATTACAGTCTATAACATTAACTCCTTTAGAACCATTACATTATACGGCAAAGGAGAGAGAAAACCGCTTGTCCTATTCACACAAGGCCCAGCTCAGTGGCATAAAGTTTGAATCTTGAACTTACTGCAATTTCGATTGAAAATAATTTCAGTTTAAACAGTTGTGTAAATCCACTGAATGCCAAACAAATTCTGGTCCAATACATATTTGCATTGGTTGCATTTTCTTCAAAACAAAATTGCAAAGTAAACTGAATGATTGAAAACACATATTTTCAGATGCATGGACACTTATTTAATAAAGAACAGATATATTCCTAATAATCGATTGGGCAGTGGTACAGCAAAAAAGAGCCAGTGTTTCAAGTTAGAACACTTTGTGTGAACTGCAGGGTAATACAAGTTTATCTTTCCAGTATTGTTGTAATAAACTGCTTATTAGAATGGAAGGCAATAGAACACCAACTATCTGAAAATTATTTTGATTTCTCCCATTAATACAGTATTGTTAATGTATAAAGGATTCTTTGTAAGAAATGCTGTTGCTTCCTTTTCCACCATTCCCTTTGCTCCAATTTTCCAATATTCTTGTGTCACCGAGCCACGCACCTTTTCAACACTTAGCCTCAAGAGCGCAGTCGATTGGGTTCTGAATGGTTGTGTTGATGGATGAGCTAGCTTGATTAGTTTTTTTTCAAGCAGCTGTGGTGATAGATAGCCCTTTTTGATTCACTGCGTCTGTTAGGTACAAGGGTTTCCAAAGCAGATGATGATTCTAAAAAGTATCTGCTGTTTAGTTGCTTTTGTAACTTCTTTTCCTTAGAGATCTAATTAATGGACCTACAATCAATAATAATGATTTGTTTTTGGTTTATTGGTTTTGGGAAATAACTTTTTTTTAAATAGTTAAAAACCTACTACAGATTCCTTAAAAAACTTGCAGTGAGGGCCAGTTCTATGTTGTGACAAAATACAAACTGTAAGAATTTCTAAAATTGAATCCCACCAATTTTATGTTAAGAAACTTACATCCAGAAATACTCAAATTCCACAAAGTTAAAGAATTGCAGAATGCATTCAGCATGGCAATGAGATATTTTAAGTAAATAGAAAGATTAAATAATTTGAAGTTGTTAGCATGGATCAGAGGAGTCGGGAGGATATAACTGATGTATGAAACCATGATGTACAATGTATAGAAAATTGAAGGAGTATGAAGGATGCATTTCCCTTGGCAAAGAACCGTATTGCACTGGAACAGCAGCACTGGAAGTAAATAACGTTCCTTGGAAGTGTGATGGCAAGAGCTGGCCAACTAATAAGGTATTCTCAATTGAGGGGCATGATCATTTTTGGTGAGATCCCATCATTACCTCAAGGTGTTTAAAGGTCTGTATGCCACATTTCACTGGCAATCAGACACCCCTGTGAGCCAGCATTCTGCCTGACAGCAAGAAGGATTTTGAACTTGATCTACTGCCACACAGTGCACAACACCACCACCCACTCCCAGCGGGCCATCAAACTTCCACACTTCGAACCTTGGACCTATAAACTATCACCAGCATTCTCCATCTGACACCTTTGACCTTCCCTCCATACTTTAGCTCCACCTTCTGTGACCTTCAAGCCCCCCACTAGCAGCTTTAACTAGTCAACCTAGAGCTACTATCGTCACCATTAAACTCCCTTCATAGCAGCATCACATTACTCCCCAGGACCCTGGCGAGGCTAACCATCATCCTCAACCTTCACTTTGTTGCCTTTAAACTATTGACTTGCTGGTTGCTATCCTTAACTTTCCCAGCCATACCAATGACCTGTCCTCAATCACCCCTTTATCTCCCTTGAGGTGCATTCTGTAGGAATAGGCCTTCCTTCTGTCAGCTGGTTCACTCTCTTGATCCCTCACAACCCTCCTTAGGGTTTCCATGGCTTAAACTCCCTTCCTTAGATAGCTATGATCCACCCTCCCTTCCGCATAGCCATGTCCCGATCTCCTGGACAGGTGCCAACCAAGCTGAATGCAAGAGCTCAGCCTTCTCTCCACAGGTTCAACAAAGTTCCTTATACAACAAAACTAGCTCCTACTCACTCGTCATGCAACAGAAAGACTACCTCATTTGCTGCACGCTACCATAATGTGCCAAGAGTCGAAAGACAACTGTATCTCATTTGAGACAACAAGGTGTAGAGCTGGATGAACACAGCAGACCAAGCAGCATCAGGGGAGCAGGAAGGCTGACATTTCGAGTCTAGACCCTTCTTTAGAAATGGGGGAGGGGAAGGGGATTCTGAAATAAATCAGGAGAGAGGGGGAAGCGGATAGAAGATGGATAAAGGAGAAGATAGGTGGAGAGGAGACAGACAGGTCAAGGAGGCGGGGTTGGAGCCAGTAAAGGTGAGTGTAGGTGTGGAGTTAGGGAGGGGATAGGTTGGTCCAGGGAAGATGGACAGGTCAAGGAGGCGGGATGAGGCTAGTAAGTAAGAGATGGGGGTGGGGCATGAGGTGGGAGGAATGGATAGGTGGGAGGACAGGTTAGGGAGGCGGGTACGAGCTGGGTTGGTTCTGGCATGCTGTTGGGGGAGGGGAGATTTTGAAGCTTGTGAAGTCCACATTGATACCATTGGGCTGCAGGGTTCCCAAGTGAAATATGAGATGCTGTTCCTGCAACCTTTGGGTGGCATCACTGTGGCACTGCAGGAGGCCCAGGATGGACATGTCGTCCAAGGAGTGGGAGGGGGGAGTTGAAATGGTTCGCGACTGGGGGGTGCAGTTGTTTGATGTGAACCGAGCATAGGTGTTCCTCAAAGCAGTCCCCAAGTTTCCACTTGGTTTCCCCGATGTAGAGGAGGTCACAACGGGAACAGCGGGTACAGTATACCACATTGGCAGATGCGCAGGTGAACATCTGTTTGATGTAGAAGGTCTTCTTGGGGCCTAGGATGGGGGTGAGGGGGGAGTTGTAGGGGCAGGTGTAGCACTTCCTGAGGTTGCACGGAAAAGTGCCAGGGGTAGTGGGGCTGGTGGGGAGTGTGGAGTGGACAAGGGAGTCACGGAGAGAGTGGTCCCTCCGGAAAACAGATAAGGGTGGGGGTGGAAAAATGTCTTTGGTAGTGGGGTCAGATTGCAGATGGCAGAAGTGTCGGAGGATGGAGCGTTGAATCTGGAAGTTGGTGGGCTGGTATGTGAGGACGAGGGACATTCTGTTTTGGTTATTATTGCAGGGAGGGGGTGTGAGGGATGAGTTGCAGGAAATATGAGAGACATAGTCGAGGGTGTTTTCGACCACTGTGGAGGGCAAGTTGTGGTCCTTGAAAACTGAGGACATCTGGGAGTGGAATGCCTCGTTTTTGGAGTAGATGCGATGGAGGCGAAAGAATTGGGAATAGGGGATGGCCTTTTTGCAGGAAGGTGGGTGAGAGGAGGTGTACTCTAGGTAGCTGTGGGAGTCGGCAGGCTTGAAATGGATATCGGTTTCCAGGTGGTTGCCAGAGATGAAAATAGAGACGTCCAGGAAGGGGAGAGAGGTATAGGAGATGATCTAGGTGAGCTTAAGGTTAGGGTGGAAGGTGTTAGTGAAGTGGATGAACTGTTTGAGCTCCTCATGGGAGCACGAGGCGGCACCAATACTATCATCTATATAACGGAGGAAGACGTGGGGAATAGGCCCAGTATAGCTTTGGAAGAGGGATAGTTGCACGTATCCTACAAAGAGTCAGGCATAGCTTGGGCCCATGTGGGTGCCCATGGCTACCCTCTTTATCTATAGGAATTGGGAGGAATGGAAGGAGAAGTTGTTAAGGGTGAGGACAAGTTCAGCTAAGCAGATAAGGGTGTCAGTGGAGGGGGACTGGTTGGGCCTCATTTGCCACCTTAATCACAAAGTTACAATTTAAACTGACGACCATGTGTTTTAGTGAGTGTGCATGACACGCTAATTTATTAAAAATAAGTTTCTATCACAAATTATGATGTGCCTTTACTCTGTCACCAATTTCTTAAACTCCATAATACCATGAGGCAGCTGATACCTAAAGCGACTCTCTCTCAATCACTCGCCTTGTTTCTCACTGCCAAGAGTTTACTTGATTCCAGACATAGTTAGCAGTAGGATTAAAGGGGAGTCGAGAATTTATTTTACCCAGAAGACATTGAGGTCCAGAACTCACTACCTGAAAATATGTTGGCAGGAACCTTTATCACATTTAAAAATACTTGGAAATATGCTTAAAGTGCAGTAGCCAATAGGAAAACAGTAGGATTAGATTGAATAATTCCTTATTATTTGGCACAGACATGATGGTCAAATGGACTCCTGCTGTGCTTTAAACTTTAACTTGTTTTTGATTCCATAAGGGAATTACAAGCTCATTAAAGAGTTTAATCCTGGACACAGAAACAGGTGAGTTTTTTTGGGATATCAGAAAATACACTTGAAGTAAATAGGATTTTTTTAATCACAACCTGATTACTGTCTATTGACTCTGTCACCATCTGAAGCACTTTGAATTATCACTGATGATTACGGTGTCAAAGTACTATTAAGCTACACGAGCCAAAAAGTCAGGCCCTGTTTGTGATGTTCCTCTTGATCTAAACTCGAGGGATGGTCCTTTGGGTACAGGAGTGGAGAACTACTAGTGTTGAGGTTCTGTACTTCATTCATAGTGCCTTCAGAGAGGAGGACAACAAAACAGTTTTTTAAAAAAGGCAGGCACAGGTGACATGTTCATTATTTACATTAACAACCTGGTTTATGCTGTAGTTTCTTCTGCCCGATAAAAGGGATGGGTGGTTTAAACATCCTCAGGAGCAGCCAGCTGAGCACTGTGATGGGGACAAAGATTAGTCGTGAGGGAAGGTTAAAAGGATAGGAAAAGAAAAAGATTTGCATTTATTTATTTATTTTGTGACCTATGGATACTCCAAAGCATTTTACAACTCATGAAATATATTTGAAATCTTAAGTGCACTGCTAAATGCAGCAACCAATTTGCACAAAGCAAGGTCCCAAAGTTAATCAATGTTAATGATATTGGTTGATGGATAAACTAGGGAGAAGTGCCCTGCTTTTCTTCAAAACTGCGCAATGGGAGTTGCTACATGTATTTGAGAGGGCTTATGCCACATCTTGAAATTATCTCCAATACTGCGGCATTCCTAATTGTGTTAATCCTTATTGTCCCATTGTTGTGTCTGCTGAGATTTTGTGCTGAAGTCTGCAGAGTGGCATTTGAAATCATTGGGTGGAATCTTCCGGTTTCGCGCACAGCTTTTGGAATATGCAGCCGTGGGAACTTAATTGGGCAGGAAGTAAAAATTCCGTTTCTCAACAGTGCATTTAAAGTTATTAAAGCTATTTAGTTCTCAGAACCTTTCAGGTGAGTCAGCTTTCCTGACCTTCAAGGTCTTGTATATTCATTAACACACAGTCCACTGGTATTACATTCACAAGTACAATCTTGTTAGCCAACATACGTGTTCACAAACCCAATTATATGCATAATATGCATATATAGCATGGTAGACTTCTTCCTTTAACCTCTAGTGAGTATAAATATTTTCCATTAAGTAACTGGATAATCAAACCATTTCTGTGCAAAATGGTCACAGCATAAAAAGTGAAGCCTCACATGACCGATTAGCCTATGCAGGCAAGGCAGCTACACTTGATGATGTCGTCAAACATGATCATGGCAGACTCAACTGAAAAGGGGTCTGAAGTAAAAAGGATGCTCCATTTAAAAAAGGTGAACAGAAAAGGTTTACTAAAATGTGTGCTGGTGGAAACAAATGATTGCAATGGAAGGGATAATTGATAGGAGCACTGGGAGGATGCTGGGACATGGTGGACAAACTGGAATGTGGGGTTGGGGTGGGGGAATAGTTGATCAGTCAAAAGGAAAATGAAAGGGAAAGCTGCATATTAAAGGTTGGGAATATGCTGGGGAGGGAGAATATGCACTGAACTGAGTAAGAGGCAACAATATTGAAAGACTGGGCATGGAGATCTGGATGGGAGTGAGGGAATGGGATTAGCTGGAAGATCAGGAATGTTGCAGGAGATAACAGAATAACCTAGAGTCATAGGGGTAATTGAAGAAGGATAGGTAGGAGGCCAGGGAAAAGCAAAAAGTCAGTTACAGTTAATGGGGGAGAGTAAGTGTATTCTAAAGAGAGAGGAAAGAATGTGAAAGAGGAGAAGGAAAAATATACTACCATCATTTGAAATCAGTTTTTCAAAATAGGCTTCTCAGACAAGGTACATAACCAACAGGAGGGGTCATAGCTCCATTTGCATGTGTTCCTGCACAATGCAAACACACCCAACTGAGGCAACTGAAGCAGATACTAAAAAATACTATTGCTCAAGCTCTCAATTAAGGGCTTTGCCCAGAAGGAAAGGCCTCACTGTACAATAAAGGTGATTAAGCTCTTTCAGCTCTAAACAACAAGATTGCTCATCAATCATTATCTTTTGATGAGAAGGGCATCTAAAAATCACCAGCAATGCTCATTCAAGGAGAACATTCACAGGCTTGTTTCTTTGAAAACTAGCCATTATGTAGGTTGTACTTTCCAAAGTTGTAGGCCTGTATAATAGGTGATAATAAAGGTTTCCAAAATTCAGATAAAAATCAAGGCCACAAATATCTTGTACATGGCTGCATCAGGAAGGTGAAAACCAATCATTGGTCATGGAGGGTGTACGGCATGATGAAGCTGAAAGGCAGGCTTTCAACCAAGACTGGAGCGACTTGATAAGGACCCAATGAGTAGATGGAAATGTCACCGACACAAATAAAAGACTTAAGCTCATTGTGATATTCTGAGAAGAAGAGGTAGAGAACAGCATCAGAACCAGAGACATGAGGCTCAAGGGCAGCAGCTGTGCATGATGAAAGGGGTACAAAATCTTCGTCACCGTCAGGAAGGCTACGAAGACAGTGTCTACCAAAAGTGTTGCAACTTCCTGCAGTTTGGCATAGGGTGGCATTAGAGGAACCTTCACATGACTGGGAACGGCATCAACTAAATCTGACACTTCCTGCAGGCAGAGCTGCTGCTGTATGGCTTGGGAGGAGGCATGAAACTTGTGACACTGAAGATCAGAGTGACCCTTAGGACCAAGGGGCCTTTGACTGCATCCCATGCAGCACTCAGAGTTCTCTGGTGTTATCCAGCCAGATTCCTGAACAGGAAGGGATTTTATTCTCTCATGTCTGCGCCTTCCAAGAAAGTGTCATGGCAATGTTTACATTCTACACAATGCAAAGTCCCTTGAATGGTTCCCTCTGCCCCCTTACCATCATCTCCAGTGCTGGTTCTGGGTGACAAGAGGTGCCCTCAGATGCCATGGCTAGCGACGCCATTATGAGTCCCTCATACTGATGGTGAGCAGCATTACAATGCTGTAATTGAGCAGGTAATTGGCTTCTGAAGATATGGTTCTATTGCCTTGCTGGCTTAGGCAGAGGATTAGGCAAAGTAGTCAGCTGACAGGATCTCCTAAATAATGATTACTTGCTGCATTCTGCACATCCTAGCCCAATAACCGAGTGAGAGCTTAGAAGAGGAGACGATGGAGCAGCCAGATCTCTCCTCTAATGAGAAAGACATGGAATCTGACAGAGATGCTGAGGAAGCCAACATTGGTGTTTAGGATACCGAGAAAGCCAGGGCAGTAGTGAGATGAGGCAGACAGACCCAAGACAAAATCAAGAGAATGGTTAGTTAATTTTAAAACATTAATCAATCTTTTTGTGTTATTTTTTATGCTTTTGTTCCCTTTGCTACGATAATCTCCTTTTCAGTTTTCTGGCCAGAATGGTATATGAAGTTCAGTATGGAGTTCTGCAAGGCTATGTTAATGTTACGCTGATATGACTGAAACCTTCATATGCATGGGATATTTATGTGTCATTAACGTACAGAGGGGCTACACTACACTGATTAACTCTCTAAACCAAGCAGCCATCATGAGCTCTGACGTCCAGAGATTGTCCTTCTCAGAAGCAGCAGCAAATGAGAGCCTTAGCCCACTTTGCACTCCTGCACATGACGTGCATGTGAGCATCTAAGTTGTTCATCACCCATCAAAGTGATCTAATGGAATATGTATGTAGTCAGAAGCCTTAATATATTTAAAGAGACCACATAGCTGTCAAACAAAGTCATCTTTGTTCCAAGTACAATGCTGTACAGGAGGTTGATATCCATGAGTTCAATCTTTCTTTGCCTACTGTTCCATCTTGGTAGCAGCAGTTGAACTTCAAGAAGGCTCCTGACTGTTTTGCCCCTCACCTCACATTGTCTTTAGCAGGTGTCGTCTGTTGTGTGGGGGCCTCAAGGGTTCCGGGCTGTTAGGGGTCTCTTACACATGTGCACAGGCAATTGCATGCAATGGCATCTCCCTCTCCACTTGAGGGGATGGGGCACCTGGAGATCAAGGTCACTTGGCCATACCTCACCTGGCCAGAGAATGAAAGCATCCATGGCTTGAGTGATGGAGTGAAAATGCCCACAATACATACAGCAGAAACTGACTGTCTATGTTGGCTGACACCCAGTCCATAGAGATTACATATGCTCACTTGCGGGGTCACAATGTCAGACAGAACTAGAGCAGACTTCTCTGCCCTTCACTTCAGTCTGCATACTATCTTTCATTCCCCTATCAGACATTCCTATGTTTTCCTTTTCATCTCCATCAATTCTTTAAGGGCCGAATCCCTAAGCTCATCATCTGTAGCAGGGGTATGTTGTCCAGCAGCAGCACAGCACCCCCACCCTGCCACCAAAATGTCAGACACCTCTAAGATGCCACCAGATGAGTTATGGTTAAATGACACACACTTAAAAGAACCAATTATATGTTGATTTCAAATAAAGATTAGTTATTGTCATGAGCTGTGATTGGTACGCAAGGTTTTGATATGATGTTGTCGCTTGATTTGCAGCTTAATAGTTATGGACCAGACAGAACCCCCTCAAAATATGTCAAGGAGATAGTCTAGACCCTAACTTTTTCTTATTTTATCAGCAGGTGCCAGGCGTTGTGTTCCAGTTGCAATTTGATTGGTTAAACTATCAGGCTGGAGGCAAAACACACTTTATTCATATACTGTAGTTAAAATGCGGACAAAATTTTAAAAAAATTGGCTTAGTGGTAACTCTATCGAAATATTTAACAAAATAATTAAACTACTCATTAACAGTTCTGATATGGTAACATCCCATAGGTATACCCTTGGCAAAGGCAATGTCAGTAAAATAGATTTTCTCAAATGCAATCCTAGCAGCAGGAAAAGAACCCCACCTTTAGTTGTAATGGAGAGAGGATAAAGAGCTTTCACATTCAGCTTCAAGACCCCAGCAACTGCTGAAATCTAAAACTAAAAGTCCTGGTTCTGTGGGAGCTTGAGCCCACCAATTCAGGCTGCTTCTGTTGTTTCTCCTTCAAAAAAAAGACCAAGGCCTCACAAGCTGTTTATTTGATCGGCTTGAAACAGACCCTCAGCACATTGTCTCAATCTCACTTCACAAAATAAAAGGACAAAATACACATTTTAAAACCACAGCATTGTTACAAAAGTAGCTGATTAGAAGCTTTCTTACTAGATGATTTTAGATATCTCAAGTTTCCCTCCAGGACAGGCACATTCTTCTTGCTTTCCTGCCAGTTGTATTTCCTGCTTCTCGAGGTGAGTGAGGAGCCTTAGGTCAGGCACTCCCCAGTCTGTGCACTTTCATGGTTGTTGTGCCCACTGTTCACCTGCAGGAGTGTAGCCAAAGAAGACAGTAGCATGGATCCATGAGTACTTCATGTGCTTTATTAGATATGGATAGAATTGTGATTGAGTATGTTACTCTTCAGATGAATAGGAGTTAAAGATTTTGATTGAAATGTAGCTCAGTATCATCAAAGTGGTAGAGTTGCAGCAATCAATAATGCTTTGTATGATGTGTATGCCTGAAATACCAATACAATGTTCATCCAAAGATATCTTTTTGTGGTGGTGGCCTTGTCCTGCAAAAGACTTTGGTGAGATGTGTACATTATTCTTGTTGTGATGAAAAGTTAATGAGTTGTTGAGTATTGTAGCTTCTTACATGTTCCAAATGCAATCTCTCGCAGATGTGCAAGAGGCAGGACTACTGTAGTGGCAGTAGTGCTGCATTAGTGCATGCAACAAAGTGACAGACATTGATTGCATATGAGTCATCTGAAACCTGACACCCAGTCTTGCATTCGGCATTCATCTGAGATTGCAAGTTTACAAAGCTAATTCACACTGTTATGGACCAAACCAGACTCACTGAAAGAAGATAGTCTAGACCCTAACATTTTCGTATTTTAAAGCCGAATGCCAGGCATTATGCTCCAGGTGCAATTCGATTGGTCAATCTACCACTCTCAAAGCAAAACTCACTTTGTTCATGCAGTAGAGTTAGAATACAGAAAAATAAAATAATTGGCCTAACTGTAACGCTATCAAAATGCTTATCAAAATTATATATGTATAAACTACTATTAATTAATTGTCCCAGTACGGCAGCATCCCACTAACACAGCCTTGGCTAAGACAAATTCAGTAAAATAGATTCTCGTATGCAATTCTAGCAACAGGAAGAGAATCCTAGCTTTTAGCCGTAAAGTGATAGATCCATTGAGTCCTACAGCATAGAGACAGGCCCTTCAACCCAAAATGGTCTATGCTGACCAAAATGTCCATCCACGCTAACCCCATTTCCCTGCACATGGCCCATATCCTTCTAAACATTTTCTATCCATGTATTTGTCCAAATGCCTTTTAAGTGTTGTTGATGTACCTGCCTCAACCACTTGCTCTGTAAACTAATTCCATTTGCATACCACCCTCTGTTTAAAAAAGTTGTCCCTCAGGTTCCTATTTATTCTTTCCTCTTTTACCTTAAACTGATGCCCTCTCATCCTCAATTCCCCAACCCTGGGAAAAAAGGATTGAATGCATTCGCCCTATCCATGCTTCTCATGATCTTATACACTTCAATAAAATCCCCCTCCATTCCCCATGCTCTAAAAAAAACCTAGCTTGTTTAAACTCTGTCTATAACTCAGTCCCTTGAGTCCTAGGAAAACGCTTGTAAATTTCTTCTGCACACTTTCCAGTTTAATAATATCCTTCCTACAGCAAGGAGGCTAAAACCGAACACAATACTCCAAGTGTGGCCTCATCAACATCCTGTATAACCGCAACATAACTTCCCAACTTCTATACTCAGTGCCCTGACTGATGAAGGCCAGTGTGCCTAAAGCCTTCTTTACTGCCCTGTCTACTGGAACTCCAAGGTCCCTCAGTTCCATAAATCTCTTTAAGGCCCTACCATTCACCATAAAACTCTTACCTTGATTTGACTTTCCAAAATGTAACACCTCACACCTATCTATATTAAACTCCATTTGCCATTTCTTGGCCCACTTCCCCAGCTGATTGAGATCCTGCTGCAATTTCTGATAACCTCCCTCACTATCCATGATACTACCTATTTTAGTGTCATTTGCACACTTACTAATCATACCTTGTCCACTCTCATCCAAATCATTGATATAGATAACAAACAGCAATGGGCCCAGCACTGACCCCTGAGGCACACCACTAGTCATTGGCATTCAGTCTGACAAGCATCCTTCCACTATTACACTCTGCTTCCTACCATCAAGCCAATCATCTATTCAATTTTCAGCTCTCCCTGGATTCCATGCAATCCAACCTTTCAGAGCAGTCTACCATGTGGAACCTTATCAATGGCCGTACTGAACTCCATATAGACGATGTCTACTGCCCTGCCCTCATCAACATTCCTGGTCACTTCATCAAAGAACTCTAACAAATTTGTGAGGCATGATCTCCTATGCAAAAAGCCATGCTGACTACTCTAATCAAACCCTGTCTTTCCAAATGTATGTATATCTTATCCTTCAAAATCTTCTCATGTAACTTACCTACAACAGTTGTTAGGCTTACTGGCCTATAGTTCCCAGGTTTTTCTTTACAGCCCTTCTTGAATAGGGACACAACAGTCACTACCCTATAGTCTTCCGGGACCTCACCCGTGGCTAACGGTGATGCAAATGTATCAGCCAGGGATCCCACAATTTCTTTTCTAGCCTCTGACATGGTTCTTGGATATATTGGGTCAGGACCAGGAGGTTTATCCACCTGCATACATTCTGATATGTCCAACACCTCCCCTACTGTGATATGGACTGTCCCCAAGATATCGCCACTAACTTCCCCAAGTTCCCAAGTCTTCATGTCTTTCTCCGTGGTAAACGCAGAGGAAAAAGAGGACCTTACCCATCTCCTGAGGTTCCACAAATACATGTCCACATTGGTCCTTGAGGAGTCCTATTCACTCTCTAGTTATTCTTTTTCCTTTAATATACTTAAAGAATCTCTTTGTATTCACCCCAATCTTCTCAGCCATAACTATCTTTTACCTCCTTTTTCCCCTCCTGATCTCCTTCTTCAGTAAGCTCCTGTATCCCCTACATACCTCCAGGGAGTCCCTTGATCCCAGCTGCCTGTTCCTGAGCCATGCCTCCTCCTTTTTTCTGGTCAAAGCTTCAATATCTTGTGTCATCCAGAGTTTCCTGCTCCTGCCAACATTGCCCTTCACCCTCACAGGAACGTATAGACCTTGAACTCTAGCTGTCACTCTTTTAAAGGCCTCCCACTTGCCAGAGGTCCCTTTGCCTACAAATAAACTACTCCAGTCAATCACTGTAAGCTCCTATGTAATTCCGTCGAAATTAGCTTTGCCCCAATTTAGAACTTGAAACTGTGGACCAGTTTTGTCCTTCTCCATAACTATTTTAAAATTAATAGAACTATAGTGACTGGTCCAAAAGTGCTCCCCTTCTGTCACCTCAGTCACCTGTCCTGCCCTATTTCACAAGAGTAGGTCATGTATTGCCCCTTCCTGAGTTGGTCCCTCTATATCCTGCTTGAGGAAACTTTCCTGAACACACTTAACAAACTCTAATCCCTTAATGCTATGGCAGCCCCAGTCTATATTAAGAAAATTAAAATCTCCTACTGTGACAACGCTATTGCTCCTGCAAGTCTTCCCAATCTCCCTGCATATTTGTTCCTATTGACTATTTGGGGGCCTATAGTACAACCCAAAAACGTCACCATCCCCATCTTATTTCTTTGCTCCACCCACAATGCCTCACTGGATGATCCCTCAGTTATTTCATCTCTGACTACTGCTGCAATATTCCCCCTAATCAAAAATGCACCTCCCCCTCCCCTTTTTCCTCTACCTCGCTCCCACCTAAAGCACCTGTATGCTGGCACATTAAGCTGCCAGTCCTGTCCCTCCCTTAGCCATGTTTCTGTAGTGGCTATAACATCCCAGCCCTGTTCATGCCCTGAGTTCATCTGCCTTACATATCAGCCCTCTTGCATTGAAATAGATGCAAGGTAATCCAACAGGCATTTCTCAATCCCTGTCCTGTTCCAGCCTGAGTTGTCTCTTCAACTAGTATTTCTGATTACTGTATCTTCTTCCAGCCTTGTACTTGCCTCCCTGCTGTTGAGGATCCCACCCCGATCTCCAAGCCTGCTTTGTGGAACACCTATGCTTAGTTCGCAACAAACAACTACACCTCCCAGTCACAAACTATTTCAACTCCCCCACCCACTCCTCAGACGACATGTCCATCCTGAGCCTCCTGCATTGCCACAATGATGCCACCCAAAAGCTGCAGGAACAGCACCTCATATTTCACTTGGGAACCCTGCAGTCCAAGGGTGTCAATGTGGACTTCACAAGCTTCAAAATCTCCCCTCCCCTGACCGTATCCCAAAACCAGCTCAGCTAGTCCCCGCCTCCCTAACCATTCCTCCCACCTCAAGCCCCACCCCCATCTCCTACCCACTAACCTCATCCCGCCTCCTTGACCTGTCCGTCCTCCCTGGACTGACCTATCCCCTCCCTAACTCCCCATTTGCAATCACTTCACTATCTCTAACCCCGCCTCTTTGACCTGTCTGTCTCCTCTCACCCTATCTTCTCCTTTATCTATCTTCTATCCGCCTCCACCCCTCTCCCTATTTATTTCAGAACCCCCTTCCCCTCCCCCATTTCTGAAGAAGGGTCTCAACCCGAAACGTCAGCTTTCCTGCTGCTCTGATGCTGCTTGGCTTGCTGTGTTCATGCAGCTCTACACCGTGTCATCTCAGATTCTCCAGCATTGGCAGTTCCTACTATCTCTGTAACACCATCCTGTGTTCCCATTTGTGGGCACAGAAGCTCCTGCCTGTCTCCCTAGCTGTGGAGTCTCTAATCACTAAGGTCCTGTTCACCTTTACCCTTTCTCACTGTGCTCCAGAGCCAGTCATAGTTTTATCAACCTGGCTACTGCTGATTTCCCCTGAATAGTCATTCACCAACCCCCAAACAATATCCAAAATGGTATACTTGTTTTTGAGGGGAAAGGCCACAGGGGATTCCTGTACTCTCTGCCTGTAATAGAGAGAAATAAGAGGATCAACATCCAGCCTCAAGACGCCAGCAACTTCTATTGAAGGTTAACACTAAAACAAAAATCCTGCTTCAGTGCGAGCTTGACCCCACCCATTCAAGTTGTTTCTATTGTTCCAACTTCAAAAAAATACCCAAGGCTTCACAAGCTGTTTACTTTATTGGCTATGTGGCAGACTGCTCTACAACTCCAGCTCAACCTTTCTTCGTAAAAAATGCAGGATAAAATAGGCCTCTTAAAACTATAGTATTGTCACAACCCTCATGATGCTGACAGAGCACAGCATTCTCTTGTGGCACTGGAACCAGTCTGTCTTGAGCCTTTGCATCCATCTCCTGCCTTTGACAGCCTTTTGTTGCCATCCCTAGGGAAAGATCTACTTTTTCCATTGGGCAGCCTTCAGCAGACAAAAGTATCTCTCTCATCTTTAGGCCAGCATCCACACTCTCAAAAAACAAGATTCTGCCCATAATCTTCTGAAATCACCAGCTCTTAGTATAGTAGACCTCAATTACCTTGAGCCTGCTTATCAGTTTTAACATATAATAGGTTATATGGGCAAGACATTCTGCTCAACTACATCACTCTTACTAAATTACTGGTGGCAGAGATTTTTTTCTGCCCAAAAAATGGTTTATCAGCTGTGCCAAACTAAAAAGTATGTGCTATTGAAACTGCATGGGAGTGAGCTAAGTTTACAATTTAATCGAGACGTTCATTCACAGTAGTAAAAAGTCAAAAGTTTGCCATTATTATTTAGGAAATCACGTCAATATTTTGTTAACAGCATATTGATTTTATACTGTACTATTTTTAATGCATTCTAATCAGTAGGATGGAAATTCAAGTGCTTACTTTCTCTTTCCCTTCTACCCCTATGAACCTGATACGCTGAAACAGTTGTGTAAAGTCAAGAAATTAATAGTAAAATTAACTACACAGACAATTCTTGTTCTTGAATTCCCTTTCTTCTGACTATCTATTATTCCACATGTAACAAAAATGGCAGGATGAGCATACGTGTGTATTACATTTCTTTGCCTGTGATGTGATTAAAGCATCAACCTATCACGATGTTATGATTGTAAGCTTTTTCCTGATTTATTTTGAGGATTTTTTTTTGGAATTTTCAATTATTAGGAGACAGTAAATTGTAATGCTATGGAAGTGACTATTGGAGTTGGTAAATGAAGAAGATACTATGACAAAATTGTAAGGATGTTGTGGGTACTGGAGGATTTGAGCTGTAGGGAGAGGCTGAATAGGCTGTGGCATTTTTCCCTGGGGTGTCAGAGGCTGAGGGGTGACCTTATAGAGGTTTATAAAATCATGAGGGGCATGCAGAGGGTGAAAAGCCAAAGTCTGGTTCCTATGGTGGGTGAGTCCAAAACTAGACGACATAGGTTTAAGGTGAGAGGGGAAAGATTTAAAAAAAGAGCTATAGGGTAACTTTTTCATGCAGACGGTGTTGGGTGTATGGAATAAGCTGCCAGAGGAAGTGGTGGAGGCTGGCGGCACCGTAGCTCAGTGGTTTGTTCTGCTGCCTCACAGCACCAGGGACCCAGGCTTGATTCCAACCTCAGAGGACTGTCTACGTGGAGTTTGCACCTTCTCCCCGTGTCTGCGTGGGTTTCCATCAGATGCTTTGATTTCCTCCCACAGTCCAAAGATGTGTAGGTTAGATGGATTGGTTATGCTAAATTACCCATTGTGTCCAGGGACGTGTAGGTTATGTGTTAGCAATGGGAAATACAGGGCTATAAGGATAGGGTAGGGGGATGGGCTCGGTGGAAAACTCTTTGGAGGGTCAGTTTGGACTTGTTGGGCCAAATGGACTGTTTCCACACTGTAAGGATTCTATTGAAAAGGCATCTGGATAGGTATATGAATAGAAAGGATTTAGACGGATACGGCCCAAATGCTGGCAAATGAGACTAGGTCAGATTAGGATGGCATGGATAAGTTAGACCAAAGGTTCTTTTCCCATGCTGAATGACTCTATGACTCTTTATGAGGTGATTGCAAGGAGAAGAAAGGGGTATGCAAAAAGGATGGGGACATCAGTTGTATGGAGGACGGATACCAACATGGGACTGTGTGTCTTTTTTTTTCCTTCTTGTTATTTCTATGGAATAGTATGTAAATATCTTTGAGTATATCATATGGTACATAGAGAGTTTGGTGACTGCTCAGAATATGGGGGTAAAATGTAACTTCTTTCCAGTGTGAAATGCAAATCATGGATCAGCCACCTCTCATAATGGTCATTTTAAATCAAGAGAATTGTATAATGAGGGCTGATCTACTGGAATTCATTTTGTGCCTGTGCTGAAGTGGATTTATGTTTTATATGTCATGTAGGATTGAACAGCATAGGTTGAATTCTGATGCTTTTAATCTTGCAAAACTCACTTTAAGATTGTAAAAAAACACTCATAGAGGAGAATAACATTAATTAGTAAAATTAAAATGTTTGAAAAGCATGCCTAATATTGCAATAAGAACAGAAAATATATTAACCTGCCTGACTGGATTTTGTTTGGGTTGTTAGTAACTGCAGTAATCCAGTCTACAGATATACATTCATGATGTAAGTAGCTCAGATCACATTTGCCAGTCTTAATTTCTTATGATATTTATGACAACACCAAAACCTGATCACATACTATATGTTAGAAAATAAGGCTAAGTTGCTTGTTCTTTGGAGGGTGTTGAGCTATGGATAAACTTAATCTTTTTTCTTTCAGAGGATATAGATTTTGAATTTAAATATCTGTAATTTGATTTCAATCTGTTTTCTTTATCCTTAGCTTTGAACTGCCATCAGATGTTATTTTTCTTTAATTTCAAAGGCATTACATAAATGTTAGTAGTGATAAGTATTATTGTTACATAGTGGAATTGGCAGATCACAATATGCTGGTTGGCACGCCTGAAGGAAATTGGAAATGCCAGAAATTATAAACTTCAAAGGCAAAATAGGAAAAAAAATCTACTAACAGAAATAATTCAAAAAACATTACATAAAATATATTAACAATGTATGTTAGAATCTGTAATTTCATCGGTTACGTGTATTTGACATCCCTCTATTCATTTGATTAACTATTTAAAATAGGTGAGCAACTGGAGCATTTGTAATTAACCAGCAGACATTAGCAAATGGAGGAATGTGTTCAGAATGTACTTAAATTCTCTTCAAAGCTGCAAACAGGCTGATGACATATAAAATCCATTCCTGCCTTGATGTATGATTTAATCTGTCATCAGATCTTTCACGTGTCATCAGGTCTTTCACCTTAAAGTAGACTAATCCCTATACTGAGAAATGTGACTGAGGATGTTAGGAATAATTGACAAGAGGGCTATGATGGTAAAGAAAGAACTTGGTTATATATAGTACCCCTCATGTTCTCAGAATATCCAAAATCATTTTATAACCAATTAAGTAAGTAGAGGCAGTGATGTGGTCATGTCACTGGGCTAATAATCCAGCATCCCAGGTTAATATTCCAGGGCAGACCCCAGTGCAGACATCGAAGTTTGATTCCAATAATAATCTGGAATTAAAATCTAGCCAAATGGCAACCACATTGTCATTGACATTGTCAATTGTTGCTAAATCCATCACTAATGTCATATAGAGAATGAAATGTGCCCGCCTTACCTGTTCTGGCATATGTGCAATTTCAGCCCCACAGCAATGTGATTGACACTTAATTGCACTCTGAAGTGGCCAAGCAATTAGGGATGGGCATGCTACCTAAAAATGTTCGTCTAGCCAGTGACACTCACATCCCATGAATGAATTATTTTAAACAAATCAGTTGTTGTTTTGGTTGGGAAGGAGAAAGAATTTGGCAAAACAATAAAGTCCAATGAACAGAAAATACTTGTTAATCTGTTTTAGCGATATTAGTTGAATGAAAAACATTGGTTAAAACACTGGGAGAAGTATATACCATTCAAATAGTTTTAAGGCTTGATTTAATAACCCCTACAATTGTCAATACTTCCGATACTACAGCATTCCCTCAATAACAGAGAAAATGTACGTTATATTGAAAGGAGGCTTGAAAGCACATTCAGATGTGTCTGTGACCATTGAGCCAAATTGAATATCTAGTTACTAATGCAGTTGAAAAAGCCTTACTTAGACTCATTGATAGCAGGCAAACCATGGAAGTTCTCCATTCTTCAGCCTTAAAGTTTAAGAACTGCAGCACAACATTTTCAGGAATTAGTTCTTTAGAGCAAAGTTTGACTTATGCCTTTTCCATAGCAGCTACCAGAAGTGAAATCAATGCCTGATTCAGCTTCTGTTTACCATTCTAAGTGACACGGTACCACAAAACCAAACTCAGAATGAAGCCTGTCTTTGTGTTTGGCTTCCAAAAATCAGTAGTTAGAGAAATGACCTTGACCTCCACTTCCTGACACTAAAAACTGTGATGGTGATGAAAATTACGGGTAATGGTGGTTTGATTGTTTGGGAGCACCCTTGAGCCCTCATATCCCACCCTTGTCTGCAAATGACAGCTTTCAGGCCACTTAATCTGTGTTGTACCTCTTTCATATAACACTTTTAAAATAAATTTGAGACACAGGCATGTGCGCTTTGTTTCATTTACGTAATGCACCTTAACAAAGCATCCAGTGATATAAACTGATGCTGTAGTATGGAAGTTTTAGTGGTTTGACAATAAAACTATTCCAAGGTATTTGCACTGAACTAAAGATGTTTTCTGTTATTACTATGTACGTGTGAAATGCAACTCATATCTCAAAAATAGAACACCATGGAGTGGATGTTAGGAGCTGCCGTTGTGACAAATCCCACAGATAAAATGTCAAAGAGGAAGCCTTCCCACCATCACAATAGCTGTCTCGCTGTAATTTATTGATGGAAGTAACATTGATTGCTTTAAAATGAGAATTATGCCCATTTCTAAGGAGCAAGTCAGTTCTAGCGGTACCATGACTGGTCATACCAATGAGGATGAGTATGGGTGAGGAGCATGAATGAGGAACACAGTTCAGGAGGCCTAATGGAGTGTTGAAGGGTGTAACCTTGGTAGGTGTTCCCTCAAAAGGCCAGGATTCGCCCAAAAGGAAACCACTGCTCCCTTGCCAATGCCAATCTGCATGGTTAAAGATTTCAGGTCCCACATGGCATGTGCCTCCTGCAACCATGGCTAAATTACTGGAGCAGGCAGGAAGTGGTCTTTAATTGGTTATTAATTGGCCATGTGAGGACCTCACTACGTCCAAGAGTTCGTGAGGATGAGGCCCAAGTGACCCCCTTGCCAAACACATGTAAAAGTCAGGCTGGTCAGGAATAGGTTGAGAGACTGGAGGAATTTACATGCACACTCCCCAGTTTTCAAACTTCTTGGTGGGGAAGCATAAAATCTAGCCTGTATTTTTCATCCATATTTGATCTCCTGTTACTGGAAAGAGTTGGCTAACGACCTATTTCTGCAATTGTTGGTACGGTTTTTCAAAATAAAAAAGGTGTAGGATACCAGTATCCAAGTAAAGTAGTTTTTTTTATTGGATTACTGAGCTAGTATTTTCCATTCATGCACATTATATGGAATCAGACTGTAATGAAGTGTAATGATCTGGTTACAGTGTGAATATTTGAATAGGCTTAGCACTCTTGGGTGAGGGAACAGAAATGTTCTTCTTCATAATCATGATCCACTGACCCTACTGGGAAAGTGACAATGGATGAATATTGCTGTGATGTTTTCTTGTGATAAAATTGCCTTCCAAAGCTGCAATTACTTAAATTTAGCTAACACCTTTCATGTCATGAAAAAAAAAGCTCAAGGCTTTTTTCAGGAGCACTGCCAAACACAGCTTGGCATTGGTCCACTTTAGGCAATATAAGTACAAACTATAAGTAGTTTTTTTAAGACTCTCTCACAGGTTTGAACATAAAGGAAAATTCCATTTCATTCTACAGGTCATCTGGCAGCCATGAAACTACAGGACAGGAACTGTAGCCCTTCAAAAAACTAAAGAAAAACATTGGATAAAGAAGAACAAATAGGCAAGCTTTTTCCAGGTGCTTAGTTCTAACCAGTAGACTGGTAGGCAATAGTAGTATGACGTCATGCTGTTAACTTCTCTTCCTTTTAGGTTATAACATAAATATGGAGCTGAATGTAAGGAGGGGAGGCAATGGCTTAATGATATTATTGCAGGACTATTAATCCAGAGACCAGGTAATGTTCTGAGGACCTGGGTTCGGATCCCACTATGGCAGATGGTGGAACTTGAATTTGATAAAAATCTGGAATTGAGACTAATGATGATTATGCAACTGATGTTGATTGTCAGAAAAACTCATCTGATTCACCAATGTCCTTTAGGGAAGGAAACTGCCATTCTTACCCAGTGTGGTCTACATGTGACTCCAGACCCATCTCTTGCCATGGATGAATATAACAGAGAAGAAAGGAATCTGGGGTTCAGATTGACACAAGACTGAAACAATTTAAAAGTGTGAAGTGATTCTTTTTGGAAGGTTGAATTTGAATGCAGAATACAGGGTTAATGGCAGGATTCTAGGCTGTGTGGAGGAACAGACGGATCTTGGGGTCCACATCCATAGATCCCTCAAAGTTGCTACCCAAATTGATAGGGTTGTAAAGAAGACATACGGTGTCTTGGCTTTCATTGGCAGGGGAATTGAGTTTAAGAGCCTTGAGGTTATGCTGCAGCTCTATAAAACTCTGGTTAGACCACACTTGGAATATTGTGTTCAGTTCTGGCCACCTCATTATAGGAAGGATGCGGAAGCTTTGGAGAGGGTGCAGAGGAGATTTACCAGGATGCTGCCTGGACTGGAGGGCATGTCTTATGAGGAAAGGTTGAGGAATCTAGGGCCTTTTTCATTAGAGCGAAGAAGGATGAGAGGTGACTTGATAGAGGTTTACAAGATGATGAGAGGCATAGATAGAGTGGGTAGTCAGAGACATTTTCCCAGGGCGGAAATGACTATTACGAGAGGGCATAATTTTAAGGTGATTGGAGGAAGGTATAGGGGAGATGCCAGAGGTAGGTTCTTTAGACAGAGACTGGTGGGCGTGCGGAACGCGCTGCCGGTAGTGGTAGTGGAATCAGATACTTTAGAGACTTTTAAGCTGCTCTTGGAGAGGCACATGGAGGATAGTAAAACGTAAGGTATGCAGGATAGATTGATCTTAGTCGGATAATAGGTCAGCACAGCATCATGGGCTGAAGGGCCTGTACTGTGCTGTACTTTTCTAAGTTCTATGTTCTATGTTTTTTAATAATTGTCCTCATAAACTTGCCCAAAAATATTTAGCAGAGTATAAAGAACACAACAGTAAAGAAATCAACATATAATTGCTTCTTTTAAGTGTGTATCATTTAACCATAACTCATCTGGTGGCATCTTCGTCGATCTGAAACTTCAGAATATGATTAGCTCAATTCATTAAGGAACAGAGGAATATTACTTCAGACAGTTCCGTTGCAATATAAGTCAAACAATTTTATCTTTTTACCTACTCCAACTGGGAAGGATAATTGCAAAGCAGAAACTGTATGGGAAACTTTGGCGAGACTGTTGTGTAATGTAATAGTTCTGAAAAATGTTAATATTGAAGCTGCATTAAGCTCCAAACAATTTGGTGATGTCACACAGTCTTTGAATGGAGAAGAAGCAGTCTAGCACCATGTTCTGATGGACAGAGATATGTGTTCTGTTTCTCCTGATTATCTTTATCATTATGCCTGATCAGTTAACAACTTGTATTGCTATCATGCAATAAGCAACATTTTGTTGTGTAAGGTAAGCGCCTTTACTTGTTAACATTCAATGGCGGTTAATTAGGTAGGGCCTTAGACTTAGCATTGAAAGGAGATTTGTTCAGTCCATGCCAGGGTATCCATGGAGTGGAAGCATATGTGTGTTAGCTGGAATACTTCAGGTCCTCAGCGACTGGCGGGCACCACAGTGGTTGGCATGCACACTCACCCTCCAAAACAATATTTTAAACATAAATTTCTGAATTTTCTGTTGCAGTTTGGAACTTCATTACAATATCCCTTAGGGACTGCCTTCGTTAATTTTGTTTAGTTACTTTAAAATAGTTGGAAGGAGGATTGTTACGTTGATACCAGGACGTCCTTGGAAAGGAAGCACACAGTATCTGCTGGTATCAGTAAAGCCTTCTGTGCCTTTAGGGTCACTGCAGGCTGCATCAACACCACCCGCTCTCCCTCATGTTACTCATTATTCTGAATTTGTAAAGTTCAGTTGTTGGTGTGATTTTTGTTGTAGTGCCCTTCAGGAGACATCAAAGTTAATTTTGTTTGAGTCCTTTAATTAGTTTTATTTACAATAGTAGAAAAGAGGTCAAGCCCTGATTATCATTAAGCTATAAGATCATTGGAAGCATCACACCTGAGCATGGTGCTGTCCTTAGTTGACATGCACAAACAGACACTTTCATCAAGGAGTCATTAAACAGCCATCACTCATAGTAATGCCAGCAATTTAACCAACCCTTCAAAGTTTTATTGATTGAAATACCAATTATGCAACAGAAACTTTGCAGGACAAATCATTGCTTGAGATATTGCCTTAGTGTCTTATTTGTATTTAATCTCCATTTCTCAGTGAATAAAAACACATAATGTGTGTTTGATTAATTACGTTGCTTCTGTTTTCACTGCTGTGTCTAAGATATTGTTATGCTGCAGGTGTGAATCCATTGTATAATATTGATTATCTGGCAATTTCCAAGATCAAACAAAAGTCGTTTCCATTTTAACAACTATTAAATTTTTACTGTTCATGCCTACATACAAAGCATGAAAACAATGTTTTAAACTTGTAACACAATTTCCTTTATTCCCATTCAGCAGAAGGATGTGGAACAGCTAAGAAAAGCTTACTGTAATTAAATAAAGACAAAAGTGAGTAACGTAACAAATAGATTTGGTTACCTCATCACCAACTTTGTCTTTTTTTTAAGTGTGTAGTTTTTTTTCTCATTTGTGAGCTTTTTTTCAGTTCTGTGGAAGGGTCACCGGACCCGAAATGTTAACTCTGATGTTTTTCTTTACAGATGCTGCCAGACCTGCTGAGCTTTCCAGCAACTTCTGTTTTTATTCCTGATTTACAGCATCTACAGTTCTTTCAGTTTTTATTTATTTGTTTCTTCATTGTTCTGTCAGTTTCCAGATCAGCTTTCCCGATCATCTTGAATCATCTATGGTCTCTACAGAATAATTTCAAGACCAAATATTTCTGATCCCCTGAACAAATAGAGCTTCCTCAATTCTGTAGATAGTAATATCCAAGAACAACTCAGTGGCATTCCTTTAAAATAATTGCAAACCATTAGATTTTACTGGAAAGAATATTTTTTGTTATGATGGTCCTTGTTAATACATAATGTTAGGTCAATGCATAAAATTATCACCTTGACTTTTATCCTTTTATTATACTCTAAGTTTTAATCCAAACCATTATTCCGAAAAGAAATGAATTCTGAAACTAAGAACAATAGTCCATTTCTGTGAAATAATCAAATAAAACAAACAGGCTAATAGTTAAATTGTACTAAAGTTCAGAAAAAAGAGTGGTTTCAGACATTGCACAGACAGCCTCCCACATAGCATGTGCTGAATAGAAAACTCACGTCTGCTGCTTTTTAACGGGAAACCTGTTTATTTTAACATGGTGAAAACTGTTAGCTCAGACCACATGGCTGTTGCTGAAAATGCATGTAACATGAATACTGGAGAGATACAATTACGTATGAAACTATACTGAACTTACTGACTAAATTTTATTGCTTTTAAGAGTCTTTTAACATAAAATGCAAAAAATGTTATGGTTATATAAAAGAATACTTCAAAACAAAGCACTCTAATGGATTCATGTGCTTTTACAAATAAAACCTTTCTTTATTTCTTTTTTCTGCATTGCATTCTCCCAACATGTCACCCCTTCTAACGGCACACAGTCTTGCTCAGTACACTTAGTTAAGAACATAAGGAAAAGAAGCAGGAATAAACCCTATACCAATTCAGCCTACTCCACAATTCCAATAAGATCATGGGTGATCTTCAAGCTCAAATTCACTTCCCACACTACTCCCTTTTTCCTTGATTGTCAGTCATACATATAGTCAAAGGCACCCATCAATGACTCTACAGCCCTCTGAGCAAAGAATTTTTTTCTCACATCAGTCTTGCTCCTTACAATGAAGTTATAAAAACCAAAAGAACTGTGGATGCTATGAATCACGAACAAAAACAGAAGTTGCTGGAAAAGCTTAGCAGGTCTGGCAACATCTGTGAAGAAAAAAAATCAGAGTTAACATTTCGGGTCTGGTGACCCTTCCCCAGAACTGAATGAAGTTATAACCTTTCCTTTTTCTGGAGCCAAGGGAGCTGTCTCTCAGTTTCTAAATCCACTTCCAGAATTTTATTTACTGAAAGGTTTTCCGGTAAGATATGGATGGTCCATGCTGCCAGGCACTTCACTGGGACATCATTGTGTAGATTTTCACCTGTGTGTTTAATTCCTTCAATTTTTAAACTGTATAAAATAAACATAATATTGTCTATAATTTTAGATGAATATGTTAAGCTGTGTGCTAAAAATAGTACAAAACATTATCCAAGTTGACCACATGAGCAAATTTCAGCAAAGAACTTGAAATCCATTTTTAACACATAAGTAATTTGGAAAAAAGAAATGCCATTCTTGTGCATCACTTTCCTCCTCAGACCGTACCAAACTACTTTTGAAATTGAAGTCTAAGATGCAGCATACTAAAAAGATAGCTTCAGTTCTTGGTAGCTCTCAGCTCTGAGTCAGGTTGTAGCAGGTTTCTGCCCCACACCAGAGACTAGACTGATGTTGAGGGATTTCTATGGTATCAGATATGCTATTGTTCAGCTGAGATGTTTGAATGAGGCCCTGTTCAACAACTGCAGTGAATGAAAGACAAATTGTAGCATTTTTTTGAAGAAAAGTAAAGAATTCTGACATTTACTCAACTGGGAATCATTCCTTCAAATCGGGAAATTGTTAAGAAAAGTAAAAGAGGAAACTCAATGAATTAAAGACCAGTCAGCCTTACATCTATTGTCAGAAAATTGCAAGTGTCTGCACTTAAGGATAGGGTGACTGCATGAATACCTTAAATTATCAACTAATCAGAAATAATCTGATTTGTACAGGGTAGATCATGCCTGATGAGTCTGAATGTTTTGAAGGGGTGATGAATTGAGAAGACAAGGAAATGTCGATAAGTATTATTTATAAGGATGTCCAGAAGATATTTGATAGAATTACTCATAAGGAACGTTGAAGCTCATGGAATTGAAGTGAAATTATTGGTCAGGTTAGTGTAGAAGGATGGAGAATAGGGAAGGTACTGTAATTGACATGCTGTGATTACTACTGACCTGCAGGAATCTAGTGGGACTTAGCTATTCATTGTATTCAGGAACAACTTAAATGATGACACAAAGTGATTTATGCAGTGTTGATGGAAGAGCAAAATTACGAAGAGATATCGATAGATTAAACAAATAAGCATAGCTGTGACAAACGTGAGTTCATGCACTTTTGGACCTAAAAAAATAGAACTTTTCAAAATGGTGGAAAGCTACAAACAGAGGAGATCCAAAGAAACAGGCTAGTGGAATGCTAGCTTTTATATCCTTTTTTTTAATGGCTTCAGTGGAGGAAGAATGATTCAGGAAGCTGCTGCAGCAGCAAAGATGGTATGGTCTGTTCCACGTGGCCATTGTGTCTGAGTCCAGGTGTGTCCTGTAGAGTGGTGGTCTGCTTCAGCAATGAGGTGGGATCAGCCCGGTGTTCCAACAGGCCCGGGTTTTCAAGAGGTGACTTCTGTGGCAAGTTTGGCCGGAGATTCTAATGGTCCAGCCTCAGTCTGCCTCAGCGGTAGCTTTGGTGACGAGGTATGACCTCGAGGCGTCGTCTTTTGGGATACGGTGGTTCAGACCAGGATTTCAACTGCTTGAGATTCGACGGCTTCAAAGCCTGCTTTCTGCAATGGTGGAGAATGTGAATCCTGTCTTTTCCTCAACCTTGGGAACCCATGAGCCTTGAATTTTTTTTATTTGATTTGATTTGATTTATTATTGACACATGTATTGAGGTGCAGTGAAATGTTTTGTTTTGCGTACAATACAGGCAGATCATACCTTACAGAATGCACTAGGGTAATAGGGTAATGCAATGTTATAGCTGCAGAGAAGGTGTATAAAGAGCAAGATCAACATCAAATTTAAAATTTGAGCGGTCCATTCAGAATTCTAATAACAGTGGGGAAGAAACTATTCTTGAATCTACTTGTGCATGCGTATGAACTTTTATATCTTCTGCCCAATGGAAGAGGATGGGATTATGTTGATTGCTTTCTCGAGCCCGCTTTGTTTTAATTTTCATTACCATATATGGTTTCTGGTATTTGTGCAGGCACAGCAGTGTGGTGAATTGAGCACTTTTCACTGTATTTTTTGTGAAACTACAAGTGACAATAAATTACGATCCTATTCTAAAATTACTATCCTAAAGGGGGTCAAGTCATGTTTCATCTGGACAAAGTCCTGATTAAACCACATGGAGTACTATGAACTATTCTGTGTATACCCCTCAAGAAGGATATGTCAATCTGGAGGTAATGCAACATTGATTTTAGAAGGATTATTCCCATAATCCCAAGGTTAAGCCCCAGAATTTGGACAGTGAATGATTTCATCAAAGATTTTGTGATGTTAAGAGAAAAAAATACATGAATGAAGTTTAAAAGAAAGTATTTTCACTAGTTGGGATGTATAACATGGGAGCCATAGTGTAAAAAAATGGAAGCAGTAACTTTCAGGAGTGGAGTTGGGAAATGTGTATTCATGTA
Organism: Ginglymostoma cirratum; assembly: GCA_024137785.1. Lineage (NCBI taxonomy): Eukaryota > Metazoa > Chordata > Chondrichthyes > Orectolobiformes > Ginglymostomatidae > Ginglymostoma > Ginglymostoma cirratum. Next base: position 15,547,311 of record JAHRHZ010000268.1, read on the forward strand.
AAGGGTGGTAGAAGTTTGGAACACGGAAAGGCCAGTATTGCTGGATCAATTGGTAATTTTGAAACTGAGATTGATAGAGATTTGCATCTGAAAGCCGTCAGACATTTAAGTCAAAGGCAAGCGTGTCAGGGCTCACAGATCAGCTATGGGTTTAGTAAATTGTGTGACAGGGTTATTCGGCTGAATGGTTGAGTTTTGTTCCTATTTCATGTTGTTCTGTTTGTATTCCCTAAAAGTTAGAAAATTGAATGGGTGATCTTGTCATGGTTGTTAAGATTTTAAGTGTATTCAATTACAGACAAACTTATGTAGAAATTCATTTGAACCTTCTCAAAGGCAACGAGGGATGGGCAATAAATGCTGGCAAGCCAATGAAGCCCCTGTCCCATGACTAACCAGTTTTGTAGATCTAGACATGGATGACCTTCACAGTCATTACTAGACAGGTCTGAGACAGGCCTAAAACTGGGCCTCTTCTCTAAGGACCATTTGTTGTGCAAGGTGGAATCACCTGGTACACATCATCAGACAGTGAGGATAAAAAATGTCAAGCCAGCTGCCATGTCAGTAACAGTCTACACTTCAATAGCCTAGACCTCGGACACAATTTAAAATTAACAACAGGAACAAAACTGGGAAAAACTGTCCATTGTGATGGCGATTGTGATATGCTTCAAGAGGAACTTAAATGGACTGGAGGAATTGATAAACAAGTGGCAGCTGAAATCTAATGTAAGGAAGTGTGAAGTGACATGTTACAATAGGAAGAATGAGGAGAGACCGTATAAAGTGTGCAATTGTAAACGAGGTGTAGGAACAGAGGGATTTGTGGATATGTGTGCGGGGAGACAGGGTGAAAACTAGTCAGAAGAACATACAAAAGAGGGGCCTTTATGACTCAAAATATGGAGCTGATTGTTTTTTAGGCCAAATACAAGTCATGTCGAGATTTATGGAGAGATTTTCACCATGCAATTTCTCACCATATCTTACCAAACCCTCCTCAGTAACTACCCATATGGCTTCCCTCCTCTGCTTCTAGCCCAATTTTATCATTCCTGGAACAACTTGCCACTCAGTAGATATCCTGGAATTCACCGGCATCCCTGACGCCACATTTAAAAGGCCATTGTGCACCCAGCCAATCACTGTCAGCCCATAGTTGCCCTGCACAGTTGCTGACATTTGCCCTGGATGTAGAGGACTATTGAAATTTGGTGTCTCACTTTGTGATGAGGAACCTCGAGATCCTGCTGGATGGGACATCCTCTTCCCCTGGACCAGCTGTGGGGGGAAGCACACCATGCCAGCCTGATCTGAGTTTGCCACCCAGCTCAGTGCAGTCTCAATGCCTGGAGGAGTGCACAAAAATGCAATATGGAGGCCACTGACCTTCTCCACTTTGCCAGTGTAAGTGCCACCAACGTTTCTCTGCTAACTCACAGTGACTCTATATCTGCTACTCTACTTACTTCTCACCAAGCCTCGTGCTCTACCACTTTCACTGCTGTCTGCACCATCTTCACCACATGCTCTCACCCATCCAAATCCTGATGCCACTAACCATACATGCACTCTCTGCACGGCCTGCTCACTTGCTTGGGCCACCTCCTGGCATGCAGCAAAGCTTTGCTGCCTGGGTACATGACCCTGAGCACAGTGCCTTTGCAGCAGTATCACAATGACAATTGCTGGTGAATCCCAAGGAACAGCATTAAAGAAATATGCTGTAATTGAATGGTTACCATGAGGGTTCTTAGAGATTGGTACATGTCAGATGCCAATAACCCTGGGAAGTAGAGTGACTGCAGCTGATGCCCGTGAAGCACGTCCTGAGAGGTTGGTGCCTGGTCTCCAACATGAAGCATCTGTGGAGCAGGTGGCCAGTTTGAGTCTCCAAATGCCTCTGCTGACTTCCATGTGGAGAATTCCACTGCATCTAGCTTTGTTTGACGTGATTTTTGAGATAGGAAGCTGAATATTAATGAGACAAGTTGGGCCATTAATAAGGCATTTCTGAGGCATTAAACAAGTTATAGTCCTTCTTAATTGGCCAGTAGCGAGTGAGAAACTTGCTTTGATGTTTAGAAAATGCATAAAAGATGCAGCAGGTTGTTCCCAACATCAAGATAGGCCTCACCAGATGTCTGCCACAAATCTTGTCATAGCAAACATCATTCAGGCCACTTTAAAAATCTGCCCTTGGAGAAGGAATGCAAGGAATGTACGATAGACTTTTACAAAACACCGATATAGCTCAAACTGGAAGTTGTGTCCAAATCCGGGCATTGTACTTTGGGAAGGATGTAAATATTTTAGAGGGGTGCAGAAAGGTTTACCAGGTTGGTTCCACGGATGAGGGACTTCACTATTGTGGATAGATTGCAGAAACTGGGGATACTTTTTTTCCTAGAGAAGGTTGAGAGGAAACTTGCTAAAGGTTTTCAAAATCACTTGTAGTCTAGACAAAATAGAGGTTAACTGTTTCCAACTGGGAGAAAGATTAGGCATCAGAGGACATTAATTTAAGGTGATTGGCAAAAGAACCGACAGCAATTTGAATAAAAACTGTTTCTTCCAACGGAGCAAACCAAAAGTGAGGAGGCCAATCTTTTTGCACCTTTAGCAGTTTAATAATATCCTTCGTATAGCAGGGTGACCAGAATTGTACGCAATACTCCAAATGTGGCCTTGCACAGCTGTAACATGGCATCCCAACTCCTGTACTCAATGCTCTGACCAAGGATGGTAAGCGTGCCAAATGCCTTTTTCACCGCCCTGTGTACCTTTGATGCCACTTTCAAGGAGCTATGTACCTGCACCCCTATGTTTGTCTGTGAAACAGCATTCCCCAGGACCCTATCATTAACGGTATAGGTCATGTCCTAGTTTGTCTTAGCAAAATGCAATATCTTGCATTTATCTGAATTAAACTCCATCTGCCATTCCTTAGCCCACTGGCCTTAGATTCTTGAGTCACTTAATTTTTCAAGATAGAGAACAATAGGTTTCTATTATATGAGGGCATTGAGATTCGAGGAAGAGTCTTATGAATGAAGAGTAACAGTAGAAGGTTCCTGTTTCTACAATCCCATTGTAAAAGATTTATCAACTAAGAAACCAACAAAAACTGATTACAAGATAACAAGGTGTAGAGCTGGATGAACACAGCAGGCCAAGCAGCATCG
>JAHRHZ010000268.1:15550898-15598706 GCA_024137785.1 Ginglymostoma cirratum
CGATGCTGCTTGGCCTGCTGTGTTCATCCAGCTCTACACCTTGTTATTTCAGATTCTCCAGCATCTGCAGTTCCTACTATCTCTGATACAAAAACTGATTACATATGACCATTCATTATTTTTCTTTTCAGTGGAATCTTGATGTGCACTAAATAGCTGCTGATTCCCTAAATTACCACAGTTACTAAACTTCAGAAAGCATTTTGAGACATCCTGAGTTCTTATGAATTATGATTCATTTTTCTTTCTTTGCTTTTCATATAACTTTGATCAAATTCACTGATGAAGGCTTATATTTTCATGGCATTCTAGCATGGTTATGTTACAAGAAAGGGGAGAGGACTTTTTGTATTTATAATTACTCATGTAGCTATTGGATAACATCATCAAAAGTATTTGTTGTATAAAATGACTTGAAAGACTGTTTAACTCAATATTTCTGACCCAATAAGACCAATTAACATGCAATGAATTGATCAGTAGTAATTAGCCTAGACTCTAATTAAGAAAGATTCATATAGTTCCTTTCCAGTACTTTTATATAACAAACACTACTGATGTGATTTTGCAGTAAATATATAAGTAATTACATATACAGAAAAAGTTTAAAAGACATTTGGATAAGTACATGAATAAGAAATGTTTGGAGGGATATGAGTCAAGTTTGGGATTATGTTTAGCATGTACTGGTTGGACCAAAGGGTCTGTTTCCATGCGGAATGGCTCTATTCTAGCAATATAACTGCGCTAGTGAAAATATAGAACTTCACCAACAAATTTGATCAAAATTATATGAAAAACATGAAAAGAAAAATGAGTCATAATTCATAAAAACTGTGCAATAAGCACTTGTGAGGTTTTCTGCAAGAAGCTGTTTCTTAACATTAACCTTGTTTAAGAAAAAGTTTGAGAATAGCATTCATTTCACTTTGGATGGATCAGTGAACACAAACCAGGCAACCATAAAAGTAATGATTTTTGGTTGATAAAACTTCAATGCATTTGAATACCCTTGTAACTAATTATTCATTAGCCTTATAAGAGCACATGCAAAATTGTTTGCATCTGATGCGAATAATTTTTTGCTTCAGTGCACTTTGATTTCAAGTATTATTTATATTAATTATTTTGTTAGGCTTAATAGCTTTAGTTTTTGAACTTTGATTTTTTTCTTTTATAATCTAAATATCGAATATATGCACCAAGAGTTTCTACAGCTGGATTCAGGGAGTCAATGAAAGAAATATTTCACAGGGTGATGAATTTAACTAAGATTTCAATAAACAATGATGGCATGTTTCATGAAGAAAAAGTTCTAATTGTTCATTCAGAGAATTTAATTGAGAATTTATAGTACCTGCCATATCTTATCAAAGCTGAAGGTAAATACAATGGAGTTAGGATGTGTGCAAGCAGCTACTGTGCTGTGAGGGTGAATTACTGAGCGATGAATTACTAATTAAAAGAGAGTGGAGAAAACCACATGGAGGCTTTATAGATAGTAATGGTAATAACTTGGGAAAAAAAGACGGCATGAAAAGAAGACAGCATGGTTTCACAGAACCATGGTTCTCCAGTACCTTTAACCTTGCAGCAAACTAATGGAGGGTGGATTGGTTCTTACATCCTCAGTTTCTCACATATTAAGCTGCTGTTTGGAAAAGCACTATCAGTGAAAGCTAACATTTCTCCACAGGAGTTAAATAAGAAGTGGGGGAAGGAAGGGGTGTGCTATTATAGACTATTCCTACGCAGCTCTTTGCAGCAGTAGCAGAGGTCTAGGAATGGGTTACATTCTCATTGCCAAATGGTATTTTATGCAAGGGAAACAAGAAGAGAAAATAACTAGATATATTATATTGCTTTACAGAGTGTTATGCAAAATAATCTTTCAAGTATTGTAGCTATTTGTAAGAATTGCAAATTGTGAAGATTATTTGAACATGACATTAATAAATCAAGCTATGGATAATCGGGAATGATGATGTAACTAATCTAATCGAGGTTTCTGATGACAGGTAGAACTGGTCAAGGTTTGTTCTTGCTATTTATGATGTCACTCCAAGGCTATTAATTATATTACAGCCCTGTCATCACTGCCTGCATTCATTTATTTCTAAATGCCATGTTCTCCAGGAATAATTTCCAGAAATTGCAGTATTTTGCATTGTTATGGAAGAGCATAAGAATGTATTTTCAGGTATATATAAGGATCATGTGTATAAAAAAGTGCAATTTCAATGCATATTGCTTAAATTATTTGGTGAATATGGAACATTTCAAAGAGTGTGTTTGCTGTGGGTTTAACTACTATTGGAGTAATTTAGTGGAGCAATCCTTTCACTGAAGAAGGGTCCAGACCCAAAACGTCAGCCTTCCTGCTCCTCTGATGCTGCTTGGCCTGCTGTGTTCATCCAGCTCTACACCTTGTTATCCCTCTTCCAATTCAGAGTTAGTTTCTGTCTCCCTGTCTTTCTGGTTAAGGCATTATCTGCCATCTATTTCATTCAGGCCTGTAAGTCACATGTCATTTACATTTAAAAATGTGAAGGGTAACCTGCTCCTATTCCTTAGTAAATGCAGTTGTAAAGCAATTTTCCTTCTCCTTCCTTCAGAATGGTCCAAGATGATACATTCCTTAATTTTCCTTCCTGGAAGGGAAGAAAATGGCTCGTCATTGACACTATCTTGAGAGCTGCAGTTAATAAATCAACATTCTGCCTCTCAGAGCTACAATGTATTGATTCTTCAACACCTAGATCTGTTGTCTAGCAGATTTTTCTGCATCTATTTGAAATTGCCACCACATACTATATAAGAAGTTTTAATCTGCAATATTACATTTTCTTTTATCATGTTGTGCAACAAATTCTTCAACTATATCTTATGAAAGGAACAACGACTCTATTGCCAATTAAAACTGTTAATTGATGGCAATTTCAAAAATTCAGTTAGGCTGATGAAACGTTATCCTCGAGGAAACCCTAACGTCTCTAATCTGCCATCATGTTACCTGGACTTACTAGTGCTAAAAGATTCCTTCAAACATTTTGTTTTAATTATTTGTTTTGTGAACCAACTATTTCAAGTATTTGGTAGTTCAAGGAGATGATGTACCTATCCTGACATTAAATTGAGGCTTTTCCAGTGATCTGCATGATTAATGCAAAAAAAGGCAGCAGTTTACAATATTTGCTCATGTTTTTGTGTACTCACTTTTATCATACCTCAAGAAGATTTCAGCAGAATAAAGGCAACAATGCTTAAATCTATTTTCTAAAATTCTAAAATGTTACACTTGAGAAATTGGAGATATGATTTCCAATCTCACTGCAGAAATTGGATGCATTATAAATCAACAGTTTCCTGTAAATAAAAACTAGTTCTAATCCTTCAGTGATGGCAAGAAAATTTAAAACTAATAAATCAAATAGAAGTACCCAGAATTTTACCAGACATTTCAACGCACATTATGACAAATAGTTTGTTCAAATTTCCCTCATTCTATACTTTGTTAATGTGAATTATTGTGTAGAGTCTATATCAAAATTAATATTTGTGATAAACCAATGCTACAGAGAACTGGTATTAATGTATTATGACAAAAGGACATTTGGAAAACAAGTCATCACAAGCTTGCAAGCCCATAGATAAACATAATTTTAGATGAATTGCAATTCATGAAAGCTAAACAAAGATTAGCCAGAAGAACATTGGAATAATGAGGTTCAGAGTTGGATGAAAGTGCGAGGGCTTCAGCAGCGAATGTGGTGAAACAGTCAAAGTTGTGACTAAAAATTAGGCAGTCTGTGTGATTGAGTAGATATGGATTTGAAAAATCATTGTAGCATTGGATAGGGCTCCGAGGTTGAAAAGCCTAGGTCAACTCTACAGTGGCTGAGGGGTGTGGTTTGGTGAAAAACTTATGGAGTTTATGGTAAGCTTTGGTCTTTCTATGTTTAACTAAAAGAAATTACAACGGAATAAAATTTCGTTAAAGATTCCTCTCCCTGTCCCACAGACCTCTTCACGCACCTCCAACACTCTCCCTCCACCTGGACCCCTCCCTCTGGCCATTTACCTGCACTCAATCTGTTCATTGAGAACTGTCGACATGACATTAGTCACCTCAATCTTTCTGCCCCCACCCCACCCCAATTTACCGATTCCAACCTATCTCCCCCTGAACTGACTGCACCCGTGCTCTACAATCTAATCTGGGGCTGGTGAGTTTGAGTTATAGGATCGAGGCTGAATAGGTTGGGACTCTTTACCATGGAGCATCGCATACTGAGGGGTGATGTTGTAGAAGTTTGTAAAATTATGAGGAGCATGGATAGAGTGAATAGCTAAGGTCTTTTTCCCAGGGTAGGGGAGTCCAAAACTAGAGGACATAGGTTTATTATTAGAAGGGACCTGAGGGGCAACTTTTTCACACAGAGGGTGTTGCGTGTATGGAGTGAGCTGCCAGAGGAAAAAGTGGAGGCAAATCTGTAGTGACAGGTTGATTTCATTGAGTATGAGTTCCCTGACTGGGGCTGTTAACCTGGGTCAATCAGGGAATCCTAGCTGACAGATATAAACAGGAGCACCAGGGATTCTCCTCACTCTAGAGACTGGCTCTGAGCTAGTTGTTCAGAGCACATGTTTATGTAGCATGTGTAAATAAAGGGTGAAGTGGTGACAAGATATCAGCCTTCATGGAGTTATTTCAGGGTACAATTACAGCATTTAAAAGGCACCTGAATGGGGATACGAACAGGAAACTTTTAAGAGAGATATGGGCCAAATGCTGGTAAATGGGACTAGGTCAGATTAGGGTGTCTTGTCAGCATGGATGAGTTGGACTGAAGGGTCTATTTCTGGGCTGGGTGAACTATAATTCTATAACATTGTAATTAAGCCTGCCGAAAAACATGGTGCTTTTGTTGTCTGGCATTCTGACCTCTACGTTGCTGAGGTTGAGCGCCAGGACGCCTGCTCCTATCTTCCCTTGGACCATGACCCCACCATGGAACATCAGGCCATTGTGTCCACAATGGTCACCAACTCAGTTTCACTTGATGATCTCCTCTCCACTGCCTCTAAGCTCATAGTCTCCCAACCTGTCACAGCCCGCCTTTAGCTCCTTCCCAAAATCCACAAACAGAACTACCTGGGCAGACCCACTGTTTCTGGTGCTTTTGCCCCACAGAGCTCATCTCTTCCTACCTCGACTCAGCGTTTTTATCTCCTTGTCCAGTCCCTTCCTACTTATATCTGTGATTCCACTGATGCTGGACATCAGTTTCAGAATTTCCAGTTTGCGGGCTCTAGCCCCTCCTCTTTGCCATGGACGTGCAATCTTTTTACACGTCCATCAACCCCCCTCTTCCTGTACACTTCTTCCTGGGAAAATGGCCTGAACTCTCCCCATCCATCACCACGCTCTTCCATCTGGCCAAGCTCATCCTCACCCTGAGCAACTTCTCTTTTAACTCCTCTCACTTTCTTCAGGTCAAAGGTGTAGCCATGGGTACCTATATAGGCCCCAGTTATGCCTGTTTCTTTGTAGGGTACATGGGACATTCCTTGTTTCAGTCCTACTTCGGCCCCCATCCACAATTCTTTCTCCGGTTTATCAGTGACATCATTGGTGCTGCTTCCCTCTCTCATCCAGAATTGGAAAAGTTTATCAATTTCACTTGCAATTTCCACCTCTTCACCTGGTCTTCTATGACTCCTCTCTTCCCTTCCTTAACATCTGTGTTTCCATTTCTGGGGTAGGCCGGCCACTAATATCCACTATAAACCCATAGACTCCCACAGTTACCTTCACTATACATCCTTACATCTTGCTTCCTGTACAGACATTATTCCATTTTGCCAGTTCCTCCATCTCCATCATATCTGTTCTGATGAAGGCAACTTTGATTAAGAGGCCTCTGAGATGTTCACCTTCTTCCTCAACCGAGGATTCCCCAGCACCATATTTTATAGGCCCCTCAGCCCAATCCAACCCATCTCCTTAACTTTGGCCCTCACCCTGTCTCTTCCCTCCCACAACAGCAATAGGGTCCCCCTTGTCCTCACCTGCCATCCCACCAACGTCCACATCTAGAGGACTATTAGCCGTAATTTCTGCCACCTCCAAGACATATACTCCCCTCCCCTATCTTGTCAGACTTCCACTAGGACTGTTCCCTCCTGGACAGCCTGGTCCCCTCCTCCTCTATCCCCAAGATTCCCCTCCTCGATAGCCCATGGCACCTTCCCCTCCCTCCTCAGCATCCAAGGCTCCAAACACACCTTCCAGCTGAAGCACTTTACCTGTGCTTCACTCAATCTAGTCTACTGCAGTCGCTGCTCACAATGTGATCTCTTCTACATCGAGGAAGTGAAGCCACAGACTGGGTGGCTGCTTTGCGGAACACCTCATTCCTGTCTGCAAAAAAGATCCTGAGCTTCCAGTTGCTTGCCACTTCAACTCACCACCTTGTTCCCTGGCCAACATCTCTGTCTCAGGTTTGCTCCAGTGAAGTTCAGCGCAAGCTGGAAGAACAGCACCTCATTTTCTACTTGGGAACCCTGCAGCCTTCTGGACTTAATATTGAGTTCAACAATTTCAGGGCTTGCTCACCTTTTCTGATGCTCTCCTCCATCCCCAATCACCAGGCCTTGTCATCACATGGGCTGCTACCACACACTACCCATTGTCAGCCACTGTTAGTCCCCATTAGCAGCTTTACATTCTTCCAAATTGACCTCTCCCACTCCTTTGTCCAATTGTTTTTCTCTCTCTTTGGCCTCTATCTCTACCTATCTTTTACTCTCCTCATTCCCCTACCCTACCCTCTGTAGAAAAACTATCCATCTCCTAGCTACCATCAGTTCTGAAGGAGAGTCGGTAGTCGCAAATCGTTAACTCTGATTGTTCTCCACAGAAGCTGCCAGACCTGCTGAGATTTTCCAGCAATTTCTGTTTTAGTTTCAGATTTCCAGCTTCTGCAGATCTTTCATTTTTTGAAATCGCAGCTGATGCAAATGTGTGGTATTGGACAAGTAGTCTGAAAGCACAAAGTGGAAGGGTCAAAAGAGTTGCATGAGAATTGAAGCTGGATATTTTATTAATACACATTACCATTAACCTTGTGCTTTCACATTTTGCCGCACATGATATGTAAATGAAAAGGATGGGGTGGCCAAGATTAGACACTTGAGAAGTCCCAGCAGTACCAATGCAAAACAGGTAGTGATATCAGCCTGAAGTTTTGCCAACAAAAAAAAAACAGAAATTGCTACAAAAGCTCAGCAGGTCTGGCAGCATCTGTGGAGAGAAATCAGAGTTAACATTTCGGATCAAGAGACCTTTCCACAGAACTGAAGTTTTACCAAGTCAGAATTACTTCTGAGCCCTTTAAAAATGTTGGTCAGATCCTGATTTCAATGTTCCTGACATTCTTTTTGGGGTGCTCCGTTTCCAGGAGTGCCTATAAGCATGTGAGCCATTGGTTTTGTGACCCTGCACTCTACAGGCCTGACCTGAGTAGCTCCATGTGGGGACTGGCATAGTTTACTCCTTTCACGAGTCGGACCAACTTTTTAAAGAGGCACACCTCAGAGGTGAAGTGAACCAGACTTTACTTGACAGAACCTTTGCAAAGTTAATTTCCAAAGGACCTCCCTCCTATCAGGCTGTGCTGTCCCACTCACCCATCATTGCCCCCCATATATCTCCATGCCAGGTAATCCCTCTCATCCAGTTCCTTGTACCCTCACACCTTCTATGTCAAGCTGTGGTATCTCCATGCCAATTCTTTCATGATTGACTATCCTTACAATGAGAAGTGAATGTGTTTTTTTTTAAGAAGCTTTAACAATAATTCATGCATCTGTTTCTATTATGTTGAAAAAAACCTTTTTACTGCAAAACAATAAAAGCCCCAAGTGACCAGAATTTTTAAAGAGTCAAGAGCTGAAATTGCAAGTACTTGAAACCTCTTAACATTGACAGGAGACTCCATACAGTCAGAGCTGTCACTTAAGCAGAGACTCACATAGTACAAGACAGTAAAGGATGCCTGGTCTCTCAAGTCAAGCCCCATTATGTATGGGGCTGTGGAAAATAGGTGAGGGACATAATATGAGACACAGATAGCACATGAGCAGTGTGTGGAGATGAGGACCCATGATTGATGAGGGCTAGTTGGCCTTATCTTTTCCATTGTGGCTGGAATGGTGTTCCAATGCACCAAGGCAAGCCTTTTAAATAGCCCACCTTGGCACCTGGCAGCCCCTGTGGTTGTCTCAAATCTTTATTCTGAGTTGTCGAGCCTAAGAGCACCATATAACTGACAAAAAACTGCCCCCATCAACAATAGTGATCCATTGTCCTCGACATGGTGTCTGGCAAGGGTTTGCTGTTCTTGGCTACAATGTGTGTCTCAATACACCCTTTGGAGAATGTGCCTTGTTATCAGCAACATGTGGTGCCTGTATGACTGTCCAAGAAGAAATTAGAGCCAGGCTGGCAGCTGGGGAGTAGAAATGAAGAGCAGTAATGCTGGGTTCAGGTGAGGTGTGGTGTGTTGATCAAGTACTCGGTCGAGATGAAATAAAATCTGATATGGCTGGTGCAATGGAGAGTTTGGAGAAAGAGATAAACTGGCCAGGGAAAAAGAAAGGAAGCTGACAAAGTGGACTTGGATCCAAGACAGTAATCAGGCAGGATAAGCAAATGGGTACAGGGGTAAGAGGATTTCATAGGCAAGGCAAAACAAAAATGATGAGTGATATTCTTGTATGAGAACAGCAAAGGAAATGGTATGTGAATGTCTGAAGTTAAAATCTGACATCCCTACGGTAGGGAGTGCAAAACTAAGATCTATAAATAATAGATAACCACTAATACATAGGAAACTCAACAGAAGCTTACCCAGAGACTGGTTACAATATTGAGGTTGCTCTCACAGAGGTAGTTCAGATAAATTTGAAGGGGAGAGAAAGGTCTATATGATTATTTGACAAATTTACAAGTAGAGGGGTAATTGTAAACTCATTTGGTACATAAATACTAATTTTGATCAGTATGACCAAAAGACCTGTTTCTGTGCTGTGCATTCTATGTCAGGCTGATTTACAGATCAGAATGAAGTCGGCTTGGAGTAGTAACAAACATTCTTTGAGTTCTGAGTGGAGTAAACAAGTTCAGATGTACAAAGATCCTTCTTTCCCTTTAACTCCACCTAGATTCTGTTTCCAAACATGGCTGCCACTCCAGGCTCCTCACAATAATCATTTGTAAAAGCAAAATATTTAGTTGCTCAGAAACAGGAGGTTTTCCCTTGTCCAATTAGTTGCACCCACAAAGATCGCAAGAGAAGTTCAGAACGTGTGCTTTTTTTTTGTAAAACAAGGCAATCTTTATCTTAATTCATTTGTTTTCAGGGCACTAATATTCCATTTGATAGACTGGTGTTTAAGTAGCACAGAAAAATGAAGTGATGATTTCAATTTAAATTGAAAAAACTTTCCAATTTAGTATCTCAATGGCTAAATTGGTTTGTTTTGTAATTTTCATTGGGCTGACTTATTTTGATGGCTATAATTGATTTTCACCAACAAAAGCATGGGATCTAACTCATCTCTTAGTCCATGCGTCTTTGCCATTGCACTGAGGCATCACTGCACATCAAAGGGTTTGAAAATTAGCTGTTTTACATGAACAATCAGTGCTGTTATAATTGGCAATTATCAATCAATCTTCTTATTAATTTAGCCATTTTATCACACTGATATAGCTAAAATGCTTGGATTTTTTTAACATCTTAGGAAGCTAAACATTTTGTTTTAGGAATAAATGATAGAATATCACTGAATCTTTATGACTGCTATCTTTCTCCAGAGTTTCTTACGTTGTTGTTAGCCATCATCAGCAAATGCTCAATTATCCAGGTCAACGTTTAATATTTAGACACAGCTTTTAGCAATCATACTTTGTTATTACCATTTTTTTTAAAGAAGTAGTTTTAGACAGAAGATATAAAAGGGCCATCAATGACCTATTCGCCAATGTCTCAATCTTGTACCACTCGAGCAAATAGCCAGTGCCTCATGTATTCTCCAGGGAATGGTGTCAGCTTTGTATTCCTGTACACTCCCCAAAATTTATGACTGCAGAGGTAGGGTCAGAAGTCAGCTAATCCAGCAATTTGCCTCAACACCATTGGTGCCTCTGTGAAGTCAGTAATGTGCATTTTCAGAAAAGAATATGAAGAAGTGTAAAAAGTATGAAACAGTAAAGCATATAAAATAAAATTCACTGAAAATGTCATTTTTGATCATTGATGCAAGATGCTTTTGGAGGAATTGTAATGGTTTCAGCTAGGGTTGCCAGCCCTGGTTGGAGGCATTGCTGTAGGTTTTGATACTCTGACCACATGGTGAATGAACACATGGTGTTTGATCATATAATAATGTGATATCTGACTATGTGTCATTTAGGGGTTTACAAATCTGGTTGGATGTATGCCTGGAAATTTCATCAGGAGGCCTCCAGCTTCAATATTTATCTCCTATAAAAGAAAAACACATACTTTAAAGACATAATTTTAATGCCAATTTGATTTTCCCTACAAACTGCTTGCTGAGTTGTCCATGAGGCTCTTCTTTGCTTCCCAGGAACATCCATTCTTGAGGATCAGCAATCCTCATTTCAAGAGAGAAGATTGCTTCAGTCTCCCAAGCCCTTCGTACTAAAGTCACTCTCAAGACTTTTCCATTCAATTCTCTCTTTTTAAGATACTGTTTAACGCCTACTTCTTTGACCGAGCTTTTGGTTACCTTTCCTCATGTCTTCTCTTCCCTTGGTGTTTATTTATATCTAATTATTTTTCTGTGAAATGCCTTTGAAAATATTGCGATATCAAAGGCAGTTTATAAATGCATGTTTTTGTTGGTTTAAAAATATACACTTGTAACTTATTTATTAGTAAACATGAATTGTCAGCTTCTGGTTTTGTACGATTGTTAGAATGATGGAGCTCTACAGTTGACCCTATTATAATTCACATCCAAAAGCTTTAAAAGAAGTAGTATCATTCTGTTACATGATGTTAAACTAAAAATCAGCCGTAAGAGTGGTTTCCTTGTAGAAAGGAACATGAAATTATTTGAGTTCAGGGATGGTTGTAAGCAATATTCAAAAAAAAAAGAGTTGTAATTCTTCAGTTCATACAAATATAATTGTAAGACTTAACAAGAGAATATTCATATTTTTGACTTGATTTGATTTATTATTGTCACACGAACTGAGATACAGTGAAAAGTGTTGTTTTGCGTGCTGTACAGGCAAATCGTACCACACAAAGTGCATCAGGGTAGCAAGACAGAGTGCAGAATACCATATTACAGCCAACGAGAAGGTGTGCAGAGAGAGATCAACATTAACATTAAAGAGGTCCATTCAAATGTTTGATAACAGCAGGGAAGAAGCTGTTCTTGAACTTGTTTGTACGCGTGTTCGAATGTTTGTATCTTTAGCCTCGCGGAGGAGGATGGGAGAGGTCTTTGATTGTGTCGGATGCTTTCCCGAAGAAGTGAAAGTACAGTTGGAGTCAATGGTTTGCATGATAGACTGGGCTGTGTTCATGACTGTTGGAAAGAGCACTTGCCATACCATGCTGTGATGCACCCAGATAGGATGTTTTCTAGTACCAATAAAAATTGGAACAAGTCTTTGCAGACATGCCGAATTTCCTTAGCCTCATGAAGAAGTAGAGGCGTTGTTCTGCTTCCTTGACCATTGTGTCTACATGGGTGGACCAGGACAGATGGTCAGTAATCATCACTCCCAGGAACTTGATGTTCTCGACCATCTCCACCTCAGTACCATTGAAACAGACAGGGATGTGCCCTCCACTCCGCTTCCTGAAGTCACTGACTAGCTCCTTCCTTTTGCTTACGTTTAATGAGGGATAGTTGTCTTTACACCATGCCGCTAAACACTGATTCTCTTTCCTGTACTGTGTCTCATCACTGTTTGAGATCCAACCTACAACCGTGGTACTGTCAGCAAACTTTTAAATGGAGTTAGGATGGAATTTGGCCACTCAGTCATGAGTGTATAAGGAGTACAATAGGGAGATAAGTACACAACTTTGCGGGACAACGATGTTGAGGATTGCAATGGAGGAGGTGTTGCTGCCTATCCTTACTGATTGCGATCTATGAGTTAGGAAGTTGAGGATCCAGTTACAGAGGGGTGAGCTGAGACTTAGGTCTTGGAGTTTGGAAATGAGTTTGTTTGGAATATGGTGTTGAAAGCAGAGCTGAAGTCAATACTTAGGAGCCTGATGTAGGTATCCTCGTTATCCAGATGTTCCAGAGATGAGTGGAGGGCCAGGGAGATGGCATCTGTGTGGTCCTGTTGCTCTGGTAGGTGAATTGCAAAGGATCAAGGCAGTCTGGTAGGCTGGAGCTGATGTGAGCCACGACTAACCTCTTGAAGCACTTGATAATTATGGAGGTCAGATCCATCAGGCGGTAGTCATTGAGACATGCTGTTTGATTATACTTTGGTAACAGGGTGATGGTGGTCTCCTTGAAGCAGGTGGGGACTTCAGATCGAAGTTATGCGAAGTTAAAGATGTCAGCGAACACTTCAGCCAGCTGGCCTGCGCAGGATCTGAGTGCCTGGCCAGGGGCTCCATCATGGGGTTCACCCTCAAGAAGGCCGATCTAACGCTTGCAGCGGTGACCGGGGGTCCAGGTGCATCTGAGGCTAGGTGACATCGTTTCACTGATCTTCAGTTCAAAAAAGCATAGAATGCGTTAAGTTCATCGGCTAGGCTATAGTGCCTGTGATTCTGTTCAAATTTACTTTGTAGCCATTATGTAATGTAGGCCTTGCCACAAACAACAGGTAGCCACATGGTTAGTCTGGGTTTCAAACTTAGACTGGTATTGCATTTTGGTGTCTTTGATGGCCCCTGCAAAGGTGGTAGCTGGATTTCCTGTATAGATCAGGGTCACCCGACTTGAATGCCTCAAACCTAGACTTCAGTTGGGAATGGATCTCCTGGTTCATCTGTGGTTTCTGGTTGGGAAAGATTCGGATTAACTACTTTGGCACACAGTTGTCTACACACTTACTAATGAAGTCTGTAACAGTAGTGGTATGCTCATTTAGGTTGACTGCTAAGCTCTTAAATATGGACCAGCCTACTGACTTTAAGCAGTCCTTTCAAAGACCTTCCATTGCCTCAGACCAACACTACACGCTTTCCGAATTAGATTCTCATGCTTCAACGTCTTCTTGTAAGCCAGGCAGAGGAGCACAGCGTTGTGGCCTGATTCTCCAAAATGCGGTTGGGGGAAAGGAGTGGTAGGCATCTTTGATTGTTGTTTAGCAATAGTCAAGGATGCTCGGACCTCTGGTGGGACAGGATGGCGTTGATGGTGTTCTTGAGGTTGACCTGGTTGAAGTCACCGGCATCGATGAACAAGACCTCGGGGTATTCAGTCTCCAGACCGTCTGCTGCATTACATATTTCATCAAGTCCACTCTTCACTTCTGCATGGGGTTGGGTGTAGACTGCTGTCAGGATAGTAGAGGTGAATTTACACAGTAGGTAGCAGGGATGACACTTCATTATAAGATACAATATTAAGGCAAAGATAAAAATCAGATCTTCTAATTGGAAGATGATAATTGCAGTCATGAACATTGAAAGGTTTGCTCTGGTAACCTTTGGAAGTCCCAACACAGCGAATGCCCAGGATTTGATTGGGTAATTTAGACTTCTCATAGGCAAATATCTTTAGTCTGTCTTCAAAAAAAAGCGTCCAACTCTGAGTTATATAAAACTACCCTTTTACCTCCCCACTGGCCCTTGTCTTCAACTTTAACATTCTCAACATGCCCTCCGACCCAGGCCATGAAAGCCCATGACCCTGACACAGACACATCCCAATCACTCCTTTTGACTTGACAATCCTTCACAGACCTGTCACCTTACCCCCTTATGGATGTAATTTCTACCTTATCTCTCACCCATCTGCCACCTCATACCATTGCCTACTCACTGTAAACATCTGCCTTCACTCCAGAGCATTTTGATTGGGAATGGAAAGGAATCTCTAACTGTTGTTTTTTGGTCCTGCAACAGAAGAACCACTGCCAGGACTCCAGAAAATCTTTAGCACTGCCGCTGCCTGAACTGATGTGGAATCGTGGTGTCAGGATTAATCACTAAGCATGATTTCTGGCTTCAGTGGGAAAATTCAGGTCTATGTGTAAATGTAAATTTCCATTGTAATCTGTAGTATTGAAATTCCAAATACACCATTTTTATTTTACCAAATGGTGATTAAACAAACACAGAAATTATGTATGACTGTCTTGACTTTTTCCTATGGCATCCGTCTATCTTTTAAGGCAGACATTTATCCACATATTTTAAGCAGGTTTTGGCCTCTTCCGAAAGCGTCAGCTAAAGGATTGTCAAAAGAAGATATAGAGACTTCAATTATGATCATTCAAAGGAATTGCTTCTGTGGAAAAAGATTGTAGTTCTTCAGCTTATACAGGTACATCTTGTTTTAAAATCAAATCCCAGCACGGGCGATTTTACTGCATATCACCAGGCAGATCCTGCATGTTCAGCATTGAGAATACCATGGTTTACATTGTAGCATTCAAGTCAAAAAGGTAACCAACGGTTTTTGTGGTCATTTCTTCATCATTCACAAAGTGCAGTGTTCTTTTATCTGCAGTTTTGTCTTAAATGATAACTCTATGATTCATTACACACTAATTATTAGCCTATATGTGTAACACTTGATATTAACCTTGTGAATATTAATAAGGTCAAGGATTTATAGCCATCATTATTCATGGGGGCTTGGTCTTAACTATAAGAAGCATAATTATTCACAGATGAAGCTGAGCAACAGGACCAACAATGAACAGTAGCATATTTTAGTTATACAAAGAAAGGAAAGCATTTCAAATATATTTCCTACTGTGGGAAATGTGCAATTACATTTTACATAAAGGGAATCCATGCAGAAGGCCTATCAAAGTGCTTTGTCTGTTAACCTTTAGTCATAAACTAAATGAAGTTCAGTGACATGATGGATCCTTTCATTGTCCTTTCGGATTTGAATCAAATTCGGCTCAGTGTAACGGAATGAAAATCCTTTCCTTTCAGGTAGTCACTGAAGGAAATTTGGCCAGTTGTAATCAGCTCCTAATGAGTGCAAATGCCATTGCAATTTCACACAAATAGTTAAAAATTACTCAAAATGTAAGAATAATTCAACAACTCAGAAACATTATAAGGATTGCCAATGCAGACATTTTTTAAAAATTCATTCACAGAATAAGGTGGGCCAGCCCTATTTATTGCCCATCCTTGTAGATGTAATCCATTGCAAATTGTGTTTTGAAAATTTTGATGTTGCCTTTTACACTTGCAGTGTACGCATCCCTATCTTCCAATTTTTTTTTGCACTTTTTCACTTTACAAATGCTTCCTTTCCTTTTTCGATTTCTTTATAAGACTTATGTGCCTATCACTTTGCTGATGGTGCAACATGCGTGAATTTTTTTCATCAGTCCAGCCTCCATTCCCATCACTCACTGACTGTGAACCAAAGTTATAGGTGAAAGGGGACAAAAAAAAAATCAAGAAAAGCTTAGACCTGCCAGTGAAGATAACTTGCAGCAATTGAAGTGGTCTGATGGGGAATGGTTCACTGGATGGTAGATGCGAAAGTGGTTGGGGAAGGGAGATTCCAAGTGAGAGAATAGATGTGGAAGCTGGATCCTGAGTAACTAAAGAGTGGGCCAACAGCACAGTAAACAGGCAAATGAATAGTATGGAACGCCAAACTCTGTGTGATGAAAAAGCGAAACTTCAGCTCAAATTATTCAGAATGCTGACTTGAGACCCTAAGCTTTTGTGATTGATTAGCTTTTTGAATCAGTTTAATGGTGTGAAATATGCAATTTTTAATGTCTTTATTATATTCATTTTTGCAGATTGCAGCCTATAAATCAACTCAGCATATGAAGCATTCACAAGGGCTCTGGTAGTGCAATGGTAGTGTCCCTACATCTAAGCCAGCAGGCTAGGTACAAATTCTAACTGCTCTAGAGGTGTGTAATAACATCTCCAAACAGCTTGACTAGAAAATATCGAGAAAACAATCCCAATACTTTGGCCTCCAAAAGTCTACATTTTTGCATATACTCAAGTGTATAAGTTGACTCCATCCCCTCCAAATTTTCAATTACAACATGCTATTCTCACGGTAATAGTCAGTCTCAATTTTTCACCCCACAAAAGGATAGTATGCTTGCCTTATCATTAGGTGTAAAGGAGCAAGTAGGTACTACAGATTGTGTTATGAAGATGGGTGGGAGTTTAAGCTACTCTCAAATAAATCAGATCATTCTGATGAATGAAACAGATGGTGATTGAACAGCGATTCACTTTTCTGCTTGGTTTATCAGTCGATCACTGGTTTTGGAGAGACTTTTCAAGCATGCAAAGGTTGATTTATTGCCTACAGTGCTAGCATTTGCAATGTGACAGACCAATTTTGGGTTGATTAAATGTATGAAAACAACCAGTGATTTTATTGGGATGTTTTATTCTTGGGGTTCAGTGCAACATTCTCTAATAATTCAGTTGGAGTTATTTTCTGAATGTGAAATAAATATTTCAACATGGAAAAGTATATGCAGTATTGGGATTGTTTTCTCGATATTTTCTAGTCAAGCTGTTTGGAGATGTTATTACACACCTCTAGAGCAGTTAGAATTTGTACCTAGCCTGCTGGCTTAGATGTAGGGACACTACCATTGCACTACCAGAGCCCTTGTGAATGCTTCATATGCTGAGTTGATTTATAGGCTGCAATCTGCAAAAATGAATATAATAAAGACATTAAAAATTGCATATTTCACACCATTAAACTGATTCAAAAAGCTAATCAATCACAAAAGCTTTACACCAACATGGAAAAGTGCAACCACACTTTGAACAGACTGCACACTAGTTAGTACACAAAAGCACCGAAGAAAATGTTGCACTGTACGTAGCTGAATAAATTCTTGCCCTTTTAATCATTGCTTGAATCAGTTACACACATCAGCCTAAAGACCTATGCAGTGAAAATTGGGCCATCTGGCACATTGGGGGGAGTATTATGGGTGCTGTAAGTATGGGAAATGTGGTTGATGCATGGGAAGGAATAATCAGGCAGGAGCAGAAGACTCCCATTCATGAAAGCAGGCTCAAATTTAAAGATTATATCAGTAGGATGTTAATGGCAGGTTGGGTATTCACATTATCTCAGGCAGCTTCCTATCTGTAATAAATTTACACACCCTGAGTACTCGTGATGTCAGAACCTTTTGTAATTACATTACTTTCAAGATTAAGTCAGCAGGGCACGAGTCTTGTGGCACGAGTCTTAAATTCATTTAAAGGTAGCATGTGACAGTTGGCTCTGTGCAGTTGTGTCTGAGGTCAGCACTATCTCCTTTTGAACTCTGCTGCATAAGAGAGGGAGCACTTGGTCAAAGCAAGGGTAAATAAGGTGAGGCATTGAGTGGAATGGGGTTAAGGCCATGGAGGATTGGAAAAGGGAAGGTTCAGGGTCATAGGAGCAGGAAAACTTTACGTTTCAGGCCTAAACCCTTCATCAGAAATGGGGGAGGGGAAGAGGGTTCTGAAATAAATAGGGAGAGAGGGGGAGGCGGATAGAGGATGGATAGAAGAGAGGATAGGTGGAGAGGAGGCAGACAAGTCGAAGAGGCGGGGATGGACCCAGTAAAGGTGAGTGTAGGTGGGGGTATAGGGAGGAGATAGGTCAGTCCAGGGAGGACGGACAGGTCAAGGGGGCGGGATGATGTTAGTAGATAGGAGATAGGGGTGGGGCTTGAGGTGGGAGGAGGGGATAGGTGAGAGGAAGGACAGGTTAGGGAGGTGGAGATGAGCTGGGCTGGTTTTGGGATGCGGTTGGGGGAGGGGAGATTTTGAAGCTTGTGAAATCCACATTGATACCATTGGGCTGCAGGGTTCCCAGGCTGAATATGATTTGTTGTTCCTGCAGCCTTCGGGTGGCATCACTGTGGCATTGCAGGAGGCCCAGGATGGACATGTCATCTGAGGAATGGGAGAGGGAGTTGAAATGGTTCGCGACTGGGAGGTGTCAAGCCACACCCCCATTTCCTATCTACTAACATCATCCCGCCCCCTTGACCTGTCCGTCCTCCCTGGACTGACCTATCTCCTCCCTACCCCCCTACCTACACTCACCTTTACTGGCTCCATCCCCGCCTCTTCGACTTGTCTGCCTCCTCTCCACCTATCCTCTCCTCTATCCATCCTCTATCCGCCTCCCCCTCTCTCCCTATTTATTTCAGAACCCTCTTCCCCGCCCCCATTTCTGATGAAGGGTTTAGGCCCGAAACGTCAAGTTTTCCTGCTCCTATGATGCTGCTTGACCTGCTGTGTTCATCCAGCCCCATGCTTGTTATCTCGGATTCTCCAGCATCTGCAGTACCTTTTATCTCTGGTTCAGGGTCATGTGTGTAGTGGGAGGCGTAGTGAGAGGGTAGACAGTCAAGATAAAAAAATGAAGAGTCTGAACGACATGGTCAGAATTATTCAAATGTGGGCCCATATCAAGTCACTAGCTGGCAGAAATCTTACAGGATTTTGAGTTTATTGATGATATTTAAATCTTTCCTTCTGAGAATAATCTCAGACAATGTCCTTTACAATACATGGGAAAAAGTTGATCTGAGCTTGCAAGTTCAGCAAATTCCCAAAACATAATTTCTTCTGTTGAAGAAATAATCTTATCTCCCCTCTGTGTCTAACTTTGCATGCCAACCATGATGGGTACCAGCATATATAGATCTCTGACAAGGCTAGTCTCAGCAAATAGCAATGAATCTAGGATGGTATGTTGCTTTCCTGGTGCCAGGATTAAGGATGTCTCAAAACATTTGAAGCATATTGTCAAAGGGGAGAGTGAAAAGCCAGAAGCTGTTTTCTGTGTTGGTAGGAGCAACATAGTTAGGGAAAGAGTTAAGGCTTTGCAGAATAAATATGAGAGGTTAGGTCAAAGTTTAAAAAAATAGAACCTCAAAAGTGGTAATCTCAGGTTTACTCTGGTGCCAAGTTCTAATGAGGGAAAGAATAAAAGGATAGGGCAGATAAATCAATGGCTGAAGGGGCGGTACAATTGGTGGCACGGTGGCTCAGTGGTTAGCACTGCTGCCTCACAGCACCAGGGACCCAGGTTTGATTCCAGCCTCGAGCATCTGTCTGTGTGGAGTTTGTACATTCTCACTGTGTCTGTGTGGGTTTCCTCCGGGTGCTCCGGTTTCCTCCCACAGTCCAAAGAAGTGCAGGTTAGGTGGATTGGCCATGCTAAATTAACGGTAGTGTTCAGGGAGGTGTGGGTTGTTGGGGGGGTGGGTCTGGGTGGGATGCTCTGAGGTTCGGTGTGGACATGTTGGGCCGAAGGGCCTGTTTCCACACTGTAGGGATTCTATGATTCTATGCAGGGATTCAGATTCTTGGATCATTGGGATCTCTTCTGGGTAGAAAAGACCTGTTCGAAAGGGATGGGTTTCACCCAAACTGGAAGGGGGACGATATACTGGTGGGGAGATTTGCTAGTTATATTTTGAGAGTCTGTAAGCTATTCGAAAGGTGGGGGATGGGGATGGGCGGTGTTCCAAAGTAGTCATGAAAATAGAAAGACGGGTGAAGATGGTTCTGAATCAGAAAAGGGCAAGTTAATTAGAAAAGGGACAGACAAGAGCAAATCAGAAAATGAGATCACTCTGAGGAATTAAACTGCATTCATTTCAATGCAAGGGGTCTTACAAGTAAGTCTGATGAACTCAGGGCATGGGACTGGGACATTATAGCTATTACAGAAATTTAGCTGAGGAAGGACAGGATTGGCAGCTCAGTATTCTGGGTTTTAGATACTATAAGTACTGTAGAAAGAGAGGCAAGACAGGAAGAGGAGTGGCATTTTTGATTAAGGAAAACATTACTACCATAATTAGAATATTTCTGAGGGATCATCCAGTGAAAATATATGGGTTGAAATTAGAAATAAGAAAGGGATGATCACCTTGAAGTATTTTACTAATGGATCCCAATAGTTAAAGGTAAATTGAGGAGAAAAATGTAGAGAGATCTCAGATATATGTAATAATAGGGTTGTAATAGTAGGGGATTCTAATTTTCCAAACATTGACTGGGACTACCATACTGTTAAAGGTTTGCATGGTGAGGAATTTGGTTAAACATGTTTGACAAAATTTTGTTTATCAATACGTGCATCTTCCTATTAGAGGAAGAGCAAAACTTGATCTTCTCTTGGGTAATAAGGCAGAGCAAGTGACTGAAGTGTTAGCAGTGGGACACTTTGGGACTAGTGATCATAATTCTATTAGCTTTAAAATAGTTACAGAAAAGGATAAGCCTTCCATAAAAGTTAAAATTTTTAATTGGACTAAGGCAAATTTTAGTGGTATGAGAAAGGAACTCTCAAAGATTCTGAGGAAGGGTCACCAGACCGGAAACGTTAACTCTGTTTTTTCCTTCACAGATGCTGCCAGACCTGCTGAGCTTTTCCAGCGTCTTCTGTTTTTGTTCCTGATTTACAGCAGCTGCTGTTCTTTTGGTTTTAACTCTCAAAGGTTGATTGGAGTATTCTTTTCGCTCACAAAAGCATGACTGATAAGTGGGAAGTTTTCAAAAGTATGATATTGAGAGTTCAGAGGTATTATGTTCCTGTTAGAGTGAAAGGTAAGACTGGTAAGATTAGAGAACAATGGATGAATAAAGATATTGAGGTTCTAGTCAAGAAAATAAAAGAATCATATGTTAAAATAGACAACTGAGATCAAATGAATCTCTTGAAGAGTATGAAGAGTGTAGGGGTACTCTTTAGAGGGAAATCAGGAAGGCAAAGAGAGATAGGAGATAAAATTGGCCGATAAGGTTCAGGATAATCAAAGATTTTTACAAGTACATAAAGAGCAACTAGAGAGACAGTAGGGCCCTTAAAGATCAAGGAGATCATCTGTGTTGAATCTCAGGAGATGGGAGCAATATTAAATGAAATTTTGCATCAGTACTTCCTGTGGAGAAAGAAATGGATTCTAGAGAAATCAGGGAAATAAATATTGATGTTTTGAAAACAGTTCATATTACAAAAGAGGAAGTGCTAGAAGTCTTCAAAAACATAAAAGTGGATAAATCTCCGGGACTTGATCTTGTGTATCCCAGGACATTGTGGGAAATTAGAGAGAAAATATTTATATCATCTATAACCACTGATGAGGTGCCAGAGGCCTGGAGAATGGCTAATGTTGTGCTTTTTCTTCGGAAAGACTGTAATAAGAAACCTGGGAACTATACACCTGTGAGCCTGGCACCAATGGTAGGTAAGTTGTTGGAGGTGATTCTGAAAGATAGGATTTACATGCATTTAGAGGGGCAAGAAATGATTAGGAATATTTGGCATGTTTTTGTGTGAGGGAAATCATGTCTCAAAAATTTGATTGAATGTTTTGAGGAAGTGACCAAAAAAATTGATGAGTGTAGAGCGGTAGACATTGTTTACTTAGACTTTAGTAAGGCCCTTGATAGGTGTCAGCATGGTAGATAATCAGTAAAGTTAGATCACATGAGATTCAGCGTGACCTTGCCGATTGGATACAAATTTGGCTTGACGGTAGGAGACAGAGGGTATTGGTGGAGGGTTGTTTTTCGGACTAGGTGCCTGTGACCAGCAGTGTTCCATATTGATACTTGGTCCACTTTTGTTTGTCATTTGTATGAATGATTTGGGTGAAAGTATAGGAGACATGGTTAGTAAGTTTGTGGATGACACTAAAATTGGTGGTGTGGTGGACAGTGAAGATGGTTATCTAAGATTGCAAAGAGATCTTGATCAATTAGGTCAGTGGGCTGAGGGGTGGTAGATGGAGTTTAATTTGGATAAATGCAAGGTTTTGCATTTAGGTAAAACAAACAAGAACAGGATTTATACAATAAATGCTAGGGCTCTAAATAATTGATAGGTAGTTTTTGATTTGATTTATCATTGTTACACGTAACTAGATACAGTGAAAACTTTTGTTTGCATGCAATACAGGCCGATCAGACCACACAAAGTGCATTAAGGTAATAGAGCAGATTGAAGAATACAATGTTACAGCTGCAGAGTAGGTGCACCTAGAACAAGATCAACATTTAAATTTAAAATTAGAGAAGTCCTTTCAGGAGTCTGATAACAGCAGGGAAGAAGCTGTTCTTGAACCAGTCGGTAGGTGTGTTTAAGCGTTTGTATCTTCTGCCTGATGGAAGAGGTTGGAAGAATTATAACTGGGCTGGGTGGGGTCTTTAACTATATTGCCTGTCTTCCTGAGGCAGCAGGAAGTCAAGATGGAGTCAATGGATGGAAGGTTGGCTTCCATGATGGACTGGGCTGTGTTCACAACTTTCTGCAGTTTTTTTTTTACAGTCCTGGGCAGAGCATTTGCCGTACGAAGCCGTGATGAGTAGTGCTGTAGAATAATTCCTTGAAATTTTTGTCACAAGTAGTCAGGGTGGTTAAAGCATTTAGCACATTTGCCTTAGTTACTCAGACCTTTGGTTATAGGAGTTGGGATGTCATGTTGGGGTTGTACTGGACCTTGGTGAGGGCCTTTTGGTATATTGTGAGTAGTGTCGGTTACCCTGTTGTAAGAGGTGTATTACCAAACTGAAGAGGGTTCAGAAAATATTTTCCAGGATGTTGTTTGAAGTGGAAGATTTGAGTTTTTATGAGAGGCTGGATAGGTTGAGACTTTTTTCACTGGAGTGTAGGAGGTTGAGGGGATGACCTTATAGAGGTATATAAAATCATGGGGGACATAGATAAGTGAATAGCAAGGGTCTTTTTCCTAATGTTGGGGTGGGGTGGGGTGGGGGGGGGCATTCAAAACTAGAGGGCATATTTTTAAGGTGAGAGGAGAAAGGTTTTAAAAGGACATGGAGAGCTTCGTAATGTGAAATATTTACAACGGAGAAATGTATATTTGAGGAACAGCCACGCCACCTTTGTACTGTTAGCAAATTACTATCATCCCAATAATACAGGAAAAGGATGGGCTTCGTTAGTCACTTACCAATGTAAATATATAATTGGGGGTTGTTAAAAGCTCAAATGGCCCTGATATTACTCTCTCCGTGTCACAGTAGAGTTGGTGTGGGCAGCTGAACATAACTGTGCGGATCTTTTTTAAGTTTTTGAAATGTCAGGAAAATAGGATATGTCTACATTCCAGACTACATCCAGCAGTCTAACCACTCTACAATGTTCCATCCAGAGAGTCGTTACTGCTTTGAAGGAAGCCATTTTGTCCAAGTCCATGCTGTCTCTCTATAGTGCCATTCAGTCAGTTCTTTCACCTGCAGCTATGCAAATTTGTTCCCCTGTTGCCAGATGAGGAGGTGGAACAGGGTCCCTTCTTTTTAACCTCATCTCAGTTGGTTACTATAAATATTTTCATTTCTCTTTTAGCTTGCAGATATCACACTTCAATCAAAGCATAAGATCAAAACGAAGCATCCAATTTTAACGTTTTCTTGACTAAAAGGCAGAGGAATATTAGAACTTACTACTCTGAAAAGATAATAAAAATGCAACATTTAGTACACACAAATATATGTAATAAATTTAATATGGAGCATGTGTTGGTACAGACAGAAAGAATAGATTGCTCTTTTATTTAAAGACCTTAGATTCTTGGACATGTTAGATTTTAAACCTGAGGCCATTTAGTTGTTGAATTTTTTTTCTCATGCAGTGTTGAAGTTTGTAACTGTTGAGTTCTCAGTGAATGGTTGTTGTCCCAAGTTGCTATATCATTGAGTACTGACTTCGAGATTGAGGGAGACAGAAAGAGAGATGCTTGCTATATCCTTGATGATACCAGTTCATTTTTCATTCTCTTTTTCTCTTTCTCATTTTACTGCTCAAAGCAGCTGTTTACTTATAGGTCCATTGTATATTCCTGGGTCTGTTCCATTGTCCTTCCAAACGGGATACTCTGCAGGTAACCTTTCATCTTTCAATATGTGAATTTATCATGCCGAGGTGAATTAATCAAGAGATGCAAATTTCTTGACTCTGTTTACATGGTAATCTCATTGCAGCCTGTTTTGCTAATTCCGTGGTTCTTTGGACTTGCCTGAATCTGTGGTCAGCTCATCACAGCAGCCATTCTAGGTCTGTAATTATTCCTTCTTAAAAGGCTGCATTTATTTTGAACATCAGGATCAGGTGGACTGAGAAGCTTACATGTGCAAGAACACAGCACTGCAATTCAATACCCAGCAATGGAGAAGCAGCTGCTGCTTATCACAAATACAGCACTGCCGATAAAACCACACTGTGATTATACACACTGCTTCTGATTATACATGCCTCTGGGGCATCTTGGCTAACTGAGGCTTCTTTCCTTCTGAGCAGCCATTTTCTCCTCCGTCCCTGGCCCAGACTGATTTGGGCGAGGAGTCAAGAAAGAATGTGTGAGGTGGCCAAGTAGGTTTGGGGCATTTGTCATTACTTTTAGAAGCTAATTACCGTGAAATGAAGGTGGAGTAGTCTGCACATGTGCTTGTGCCGATATCACCATGGATGGAATGTGATGAAATCAGCAGAATCCCAAAGGATATTGCATTGAGCTGTCATCATGGGCTCCATTTGCATGTACTAGCCGTCATTTTGTCATCCATTTTGGCATTGGGAGTATTCACTCCATCTTTAAAGAACATATTTAGTCTATGAAGGGTCTTAAATGTAACAACCAGGTGACAGAATTTGAATATTGATAGTCCTATGATTATAACACCCTTAAGAGACCATCTAATTTCTTTCTGAAATCATTAGTCACTCCTACTTCTGTAACCCTTGTAGACTGCAAGTTCATTAATCAACAGCCCACTCCCCAAGGTAAAATTATTATTCCTCATACTCTGTTTTGCCTGAAATCTTAAAATCTGTCCCCTTTTTCTTCAGCATTAGGAAATGGGAAGATTTTTCTCTGCCTATCTTGTCTAAATCTGCCATAATTTTCAGCTTCTCCAAACTAGCTAAAATCTCCCTGTCCCTGGTACCATTCTGATAAATGGTACCCTTCTTAAACCTCTCAAGGACCCTCACACCCTTCCTAAAGTGCTGTGACCGGGATGTTTCAAACCACTAAGGAGAAAATGTGAAACAATGTTAACTGAATTCATCTTCTGCAGTCTTTGTTTTGAATACAAACAAAAAAAAAGTCACGAATTGTGTGAAATGTTCAGGTCTTTTCAAACTTGGTATCAAGAGTGAGACTTTTCAACTTTTGTGTTTGCTGAGTCTTAGTCGTCTGGTTTTCCGTCCACAGAAACCAGATAGCAATAAACGGAGGTGTTTGTGAGGTCCTGCTAGCATAATAGTGTCTTTAACACATTTTAGCATGACACTGCCAGACTGAATTTGCTTTAAATTTTGCAATAAACTGCTTTTAAGTTTTATTTTAAAAGACTCAATCAGACTGCTGGCAGATCAGCACCAACAGTCATTCTCCTGCAAATAGAGGGTAAACATTGCGTTTGATGAAATTATTTTCCATTGCATCCCACAAGCCATGATATAAATACTTCAATTATATGACATCCAGCACACCGCAGAACCAAAAGTGCCATATTTAGAGCTGTGCATAAGGAAACAAAGTCTTGTTTTATCCTTGGTAAAAATCCTTTATTTATATCTGCATTCTCTTATGAAGAACTCTTGGAAATTGACACAGGAGGAGACACAGTTTAAAGTCTTAGAGAAGTGATGTTGGGGGATTATGAGGAAGAACCTTTATATACAACAAATGATCATGTCCTGAAACTTACTTCCCATGAAGCGGAAGCAGAAGTAATCCATGAATTAAGAAGTAAATCAGCTGACCGTCTGAAGTCTATAAATTTTCAGAGCTATGGGTTTGAGCACGGTTGTGCTCTTGTGATGTGGTGGTAGTGCCCCTATCAGTGAGCCGGCAGGCCTTTCAAGCCCCACTTGCTCCAGAGATGTGAATGACATCTCCAAATTGGTGGTTTAGAAACTTGAGTCTGGGCGGGTAGGGGGGCCTGCAAGTTCAGTTGGCTGGACAGTCAGTTTGTGATGCCAACAGCATGGGTTAAGTTCTCACACTGGCTGAGGTTACCATGGAGGGCTCTTTCTTCACTTGAGGCCTGGTGACCCTTTGGTTAAACAACCAGCAGTTGGGTCTCTCTCTAACGAGAAAGTAATCCCATGGTCTGGTAAGACTATGGAATCCTTTAGGTCTGGAGGGATGTTGGCAAGTCAGAGGACCTCCTTGGGTATCTGCCCCTGGGCATGGCCAGGTTGGCTATTAACAGGTCCAGACAGCATGCTGTGGAGGGGTCATATCCGTGAACTGTCTGCCCCTCTTCCAAGACCTGGGTGTCGTGCAGAGGGAGCATGCAGTATCCACCAATATTCTTGATGTCTTTCAAGAGAGATGGGGACAGCAGGCAGTAGATTACTGTATCTTCCCCTTCCAACTCTACTTTGATTTATCCCCGTCGTCCTTTTCCTACCTTTCCCTCACCATTAATGGTTTGCACTGCCCTAAACGGGCTTTGCGTGTAAATCATTCAATTAGAAACATGGGTGATTTGATGGCGGTGGTTAATAGGTGCTACAAAATATCTCAGTTGATTTAATAGAAAGTAGGAACTGCAGATGCTGGAGAATCTGAGATAACAAGGTGTAGAGCTGGATGAACACAGCAGGCCAAGCAGCATCAGAGGAGCAGGAAAGCTTGACGGTCGGGCCTAGACCCTTCTTCAGAAAAGATAACTCAGAAATGTTTTGACACATCTATTTTCGATATTTTGGACATTTTCCTCAAGAACATATTTGGAGATATTATAGCACACCTCTGAAGCAGCTGCATCTTGAACACAGGTCTGAGGTGTAGAGGTAGCGACACTACCACCATGCCACAACAGCCTTTTTCATAAAGCACTTATAATGTTTTGTTCATTAGCAGGGTGCGAGATCACTTCAGAAGTGCTATGATATCTTTGTAACTTTAAGCAGATTCTCAATAAGGCCTTTGGCTTAATGTGTCCCCATATCTCCCTGCAACTAACTGAAGGACATTCTCCTTGTTGATAGTGAAATTGCAAATGCAATAAAACTGCTTAATTTTATTGCGATGAGACAGGGGAATAGTTACGATTCTCAAAATCAGGAGAATAGATTTACAATTTGCCGCCAGGGTTTAAAATTACTTTTCAAGATCACCAATTGGATATATAGGAATTGTCTAACTTCCATGCTGAAATGCCAAAGAATTAAGGAGGCTTTGATAGCAGGGGAAGAGGGGGGGTACAGTGGCTCAATGGTTAGCACTGCTGCCTCACAGTACCAGGGACCCAGGTTCAATACCACCCTCAGGCAACTGTCTGTGTGGAGTTTGCACATTCTCCCCACATCTGTGTGGGTTTTCTCTGGGTACTCCAGTTTCCTCCCACAGTCCAAAAATTTGCAGGCAAGGTGGATTGGCCATGCTGAATTGTCCATAGTGTTCAGGGATATATAGTTTAGGTGGCTTATAGTGGGATGCATCCAGGAGGGATGTTCTAAGGGTCAGCATGGGTTTGTTGGGCTGAAGGGCTTGTTTCCACACTGTAGGGATTCTATGATCAGGATGCTCATCCATTTCCAATACTGAATAACCAATCTACAATACCAGTTTTCACACCCAACTAGCATTTGAAAATCTACCACAGAGAAAATGATCAAGACCTATTCACTTATAGATTATTATAACTGTGGTTCCATACTGGAAAGGAGACATCAGAAAATGACATTGAAAAATGGTTCATTGAATTATGGCACAGATTCCAGACCTGTCAAGCCTGTACCTTTGAGACAGCTACACAACGTGACATTCCTGCAAAAAGTACCTGGTTCAGCTTCAATCACTCTTTCTACATAACAAAGCGAGCCAGCCACGTGTGTGGTGTACAGTAACAGAGTAGCCCATGTGAAGGTCCAGGACTATGTGCTGACGGAAACATTAAAGCTTCAGCCAGCCTTTGCAATGGTGCAGTAGAGAAAGTCAACTGTCTAGGGTCTTTCTGCCACAATATAGCAAGGGACTGCTAACTTACATAATACCACATAGCTTGTATTAGAACATATATAGTTTCATAGCACATTTAGTTAAAGGTTCAATTTTGTATTTGGAATGAGACACCTACAATTGCACAGTGCTCAACTGAGAAATTACATATTTTCATAATATTTCCTGTAATGTTCAATTTGAATTGTTTTGTAATGTACTTCAATTTCATGAAAAATAATTTTTCAAAAAAAAGTAGTGCCAAAAATTAGCATGGAATCCAGACCACATTGTGCACAGCTTTGACATTGCAGCCTTGTAAGTAGCTAGTGTTGTAAATAAACTTCAGGCACCTGACTCAAAAAGAATCTAACTAATGTGTGGTATATGCTGTGTGGACTAATATACCAAAGCACAACAGAATTATGTTACCATTGCAATTCAGCCACAGCTTTTCCTCAAATGCAAATTTGTAGT
Organism: Ginglymostoma cirratum; assembly: GCA_024137785.1. Classification (NCBI taxonomy): domain Eukaryota; kingdom Metazoa; phylum Chordata; class Chondrichthyes; order Orectolobiformes; family Ginglymostomatidae; genus Ginglymostoma; species Ginglymostoma cirratum. Next base: position 15,579,580 of record JAHRHZ010000268.1, read on the forward strand.
TGTAATTCCAATTACCACATGATTTCTTTAATTAGAATTGTTACTTACTAACTTAGAGTTTTCTGTCCTGAGATTGCATACTATTACACTGTGTGGAGTTTAGAATGAGCGCTATACAATACAGTAAGACTGTTTGTTGCTTCTCTTGTAATCTTGTTGTAATATGACCTAATGGGTCTTTGTGACTGGACATGCCAACTGTTCAAGAAAACTCACGTTCTGTTTGTTTGCTTTTGTCCTGTTTTCTTTCTCCACTGTTGTGACAGGAAACGGTAGAAGATGCATGCCTGACCTCCATCCCTGTGGGTGACCAATCAAAATACAACATGTGGTTGCTTCATCTGGGCTGGAGCCAACCTGTTGTTTTTAATTGGCATGTGATCCCTTACAGCTGCAACAGATTAGAGACAAATTCTCTTCAAACAAGCTTGGCTTTCCTTCATTCTGTTCTACTGAGAGTAATAGAGAAATAGTAAAACTAATAAAAATGTACTTCAGGTAGGCAACCCAAGTAACAGCTGCTAAAAACTCTACTTCAGATAAATCAGTTGATCTGCTTTACATCATCTGTCTAAGTGAATTGTCAGAAATCCCTTGATCTTTCCCTTCCCTTTCAACGCGTTCTGTTATCTCTGCTTTTTTCTAAAGCATCAGAAGCAGCGAAGATGGCAAAGAGACACCAAGCAATTACTTTATAAGTATCTGTAACTTGAATTGAGACATGAGCTGTACATAAAAGCTTGGGTTGGTTACTGCTGTGTTATGACATTTTTGTTATTGTTGGTAGGTACTCTGCAGAGGTTGATGGTCATGACTCGGAGGTCTCTGATGTTTATGAAGTGAGGTGCTTGAGCACGAGTCCTGAAATCACTTATTTAAACCGTAGAAACATGCCAGCAGCACTTATGCATTTACAATCAGTCTAAGTGCTCAGATTATTTACTGGCTCGAAAAGAGAAAAATCTGCATTTAAACAGTGACTTCATTTATTACTGCCTTTCTGGAGCCCTTACAAACAGTAGAAATTACACACACTCAACGCAAGTATAATCACTTGTACTTATTGGAAAATATTAAATATTGGCTTATTACAAGACATAGTTTCACATAGAAAATGAACATTGAGAAACTGTGCATTTACTCATCTTAGAAAGTAATCAATGAGCTTTAGCTAAGTTTGACTTATTTAAAAGCTTAGTATTTAAACAGAAGAGGAAATCATATTGAGTGATGAATTATGATTGATGCTGACATTCACATCAGATTTATGGAGCTATCATGTCAGTTTGTTATTTGTGTGAGACAACATGCATTAACAAAGTTAAAGTGACATTTGCATGGTTGGCTTGTTTAATGGAAGTACTTGCATTTATGTAACACAATTTGCTAACTCAGGACATCCAAAGAATGCTGCAACTAATGAAGTATTTTTTGATAAGAATTTTGATAAGAATTTACCGTTGCGTTGTAGGAGACCCAGCAACCAGTCTGAACACAGTAAGGTCCAATGAACTATAGTGAAAGAAATAATCAGTTGATTTGTTGTAATGTTATTGATGAGGGGTGTCTATATTAGTCTGGATACCAGTGAATACTACCCTGTCCTGCTTCAGATGGTATCATAGCTTTTCAGGTGGATAGAAAAGATTCTACTTAACATCACACTTGACTGCATCACTGCAACTTTGCCAATTCTCCCTCAGTTCTGTACTGAAGCCTTGCAAGGAAATGAAACCCACAACGTTTTACCTGAAAGCTGAGAAAGCTATCATTCGCATAGAATGTGCTATTTTGCCCTTCCACAAGGTGATAGTACAAGGTTTTTTTTTGTACATATTTTTTCCAAAGCAACATTCCTGATCTCAGCTGGGTTTTCACTGAGGAAGAAGGTGTTGATTAGTTTGGCTCCTTTTAATAATTGTTGAAATTTGGAAGACTATCAAACAACTGCTGTACAACTGTGAGACCATTTATTTTCAAGGCACAAAAAAGACTTGCAGTTACATAACACTTCGTTGCTTTTTTCAGAAAAGTTTCAAATGGCTTCATCTACGGTGAATTATTTTGAAAGTGAGTGAGTTGTTACTGATGCACATGCTGATTATACTTATTTTGTTGTGCTGTACTTATCTTTCTTCTAAATCCTTTTGCTCGTTTACATGACTGATTTCATTTTCTTTTTGTGAACAAATAAGTCTCTGAGATTTTAAGAATTGTTGCCAACTGAAACACCTCATCTCCACCTTCCTAACCTGTTTTTCCTCTCACCTCAAGCCCCACCCCCATCTCCTATCTACTAACATCATCCCGCCCCCTTGACCTGTCTGTCCTCCCGGGACTGACCTATCTCCTCCTCACCCCCCTACCTACACTCACCTTTACCGGCTCCATCCCCGCCTCTTCGACTTGTCTGCCTCCTCTCCACCTATCCTCTCCTCTATCCACCTCCCGCTCTCTCCCTATTTATTTCAGAACCCTCTTCCCCTCCCCCATTTCTGATGAAGGGTTTAGGCCCGAAACGTCAAGTTTTCCTGCTCCTATGACGCTGCTTGACCTGCTGTGTTCATCCAGCCCCATGCTTGTTATCTTGAATAAAAAGCTTGACTAAATTAATATCTTCTAAGATGCACATTTTGTTGAGTTTCAGCGCTGAAAATGATGCAATGTTTACATCCGGGGTGTTCTGCTTTTATTCAGTAGTTTCTTAAATGGTTCTAGGACATTTGTCTTCACATCATCTATCTGGAAATGTACTCCATGCAGTAATCAGTCTTAAAGACAAGTTTAAATGTTCTATCAAAGGTTATGCGTCACCTATGGTGAAATGAAATGTGGTTAATTTTTCCCTCCTCTCTGCTCTGGCATCTTGAAACCAATTTGTCAACTATTACTTCAGGAATGATTAGACCTTTTCTTTTTGTCCAGCATTTAGTGACTCCTAAACTGGCTTTCAGCCTTGTATCCAAGTGCAAGATGAAGGCTCTTTATCCAGTTGCTCTTGCGTCTTCCTTCCCTATTTCCTTGAGCCTTCCAATCTTGCATTAATCTCGCTGTGAACCCACATCTCTTACTTGTTTCTCATTTATTTTCCTTCATGCCATGTCAGCTCAGTTTAAGAGATACATTCCTCGCTCCTTTAATCCCTTCCTGATATTGTAAATTGTTACATTTTATTAGACACTTATTTTTCTCCCTTTGTTTTGTTTTTAAAACTCCTACCCACCGTTTTCTTCAGAAACAGTGAAGAATCCTTAATGCCTTTATCCTCACAAATCTTTGCTGCATTTTGAACTTCGCTTTTCTCTATGAAGTTGTTGGACATGTACTTGATAATTGTCAACATGTTCACTTTTCCCCAACTCTATGGCTGAAATTTTACAAGCCTTTTGGAGGTGGGAAGGCCACCAAAAAGACACTGGAAAGTATTAGGTTATATGATACTCGCCTGCTGCCACGCTACTTTGCAAGCAGTGTGAACATTGGCCCAACAGCCATGTACCGGGAGACCAACTAAGCCATATAAAAAGGCAATTACTGCCCTCTCCTTTGTCCATGTCAGGGTCCTGCTGACATTGGTGACAACACCCCAATAGTTTCCAGGAATGCCGACCCTCCTTTCTAGCCATGCACTCTCCACAAAACTGGTGGACACCCAGGCAGTAACAGCTTTTTCAGAACTTCATGACCATGTCGCACTACCTGAATCACTGGAGGTTGCAGGGAATATGTCTCCCTGGATTCTCCCAATGGTTTAAACAGTGCTGCTTCTTCAAGACTTTCTTGCTGAAGAAAATCCAGCCCTCGTCTGAATCTTTCCAAACAGATTTCCTCCCTATCTAAAATGGCCCTAAGCAATTATAAATTCCATCTTGTCCAATGACCTGCCCTTTCTCTGATCTACATGGCCACACTTAGAGATATCTTCAAACTTGGGTCAGTGTGTACTTCTTGTGTACTTCAGTGAAACCCAGCCCTACATTTCCACCACCTTGTCATCCTCTGCTGATATTGCTTTTAATATCTACTGTCCTGATATCTGGACCTTAACATAACAGTTTCCATCAACTAAACTTTGAAAAGATTGAAGTTGTTTATATTCGGTCAAAATAACTAACTCCATATCCCTACCACAAACTTCATCAAATGGTATTACGTCGAGCCTAGGCTGAACTTCCTACGTCAAATTTTCCACAATACAAATACATTAGATTGTTAATCTTACATTACATATTACATGTTATACTGGTAACTGACATGTTACATTGTTATGATAGACATCGATACATCCTGGTCTCGCCTGAATCCATGTGACATCATATCATATTATGCTTAATACACGTTTCACCTTTAAGATCCTTACACGTCTCTCAAAAACTACCACTGTCTCAGCCGGCTGATATCCTCTTTCTGACTTGTCTCTTCCAGTGCTGTCCTGTTCAGGTCACGTCTATTCACTCTAGAAATCTGAACACATCCAAAGTAGCCTATTGTACACCAACTACGGCACATGTAATACCCTTCATCCCAGAGACATACACTGTGTCCCCATGGCTGCAAATTTCACATTCTCATCATTTCCTTTCAGTCCCTTCATGACTTCATCTGTCCATATTTCAATAACTCTCTCCAGCCCTGCAACTGCTTTCCAGAACACACTTCCTCAGATTTTTGTCTCTTATGCCTGCAGATGTTGCCTTGACCGACCATTTGTGGCTGTGATCTTAGTAGTCAAGGCTCTAAGGTCTGGAATTCCACACTTAAGCCATACTGCCTCATGGAATCTCTCTTTACCTCTTAAGATTCTTGATTTAAAGAAGGAAGGTTTCAGTTGCTCATTTTTAAAAGCCTATTCTTTAGAATGACATTCAAACTTCTGATTTTGTACCTTGAAATTTATTTTTCATCATACAATGTGCTTTTCAAATTCTCATTATTAGCACAATGAACAGTCAAAGGAACAGGTCAGCATCTCTAATCAGAGACCCTACCCTTTAATCTGGTTTTACTTCATTTATAAAAAAAGGGAAAGTTAAAAGCTGGAGGGATAGATGAAAATATCCAAAAGCAAGACTACCGCTACCATCTCCAGCCATCACACCTCCTGCATCCCCCTTTCCTAGCTCAGGGCTATATTCAGGTTACACTAATACACTAGGATAAGAGCAGCATCAGAAAACAGTTTTGCAAATCCAACTTTGCAAGTGATAAAACCACCCTCTTTACATTACAAGGTCATACTAAGAGCAAACGGGCCATAAAAGCTGAAGAAATCAAAGCTGCCCAGCCGAGCTGCTTTTCTGCAATGAGCAAAAATTTGTTAGTGCCAATTCCATACAGTACACACGTCATTTTTGCAGAAGTCATTCTCTGCCTCATTTGATTACTGACCCTGGTTGGTACTAATCCACAGGCAGAGCATCAACATCCATATGTCAGCTGATGACACCCATCCCTTCCTGTCAATCCTCGCCAACAACTGCCTCTCTGCTGACAAAATGTCTATCTGCTGAGAATGGGAATTTTCAATTTGAGGCGAGGGGCCCGGGGGATAAACACTTGACAATTTCTTGCAAATAAACACAAAGGAAACAAAGTCAGTCATTTCCATCCCATTCACCAACTTAATTCCTCTTATTTGTTCTGCTCACTTAGTCTTGACCAGTGTGCAACATCTTCCTCAATCCAGAGCTTCACCCTCAATCTAATTCATGACTCATCTTGCTTGATCGATGGTCTCACCTCTCCCTAGCATTCATAGAGTCATAGAGACATATAGCATGGAAACAGACCCTGTGGTCCAACTCGTCCATGCCAACCAGATATCCTAAATAAATGTAGTCCCATTTGTCAGCATTTGGCCCATATCTCTCTAAACCCTTCCTATTTATATACCCATCCAGGTGCGTTTTAAATCTTGTAATTGTGCCAGCGTCCACTACTTCCTCTGGCAGCTCATTCCATACATGCTCCACCCTCTGCATGAAAAACTTGCCCTGCAGGTCCCTTTTTAAATCTTGCCCCTCTCACCTTAAACCTATGCCCTCTAGTTTTGGACTCCCCCCACCCCAGGGAAAAGACCTTGCCAGTTTATTCTATCCATGCCCCTCATGATTTTATAAATCTCTATAAGGTCACCTCTTAGCCTTTGACGCTGCAGGGAAAATAGACCCAGTCTATTCAGCCTCTCCCTATAGCTCAAACCATCCAACCCTGGCAACATCCTCATATATTTTCTGAACCCTTTCTGGAGTCACAACATCCCTTCTATAGGAGGGAGACCAGAAGTGCATGCAATACTCTAAAAGTAGCCAAACCAATATCCTGCACGGCTGCAACGTAACCTCCCAACTCCTACACTCAATGCACTGACCAATGAAGGCAAGCATACCAAAGGCCTTCTTCATTATCGTATCAAAGTGCAACTCCACTTTCAAGGACCTATGAACCTGCACTCCAAGGTCTCAACAATCCTCTTCATTACTTCAAAAAACTTCATCAACTTATTGAGACATGATTTCCCAAGCACAGAGCCATGTTGACTCTCTCTCGTACTCACAGTTGTTCTAGTTTATATCCTCATGAGCGGCTCTAGCAAATCTCCCAACCGGTATGTTAGTCACATCCCAATTCAGGTGCAATCTGTCCTTCTTATAAAGGTCAATTCTACCCTAGAAGAGATTCCAGTCATCCAAAAATGTGAATCCTTCTCCCCTGAACCAGCTCCTCAGTCATGCATTCATCTGTTCTGTCATCCTATTCCTGCCCTCACTCGCTTGTGGCACCAGGTGTAATCCAGATATTGCTACTCTTGAGGACCTCCTTTTTAAATTTCTGCTTAACTTCCTACATTGTCTCCTCAGAATCTTGTCCTTATCTCTTCCTATGTCAGTAGTTTCATTCTATACAACAACCTCCTGCTAGTCCCTCTCGCTTTTGAAAATATTCTGCACTGTCTCAGAGATATCCTTGATCCTAGGTCCAGGGAGGCACCACACCATTCTGATGTCTCATTGTTGGCCACAGAAACTTCTACATGTGCCTCTGATTAGACAGTCCTCTGTCATAATTGACCGCTTGAAACCTGCCACACCCCTTGTTACATTAGATCCAGTCTTGGTACCAGAAACCTGGCTGTAAGTGCTACATTCCCTGAGAGTCTATCACCCTCTATGTTTTTCAAAACAACGTACTCTTTGAGATGGGGATAGCCAGGGAGACTCCTGCACTACTTGCCTCCCTCTCCTACCTTTACAGGAGGTTACCCATCTACCTGACTATGTATCTTCAGCCCTTTAGCCCAACAACTCTCTAAGATCTTTGCATTGTAGCTATTTTCCATTTCTCCACCATTGGAAATCGAATCTTCAGCTCCTTAGACCCTAATCTCTACAACCATATAATATAGAAGAGACCGTCCTGCCCATCACTTTTGTACTACCAAAGTTACACTAAATCCACAGTAGTCCCACCTTCCAGCACCGGGACATTTTAACATTTCAAGTGTTCCTCCAAGTACTTCTTAAAGGGTGTGAAATTGCCCACTCCAACGACCCCACCCCAGCCCCAATCCCGATAGTGCATTTCAGACCCCTTTGGTTGGAAGGTATTTTCCTCAGTTCCACTGTTAAACCTCCTGCCTTTCAACTTATTAAAATTATGCCCCTTGTTATTGATTCTTCAACTGATGATCTAAAGTTCCTTAAACTCATGTCCCTAGCTCTCCCTCAACATATGTGTGGCTCCTTAAAATATTTAGCCAAGGTTTTACATCATCAGCCTTTTGTCTCTTGATGAGATTTGTTGTCAAATTTTGACTGATAGTACTCCTGCAAGTCTGCTTAGGATGTTTTACTGTATTAAGGTGCTGTGTAAAACTGATTTATTGTTAACATTTTTTTGCTTCCAAATCCATGCTCATCTTTCCCGGAACCATATTCTTGAATCCCTCCAATCTGGATTCTGCCTCACCACTGTAACAAAAAGCTCTGAACAAAGTCACAAACAATATCATCTGTGACCGTCACAAAGGCAGACATTTCCCTCTGTATCTTTCTTGGCTTGTCTGTAGTCTTTGACACAGTTGAGAATTTAAGACAAATGAGGAGAAATTTCTTCGGAAGGTTGAGAATCTGTGGAATTCATTACTGCAGAGGGCTGTTGATGCTGGCCATTGCATATATCCAGGGCTGAGATAAATAGACGTTTAATCAAGGATTATGGGGAAAAGGTAGGATGGTGTAGTTAAGAATTATCAGGTCAACTATGGTCTTATTGGAGCAGACTTGATGGGCTGAATGGTCTACTTTTGCTCTTCTGTCTTATGATCATGCCATCCTGCCCTAACAGTTCACCACTGTCTCTAGTTTAGTAGCACTACGAAGCTTAGTTCCACTGCCAACAATCTGATTGTAGCCAGTGAATCATTTGTAATGCTTCCTTTCTGACTTCTGCACTGTAATCTCGCTCATATCCTCAAAGATCAGTGTTTAGCCCTTTTCTCATTTACATGCTGCGTTCTGGCAATTTCATCCAAAAAGCAAAGCATTAGTTTTTGCATGTTTGCTGAAACCCAGCTCTATCTCATGACCACCTTTGTCAACTCTTCCACTTTGTGATTCAGTATCATGCTTCGTTTTATAATGCTCCTGTGAAAGACATTGACGTGTTACTGCATTTTCCATATCTGTTATATGTTGATAGTGTTATTTTCAACTTGTCTATGTTAGCTTTGGATTAAAGCATTAACTATACCTTTACTCTAAGAATAGATACTGAGCATATGCAAATGAAGCTATGGAAGAGCAATGTCAGATCACATGGAATTGGGACCTGTGTTTGTAGGACTGCAGAATGTTGTCCTCTCATTGTCAAATATGTTTAATTATTTTCAACATAGGTTATAATTGTCACTACCTGTGTTTAATCCTGATCTCATTATGTTATCCACCTCTGCGTGATTAAATTATTTCTGGACCTCAATGCAGAATTTTGTTATCTATTGTTTCAATTTCCAATATTTTGCTTGCCAGGTTCTTGAGCCCAGATCATAACCAGGGTCAACAGGCGTGAGGGCCAGTTTTGTCATTGGAAAGAATAGGTTTTCCTTGAGTGTTGCTGAATCTAATTGGTAGGGCCTGGTTACCTTTGCTGGATTCTATTTTCCAGCCACAGGCTGGAAACAGGCTGCAGATAGGAGGGATGGGAATGCAGCCAGAGATTACATTAACAAAGGACAGCTTGGAGAGGAGGAAGGATGATAACAGAGTGAGTCAAAATTATCTTGTGAGTGAGGGAGAAGGGACTGGTAGGTATGAAGGAATAAGTGCTGGAAGACATTAAAAACACATCACGTTTATCTATCACATTAAAAACACTACTCCTATTATGTGTTGCCAGTGTTACTTTCATCTTGGCTAATTATCCATGGGGTAAAGTTGACTATACCTTTACTCTAAGGGTAGATACTGAAGGTTGGGGGAGATGTGGAGCATTGGAAGAAGCACCATGGTCTCTGTAGGTCATTTGTAAGACATCAGACTTTGGGTGAAAAGGGGTTCAATTACAATGGCAGGACTTGCATTATTCTGATAGATACCCTAGGTACACAGGACAGAAAAGTCACAGGTAAAAAGTAGGATGTAAATACTGCAGAAGACATTTTGTACCAAAGAAGAAGCCATATCCAATGTGGGCCAACCAATACTATCATGGTAAAAGAGAAGCATAATAAAGCAATGGGTGGTCATTGGAGATAGTGACTGAAGATTCTGCTAAATCACTACACATCATACAACAGTCAGTTTGAGGGGTAATCTATGGTTTGTATCTGTTTGAATGAATACTACAAAATGATAAAATCAGGACAACATAAAATGTCAAATAGACGCTGGTGCATCATGCAGCGTCATGACCCTCATAGACATTTGTGAACTGGCTCAACATGGAGATCCAAAAATGAAGCCCTTGAAAATGGGGTTAAGATAGCACCGTATTTGTGTTGAGAACACAGGTTACTTTGTGAGTCTATTGAAGTAGCATGAATGAAGATCTGAAGTTCCATATCGTAGACAGCAAGCAGATGGCAAAAATTGCAGTCAGAGCAAGTCTAAAACATGGACTGGTAATCCTCAAAAGGTCAAAAGAGATTTGCAATGTGACACAACACACGACCATGGAGTGTGGTACACATCATAGATAAGTACAATGTGGTGACTATTCTCACACTGAAAGGTGGACCAGATGACTTCAATGGCTACTGCTGAGATTGTCCAATCCCCGAAGGCACATTTCAGCAATTATGACATTCCCAACAATGTCAAGAGCAACAAAGGCCTTCAATTCATGAGTAAAGAATTCATGGATGATTGGGAAATACAACACCACGCCATCTCCACAATATCCCCAGTCAAATGGAAAATCTGAGGAGGCAGTGAAAATTGCCATAAGAAACATAAAGAAATCAGGCATGTCCTGCATAGATGTACACAAGGAAATCCTCAAGTGGAGGATCACACCTCCAGAAGGCACAGAAAGTAGACCAGCACAAAGTATAATGTCATGTCACACCACTCTTCTCAAAGCAAATGAACTTCAGAAAAACAGATGTGAGTGGAAAACAAGGTGAAACAGCAGAACGTCAAACTTTATTTTACAAGATTGCTAAACGATTGCCAGGGCAGAGTATTCAAGAGCCAGTCAGTGTACAAATAATAATCTCAACAAACCTCGCCCCCCACCACCCACCCATCTAAAAAAAAGTGGCCACTTGGAACCTGCATGGATCAGTTGTCACTTCAATCATATGTAGTGGAATGAATGACTGGATATATCATTGCATTTGCAGGTAAATACATCCAATTACAGAGGCTATTCCTCAACTCCGGGGTCAGGGCGGGCTGTTGATCAAGATGAGGTGAATGTATCACCTGCACAGATCACATCATCTATCAATCAGAAATTCACAGAAATCCATTGACGAAACTGAAAAGCGACAAACCAAAGTAACAAGTAATCACTGAGAAATTATATTCCCAAGTGAAGCAACAGCACCTAGAAAAACAGGCAACAAAATACAAGCACACACACATTCCATTAATAGATCAGAACAATTTAAAGTTTGTGTGCAACACACACAGAGACTAATGGAAACTGCTAAGGCATAAGAACTATAGGATAGTTAATAATTTAGCTAAGTAAAAAATTGCGTGATTGAAGCATGCCATTCTTTCCTGCATCAAAAAGTGGGTATTTGGAATGCAATCGTGTACAAGCGGCCTTCCCCGTCTGCTGTAGTCATGTGACTTACACCATGAGGTGCACACACCCTGCAGGCCGACATCTTAAACTTCACTCTATTAAAGTCCTTGTGTTGATCATACTGCTGTGTTATATGCTTGAAACAAGAAGTACTTCAATCACAATGCAACTCTGACCCAGTGAACAAAGTGCCCCCAACACCCCCTCCACTGACCTCCTACTCTGACCCTTGGCCTCCAAACTGTCCACTTCCTGACAGAAATATGAGGTCTAAACTAATTAGCTTTGGAAAAGCTCAGCTAATAAGTAATTCTTCATTATGGTAAGCTAAGAGTGGCATCTTTTTATGAATTGTGACTTTTTAAAATTATTATTAAGTAAAGTAATTAAAAATTTCTTTCCTCAAAAGTAGCATTAATTTGAAGCTGTCTTTTGCAAATGAGTACCTTTCAGTGCTGATGTTGAGCGATAATTCAGTAGCTGGTGATCAATCTGGAAGTCACTTAACCAGGTGCTGGACACGAGACGGTCTACTCTGAACTGCAGAGGCATCACCCCTACTCACGAGTGACCAGCAATGCTGAATGTCCCTTGCAAACCTACAACGAATGTAATTCTGTCACCGTCCTCAGAAGTATAAGTGTAAACGTGCACATTAATGCTCACCACCTCCAAAGTACAGCAATAATTGCATTGTATACTTGGTGCTAATTTAAGATGTTCTATTGGTGACAAATCTAAATGCTTTCATTGAGCATCAAATCAGCTGCTGTGGAGGTACATAATCCTATCCAACAAAATAAATTGTCTAAAATAAATTAAGTCTATTTTGATAGCAATAATTAGTTCAATTATGCATTTAATTGTGTTTTAATGTCTCAAAGTCTGTTTTTTTGCACTTGGCGTCACCTCTTGATAAAGTATTTCTTGGTATGTTAAAACCTGCAATAAATGTACCCTTTCTGGTTCATTATTCCTTCATTTGAGCTCCTTGTGGTACATCTGCTTCTCATTGCCTTGATTACTTTTCTCTTTTTACTTGATTTTTCAGTTCTGTTTCCAACCCTCTTCATTTGTTTTTCGAATGCTGCTTAATGTCATGGACCACTTAAAGGCAGAAATGTAGCTGACAGGTTCGTTATGATAATAAGAGGACTGCTGGATTTGGTTGAGCAGAAACTATTTGGATAACGGGATATTAATAAAACCGTGGAATCGCAACCAGAAATTCAAGGCCTGCTAAAGGTCCAACACATCGTCAGTATTTTGTTTGCAAACTGAATGCTGAAATTTATTTGTGATCTAGTGGAATTCTAATTGCCACTGCTGCCAGGTGCTACATGTGTTGCCTGGTATAATTTGCTGACCGCATTGTAACCATGGGTCTGAAAGTGTTATGTGTAAATGTTGGGGGGAGAAGGAAAAATCTACTCATAATAATCTCCTGTGATGCACTGTAGGCTCACCAGGTTGGCACGCTTTTAGATTATTTGACTGTTCTACCATGGCAAGAATTGCTGTGTTTCTTTCACAACGTGAAGTTAAATTGAAACCTTTTTGATGAACCAGAGCTGGCAGGTGTGTATCGGATTCATATGGCTTGTCTGAAACCTAAACATCCTGAAGACAATAAAACTTTGTTTGACATTCCAGCATTTGTCTGTTGTCACTTGGACAGACCTATTCCTTTGAACTCAGTGGGGATCAATGCTAAAGATTGCGAGTGGATTCTAATTGGGAATGGGATGGTGGTGGGGGGCCGAGTGGTGTGTGGGGGTTGGGGGGAAGGATACAGTTTTGACTAAAGCTAAAATTCAACTAGATCGCCAAGTACCTGTGGAAACGTTGGAGGCTGCAGTAAGAGAGAAGTAATTTAAAATGTAATAAAGGGACCTGCTAGAGTTATGTCATGCGTGATGCATTTATTCTGTTATGAAAGCAAGCTGTGCCAATTGAACAAGGTGATTCAAATCAACTTATGGTATGCCACCTTATGAGGGAGTAAAACATCTCTGATTCAATCTGAGCTTCACTGAGTTCGTTTCATTTTGACTTCAGAGAAATTGAAGAGTTGCAAAGGTGATGGCCAATGCTTCTGGGCCAGTCTCAGCAATGTGGTGCAGGGTGATCAGACACCTCTTGAACAACAAAACACAGAGACAGCTAAGGGCATCCACCGGCCCCACTTAACCTGAGCAGGTTAAGCACTGGCTCTGGACAGAGTAAATAGGAATAAAACGTTCCCACTCGTGAAAGATCAAGAACAAGAGGACACAGATTTGAAGTAATTCATAAAAGATGCAAAAGTAATTTGAGAAAATGTTTTCTCATGGAGCCGGTGTTTAGGTTCTGGAATGCACGGCCTGAGAGTGTGGTGGAGGCAGCTTTGAAGAAATCAAAGGGAATTAGAGTTCAGTGATGTTAAGCAGCATTCTAAAATCACCCGAAAGGGGATGGAAACAGAACTGAAAATTCAAGCAGAAAAGTAGTCAAGGGTACCCAGAAAAGAACAATATGCAAGGTTAGAAGGACAAGATAGGCAAATAGCACTGGGTGGGACAAAAACCGAAACAGCTGGGGAAAACACAGCACTTGTGGTGAGAAAGCAGAGTCAATGCTTTGGGTCCAGTGACACTTCTTCAGAACTGATTTGTAGTTAGGAAAAGTTTGGTATGTATGCAGAAGATGGGATGGGTGAGGATTAAACGATGGGTGGAGAAGGAACCTAGAAGGAGAGAACAACAGTTGGACAGATAAAGAAATGGCAAAGGTCAGCCTGGAAGAATAATAGCTGCTGATAGGGACCATTAGCAGCTGACAATGGGTTGTTTCTGGTAGGAGCCCAGGTGATGACAGCCTGGTGTGGGAGTTGGGGTAAGGACATGCGAGAAGGTGCTCAAGCCCTAAAACTTTTGAACTTTATATTGATTCCAGAAGGCTGTAGAGTCCTCACGCAGAAAATAAAATGCTGTTTTTGTGGCTTGTGCTGAGGTTCACTGGAGTACTGCAAAAAGCCTGAGACAGAAGTTGGCCAGGAGACACAGCGGTGTGTTGAAGTGGCAAGCAACAGTAAGTTTAGGGTCACTTTTGTGGACAGACTGTATATATTCTGTAAAGCGGTTGTCCCTGTCTGCATTTTGGTTCCCTAATGTGGAAGAGAGCACATTATGAGCAACAAATACAATGGACTGGATTGAATGAAGTGCTGAGACATTTGTTTCTGATTTCCAGCATCCAGAGTTCTTTGAGATAACAAGGGGTAGAGCTGGATGAACACAGCAGGCCAAGCAGCATCAGAGAAGCAGGAAAACTGACGTTTTGGGCCTAGACCCTTCTTCAGAATTGAGGGAGGGGAAGGGGATTCTGAAATAAATAGGGAAAGAGGGGGAGGCAGATAGAAGATGGATAAAGGTGAAGATAGGTGGAGAGGAGACAGACAGGTCAAAGAGGCGGAGTTGGATCCAGTAAAGGTGAGTTTAAGTGGGGAGGTAGGGAGGGGATAGGTCAGTCCAGGGAGGACGGACAGGTCAAGGCGGCGGGATGAGGCTAGTAGGTAGGAGATGGGAGTGGGGCTTGAGGTGGGAGGAGTGGATAGGAGGGAGGAAGGACACGTTAGGGAGGCAGGTAAGAGCTGGGCTGGTTTTGGGATGAGGTCGGGGGAGGGGAGATTTTGAAGCTTGTGAAGTCCACATTGATATCATTGGGCTGCAGGTTTCCCAAGCTAAATATGAAATGCTGTTCCTGCAACCTTCGGGTGGCATCATTGTGGCACTGCAGGAGGCCCAGGATGGACATGTCATCCATGTGGGAGGGGGTGTTAAAATGGTTCACAACTGGGAATGCAGTCGTTTGTCACGAACCGAGCGTAGGTGTTCTGCAAAGTGGTCCCCAAGCCTCCGTTTGGTTTCCCCGATATAGAGGAGGTCACATCGGGAACAACGGATACAATATACCACATTAGCAGATGTGCAGGTGAATATCTGTTTGATGTGGAAGGCCTTCTTGGGGCCTGGGATGGGGGTGAGGGGGGAGGCATAGGGGCAGGCGTAGCACTTCCTGCGGTTGCAGTTGAAAGTGCCGGGGGTGGTGGGGCTGGTGGGGAGTGTGGAGCGGATAAGGGAGTCACGGAGAGAGTGGTCCCTCCGGAAAGCAGATAAGGGTGGGGAGGGAACAATGTCTTTGGTGGAGGGGTCAGATTGCAGATGACAGAAGTGCCAAAAGATGATGCGTTGGATCTGGAGGTTTGTGGGGTTTCTTTTGGCACAAGGTGATGTGCTCACTTGGAGAGCTGGCACAGTCATAACGGGTCAAATGATCTCCTCCTGTGCTGTCATAATTCTGTGATTCTGCTTTGAAGAATGTTGTCTTGGATCAAGCAATTGAGATCAAGCTGGCACTCAGGAATTTGATTAGCCATGTCACAGGTACGATGTGGTAGTTTTAAGAGAATAGTGAAGATTGTGGGTGGTGGGAGAAGAGCAATAGAAATAATGTTATGGTTGAATGTCTTAGATAATGTGTTGCAATTCTAGTTATATTAGCCAAGTTTGAGGGAAAATGGATAATTTTTGCTATACTGATCTCATACACTCCCTGCATTTCTGCTCATAATTGCACTCTGGAAATTGTTGGGATACATTCATTCAAGTTTAACAGATTGGCCCACATAAATTGCATATGATAGCAGAAATTGTAAGCTTATAAACATAAAATAATTGAAAATTTGAGAGACTTTTTTTTGAAAGAATGTCTGTTCTTGTTTCAGGATAAGGGGTCATAAGGGTGGAAGTCTCTTTTCTTCTTACAAGCAGTAACTGGCCACTTGGACAAACTCATATTAAGCTCCCAATCAGGGAAGATATGAGAGTTGGAGAGAATGGAATGAGAAACAGGCCAATGTTTCATCAAACTTGAAATAACTCCTCAGAGTGTGGTATCCTGACACCAAGTCACCCTTTATTTACATGTGGAGAGTCCTTGCTGGTGATCCATCTCCCTCAGACTTGGAACTCGATGAACAGGACATCTTACACTCCTGTTCTTATCTGTCAGGCAGGGCTCCCTGATTGGGCTGTTAATCTGATCCAATCAGTGAACTCATTCTGAGGTCTACAGAGCTGACCTTGTTACAACCACTACAAAATTCACTCGTAATGATTAATGACAGGCTCCATTGTTATGTTTGGTATATATAATGGTTCACTTTCCTTCTTTTTAATAGAATGATATCTGCCATCCTGCTCTGGCTTGACCTACATGTGACTCCAGACCCATAGCAATGTGGGTACCTCTTAAATACCTTCTACAATGGATTAGCAAGCTACACAATTATAAATAACTACTCGAGTCTAAGAGGAGGAATGACATTAGTCAGAGCACACAGCAGTAAGCTAGGCACTGGAAGAACAATGGCAAACTGAATCATGTTCACTCTGCAAAGTTTTCTATACTGACATCTGGGGGATTGCTGAAATTGGGAGAGCTGTCTCGCAGACTAGTCAAGCAACAGCCTGACATCGTCATCCCCGTGGACTCATATCTCTCAGACACCAGCTTTACCACCCCTGGGTAAGTTATTTGTCACCAGCAGGATAATTCTACCAGAGATGTTGGCTCAGTGGTATACAGTCAGGTCTAACCTACCCTGGAAGACTTCAAAATTGGCTCCAGACCATTGAAAATCTCAAAGCATTAGGTCAAATGTGGGCAAGAAAATCTCCTGCTGACTGCAAATTCTGCATCGGGGGAACTTCAAGTCCATCACCAAGAGTGGCTGGTATCCAAGTTCTAAAGGACATTACTGCTAAGGGAACCAATGTGAGGGCAAACCTTACTGGACCTTATCTTCCTCATCGACCCATCACAGATGTATCGGTCTATGACAATATTGGCAGGACTGACCACCACACAGTCCTTGCAGCCCTGAAGTCTTGACTTTACATTGAGAGCACCCACCTTTATGTTGTGTGGCGCTAACAACATCCTAATTCGGATAGATTTGAAACAGATCGAGCAACCCAAAACATGGCATCCATGAGACACTTTTCAAGTCGGGTTTGACCTTTATTGTTTCCGATGTCAAGGTCAATTCTGAGCATTCTGTCCATTTTCATTCCTTCTTCAAGACTTTGTAATGGTTACTTACCAATGAGTGGCTTACTAGGCCACCTGAAAGCACTGTTAAGAATCAACTGCATTGGTGTATATCTGGAGTCACATGTGGGCCAGACTAGTGAAGGATGACAAAGCTCCTTCCCTAAGGAAGAGGCATATCAGCAGCAGAACTGTATGCAATCACAAACTGTAGCTTCACGGCCTTGTGAATATACCATTCCCAAAAAGCTAGGTACAATGAAAAGTGTGGAAGGTCGCGTCAAGAGCAGCATCAAGCCTAAAATTAGGTGTCAACCTGTTAAAACTACAGCACAGGGCTATTTCCATGCCAAACAGTGGGAGCAGGCTAAGTGATCCCATAGTCAACAAAGGATCCAAGCTTTGCCATCCTACTGCATCCAAGCCTGAGTGATATTGGACAAATAAACAACTCACTGTAGGAGGAATTGTTCCACATTATTCTGATTGATGATGGGCAGCCTTCACAACAGTACAAAAGACGACCAAAGCATCTTCAGCCAGGACTACTACGTGGCCTATCCACTTTATCTTTTTGCTGAGGTCCTGGCATCACTAACACCAGTGTACAGCTAATACAAAATTGTATTCACATTGTGTATCACACCGCATGATATCAAGAAACTCCAGAAGGCATTGAATACTGAAAAGACCATGGGCTTGGATAACATTGCAGAAATACTACTGAAGACTTGGGCTCCAGACCTAGCGATGTCCCTAGCCAAACTATTCCGGTACAGCTTCAGCATTGGCATATTCCCAGCAATGTGGATGATTGTCCAGTCATGTCCACAAAAAAAGGCTGGAAAAATCCAATTTGCTAAATACCATTCTATCAGTCTACTCTTGATCAAAATGATGGAAGAGGTTGCTGACAATGCTGCCAAGTAACACTTGCTTAGGAATAAACTATGCTTATGATGTTCATTTTGGATTCCATCACATCCTCTCAGCTCCTGACCTCATTACCTTGGTCCAAATTTGGACAAAAAGTTTGTGCTCCCAGAGGTGAGATAGGACTGATTGGCCTTGACATTAAGGCAGCATTTGTTTGACTATGGTTTCAAGGAGCTTTAATAAACTGAAGTCTATGGGAATTAAATTAAAAGTCTCCTCTGGATAGAGTCATAGCTAGCTCGTGGGAAGATGTTTGTGGTTATTGGAGATCGATCATTTCCTTGGTTCCAGTTCTTCATTGTACGATTTCCTCAGAGGAGTGTCTTAGGCTCAACCATTTTCTGTTGTTTCATCAATAACCTTTCAGTCGTCATTGATGTCAGAATTGGAAATGTTGCTGCTGATTGCATAATGTTCAACATCAATTACAACTCTTCAGATACTGAAGCATGATCATATGCAGAAGAATCTAGATGATAGGTTCCTTCACTGTCACTGGGTCAAAATCCTAGAATTCCCTCCCTAATGGCATTGTGGATCAACCCACAGCAGATGGACTGCAGCAGTTCAAGAAGGCAGCTCACCACCACCTTCTCACGGGCAATAGGGATGGGCAATAAATGCTGGCCAGCCATCAACACTATAGCGCACAAATGATTAGAAAAAAAATCAGACTTGGGCTGACAAGTGGTAAGTAACACTTATGCCACAATGCCAGACAACGATGTAACAAGAGTGAATCTAACCATTACACCTTGAGATTCTGAGATAACAAGGTGTAGAGCTGGATGAACACAGCAGGCCAAGCAGCATCAGAGGAGCAGAAAGGCTGACGTTTACGT
>JAHRHZ010000268.1:15599106-15628477 GCA_024137785.1 Ginglymostoma cirratum
CTCTGATGCTGCTTGGCCTGCTGTGTTCATCCAGCTCTACACCTTGTTATCTCAGATTCTCCAGCATCTGCAGTTCCTGCCATCCCTGAAACACCTTGATATTCAGTGACATTGTTGCTGAATGCCTATCAGCATCCTGGGCATTATCATTGCCAGCAATTGAATTGGATGGCTATATAAATATAGTAGCTGCAAGACATGGTCTGGTCTAGGAATTCTGCATGGTTAACTTATTTCCTGTCTTGCAAATGCCAGTCTGCCCACCATGAGACACAAGTTAGGTCTTACCACTTCCATGGATGGAGCATCTCCAACAGCACTCAAAGCTTGCCACCAACCAGGATAAAGTAACTCTTTTGATTGGCACCACATTCACCACCTACAGTCCCTTCACCACTAACTCTCAGTGGCAGCGATTGGTGCTATCTACAAGATGCACTGCATGGTGGCATCGATGTTCCCCTCCAAGCCAAACATTATCCTGACTTGAAACTAGGACCACTGTTTCTTTGATGTCACTGCATCAAAACTCTGAAAGTCCCTTCCTAACAGCACAGTGGGTTGCTTGAAACACATGATTGCAGCAGTTCAAGGCAGGGGTTCACCACTATCATTTCCAGGGCTTTTGGGAATGGCTGTAAATGCTTGCTTTGCCAGTGATGCCCACATACCATAAACATATTTTTCAAATTATGTGTTTTTAAAACCTCCGTAAAGATTCTGTAGATTAAATCCACACTGTAACATGATTTATTCATGAATGATTATATTCTGAATTCGAATCAACCGCATTGTCTAGAATT
This sequence comes from Ginglymostoma cirratum, assembly GCA_024137785.1. Classification (NCBI taxonomy): domain Eukaryota; kingdom Metazoa; phylum Chordata; class Chondrichthyes; order Orectolobiformes; family Ginglymostomatidae; genus Ginglymostoma; species Ginglymostoma cirratum. The sequence continues at coordinate 15,599,910 of JAHRHZ010000268.1, forward strand.
TTATGTGAACGGCTAGGAAACTTATTTTTTCCTGAATGTAAACAATATTTTGTTGATTGCATTCTGTATACATTACTGGTAGAACATATAGGACATGAGCTTCCATATTTGTAGCAATGGTAACTGCAAATGATGTTGTCCATGCTTTCCACACTGTCAGTACGCAGAAGGGGATTGCTCCAGTTTTCAATTGATCCTGTCTTTTAAAGTAAGTTTATGTGCTCATAGTGTGATTTATCAGCGACTCAAAAGTCAGGATTTTCTAGGCAGTGAAACAGAGCTGAATTTTCCATTTTTTATCGGCGAAGTTTTCTTTTTGTGTGTGAGATTCAAGGTGGCTTGTCCATGATAGCCTATGTTGACTTTTCTCACATAATCTTCCGCTATTCAGTCACTGGTCTCTCTGGTGCCCCTCTCATAGAATTGCACGAAAGGAGAGATGCAAGTGGTCGCTGCTGCTGGGGCTTTGCAATGTTCAAGACACACATGCTATATTCAAACCCCAGCTTCACAGCACTTCAGGATCTGCAGACAAATAACTACCCTTCACAAGGTGGTCCTGCACACTGTTATCCTGAAGTAGATGGCCACGAAGGGAGTTTAGCTCCACAGTTCACCCACAGGAATCTGGAGGCTTTGGTGGACTGCTGCTGGTTGAAAAGAGGGCCATTCTCTTCCCAGCTGACAAACCAAGGATCCATTCCACCATATTTAGCTACTTTATACAAAATCCTGGCCTGGGTTAGTGCTGTATCTTGGATGAAACTCGATATGTGGTGCTGAGAGAAAAGAGAGAAGATTAATGATCTTCTGCACTCCTCAAAGCTGAGTGCTGCCATCATCTATCTGCTCTCTCACACTCTTATGGCCCTCCCTCGCTCTGACTCTGCCACTGCTCTTTACTCTTTACTCAAAGAGTAGTAACGGCATGGAATGCCTTGCCTGCAGCAGTAGTGGACTCGCCAACTTTAAGGGCATTTAAATGGTCGTTGGATAAACATATGGATGATAATGGAATAGTGTAGGTTAGATGGGCTTCAGATTGGTTTCACGGGTCGGCACAACATCGAGGGCCGAAGGGTCTATACTGCACTGTAATGTTCTATGTTCTATGTTCTATGTTCTATGCACACTTATCTCACTAAGGGTCATGGCCTACAGCTCTCAATATTGTGTGTATTGAGTCTCCTCAACAACTTTCACTTGCATCATCCTTCCAAACTATTAAATCTTCCTGCTCTTTCTCCTTTCCTATTCATGTATTGGTACTAACTGTTCGTCCATCTGCTGTCATCATACTCGAAGTCTGAGAGCCATACAGCATGGAAACAGACCCTTCGAATGAACTAGTCCACACTGAACATATTCCCCAACCAAACTAGCTCCACTTGCCTGCATTTAGCCCATATCCCTAAACGTTTCCTATTAATGTATTTCTCCAAATATCTTTTAAATGTTTTAACTGTATCTGCATTCACCTCTTCCTCAACAGTTCATTCCACATACGAACTACTTTTGTAAAGAAAGAAAAGGTGCCCTCATGTCTTTTTAAAATCTTATCACTTCTCACCTTAAAAATATGCCCCCTAGTTTTGAACTTTCCCACCCTAAGGAAAAGACTCTTACTACTCACCTTATCTATGCCCCTCATGATTTTAAAAACCTCAATAAGGGCACCTTTCAACCTCCTGTGCTCCAGTGAAAAAAAGTCTCAGCCTGTCTAGCCCATTTTTAAAACTCAAATCCTTAATTCCCAGCAACACCCTGGTAAATTTCGCTAAACCCTCTCCAGTTTAATAATGCCTTTCTTATAGTAGGGAGGCCAGAACTGTACACAATACCCCAGAAGAGGCCTCACCAAAGTCCTGTACAATCTCCACATGACATCCTGACTCCTAAACTTAAAGGTCTGAGCATTAAAGATTTTAGCAAGCGTGTTAAGTGCCTTCTTAACCACCCTGTCTACCTGTGATGCAAATTTCAAAGAATTATGTACCTGAACCCTTTGGTCTTTCTGTTCTACAACACCAACCAGGCTTCTACCGTTAATTGTATAAGTCCTACTCCTTTTTGTTTTACCAAAACGCCATACCTCACATTTATCCAAATTAAACTCCATCTGCCAAATTAAACTCCTCAGCCCATTGACCCAATTAATCAATGTCTCCGTTTGTATTTTAGCCTTCTTCACCATCCACTACATCACCAATTTTGGCGTCATCCACAAACTTACTAACCATGCCTCCTAAATTCTCATTCACATCATTTATATAAGTGACAAACAAAATTGGACCCAGTACTGATTCCTGTGAAACACTACTGGTCACAGACTTCCAGTCCAAAAAACAATCATCTATTTCTCCTTTGTCTTATTCTGAGAGGAATTGACCCATTTCTTGGACTGAGCTCTACATAGCCCCCTAACTGACATTCATGAAATCTCCAGACTGGTTGCACATCACATACAGCCAATACCCTTGAATGAAATTGAATGAGCACCCTTTGATTAACTGGTCATGCTCTCTGACTGATCAAATTGCCCTTTAACCCCAGTAAATACTGGTTCCTTTTGGCTTTCAGACATGGCCATTTGATTAAAGGAAATGAAGTGTGCTTGTCATATGATCTGTTGGCACAAACTGTAGGTGTGAGATTGGCATGGCATGGCACCACAAAGCAATATTTTCACCCTCTTGATTGTTCTGTGCTTGCACATATGACCAGTTGTCTGCTTTGTCAAGCCACAGAAGCTGGTAGCATCAATTTAAGTGAATGTTAAGGTAGTAAGCGAAAAGCCATATGTCCCTGTGTGTCCCTGCAGAAGCATATAGTTCATCAATGTCCACTCTGAAGGTTGAAGTGATCTGAGTTGGTTTGATTGATGATGTGGTGAGGCTGGTGGTTTGACAATGCCCCAATGCTTGGATGAAGGCTGGATGAGGATGACATCTATTGAGCATTGATAGAATTATGTCAGAAGGCTCAGGAGAGGAAAGTGGTGAGCTATTATTTAGAAATAAGGCAGTGACCACTCACTAGTGAGATTCCGTACTTACTGTTTAAACTTAAAGGGTAAATTTAGAAAAAGCATTAAAGAAGTGTCATTTATTGTGTGACATCTCCCTGAACCGTTGCAGTCCTTGTCCTGATGATTCTCTTGAGATATTGACCCTGTGATGATAAAGGAAAAACATTGCTCATCCAGATTAAAGTGATGTCTGAATCTGAGGGGAACGTGGTTGTGACACTGTTCTCAAGATTGCTAGTGCCTTTGTGTTTAATGTTTCACAATGATATGCCAGGTAGATGGTAATGAAGAAAGCTCAAAATATTACAGCCAGAGTATGGCAAAAACAGTGGAGTGAATATTGAGTTCGATGGCAGACCATTGCTTAAATCAAGCTGATCTGTCTTGGATCTTGTAGATGCGCCTATCCAGCTGACCAACGAGTATTGAATCAAGTTTGAACATTGCAGGTCAAGGAACTTTGTGTGTTAAAGGACTAAGGAAGTTGTCACGTGCTGTTGGAAGAGGTCTTCCGGTATCTTCCTGCTGCAAGTACATGTCTGGTGTGGAAGCTCTGCTTCTCGCAACCAGCTACACCAGAGTCTATGCGATTGTACAGTGGGAACGTGCAGAGTTTCCTTCTGTTCATCTTTGGATCTGCTGAACGGTGTAAATGCTGGGAGGAAAAGAAAACATAGCAACCAACAGTTCAGCTGATATGAGCCATGATACAGGGTTTGACTCCTAAGGTCAATGTGATATCTTTGCAGGCAACAGGAGCTCTGGTCAGGAGAGTCAAAGTAATTTTCTTTATATCATTGGCACTGGCATAAATAACACAGTACAACACCATTTTATGTATGCTATGTGTCTGTACTGGCAATGATGTTTAAATAAGGGATTCTCTCCAGTGTTAGAAATTCCATAAAGTTGTCTGGTGGAGGTTACTAGCGAGTCTATGCTGGCATTTATTTGATTTCCACTTTGTAGTTCAGATTAATCAGCTAAAACAAACTGTTAAGAGAAAGATGCAACGACTGAGTAACACACAGTGAGAAAATTAAACTAATTTCATCAAAAGCTTAATTCAGACTGTTTAAAGCTACTTACTTACTGTGTGCTCATTGATTGTGCTTTGTCTGAGGTTTTTAAAGCCATCAGTGCATAAACACACCAGGAACAGGATGAAAACACCCACAAGTCTGAAATGAGGCTTGCAGTAGACAGCAGCCTGTGCCCATCAGAAAACATATGATCAGGTTCAATTGAGGTACAAACTTCTATCCAACTTGCATTGCACCTGACATATGCCAAAGCCACTGACACAGAAGTTCATTTTTCAGCCTTTTAGCTGCTGAATTGCTGCCAGAGAGCATCAAATACAATTTGCTCATAAGGCCATGACTTGTGGTAGTGCATCAAAATCTCTATTCTTCAAGCTTACAGGATATTGTAAGCCAGGGTAGTGAACTTTGGCTAGAATACACAACCACTGGGCTAGCACAATCAAGATCAATTATGTTTGTGGCATTTAAGCCAGGCCCTAGAAAATTAGTCATATTAGTTTAGTCTTTCTCTTTAGATATGCTTATTGTTTGCTTCGCATTTCTGCTCTTTTGTTATTTAATGCAATTCAATCCATAAAATTGTGTTTTTATTCAAAAGAAAATGGTTAAGTTTTGTTGACATTTTATAGAAGAATATACATATGAAATGCATGTGTAGATTTCCTCTGGTATTGTCTGCACCTATATTTGGAATATGTAACCAATCTAGTAGAAAATTAACATTTTTTCTTCAAAGTCTACTCACCAATGTAACGTAAAATATTGGTGTCAGAAATGCTGCAGTATCTATTATGTCGAAATATCAACAACTATCATTATCGATTAAGTAATTATGCAAAACCCCATGATGCACAGGTTCTCAGATTGTTATCTCTTACATCCTCCAGTTTTATAAACCACTCTCTATCTAAGCTTTCCATTCCTCTGACTCTGACCTTTTGTGTGTACCCAGATCCCTGTCTTTTTTGAACCAACATTGCTGGTTGTGCTTTCATGTATCACAGTCCCTACTAAATGTAAAGTATTGTTCTAGCTCTTAACCTCTTACTACATTTATTTAATTCTTGGGAGAATCAGTGTCATTACGAGGTCATCAATAATTATCCAACCCAGTTGTCCTTCAGAAGGTGACAGAGGACCAATGTGTGTACTGAAGCATGATGTGACAAAGGTTCAGTTGGGTAGGGAGGTCCAGGTTTTTAACAGAGATTGCAGGAAGGGTCCATGATAACAAACAAATACTACACCTCAATAACTTTTGCGTAACTCAGTGATAATAAATGTCAAATCATATATTTTGTGACATTTATGAATACAATGCATTTCAGAAATGTGAAACCATTACAGTATGTAAAATTAGACAATACAAGTATTGCACACGATAAGATGTGAATTACTGAAATCATTATATTTATCTTCAAGGTTGGTGCCTAAAAATAAGACACAGCTTTTATCATAGGTGCTTGAGTTACATCAAGATCCTACCGTCATAGATGAAGGGCATTTTCCTAAACTGGATGAGCATGAGATAATCACTTTCTATCTTGCTTACTTTATTTCTTAATTCATCATTTCAGTCCCATCTTTCTTCTGTCTCCGTGGCTTTGATTTCAAGGTCAATGGAAATTAATTCAGATCACATTCTTTGGCTTGTCAAAAGCAGTATTTGCTGTAATCAATAAGATTACCTATCCATCAAGCCTCCTTTTTTATATATATAAAGGATTATAAATTAGTTTATAAACTAATCGGTGAAGTGTGTATCAGATATGCAGTATAAATTGTTTAATTGCTCTTTATTATTTAATTTACTTAAATGATTAATGTATATGACTTTGATATTCCCAGCACCAGTTTCTCTGTTCAGATTCAAATCTTTCCTTATTTTATCACTGTACTGCATATTTGATCACCTGTCTGAGAGTAGCCAGAGCTGTCTGTAAAGTTGTGTTCTGGTTAAAAGCTTAGAACTGTTCAAAATAGCACGCAGTGAATGATTTCTAACTTGCAGCATGAATATACAATATATTTTAACTATCTCATGTAATATTTTTAGCTGTCATTTAGCATTCCTGGAGAAGCAACAATACAGAAGAAAACACTTCTTGGTGAGACATTATATGGTGCTAAAACACTTGCACAGTCGCAGCAGAGTGCAGTTATCCAGTCCTTTTTCTTGAAAAGTTGAATAGAGAAAGTGAGCTTTGACGATGAAAGCTATTTGCATTTATATATCACCATTTTAATGTAGTAGAAGCATCCCAAGATTGCCTCATAGGAGCAAAATTTCACCTAAAGCCATGTAAAAAAATAACGACTTAGAACATCTTATTACATTAAATATGATAACTAAGTTGTTTTGCATTACAAAACAAGTTCTGACACTGAGCCACTTTGTTATTCATTCATGGGATGTGGGCACTGCTGGCTGGGGCAGCATTTATCACCTGTCCCTAGTTGCCCTTGAGAAGTGGTGATGAGCTGCCGTCTTAAACTGCTGCTGTCCACATGTTGACCCACAATGCCCTTGGGGAAGGAATTCCAGGGTTTTGAACCAGTGATAGTGAAGGAACGGTGATATATTTCCAACTCAGGCTGGTGAGTGGCTTGGAGATGAACTTACAGGTGGTGGTGTTCCCATGCATCTTTTCCCATGTAGGCCCTTGTCCTTTGAGATGGAAGTGATCATGGGTTTGGAAGGTGCTGTCTGAGGATCTTTGGTGAATTTCTGCCAGGCATCTTATAGATGGGACACATTGCTGCTACTGAATGTCGGTGCTGGGTGGCATGGATGTTGTTTGTGAACGTGGTGCAAATCAAGAAAGCTGCTTTATCATAGATATTATCAAGCTTCTTGTGATTATTGGAGCTACACTCATCTAGGCAAGATGGGAATATTCCATCACATGCCTGACTTGTGCCTTGTTTTGGGAAGTTAAGAGGTGATTCTTTTTTTGCTGCCAGATTCCTAGCCTCTGAGTTGCTTTGGCAGCCATAGTACTAAATAATTGGCCCATTTGGTTTCTGCTTAATCGTAACTCTCAAGGTATTGTTAGTGCAGGAATGGTTATGCCATTAAATGTCAAGGGATGATGGTTAACTTGTCTGTTATTGGAGATGGTTATTGCTTGCAGTTTGTGTGGTGTGAGTATCACTTGCCACTTGTCCTTCAAAGCCTGGATACTGTTCCAATCATCCTGCATTTGAACACGGAGAGTTTCGGAATTTGAGGATTCATAAATGGTGCTGGCAATGTGCAATCATCGGCAAGCATTCCTACTTCTGATCTTATAATCCTGCTGTTACTGATGGCCGAAAGCACCTCATGGATGCTCAGTCTTGAGTTACGAGATCTTTTTGAACTGTGCCCCATTTAACACAGTACCACATAACACAATACATTGTATTCTCAATGTGAAATTGGGACTTTATCTCAACAAGGACTGTTGGTTGTCACTTTTACTGATATTATCAAGGACAGATGCATCTGCTACAGGAAGATTAATGAGGATAAGGTCAAGTATGTATTTCCCTCTTGTCAGTTCTCGCTCAACATGCTGCAGATCCAGTCTAGCTGCTGAGCCACTCATGGTGGATATTGAAAACCCATCCAGAATGCACTCTATGTCCATGCCACTCACAGTGCATCCTCCAAGTGTGATTCAACATAAAGAAGCATTGAGTCACTTGCTCGGGGAGGAGGGTATGTGGTAATCAGAAGGAGATTTCCTTGCCCATGTTTACCCTGATGACATGAGACTTTGTGGGTGTCTAGAATCAATGTTGAGAACTGCCAGGGTGACTCCCTCCTGACTGTATACCACTGTGCTGACACCTCTGCTGGGTCCGTCCTGCTGGTGGGACAGGCCTTATCCAGGGATGGTGATTGTGGTGTCTGGGACGTTGTCTGTAAGCTATGATTCCATGAGTATGACAATGATGGGCTATTGCTTGACTAGTCTGTGAGACAGTTCTCCCAGTTTTGGCACTAGATCATAGAGGTTAGTAAGGAGGACTGTGCAGGTCAAACAGGACTGTTTTTATTGTTGTCATTTCCAGTGCCTTGGTTTATGCCTGGTAATCTATCCGGTTTCAATTATTTTGAGACTTTACGGCGATTGAGTGGCTTGCTAGGCCATTTTAGAAGGCAGTTAAGAGTCAGTCAAGTTGCTGTTGGTCTGGAGCCACATGTAGGCCTAGTCAACGGACCAACTTGCCTCATGAATATTTAGCCTTCTTTCTTACTGAACTTGCCAAATTAGCTAGATATTCAGAAAACTCTGCAAGGGGCTAAACCTTACTTTTTGTGGCTATGTCCATGTTGTTGTTTGGTTGGTTGGTTGGTTGGTTTTTTTGAAAGTTTTGTTGCCACATTTCCCAGTGGGTTCTCTCACCATATCATAACAAACCCATCTCATTATTTATCTACCACACTCTTAATGCATCTCTTACGGACAATTATTCTAACAATGTTGCAAGGGTATGCACTTAGGGGCACACACATGCAGGTGTTGGAGGGGATCAACTGCTTTTCCAGGCTTTTTGTTCTATTTGTGCTCCTTCACTCTGAACCTTGCTCTGTCTTTTTGAAGTTTGCTCCCTCAGCCAGAGTTAGGAGGCTGAGATTACTGCTTGCTTGTCTTGCCATTTAGGTAGGCAGAAAATGAGGGAAGCTCATCATAATTGTTAGCAGGTCTTAGTCAATTCAAGGTGGATAGCTGTCACGCAGTGGGTCCCTGCACAGTTAATCAAGGGCAGTCCATGATACCAGTCCAAGGTCTGCTCAAGGCAGTGACGATGCCTTGTGAGGATGTAGAGCCAAATGTCAGGCAGCCCATCACCAATGTTGATTCTTTTTCTGTCCCATTGTACACTGCTTTCCTCCTGGAAAGAGAGAGAGAGTCAGGTACTATGGGAGATGAAAGTGAGTGACACAGCTGTTAGAGTTGGTGCAGATGGGGAACTGTATTGAGTGAGTGAGTAAGCAATGCTTACTGTCAGGGCTTGGGAGTGACAGTGAGACAGTGAGGGAAGATTGGATAGGCAATATTGAGAATAGTAGAACATGAGATTTGGTGTAATTTGGTGCATGGCAGAGATGGAGTGAGGGTCATGGAACCACATAGGATGGCTCTAGATTGACCATCTTTATCTGGGTGCACCATGGACTCTCAAAGGTGGTGCAATCGCTAAGGATGCTGGTCTTTTGGTAGATATTTGCAGATTGGCAAGGGGTGGAACAGCACATGATAAGATGCAGTGGATATTGGAGATGCAATAATGATGAGGGTACATAATTTATGAAGTGAGTTTGGTAAGATATGGTGCAGAAGCTGGTTAGGCCTTGTGGCAACAAACCCTTTGTAAAACTCTTGCCAAAAACATAATTTTCTGCCCATCAGTTTAAAATCCCTAGTAGTCCCCTACTGAGCACATCACAAAATAAATGTTAGCATTTTTAATGTGTCCTCAGTCATTTACTAAAAAAAGTGCTTCAGGGGGTAAAGCTCTTTGCACAGGTACACACCAAACCTTATTGTCCTTGTTGAGTGATTCCACAGGCATCGTGCTGCAGTAAAATTGTAATTCTGCACAATGCCACCTGAATAAACTAGAGAAAATCATCAACAAGGTCAAGATCTAATAACTAGAAAAACAGACATTTTACAAGCAAATGATGCTTAATTTCATATTATTACGATAATTGACACTCTACATTTTATTAACTACAAAACGAAAAGATAGTATCATTTGCCAATGTACTCACTTTGCAGCCCATCTGCTTTGGCATAACAATAAGCACTACTAATGAAAATGTCCTACCTATAATAAATGCTAAGAGAGTTTTGTAAAGGCCTCCTCTTACGCTGATTATCTGTCTGCTGATGGTCTAAGATTGAACTAATGCCTTTAGTCATTGTATTAACTTTTCTCAAAGCCCATGGATCAACTTAATGCTTTCCTTGCTCTTCAGTCACTGAAGTGATGACCCTATTGCAGGAAGTTGATGGAATATTCTCCGTTCGACGTGATAAATCCTGCTCTAATAACACTCAAACGTTCAATGCTATCCACGACAAATGCAATAATTTTAATTTTACCAATTTCTTGATATTATCAATTACCTCATCAATTCGGATTAAGCAGAACTAATATGGTGGGAGGTTGACTTTAATCAGAGATGAAGATGGCATATAACATGTTAGTTATACAACAAAATCATGCAATTGGGACAATTAGTGAGTATTAGTCCAAGTTTCTAAGGACAATTGGCATGTGAAAGCAGATGTTTTGTTTTAGTTTAAACTCAGTATGTTAGAGCTTCTTGATTTCTCAAAATATCTAAGAGTATTAACGTGGATCTACTTTTAGGAATTTCTCTTACAGCTTATAGTGTTGAAAACTTCTTGAAAACACAACAAGTTAAACCCATTAATGCAGGCAAGGGCAAGAAAGTTGGGGAAAAATGAGGCAAATGGGCAAAAAAACCAGATTCTTGATGGCAATAAAAATATTTTTCTGAGTTTCTGCTTGGGTTTTTAAACTATGAGTTATGAATCTGGCTGAAGATTAGTAACTACCTTATTTCCGAGGCAATGGCCTAGTGGTATTATCACGGGACTGTTAATCCAGAGACCTGGATAACATCCCGGGGACCCAGGTTTGAATCCCACCACAGCAGATGGTGGAATTTGAGTTACAATAAATATCTGGGATTAAGAATTTAATGATGACCATGAATCCATTGTTGATTGTCGGACAAACCCACCTAATGTTCTTTAGGGAAGGAAACTGCCATCCTTACCTGGTCTGGCCTACAAGTGACTCCAGACCCACAGCAATGTGATTGATTCTGACTGCCTTCTGGGCAATTAGGGATGGACAATAAATGCTGCCTGGTCAGTGACGTCCTCATCCTGTTAATGAATAAAGGAAAAAAAAAGAATTTCTGTGAATTACATCTCATTATTAAATAATCTCTCACTGTATGCAACTTCCAATTTTCGTTTTCTTCCCAAGAAACTAGACCAGGCCAATTCTTGACTTTAAACGCAGTGGTTACTGGCTGCAGCAGCTCACCACTTGCGTTTCTGGCCTTTAAGAAAACTTTATCTTCAGACAACATCCCAGCATGCTCCATGGACGCCATCGTCATCCATCCTTCATTCACACAAATCAGCAACAGCAAACCACCAACCTCACCACATCATTGCTGCTTTCAGACCAACTCTCACACCACTTCAGTCATGCAGGCCTTCCCTTTAGGGATTAGGCACACTTACGATTTGAGAGAGATAGTAGGAACTGCAGATGCTGGAGAATCTGAGATAACAAGGAAGTATAACTATGAACCATTTTCTGTAGAAAGGTCTAGGCCCAAAATGTCAGCCTTCCTGCTCCTCTGATGCTGCTTGGCCTGCTGTGTTCATCCAGCTCTACACCTTGTTATCTCACAATTATGACTTGGACGCTTCTGTCGAGTTACTTTGCACACAGGGACATAGGTACTTCCCATGCATCCACACATGATGCATCTTATGGCTCTTAGCTTGCTTTCTTCACACTCGCTCACATCGCATTAACTTGGAGGCTTCCAGCCTCTTTCTCCTTAGCAAAGAAGGAGAAGCAAGTAGCTAGTCGTGGTTCAGAAAACTGAATGGTCAAGGGATAGAAGTAATGCTGTATGACCCTGTGCTACCTCAATGGCACAAGTGTAGCATGTGCCAGCAGCTTCTGCAGAAAACACACTGTCCCTGCTTCAATGAAACAGCTATGTCTGAATGTCAAAGGGACAGTACTTAGTGGAATCGGGGAACGTGATCAATCAGGAACTGCAGCCACAATACATCAAGGGACTCTTCTGATTCTAGTTGGGAGTTGGTCATGGCCAGTCCTGCAGAATGGGTGCAACCAGTCTGGATGTTCTGGTTCCTTACTTGCAGCACCTGAAGTGTTGTGGAGCTGATATTCAAATATGTTTCCAGTAATGTGATCATTTCAAAATCCTGGCAGCACATCCAGCTGTCCTGCTGCATGGTTCCATGAGATGGGTGATGAAGTTTTGTAATTAATGAGATGAAGTCCAGAAGATTGTATGAGAAATGTCACCATGGGCTGTTGTGAGCTATGAACCATGAATGTCACTCACAATTTTTTTAAACAGAGGGTGGTGCGTACCTGGAACTTGCAGACAGGGGAGGTAGTAGAAGCAGATGCTATCGTGACTTTTAAAGGGCGTCTTGACAAATATATGAAAAGGATGGGAATAGAGGGATACAGTCCCCAGAAGGGTAGGGAGTTTTAGTTGTGATGGGCATCATATCGGTACAGGCTTGGAGGGCTGAAGGGCTTGTTCCTGTACTGTAATTTTCTTTGTTCTTTGTTCTTGGTAATTCAACACTGGGTACATTCTTGGGGATGGTCTTAGATGGATTATTGATGTGGTTTTATGATCCTTTTTAAAAATTTCAAAATTCCCTTTAATTTTTTAATCTAAACTGTAGATTGGAAACTGCCTTTAATGAAATCTACTTAACATTTTACTTTTTGAGATTTCATTTTGCTTTACATCAACCAACCTTCTACATGATCCTTCCCTTTGCTTATGTCAAGCTGTTTTCCCTGATCTGCTTGTATCCTCCTAAGAAACATTCCATCTCCAATAACAAACTAACTCCACAAAATTGCATTTCCATATCTTTTCCGTCATCATTTATTCAAGCCCAATGCTATTTATAAAACCTGTTAACCATCTGTTCTTACTTCTCATCAGAATGTTGAACCATAAGACTGTTCACCAAAGTAATTCATTTCATATTTTAATACATAAATCAACCCATGTATTTCAGCAAGCAACTAGGCTAACTGAAAATTCCAATACAGTTTTGTAGCATGCCTCTTCAAAGTATCTTCCTATTTGGTCTCCCAACATTGCAGAGGCTTCATATCACCACGGTCCTTCTTTGGGCTAGCTATAGTGCAAGATAAGGGGATGGCTGGTATCTGGTTTCACAGCAAATTGTGTGGGAATTGTGTAAACCTATTTAATCATTTAGCAAAACACTTATTATTTTCTCCCTATCCACTTCGCTGATTCATTCAATATTCAATAATCATTCAATAATCCCAAGAGAAAAGGATAAGCAGCTCGCAGGCCTCAGCTATGATCATGCTACAATTAATTGCTAAAGAGGGTGCAATGTTGACCTGTCCAAGTTTAATATCCCACTGTTATTTTTTTCATTTCCCTCTTTTCATGTATTTTGCTGGCCATGTAGTAGTAGCAATTTCAGCCAAAGACAGTGAAGCTTCTGTATCCACAAAATCACAAATCGCACATTCATCTATCTGTGCCAAACTAAAAGTAACAACAAAAATCAACATCTGCAGACAAAAGTCACACATTCATCTATATTTTTAACCATTTTAACCTATTTTTAATGAGCTACGCACTCGCAAATTTCATCATTCATGGGCGTTCTCTTGTGAATATGGAGGAATGTCTGTAATTCAGAAGCAATCCGGCATTGCTCATGACTATGCCAATTCCATTTTGTGCTCATTGGCTTCTGTGAGTCACCTCCACTTCTGAGCTTGGATCTCTAATATTTGGATGGATACTTCCATTCCTTCTATTTGTAGCCTAATGTCCTTCATCAGATTATACCAATACCAGACAGAATACATTGGGGTAAAGCAGGCTTTTCCTGTGACTGTGCATCATGCCACTGAACATGTGACGTTCTCTTCCAGACTGGATATTATCATCTAGACATATAGGAATCAATGCACACAAGTATTTTGTCTTATGTACGTTGGATTTATTTGTATAGACTTTTAATTATCACATAACAAGACTGTGATAAATCAGTTTTTTTTAAATATATGAGTCCTTTGGCTCAGAATTTGCAGTGGCAAAGATAATGCAACAGACGTTTGCCATTATTAGCCTGTAAATTAGCTGGCAATGACTTCTAGCATTCACACATGCACAGTTAAATGGAGAATTCCAGAAGTTCTGCTTAATGATTCTCAGCTCTTACATGCAGTGCACACTTGAAGTCTGTAAAGATGGCATTGTTTAGAAATGACTGAACTAACAAGACTTTTGTACTACAATTTTGCTGTTGAGAAATATCTGAAAATATTCCACCTTGTTAATGAGGTCTAACTTTTTCTTAATGGCATACTGAGTCATGACTATCACTGAACAACATTTCTGGCCTGGGCAGGCAATGGCTTAGTGGGATTATTGTTAGACTATTAATCCAGCAACTCAGCTAATATTCTGGGGACCCAGGTTCAAATTCCACCATGACAGGTAATGGAATTTGAATCCAATAAAAGAAGAAAAGACCTAGAATTAAGAATGTACTGACAGTTGTTGGGAGTTTAAAAACAAACACATCTGACTCACTGATGCCCTTCAGGGAAAGAAATCTGCCATCCTCACTTAGTCTGGCCTTCATGTAACTCCAGACTCTCAACAAAGTGACTCTCAACTGACCTTTGGGCAATTATAGGCAATGAATGCTGGCCTAGCCAGCAACACCCTCATCTTGTGAACGAATAAGAAAAAAATGAATATTTCTGCAGTGTCATATTGCACATTTCACTAAAAATTCCATCCTTTTTAGAGCACAGGGTAATCTGAAGAAGGGTCCTGACCTGAAATGTCAACTTTCATGCTCCTCTGATGCTGCCTGGCCTGCTGTCTTCCTCCAGCTCCACATTGTGTTATCTCTGACTTCAGCATCAGCAGTCCTTACTATCTCTGAGTCAGAAATGAATGGCAGAGTCTGGCTACTGCCAGCAAAATCTGGACCAACATTGTGCACAAATGAAAATAGCAATATTCTTAGAGGAGTTCAGTTTGACGATTTACAATTTGCTAATCTAAAAAACTCTACTGTTTTGGCTTTGGTTTGATTTTCTGAGACGTGATGAGTAGTTGCAAAATTAAAGTGTCTCATGTTTGAATTAAGGGAGATTATCAATTCATTAAAATAAATGCCCACAGTGTCCAGGGATGTGCAGGCTAGGTGGGTTAGCCATGAGAAATGCAGGGTTACAGGGACATGGTCTGGATGGGATGCTCTTTGGAAGGTCAGTGTGGACTTGATGGACTAAATGGCCTGCTTCTAGGGATTCTAAAAAATAATAATGGGCACATCTTAAAAATTCTAAAAACAATTTCTTGGTTAATTTTACTAAAATGTATTAATATATCTCAATACAACTGGGAAATAATTTCTTTTATTGAAATAATTTTCAATCATTTCCATTTAGAATATTCACAGGTGCTGCATTGACTGAGTTTGAAAAATGCTTATTGTTAAGTAAAACCCATTCACAGCTACATTAATCAAACTGTACATAATTATTGTTCCCAAATTTATCATGAAATAAAATGTGCTTTGAACCAAAGTTAAATAAAAAACTGCAGGTGCTCAAGATCTGAAAAGACAAAAACAAAAATTGCTGAAGAAACTTAGCAGGCCTGGCAGTATTTGTTAACATTTCGAGTCCAGTGACCCTTCTTCAAACAGTTTTGAACTGTTAGTTCATTGTGTACTTTGTATTCAATGAGGCACAACTGAATTTAAGGAGATTTTTTTGACAGACCCAATTTTTCCCTATTTTGCTGATAGCACCCGCAACAGTCGCTCAATCCCAAAATTTTTGATCTGATATAAAATTGAATTTTACTTTCTCAACCAACATTTAATCATCGTGTTAAACACTTGGAAGCAGTATGAACGTTAAAATATGTCTCTTATATTGCCAACCAGAGCTCACCAACATTATTTTTTTCATTCATTCAGGTGATGTTGTCCAACATTTGTTGCCTGTCTCTAATTGTCCTTGAGAGGATTGTTGACCTTCTTGATATGAAGCATTTGAAGTAGAAATTTAAAAAGCTTACATTATTCTGAGCAATCTACTGTATGTTTCTACATTTTCTGTTTGAATGAGAATGCATTACATGAAAAATTTACTTAAATATATTTCATTTCCAAGGGTCGGTTAGCTCAGTTGGCTGAATGGTTGGTTGGTTGGTTGGTTTGTGATGGAGAGTGATGGCAACAGCATGAGCACAATTTCTGCATTGACTGAGATTACCATGAAAGGCTCTCCTCAACATCTCCCATCGCCTGAGGTGTGGTGACCATCAGGTTAAATCACCATTATTCATCCCTCTCTTTAATGGCAGAGCAGCCCTGTGGTCTGGTAAGACTATGCTACCTTTGCTTTCATTTCATTTCCATAAAACATACACAGCACAAAAAATAATGACGTATAAAAATAACAGAGCAGATGCTCACTTTTTATGAAACAAAATTAACTTTGGAAATTATCCATCAAAGAGATTAGGATCAAACGATTTTGTTTGTTTTGTCTGGCAGTGTACTTCTAAATAATGTTTATCTTAAAACCGAGCTTATAGTGTTTAATGTTTCTGCTGATTTGCGTTGGGTCTATCAGATTTTGCATGACACTTTTAAAAAGAACTAAGGAACTAAGCTTCTGGTTTATAGTGGTTTGGAGTATAATTACAAAAGGAAATGTTCTGCTCCTTTAAAAACAGCTTATTTTAGATACTTACAGAATGTATCTCTCAGGTTTACAAATGATCTTTAGCAGTAAGCAAAACAATTAATTTCATTACGGTACAAATCTGTGAACTTCTTCAATGGCTGCAGTCCATTTAGTCTAGGTATACACACAATGCTGTTAGGAAGGGAATTCCAGGATTTTGACCCAGCGACATGAAGGAACTGCATTATATTTATTATTCAGAAATGTGAGTAGTTTGGAGAGGAACTTGTAAGTGGTTGTGTTTCCATGTAGCTGCTGCTTGCTTTCTCATTAATTTAGTAAACATTTGTAAATTAGACAGAGTAAGAAATGAGATGTGACCCTTAAAACCATCTAAACTGAAATTGTGCAACAATGTTTAGGCTTCTATTTAATTTTCTGAATGTATTGATTTAGACATGGAAATTATAAGCGTTCAACATGTCTTTGATTCATCCTTGTGGATTCTTAAGTAAAAGTGGTTCAGTCTCTGTCTGGTAAAATTGCAAGCCACAGAAAATATTCTATTGAACTTGTTATAGCATTCTGTCACCAACAGCAAAGTTATGGATAACAGCAGTGTTATTGAGGTTATTAAACAAGAGGTTACAAACATTTAAGAAGAATTAAAAACATTACTCTTAATAAAATACTATTCTAAATTTAGTGTTGAAATATTAAATTTCACTGTTAATGTTCTGGAAAAGTACTTTGTTTTGAGATCTCATTGACTGGAAACAATGACAATTCACATTGTGGAAAGAATGTTGAAACATTTATTTAAGGCTGATATCTGTGGCTGATACCTTTAACCACCACGACAGCACATTCTACTAGACATTAGTTTTGAAGATTTTGTGGATGTTTAGATTATTTTATGGCTGTTTTATTGGTACTGTTGCTATGCATTGTGGAATAAATCAAATAAAATGCCACATTACCAGTTGTAAATTCTGTACTTTCTGTTAAATTGCATTATCTAATGAGAGTCTGCACACAATGTAAGCAGCTACAACTTTATGTCACATTCTGCCGTATGAACGGCAAATTTGCTTTGATACAATCCTTGAAACAATAAAAGACTTCCTGTCACAGCATGCAGGGAAGCAATGAGAGCATCTTACAGCCTGACCTCAAGAGATGTAAAATTGGTTCCTAGAAGTGAAGGCCAGAGAAAATATCGCTTCCATCCATATCTACAGGATGTTGTAAAATGTTGCAATTATTCTGTTATTAAAGTTGACACCTTAACACTACATGAGTTTTCATCAATGTGTAAGAGTGAGCTGCAATAACCTTGGTATTCTACCTTCAATTACACTCTCACAGGCAATTTCCTTGCATAATGAAACTGTTTATTTAATACCTATTCATCAAAAATGTTGTGAGGAATAGATTGGAAAAAAGATGCAACAAATTGCTGCTCAGAAAGTGAGATTATAAACAGCTTCAGTATGTTGCATTTTGTTTTTGGTTTGATTAGCCCCATCTGTTGTATTTCCTTGTGGCCCCCAAGGCTCCTTTTATTTAATTGTGAATTGACTGCTAAAATCAGGGCAACACAAATAATTTATTTTACTCGGGCATTTCTCTGTTGATGCATTGTGGAATTTGTGAGACACAATTTTCGTGTTTCTTGCTAAAAATGGATGTCTGAATTTTCAAAGTGACACTGTCTTTGTGACAGCAATCTACCATTGCAAACCTTTTTTTAATTGGATACCTTCCCAGCTCGAGGTTACAAGATAAGTGTCATCTTTTATATATTACACAATAGATTGACTTGACAATTTTGACAGATTGATAAATTCTAGATAAACCAACATTCAATTCTGGGACATTTCAGAGAAGGCACTATCTTAATCCCAGTATATATAGGTCACCTTGTCAATAAGAAATATATCAGTAAAAAAAATGACAAAATGGGACATGAAAACAGAAAACTGAAATTGAGTTAACTGGCTATATTAAACTTGTTATAGGAACCTTGTTTTATTCATTTTGGTGAAAATATTGAAATTCCTTTTGTGTGGGCTCCTACATCCTTGGCTATCCTCTGATTTTGATTGGGGCAGTTACATTCAGTATCACAAGACGTTAGAACATACTCATACTGTTTCAGTGGAATTACATTAATAGTCACATAGCACCGTTGCGGGATGCAAATACAAAGCATTTGAAGTAGAGGTTTCAAGATAACTTATTCTCACCAATCTACTGTACGTTTCTGCATTTTCATAGTATGTTTAAATATACATATTTCATTTTGCATAAGATGTGCACAGCATAAGAAACAATGATGCACAAAAATAACAGAGCAGATGCTCACCTTTTATAAAATAGAATGAAATTTGGAACTTTTCAATCAAAGAAATAAGAATCACACAATTATGTTTGTATTGTCCAAACGTATATTTCTAAATGACTTTAAACCTAAAACCCAGTTTATAGTGTTTCGAGTTGCAGTTAATTTACTTTGTGTATCTGCAGATCTTACATAACCACTTTTTAAAGGAATTAAGAGAGTAAATGTCTAGTATATAATGCTTTACAGCATATCTATTAAACAAAATGTTCTGCTCCTTTAAAACCAGGTCATTTTATATGCACGTGAATTTCTCAGGATTGCACATAATCTATAATGGTAAGCAGTATAACTTGGTGTGGCTTCATTATAAAACAAATCGATCGTTATGGACATTTCTGATTTAAGACTTCAGGAAACTTATTAAGTTACTAGTAGTCCATTTTCGTGGACCCCTCTAGCTTGGAAATTATGGAAATCTTAGAGTAACAGTTGTATTTCCACATTATAATGTGTAAGGATTAAGAGTGAACCATAACGAGGATTATACTTTCAGCTTCAAGAAGAAGTACCCTTCTTTGCCCCTCATTTAAAATGCTTGTTTTATTCAAATCATGAGCCTGCATTCATCTATGAAAAGAAGCACTGATGAGCTTTCGTATATTCAGATTTTCAAACCTGAAAAACGTAACTTGGCAATTTAACTTATTTGTCCCAGAAGAGTAAGAATTGATCTGTTGAAACAATGTTTTGTTTCACTGAACAAATTATTTAAGTATGGTATTGCCCATCCTACAATTGAATGCTGAACTCAGTGCATGAATTGTCAAGGAATACATTCAAGAAGCAACTAAAGCTAATATTCCTCCTGCTTTAATTTGATTTGTCCAACAGTTGTGCAATATTTTTTGGGTTTCATTGACAATTGTAGCCATTTCTTAGTTGCTCTGAGAAAGTGAAGATTGGTTGCCTTCTTGAGCACTTGGTGTCAATTAAAGACAATTGAGTTGCCGGAAAAGTCACTTTTGAGGAGGAGTTAAGAGTCAGTCGTGTCGTTGTGGATCTTAAGTCACAAGACATCAGACCAGGTAGAAGACGTAGGTCTCCAACCATAAAAGGTATTAAGGGATGGCTTGGGTTTTGACAACAATCTTGATATAGCAATATTGTGACTAGTTCTCTTTGTTGAACTGTTGTGCCTCTCTTGCTCATATCTGCTGTGTTCCTCCCTGAAAAACTAACCTTTGACTGTATCATTGCTGCAAACTCCAGTCCCATTTCCAACTTCCCTTTCCTCTAAAGTGCGTGAATGTGCTGTTACCTCCAAAATCTAATCCTGTATTTGCCAAAACTTCAAGTTTGAATCTCTCCAATTAGGTGGCTGCCTTTGACAAGAATCAATGGTTCTTTTCAAAATCACAAATGGTATTCTATTAATAGAATATTTTCAGGGTCTGAGCAACATGGGCTATGGCATGATTTGTGGTGGAAACAAATGAGAAGCCTGGCAGGGCTAATCTCAGTTTTGGGTGCATCCCGCTCCATCTTTTATGCTTTTGACAAGAGTTGTGGAGAGTTTCTTGCTAGGTAGTAGTATGTTGCTAATTCCAGAGGATTGTTGCTTGTTAGATTTCCTTATAAAGTGTCCGGCTTGCCTCTTTAATATTCAGCTCCTTATTTTTGCAAAGGCATCAAACAAACTAGATCTTGAGAAAACTCAGATCGGGTTCCTGACGAATACAGCTCACCACTTGCTCTGAAGTAGTCCCATGTTGGACACCAGACACACTATGTGGGCATCAGCCACGTGCAGCCTATGTACTCAGGATTTGGAACCTGACATGTGCCAGCCTCAAAGAAGCCTCATGACAAATTTTCTATCACTTCGTGGATACTTCTGCAAAGCAATGCTGCACCATAAACTAGACCAGCAGCCATCTTTGTAATGCTGCAGCAAGGATACTATGTACTGAGGAACATGCACCCAACTTATGGACTGGACCAGGGTGTATCTTCGGGCTCTTTGCTCTCTCAGAGCTCACTCACACTGAGCCTACCTGAATGCCCATAGCATCTCTGCCGTTTCGTGTCTTGCCTTGCTTTACCTTTTTGCGCTTTGCCCCTTCAGCCTGGGATATCAGGTTGATATTACTTCTGTCTTCCTTGCTGTTTAACCTCCACACAAAGGCAGGAAGCAATACTCATGTACATGTGGCTGGTGGCCATGGACTGTGCCTGAGATGTTGGTACATGGTGTCTAATGTGGAAGTCCTTCAGATTAAGTGATGAGCTGAATTAATCGGGTTCTCAATCTCATGTCCATGTTGAGTTTTCTCAACATCTAGCTTGTTTGATTTCATTTGCTCAGATAAGAAGTTTATCCTGGGTGATAACCTTGGACCAGGCTGGCATGCCCAGTGTCATGGTCTCCACTGCTTCTCTCGGGGGGAAGAGGACGTTAAAAATCTGCAATATCCCATCCAGCAGGACCACCAGGGTCCTGCCTAAGGGCACCAAATTTCCCTTGTCTGCCACATCCAGGACAAATATCAGAACCACGCAGGACAGCTGTGGACTGACAGTGCTTTCTAGGTGCACAGCAAGCTCTTAAATATGGTGCAGGCACAAGGAGTGCAGGTGAATTCTGGGATATCTGCTGAATGGTGAGTCATTTTGGGAACAACACATGCTAAGATGGGGACAAACTCAGATGTGACTGTTGTATAAAGGTGGAGTAGGTGAGTTGGTACTGAGGTGAGTTTGGTAAGATGCAGTGAGAAAATTCACTGGACCACACGGCAGAGATCCCTCCAAAACCTCAACTCTGTGTAGACTTAGCCAAAAAAAAAGTTCAACCCTATGTGACTGTGCCAAAGGAAAAGTCTCCCTCCTCGTCCTTTTCAATCTGTCCGCAACCTTTGTGGTTAGGAACACCTCCTCTTCCAACCACTGTTACCTGTCATTTAGCTTGTAGAATTGGTCTCATTATTAATCCATCTATTAATAGCCAGAAAATCTCTCACATTGACATTCCTTCTCATTTCCACATCATTATCTCTGGTGTGCTCCAAGGATCAATCCTTGCTCCTTTCTGATTTCCTATCTACATACCATCCCTCAGAATCATAATCTAAAGGGGCAGGACTTTTCACATGTACACTGGTAACTTCACCATCATCAGTCTTCTACTGTTGCTAACTTCTCAGTCTATTTATCTGACACCGATTATCGGATGAATAGAAATTTCTTTCAATGAGAATTTGGGATGACTGGAGCTATTGCTTTCCATTGTTGCTCCAAAGCTTTTACTTAGAATCCTTACAAGTTTCGAAACAGGCCATTAAGCTGAACAAGTCTGCACCGAAGACCATTCCACCCAGACCTACGCCCCCTAACTTATCCTTGTAACGCTGTATTTCCTATGGCTAACCCATACTGACCTGCATAATCCCTGGAAATTATGGGCAATTTTAGCATGGCCAATCCACATAACCTGCACATCTTTGGACTGTGGGAGGAAATCAGGGCCTTAGAGGAAACCCACGCAGACACAGGGAGAATGTACAAACTCCACGCAGACAGTCACTTGAGGCTGGAATTGAACCCCGATCCCTGGCACTGTGAGGCAGCAGTGCTAACCACTGAGTCACCTTGCGGCCCCAAAGCTGGTTTCCTAGCTACTGATACCACCCCTTTGTCTGGCAACTAGATCACAATACTGAGATGAGATTTCAACCTCATATTCAAACCATCCCTAAATCTCCCCATTTCCAGCTTCATAAATTTACCTGACCTCACCCTGTTTCAGGTCATCCGTTCTGAAATCTTATGTCTTCAATACGTCTATACTCCAGCGCTCAGAACTGGTCTCCTTCATTCTCCGCTTTTTAATTTGCAGCCATCCAAAAATCTGCTGCTTGTGACTTAACTCGCTACAAATACCATTCCCTTTTCACCCTTGTGTTTGCAGAATTATATTTGGCTCCCTACCAATCAACAACTTCTCAACCTTGTTTTCAAATCACCCAGTAACCTGTCCCGTTCCTTTCTCTGTAATCTCCTTCAGCACCCCCTGTAGCCCTCTGAAATATCTGCACTTTTCAAATTCTTCCACTTGTGTACTCCCAATTTATAATTTCTTCTCCATCAGTGGCTGTGCTTTCAGGCACGAAAGCCACAAAATCTCGATTTCCTTCCCTGTATCGCTTTCCAGTTGAATGCAAATTCTCAAACTGTAATAGTGAGATTTGAACTTTCCCTAAATGAAACAAATACAGTCAACAATAATGAAGAATGTGGAATTTGTCTGTCAACACCGTAATTTCCAGTATTCAGGAATCATTGACCCTGATTTTAATACTCCTCTGCTACTTGATATTTAAAACAAAAAGCCATAGCCTGAGATGTCAGAGGGCAGGACTATTTATCGAACAACAGTCATATTCCAGGTAAACAGATTTTAGTGGTGGATGATCATTTGAGATCATAATTCCACTCGGTGCTAAATTCAGCATACCTATGGAACACAATGCTGGAGATTAGTTTCCTCCAGTCAATGTTACAATAAAAAGATTTCCCTCACACAGTGCATAATGTGTTGCTGATTGAATAACGGAAGGATTTTGTCAGGTTTCATAAGTAGGATTTAGAAAATAGAGCAATCGAAACCTATGCTAAATTTAGAATTATACCATTGGAAGATGAATTTCTCTTAGCAGCTATGACTGAATTTGAATTTGTTACCTTGCTTGATACCATACAGGTTTTATGTTCAATTCTGCCAGCTGTTTGGACATATGTTTGTGTTTTAATGTTGCAGGAGGTGCTGCTTATTTGTGTTGCTTGAGCTGAGCAGCTATTTACATTTAAATACAACTAGTGCATAGATTAGTGCATAGTCCAGGTAGTATCAAGCCTTTTAATTTGGACTACACTCAGATGACCTTTGTTTTCAAGCAGCTCGGCTAGGACTGGACAACTCTTGAGATAGCTGTCAGATAGTTGGCTTCTACTGCAGTTCTTCTTATTCTTAAGATCATTCTAAACTTAAGGTTGTGTTTGAATCATTCGCAATTGAGCTTATATGAATTTATGGTAGGTTTATGATTTCTTCTTGCATCTAGGCTAAAATACTCAAATTATACAATTGTGAGGTCTGGTTTATTTCACATTGATTTTATTTTATGTTATACATGAAAGGCTATACAATTTTATTTAGTTTGGAATTATTTGTTCTCAAATGCATGATAAACTCATGGTGATCACTTCAACAAATATCCATTGCCCTCTTCTAAGAATTCGACAATGTGTAGCTGGGCATTTAGCAGCAATCTGAATAGTAGGTAAAGTCAAGCAGTGACTCACTGTTTAACTCTGAGCTGAATTTCTGGCCCCTACATGCCTTCCATTAATAAGGCTGCTTCCCCTCTCGTAACATTTGCATTCCTTTCATCCCCGTTTCCGCACCTTTATGCGACCAAAGCTTTTCTCCATGCTTTTGGTTTGTCCAGACTTGGTCACTTCATCGCTTTCCTGGCTGACCTCCCAATCATACTCTCGATAGCTTGAGCTCATCCAAAACTTTTTTTGCCCATATTCTAACTCACGAGTCCCACTTACACATCTTCTGACATGTGCTTGCTGACATGCTGTAATCTGAAATGTAAAATCTCTCTTTTTCTCAATGGAGAATATAAGAGGTATAGTTAGTACATTTGAAGATGACACTAAAATAGATGGTGTACTGGACAGTGAAGAAGGTTACCTCAGAGTGCAACAGGATCTTGATCAGATGGGCCAATAGGCCGAGGAGAAGGATCCACAAATATCCCTGTCATTAGTCATGAGGCAAGCTAAGCTCGTTAATACAAAAGTCAAGGTTGAAGCCTTGGCACTGTCTTCAGCTAGAAGTCCCATGTAGATGATCCATCACAGTCACTCTATAGTAGTCCTTGATGTCAATCTTCAACTAACGCAAATCACTTCATGTGATATCAAGAAATGGCTCGAAGCATTGGATATTGCAAAGGCTGTGAGCCCTCATAACATCCCAACAATATACTGAAGACTTGTGCACAAGAAACAGCTGCACCCTTGGTTGAGCTTTTCCAGTAGAACTGTGCCCAACAATGTGAAAGATGGCCCAGGTATGTCCTGTTGACACGAGATGGTACAGTAGTTGGCCAGATTGAATTTGTCCTATCAGTCTACTCTCAATTATCAGCTAATTGATGGATGGCTTGTCAATGCTACCGAGTGACAGTTACATAATAACCCGCTCACTCACCTTCAGTCTGGGTTCCTTTGGAATCACTTGACTTTTGACCTTATTATGACCTTAAACAAAACATGGACAAACGGGCTGAACTCCAAGTGATGTGAGAGTGCCTGTCCTTGACATGAAGGCAGCATTTGAACAAGCATCGTATTAAGGATCACTGGCAAAATTGAAATCACTGTGAATTAGGGAGACTGATTTATGTTGATTGGGTCATACATAGCACACAACAAGCTGTTCTGGCTTTTGATATAACAATAAGTGCCAGGGTCAGAGAGGACTAGTGAGGATAATAGGCACTGGGGATGCCCATAGGGGCTAGGCCAATTCCAGATTGAAATAACCATGTTAGGGCCAACGGTGTTAGAAATGTCAAATCACACTGGAAAAGCCATGTGGAGACCAAGAGAGTTCAGGAGGTGGATTCTTCACTAGAAAAACTGTGCTGGGGCTAGGTCAAATCCACAATGGGACCGAGAATAGAATTGACTCGGGGCAGAGGAGAGTTCTCTCAGTGGGCAGTTCTCATCAGGTAGGCTTTGTAGGCTGCAGTTCTCATCAGGCCTGCACCAGAGTGCAGTCTTCATTGAGCAGTCTTCACCATGCAGATGGAAGAAGAAGAGGAGGAGAACTGAGGATGAATTCCCTAAAACCTCAGCTGAAGAGCAGGATGCTGACCGGTAATTTGAATGAGACTAAAACATTACATGCTGACAGCCTGTTTATTCTCTGGTATCAGTGAACTGTCCCCAATTGTCACAGTTGTAGTCTTGGTTTATCGAACTAATTATTTTGCCAGATCTAAACTGCTGCTCCTTAGCAAACTTAGTAAATTATCAGAAAATTACTTGTAAATCATTGACTGCCTAAATTAGGTAACTGTGATCACTTTCCCTTGAAAGCAATTATTTCAAATGCACGGATAATTCTCTCTTGATTGAAGTATTCCCAGGCAGGTACTGAAAGCATCAAAGGACAGCTGTGAAGCTCAATATAATGGGTGCTGAAAGTGCTGCAGATTATCCATTCCAATTGACCACATCTCCAGACATGTCAACCCAAGGGGAACAGACTCGAATTGATAAAGGCATCTGTTCCTGACCCGAGCACAGAACTGCTCTGGTTACCTGGGAACAATCATTACAACGTTGACATTTGCTTCTTTAATCAAAGGCCATCTGAGGAGGATCCATTAACAGAGCTTTCAGGCGCCTACACCTTCTGCAGGATCAGCAAGCCAAAGAGTGAGAGACAAGAGTTTTTTGTCAGCTTTGCTACAAGTCTGACAATTGCACATAGGGCACAAATAATCACCTTATGACTCTGTATCTATCTCTTGTGACCAATGAGAATGTGAAAATCGTCAGTGCGTACTCTCCAAATGAGTATTGAGATTATTGAGTTCAAATTCTATGAGGATCTGGACATAGTCATGTTTATTGTGAATACTTCTACCAGGTAGCACAAAGAGCAGCAATGTTCTCTATCATAACCCAACGTCATGGAAGTGAAGAAATGAATTGATGCTGCCAGATGGTGCTGGAAGTGCATGATGTGAATAATTACTTTGAGGCTGATCGTCAGAGAACAGTGTTGGATGGGTGGAGGTGGGGGCTGTGGGGGCGTTGGTGTGCAAAATATACAAGCAGTTCCAGCTTCCGGCTCTGAATAAGGTCCCATCTCATGGTGAGCAGTAGAGGGTGGAGAGCGTGGGTGGTAACTAATGCAGGCAGATGTTCGGAGGCTTCCCCAGCCCTTCTATTCCTGTCTTTCCCTCCCTACTCCACTCCTAAGTCCTCACTCTCACTTCCAGCCATTCATCAGTGGTATACGCATTGACAATGACATCACTTTGCAGGGAATGAGGCAATGTAACCAGTACATTCACAGTCATTTCCTGCAGCCCATTTCCAGTCACTGCCATGTCTGCACTTGCCTGGTAGCCATAATCCATTATGTATCGTCACTCCAATTACAAATGATCCACAGGAGGACAAGTTCAAAATAATGTGGGATGTAATAATGTTCTTATAGGAATTAAGGATTATGGTGAGAGGTAGTGTAAGTGGAGCTGAAGCAACGAAAATATCAGCCATGATTGTATTGAATGGTGAAGCATCCACAGAGTGGTGCGAACAATTTAGGCTCAGCTGTCCTCTGAAGAAAACCCAAGTGATAATGGAGAGGTGGCATGGACACCCTTCAAATAAAATTTTGGCAATGTTGTCCTGGGGACACAAAACAAAAATCACCAAAGGTGGTTCAACGAAACAATGATCAACTTAAGGGAAGGCTATAGGAGAGAAATGCAATGAAGCAAAGATACATTCACTGCTATTGATAACTCCAGTAGAGCAACAGGAAACAAAAGTACTGCAGGATGCAAGATGCATAGTGGGGCAAACAAGCCAGAAAGCTTCAAGTCAATGGTAACTGGCACAGCCTGAGAAATCACAACATAAAGTCCTGAAGACTGTGCATGGTCCTTCTTTGTGTGGCCTGTTCTCAGTGTTGATTGGGTGTCTGTCCTGACAGACGGGATAGTTATCAAAGAGCACCATGCTGAGGACTTGATAGGTGCACTTCACTGCCTGCCCACTATAAATGGGATGAACGTAGGGAGCTTGCAGACTGGCACTAATGTGAAAAAATTTGTAAGCTAAGTGAACCATCTGTTGTGGAAATTGCCAAAACCACCAGATCCCAGTTTCCAGGAAAGCTCCAGGATCAAACAGTATCCCAGGGGAAAGTTAAAATTCTGCAATCCCCAGCTAGCCATCAAACTCACAACAATATCACAGGATGTGAGATCGACAAACCATTCCTCAGGAGTTGAGGATGCCACTGTTATTCACTTGTACAAAAATGACAAAATTCTGTGTGTGATAACCACAGAAAAGTCTTATTGCTTGTGATAGCCAGTAAGATTCTGGAAGATTTCTATTCAACAGATTGATAAGCTACATAGCAGAATGCATTTGAGGATCAAAATGGGCTCCTGAAAAGTAGAGGCATCTGTGACCTGATGTTCACTCCTTGGCAAACACAAGAGAACTGCCTTGAACAGAAAGGGAGACTGTGCTGTACTTTTGTCGATGTGGCCAAAGCCTAAGACACAATAAATTGTGAGGTCTCTTAGAAAGCCTTGGCTAGACTTGAATTTCCCAATAAAGTTATAAATAATCACTTCATAGCTCTGAACTTGAGTATTGCTGAAATTACCTTTAAATTTGATATGAGAGATAATAGGTACTGCAGATGCTGGAGAATCCGAGATAACAAGGTGTGGAGCTGGATGAACACAGCAGGCCAAGCAGCATCATGGGAGCAGGA
>JAHRHZ010000268.1:15628877-15796547 GCA_024137785.1 Ginglymostoma cirratum
GCTGCTTGGTCTGCTGTGTTCATCCAGCTCCACACCTTGTTATCTTTAAATTTGATACAGCAGTTTCATGATGGAATGATGGTCAGAGTATCTGACTCTGGCAAATACATTGTCTTCTTTGACAGAATCAGTGGTTTGAAGTAGGAATGTGTCGTAGCACCTGTGCTCATCAGTATATTTCTTACTTCTGTGCTTTTTGGAGGATTTGATGGAAATGCTAATGGAACATACACCTAATTCAGAACAGATGATCATCTCCTCAGCCTGAGATGAATAAAGTCCTTAACTAAAGCATCAGAGATGCTGATATGAGAATAGCTATTTGTCATGACCTTCAAGGATACATTTTTCAAAAGTGGCTGTTGACTACGGGCTAATCATCAACTTGATGGAAACAGAAATAATCCACCTAATCTGGCCGCTACCACACCTACATAACTATCAATGATGCAACCTTGAATGCTAGAGATAATGTCACCTTTCTCGGAAATATCATCTCCAGAAATGTCTGCATTGATAGCAAGATAGCCAACAGAATTTCCATAACACGCTCAGCATTTGCTTGAACACACAAAAAACTGTGGAGAAAACAAGTAATCAAACTTACAACTTTATACACTGCAGGTTTTATTGTAATACTGACTCTCATATGAGTCTATGACACGAACTGCCTACTCCAAACTTATTGAGCAGTAGCGCAAGTCCCAGATGAGATACAATTGAAATATCATGGGCTTGGGAAAAATACTCAAGTGAGCAGACTGTCCATAGGGTATCAACTCAGATGTCGAACATGTGACTGATAATAAAATCCCTAAGGTAATGATGTATTCACAACTTAAACTTCAGCACCATCTGAGAGAGAGGCCAAAGTTAAGGTTCAAGGATTCCTACAAGGCGAACTTCAGGAAATGTGACATGCCAATTGTAAGCTGAGAGTAAGTGCACAAGGACGAACTACCTGGAGATCAATCTTGAGTAATGTGGTATTTCCTTCCATCAGTAATGAATAGAGACAAGAAAAACAGAAATTGCTTGTGAAACTCGGCCAGTCTGGCAGCATCTGTGGGAAGAAAGCAGAGTAAAGTTTTGAGTCTGACTCTTCATCAAATGGCTCTGATGAAGAGTCACTGGACTTGAAATGTTAATGTGGCTTTCTTCCCACAGGTACTGCCAGACTGATTGAGATCCAGCAGAAATTTCTGTTTTTGTTTCAGATGTCCAGCATCCACGGTTCTTTGTGTTATTATAAAGAATGTCGGCAGCTATGCATAAAAGACAGTTCGAGAAACCATACAGTTCCAACAAAATCAATTTATCCTTGATCTCACTAAGGAAAGCCATACATGCCTACAATTAGGCTCCATCTTTGATATTGAAGGAAAGTCAACAGGCTATGAGAAACATTGCATGACAGCAGCACATAATGAACAGTCAAGCGTGTGTGGCACGTGATTTTCAAATTATAAAAATATTTATTGTGTTTTAAAATACGATTTTATGTTACAAAGTCCTGTTAGCTTTCCTCTGAACATTCCCAACTTTGTGCTTTTTATATGATTAAGTTGCTTGCGCACAGCAGTACATGGATTACATCTGTTCTGCTCTTTTGTTTCACTGCTCTGGCCCATGTTTCTGCATGGATCTCACATTAGCAGGATCTTTATTCATTTTTGCTTACTATTTTCCCATGTTGCTGCTACATATTGCAACTTTAGTACAAACAGAGCAGTTTCAAAATTGGGAATTAATTTCTGTGATATCCTGCTTTCCATTTGAAATATGAACTTTGATCAGAATGCTGTTAACAGTCATTTGGTGACTAAGATGCATTATGCTTGTGGCTTTCAGAAAGTCAGTCGCTCATTTCTGGAAGTCCTCTGCAGAAACTCAAGCTAATGTTCTGGCTTATATAAGAAAATATTTCAGACTTTAAATGATTGAACTTTATACAGTTGTCATTCAATAATAAAACTGGATTATTTATTCACAGAAACTTATACATTGCCACATTCAAATAAAGCCAAGGCCCACTTAGTCTACCTTCCACTATCCTTGTAGTTATATGATGTAATGTTGGAGCAGTTGGCCGATTATAGCATTCAATCTCTATCAATTAGCCTATGACAGATTCAGGAACAGCACAAGGAAGGTTCCAGTGATCAGAGCTTTGGGAATCAAAGGTCTAATGTCAGTATTTTCATGGTAAACATGCAGAATGTACTACATGTCATGTCTCAAATTACCCTGATATGCTTTTCCAAAATGTTTTATTTCTGAAATAAGGATACTTAATTTGCGTTTACTACTCATGTGAGTGGTTGAACTTCAATTTTGTTAAATTTTTACTATATTATTTGATGTGGGTTTCCTTGTTCTGTTCATATCCAGTTGTTGAAAAATCTTAACATGGTAGTAATTTGTAGAATCTCCCTTTAAAATGTGAAGCTCTTACAGTCCTAAAAGTGCACCATCTTGATGACTACTTGTGTTGAAATAAAGCAAGATGAATTATTTGCTTTTGTCATTAAGTCTATATCTAAAGGATATTAATTTCAAGTTTGAGCCAATACATAAAGGGAAGATTAGGATTCTTTTAAATTCATAGATTTGATAATGGAGTACCCTAATAAAAACAAAAGGAAAATCCAGAATGATGTTTAAAAGGAAAGTGACAAGTATTTGAAAAATGAAAGGAAAAACAGTAACAATAACAAAACCAGGTAAATAAGTGAAAGTAGAGAAACACCCCACTGGTTTTAGCAGCTATATAGCTGCCTGCTCAAATTATTGTACTAATCCAGCTGGAATCAAGTAGGCCATTAGCTAGGAAGTCATCCAAATGGATTTTAACTGCTTACTAGTTAGGTAGAGAGTGTTAGTATGTACCCACTGCATAGTCTTACTTTATAATGCATTTTTAGCCCTTTTAGCTATCTTTATCTGAATTACTTTCTCCAAACGCTTCCTTTTGTCAATAGCTTTCTGAAAATCCTGTACACTCCATCCATTGCATTTCCCCTTTCACCACATTTGTAACCTCCACGAAGAACTCTTAAAGTTTTTGTCAAGCACCATAATCTTTCCTGATATTATGTGTTGGCTCCGGTTGCATATTGTTAGATTGCCTGTATAGAATTAAGAATTTGTTAGCCAGGAGCCAGTCATACACAAGACTGTGCCACGGAGCCAAATTTGCAGACGCACTGGAGTATCAGCTGTCTGGAACGCAACACTGACCTAAGCAGTATGTTAGTCAGTCATCATGGCAAATTGGAATTGAAAAAAGAGCTCTCATCTTTCCAAGCTTAAAATGTGATTAACATCTGGGAGCAAAATGACAATCAGAACTCATACATTACTGATTATTTTCTCTTCAGCTAGATACTTAGCAATTTCATCTGAAATTCCAAACCTTTCCCAGCCTGTAATTGTTTGGGTTGGCTCTGATTCACTGTTGGAGAATGATCATTACATTGGCAATTTTTCATTACACTGGCACACAATTAATCTTAATAGAGCCCTGAAATATGACAGCTAGGGCCTCCATTATCTTTTCCTCTGGTTTGATCTTCACCATTTCCCATTTCTCCGTAATATATGTAAATATTTTTATTCCTTCTAGAGATGGAGACATCACTAGCAAGGCCAGCATTTCACTTACAAACAAAATCAGAAATTGCTGGAAAAACTCAGCAGGTCTGCCTCATCTGTGAAGAGAAAGCAGAGTTAATGTGTAGAATCCAGTGATCCTTCTTCAGAACTCTTCAGAAGAAAGATCACTGGACCCAAAATGTTAACTCTGCTTTCTCTCCACAAATGCTGCCAGACCTGCTGAATTTTTCCAGCAATTTCTGATTTCCAGCATCTGCAGTTCTTTGTTTTCTTTGTCTAACATTTTAGTGTCTAGCCGAAGTAGCTACTAAAATGTTGGCAGACTCTATATAGTACAGCCATTGTGCTTTTAGAGATTGAATTCCAGCATTTTGACTCACGAATAATGAAGGAATGATGATTGTTCTAAGTCAGGACAGTGAATAACTTGGAAGGGAGGTTTCAGATATTTTCTTGTAATGTACCTTGTTCATGGTATACACTGCTGTGATTGTGTATGCCAGTGGTAGAGGGAACGAATACATACCTTGATTGATGGGATACCTATTTAGTAGGTTACTTTGTTTTGAATAAAGTTGTTTTGAGTATTGATGGAACCATATTCATTCAGACAACGAGAGAGTGCTCCATCGCACTCCTGACCCTTGCCTTGTAAATAATGGGCAACAGGCCATAGGACCATAAAACATAGGAGCAGAATTTAGGTAATTCAGCCCATCGAGTCTGCTCTGCCATTCAATCATAGCTGATAAGTGTCTCAACCCCATTCTCCCACTTTCTCCCCATAAGCCTTGATCCCCTTGACAACCTATCTGACAGGCTTTGGGCAGTCTGAGATATTGATATGGCTGGTCCAGTTTAGTTTAGGGTCAAAGGATAACTCCCAGGATACTCATAGTGTCGATTCAACAATGGTAAATGACTTTGAATGTCATGAGGGGTAAGTAGATTCTCAAATGGATGTCTGCTGCTCACCAGTCAGTGTGACATACAGTGTCTTTATTGAAGTCCTGAAAAATGACACCTTGCAGTGAGTGTGGTGAAAGTCACATGATTTGGCAAACCTGGTAGGATATTTGTATATGATTGCATCTCAATCGAAACATTCTCTTTTCACAACAAACAACTAAAATAAATTTGCATACACTATTTGTAACTGCGAGTTACCTAAGCTGCTGAATATACCAACACTGTTCATTATTCTCATCAGTGTCTTCATGTGAACTGCTTAAGTAGCCTATAAATTGTGCTGGTGTCTTAATGGTACATGTGTATCTTGACATTAGCTATTCCTATGGGTGTTGCTCTTTCCCTAGGACTGTTGTCCCTTGACTTTTGCAGTTGCTATGATACGCGTTGCTCTATTTCCATTGTTAATTTTGTGTGGACCCTTTGAGTCTGAAGGTTAAGCTATTGACTGTGCGAGTGGTTAAAACAGTTCACATTTTTCTGAACATTTGGCTGCAATTGAGGAGCAGCTTTTCTAGTTATACGTATACCCCAGTGGTTGTTTCAGCATATCTGCTCATTCACGTCCACCATGTATGGTTGACACGTGAACTCCTGTATGAGTCGCCAAATTGCCCATTGGGCTGACTCTTGTTTAAGAGCACTGAAGATTTGTAGCCTGGCTGGCTCTCCATTGATCAACCCTAGTATTTGATAGTCTTTGCAAAATAAAATTTGGTTTTCTGCCATGTTACCTTGATTTTGTCATCATATGTGTTACCACTACTGGCTTCAGTAACCTTTTTGCTATTGGATGAGTATTTTGTGTGCAGCATGACTGTAGTATTTTCATTGTGCTACTGCCCATACCTCAAGTGTTTCTCTAAACAAAAATTGCCTTGTGTGTATCTCTGTTCAATTTTCTTGACTTAAGGTTAATATGCAGGTTCAGTTGGAAATTAGGAAGGAAAATGCAGTTTTAGCATTCATTTTGAGATGGCTAAAATACAAGACAAGGGAAGTACTGCTGAGACTATAAGAGTCTGGTCAGACCAAATTTGGAATATCGTGAACAGTTTTGAGACCCATATCTAAGGAGGAATATGCTGGCCTCGGCAGTGGTCCAGAGGAGGTTAACAAGAATGATCCCAGAGATGACAGGCTTGTCATATGAGGAGCAGTTGAAGACTCTTGGTCCTGGCTTTGTACTTGATGAATTCTAGAATGATAAGGGAGGATCAGATTGAAAATAACTGAATACCGAAAGGCCTTGTTAGAATGGACATAGAGAAGATATTTCCACTAGTAGGAGAGACTAGGAGCAGAGGGCACAGCCTCAAAGTGAAGACATGACCCTTTAGAACTGAGATGTGGAGGAATTTCTTCAGCCAGAGGGTGGTGAATCTGTGGCACTCTTTGTCACAGAAGGTTATGGAGCCCAAGTCATTGAGTGCATTTAAGCCAAATTGGTTGTTGATTAGTAAGGGGATCAAAGATTATTTCGAGAAAGCAGGAGAAAGGGTTTGAGAAATATACCAGCCATGACCTGCTGGCAGAGCAAACTCACTGGACCGAACAGCCTAATTCGTCTCCTACATCTTATGGTCTTATGGATTTTATTTCTTTTTGATTCATTTGGTGATTTTTAGCGCAACCTCAGCTATTCCTTTTCATTTGGAATAATGTGGAAATGATGTAAAGTGTTGAATTTACCAATGGTTTATGGAGCGAATAAGTTCTTCCTTTGTGAACTGAGGGCCATTGATGCTCATAACAATGTTCGGAACCTCATAATGGCTGAAATATTCTTTTAAGCTTTTGACAATCTCATTGATAGTCATTGACATTAGCTGGTCCACCTCCCAGTTTTCAGAATAATAGTCTACATTGAGACCTCATCAGATCCTGAGAGCAAAAACAGTTCTTCCAGCAGCTTCAGCATATCAGTGGTTCTCTAGCTTGATTGGCTTGGTATGTTTTTATACAAGCACTAAATGGACTGATTAGCTCCTTGATTTTGTTGCTTATGTTTGGCCAGTTGAGCACTTTTCTTGCCTTCCTCGGACTTGGTTAAATTGCTTGTTTGCTTGCATGGATGAACATTAGCATCTGTCCTCTCAACTTCTTTGGGACAATGACTCTCTTTCATTTGTACAATATGCCATCTCCACTGTCTGTTCATCTCTGTATGCCCAATATGCCCCAATAGCAACATAGAACATAGAACATAGAATACAGAATATTACAGCGCAGTACAGGCCCTCAATGTTGCGCCAACCTGTGAAACCAATCTGAAGCCCATCTAACCTACACTATTCCATTATCATCAAAATGTTTATCCAATGACCATTTAAATGCCCTTAAAGTTGGCGAGTCTACTACTGTTGCAGGCAGGGTATTCCACGCCTTTACTACTCTCTGAGTAAAGAACCTACCTCTGATATCTGTCCTATATCTATTACCCCTCAATTTAAAGCTATGTCTCCTCGTGCTAGCTGTCACCATCCGAGGAAAAAGGCTCCCACTGTCCACCCTATCTAATCCTCTGATCATCTTGTATGTCTCTATTAAGTCACTTCTTAACCTGCTTCTCTCTAATGAAAACAGCCTCAAGTCCCTCAGCCTTTCCTCATAAGACCTTCCCTCCATACCAGGCAACATCCTGGTAAATCTCCTCTGCACCCTTTCCAATGCTTCCACATCCTTCCTATAATGCGGTGACCAGAACTGCACGCAATACTCAAAGTGCGGCCGCACCAGAGTTTTGTACAGCTGCAACATGACCTCATGGCTCCGAAACTCAATCCCTCTACCAATAAAACCTAATACACCGTACGCCTTCTTAACAACCCTATCAACCTGGGTGACAACTTTCAGGGATCTATGCATATAGACACCGAGATCTCTCTGCTCATCCACACAACCAAGAATCTTACCATTAGCCCAGTACTCTGTATTCCTGTTACTCCTTCCAAAGTGAATCACCTCACATTTTTCCACTTTAAACTCCATTTGCCACCTTTCAGCCCATCTCTGCAGCTTATTTATGTCCCTCTGTAACCTGCAACATCCTTCCGCACTATCCACAACTCCACCAACTTTAGTGTCATGCTCAAATTTACTAACCCATCCTTCTACGCCCTCATTCAGGTCATTTATAAAAATGACAAACAGCAGTGGCCCCAAAACAGATCCTTGCGGTACCCCACTAGTAACTGAACTCCAGGATGAACATTTCCCATCGACCACCACCCTCTGTCTTCTTACAGCTAGCCAATTTCTGATCCAACCTGCTAAATCACCCTCAATCCCATGCCTCCATATTTTCTGCAATAGCCTACCGTGGGGAACCTTATCAAACACTTTACTGAAATTCATATCCACCACATCAACTGCTTTACCCTCATCCACCTGTTTAGTCACCTTCTCAAAGAACTCAATAAGGTTTGTGAGGTTTTAACAAGTTTAATCCTTAATGCTTTTGATTGTTCCTTTCATCACCACTTCTTGCAAACACTTTAAGCAATTGATTTAAGGAAGTTGCTTGTTTTGTGTATTTAATATCCCTTCTGAGACAATGACTCCCAGAGCATGATAATCTGCTGCTTCACATAGGATCTGGAAGATTTCACATTCTGTCATAGCATCTTCTACTTTCTTCACTGGGAGTGCTCCACTCACCAGCATGTCTGTAATGTAACATCTGCTTCCCCTTCTTGCATGCCACATCCAGATGCTATCTTTGTAACCAAATTAACATTCTTTGAAGATGCTTTGGAGAAGATAATG
This sequence comes from Ginglymostoma cirratum, assembly GCA_024137785.1. Classification (NCBI taxonomy): domain Eukaryota; kingdom Metazoa; phylum Chordata; class Chondrichthyes; order Orectolobiformes; family Ginglymostomatidae; genus Ginglymostoma; species Ginglymostoma cirratum. Next base: position 15,637,230 of record JAHRHZ010000268.1, read on the forward strand.
GCAGAGTTGAGAAAAATGCTTTGAAGTGGCTTGGGGTGGGTCTCAATGGTCACTTGGTCTCTTTCAAGTAGGCATAAAAACTATATCACAAGCAAAGACAATGACCAGGCATTTTTTTCAAGACCAGAGCATAATGTTGTTCCAGTCATGTTAGTATCATAATAATGTTGACCTTTCTGCATTTGGGCTGCTTCTAGTTTTATGCGTCATGTTCTTAGCCATGAGCTGGTGTAATAGCTCATATTTCAATAACATATTGACAAGGATTTTTCCAAAAATTGACAAATCCAGCAAACTGTTGCTCTCCTTTTTACATCCATTGTCATTGCATTGCTGCTACAGCTCTCAACTTCTTGGGATCCAGGTGAAATCTTTTGGTCAGTGCATGAACTGTATAATCGTTTTTGGGCTTAGTTAATTGTCGACTTTTATTCTTCCTCAGCTTCATCTGGCAGGCTCTGTCGAGCAATCACACTAAATTTTGATTGTGCTCAACAATGGTTTCTTCCATTTTGTCTCTGCATCCATGCGCTAGCAGATCATCCATGACAGTTTGTACTCTAGCAAGGTCATTATCTATCTCGTATCATTTGTGTTGATAATCTTCTGATTCTACAGACATGCCAAACTGCATGCATAATCTGTGTCTCCCAACAGTTGTCCAAAATATAGTGAGAAAGCTACACTTACCAGCAACTGTCTTTCACATCTAACGTAGGGAAGATTCTTGCCAAATTATGTAAAAATTCTTTCTAGCGATAGACTGTGTGCAAAGTAATTTAGTTTTTTTTGAAGTGATCACACTGCTTCCATGTGCCAGATATTCCTCCTTTCCCTTTGCACAATGTCCACTTCAGCATTTGAATACTGATCTTTGTCCATGATTGTTCTGACTTTTGGGCCTGGAGTATGTCTCAGCGTATCACAAGACTTTCTCTTTCCTGTCATGAATATGCTCTTGCTTCTGGTTTATAACCTCAGTGCTTGTGCACATATTAATTGCTTTCCTGCCATAAGCGACACTTCTGCCATCTGCAATCAGACCCCACCATCAAAGACATCTTTCCCTCCCCACCCTTATCTGCCTTCCGGAGGGACCACTCCCTCCATGACTACCTTGTCCGCTCCACACTCCCCTCCAGCCCCACCACACCCAGCACTTTTCCCTGCAACCACAGGAAGTGCTACACCTGCCCCCACACCTCCTCCCACACCCCAATCCCAGGCCCCAAGAAGACTTTCCACATCAGGCATCCACATCACCTGCACATCTGCCAATGTGGTATACTGCATCCGCTGTACCCGTTGTGGCTTCCTCTACATCGGGGAAACCAAGCGGAGGCTTGGGGACCGCTTTGCAGAACACCTGCGCTCAGTTCGCAACAAACAACTGCACCTCCCAGTCGCAAACCATTTCAACTCCCCCTCCCATTCCTCAGACGACATGTCCATCCTGGGCCTCCTGCAATGCCACAGTGATGCCACCCGAAGGCTGCAGGAACAGCAAATCATATTCAGCCTGGGAACCCTGCGGCCCAATGGTATCAATGTGGATTTCACAACCTTCAAAATCTCCCCTCCCCCAACCGCATCCCAAAACCAGCCCAGCTCATCTCCGCCTCCCTAACGTGTCCTTCCTCTCACCTATCCCCTCCTCCCACCTCAAGCCCCACCCCCATCTCCTAACATCATCCCGTCCCCTTGACCTGTCCATCCTCCCTGGACTGACCTATCTCCTCCCTACCCCCCCACCTACACTCACCTTTACTGGCTCCATCCCCGCCTCTTCGACCTGTCTGCCTCCCCTCCACCTATCCTCTCCTCTATCAATCCTCTATCCGCCTCCTCCTCTCTCGCTATTTATTTCAGAACCCTCTTCCCCTCCCCCATTTCTGATGAAGGGTCTAGGCCCAAAACGTCAAGTTTTCCTGCTCCTGTGATGCTGCTTGGCCTGCTGTGTTCATCCAGCCCCATGCCTTGTTATCTCGGATTCTCCAGCATCTGCAGTACCTTTTATCTCTTATCCAGGTTTGAGCTGTCAGGTGACAAATAATATTCATGCCACTTAAGTGTCAGGCAAACGCCATTTCCAACAAAAAAGAATCCAACTGCTAACTCTTGTCATTTAATGGCATTACTATCATGAATCCCCCACTATTATCAGAGGGTTACCATTGACCAGAAACTGAACGGGATTAATCATGTTAATATGGTGGCTATGAAAGCACATAGGGTAGGCATCTTGCATTGAGAAGTCCTCCTGACTCCCCAGTGCTTGCGCACGATATACTAGGCACAAATAAAGCGTATAATGGATAACCTGACTGGATAAGTGTAGCTCCAACAACACTCGGGAAGGTTGTCACCATCCAGGACAGAACAACCCTCTTGGGACCACATCCACAAAACACTCCATCACTGATGCTCAGGAGCAGCAACCTGTGCCATCTACAAGATGTACTGCAGAAGCTCACCAAGGGTCTTGAAGCAGCACCTTCCAATCCCATAATCACTACCATCTAGAAGGGTAGTAAATATGTTCGATCACCGCCATATGCTATTTTGCCCCCAAGTGATTTATCACCCAGATTTGGAAATGTACCATCATTCTTAATGTGTTGCTAGGTCAAAATCCTGGAACTTCCTCCCTACATTGTGGGTGTACCTGCATAAAATGGACTGCAGCATTTCCAGAAGGCAAATCAACACTACCATCTTTTCAAGGGCAACTACAGCTGGATATTAAATGTTGGCCCAGTTAGCAATGCTTACATCCCATAAATGAATATTTTAAAAATGCATCAGCAAAAGTAAACAATTAATTGTATTTTCAAAACAATGTTCCAACAGTAAAAATTGGATCATCCAAACATTATTTTTAACTTGGCAATATGCAAGCCATGTTGCAGACATTTTTAAAACCACTGTTGGGGGCTGGAGTCAATGCTTGTTTTGTTCAAAGTTACTGAAGCTTTAGATCATTAGAAAACATTGCAGCAACCTGCAATGACTTACTGATTCACTCCCTGCATACACCTTCTTCCTAGGTACCAAAAAATAGAGCATTCCAAATAACTCTAGGTTAGTAAAACTGTCAAAATATGAATGAAGGAGTGAGATTTATTCAACTGCTGTCATTCATTTTACTATTCCTTGTAATGAGATTATAAAACTTCACCGATAGAAGTAAAACAGACTGACTTTGTTAAAAATATTGAAAGAACACTGCCACAGAATCCTTCTTTTACAAGAGGTGTATTAAGTATTTATGAGCATTTCAAAGATTGGAAGGTGACATGTATATATAAGAATCAATCTTCTTCTCACAATGCTGAGTGAAGTACAATTGAAGCTTAATAAAGTGCATACTTAATTTGACAATAAATATTATGCTTCAACAAAGCCAGTACTTCTGGGTTGCATTATCATAATGAATGTACATTGAATACTGGGATTTGGTGCTTGAATTAGGATTACATTTCGATAAAGTGTGCGTTTATCTGCACTCAAACAGTTGGTGAAATTGCTGATACGCACAGCTATGGTGCTTTTTAATGAAAATAATGAAATTTAAAACAAAGCAATTAATCTATATACTGTCTATTTTGTTCTACACTGGTTCATGTGCACATTCTGATGCTTTGACGTATTCACTTTAGAAAATGACCACATGACTATTGACAAATCAATGCAAAAACATAATTGAAATTAGGCGATATAGAATAAATAGAACTGTAACTATTTGAGAACTACAGTAATGTTTCTTGAGCGGGGGGAAATCACCTGGAAGCTACATTTTATTCAGATAATACTACTAAATATGATATTGTTCTCTAGTTCCATATATTTCTCATGTTAACATAAAAGGAATTTCTGCATATTGTTCTCCCCTTCCAAAATTTGGTCTTGAATCTTGTTAAAAAGCAATTATTTCGGGATGTTGCTGTCTATTATTTTGGACTTGTTAACAATAACATGATTCAAAGAGCAGTATTTATGTATTGAATTGCGCTAGGACATTCCAAATTTAAATGCAATTGTCATTGCATGTTCAAAAGAGGTACTGTTTCATTTTAGAAAATATTCAGTAAACTTGTGAGTGTGGAATTATTAGATGTATGAATTAATTTCTATCAACTGAGATATGAGTGACAAGGTGATAAAAGACCTTTTGTCCCCCATAACCTTTCCACCGTCATCCCCGAGAAATTTCTGCTTATAGTGAATAGTTAAAACCAGGAAAGACAACTATTTTTCTAACTTGACTTTTATTACAAACAATGTAGGATTTTACAGAAGTAAAGTGAAATTGGGCTTCCATTTATATAATTCAATGTTGTATTTAAATATTGTCTTGAAAACCAGGATTTTTTTTCTTTATTTCCTGAAGTTTGCACTCTACGCATTGATGATTATTGTAAAATGTTAGATCTCGTCGTAATGTCTGTTGAGGAATTGTGATGGGACAAGTGAATTATTGCAGAGGTCTTTCTGTCTTTGAGTTCCAAATACCTGGAAAAAAAGGATTAATTGAGTTCAGCATCCTCCTATAGAAACCTTTTCTCTATGTAAAATGATAGTCCAAAATATGTGGAGAAAAAAAAACCACCCAACAGGATGGGCGCATACGTGACAGCTTGGGCTTCATTGCATAGACTGCCATTAATCTCCATTTTAGTCCAATAGGAAAATTAGATTTTGAAGGACAGAGTATTGTCTGATGGAGATAGATATATATGACCAGAAAAGGAGATGATTGCACTAGGAAGTACTATTGACCTCAGCGTATCTTTTAACTCAAATTTTGCAAAATAATGTCTTTCCCATCTTAAAGGTAAATATACTCTGATAAACATTCATTGTCATTAAAAAAATCCCCAATATGTGATATGAGAATGATTGCCCTTATTATCAGGATTGTTTTGTAATGAATCATATTTTTAAAGTTTTTTGATAATTTATGTAGACCCTACTAATTTTAAGAAAGAGTTTGGAATTTAGGAAATAGTTTTGTATTCATTGAATTCCTTGTTAAAGATGCCAACGGTAGGTTTTCATACAACATGTTGTTTAAGTTTATCCATGCTTTAGAAAGTTATTAAAATTTGAAATATGTTTTTCGTAACTGGTATTAAAATAATTTCTCTAAATTACAAGTCGAACAGTATTCTGTATTTGTGAAAGCCATACAAGTGCAAGATCATTATTTACTTTCATAATAATAGGTTTTACTCTCTTCTTTCATCCATAGCACACTATTTACCATCTTTAACCTTTGTCTTTTCACCTTGAGGACATTCGACAGAGGACTTTTGATTGTTTCCCAATATTCTCAACTTTAAAAAAAATACTGTTGGATAAAATTTACATTTGAAAATATATTGTCAGCTAATCTGCACTAATGTAGAAAATGTTGTTGTTGTACTCCTCCCTGCCCCCAAACATTTACTCTTTCTGTATGCATTACAAAAGAGGTTTAGTCAAGATAATAATTGGTAATAACTTCCATAGGGGAAGGGGCTCTGAGTAGAAGAGATGCAGTTACTTGCAAAGGCTAGGTTATTGGGCCCCTAGAGAAATCATGATGAGCTCAGAAGATAATGAAAAGTTGCTGCATCTGTTTTGAAGAGAAGAACAGCAAAGGGTGGTGTGTCTTCATATAGCTAATGTGTTGCAGTTGGCACTGAGAAGCTCGAAACTTATTCAAGACTCATAAAGCTTTTGGTGGATGAAATTGGGGATGAAGGAATGTGTTTACTTGGTGGGTCTGAGAATGCTTACGGTTCAGAGAAATACTGTGGCTGTGCTAGCTTTATGAAGCTGGTTGTCTGTAAAAGAACAGCAAAGTGCGTTAGTAACTGTTGGACTGCAGTGTTAAGAATTCAGCCAAACACAGTCTGATGAAAGAATGGTTCAACTACCAGCCAGTGAGCATTCACTGAGGCAGTGTGGGATGGAGCAGCTTTGAGGGTGTTTTAGTGCTAGATCTATGAAAGTGAAGAATTTGAATTCCTGTTAAGGAAACAACGTTTTAGTGGGGTTTGCTGTCCCACTGTGTAATTACCGTCAAATGGGTTTCTGGTGATTTCAGGCACTGGCACTGTATGTACGGCCCAGCTGTGTATCAGGTCAATTGCTGCCAGCTACAAATATCAATGCACCTACTTCTCAATATACCTAGTGGGTTGGAAATGAACAAAAATCACTCTGAGGGCAAATAGGTGACACAGGTCAAATTTCATTACAAATACAAACTTCCATTCATAATGTATTGGTGGTTCACATCGTCACCTGTCTGAGTGGCTGTCAATGGTAACTGCAGCTCCGCGGAATAAAGCGACACAGGCTTCTCATCCTTAGCACTAAGACCATCTTAGAACCTTGTCTAAGGGAATGCTATTCTTTTTCGGGTAGCCATTATAGTACAACGTCTTGTCATTGTTCAATGTGAGGGCAACACGTGTTGGAGTGCCTTTAAACAGTTGAAAAAATTGAACTTTTATTGAACGACGGGGAAACAGAAATCAAACAAGGAGAGCTGCATTTGCTATTGGGAACAAACAAAAGCTAATTCCCTTTTGAGCAATAATAAAGATACAGGAAATGAATAATCACTGTCCCCAACTCACATCTATTGGAACTGGTACTCAATTGAATCCTGTCCATCTCATTGCCACTGATGCTGCACCTCTCTATCATGCTGAACATGATGTTCCTCCTGCTCACTGTCCTCATCTTCCTTCTTGGAAGTTTGTTGCTATTCTTCCAGCTCTTCATAGACTATCACTTCCCCTCTTTGTTTGCTGCAGCTGCACAGGGCACAGCATGAAAGCATTATGCAGTACTCTATCTGTACTACAACTCTCCCTCTCTCTCTCTCTCTCTCTGCCCCCCTCCCCCTCACACGCTTCCCCTCACACTCTTCCCCTCACACTCTCCCCTTCTCTAGTCTCCGTGAGTCTCTATCACTCTCTGTCTCCCTCTCTCTCTGATCTCTCGCTCATTCTCACTCACTCTCGCTCTCTCACTCTCTGTCTCACTTGCTCGCTTTCTCTCATGCTCATTCTCTCACTCTAACCATTGAAATCTCATCTTCAGGAGGCTTATTGTCTGTCTCATGGTGGTCTTAGGGGAAGAAAGGCAGCATTTTATCTACACTTGACCTCAGTCAGTATGATGTGTCGTCAGCTATGGTTGCAAGGGGTGATCCTTGTCTCCCAGTAACCATCCTTGTAAGGCATCCAACCCCTGAAATGAAAAAAAGAACATGATAGTTTGCAAGGATTTGAACATCACAGCAACTCCTACAATATCTGGACCAGCCTTCTAGGATGTGGTATTAATGAAAACAAATGTCTTGTACATTGAAGAAATGGAACACATTTCTGTTGATGAAATCAGCCGCATTATGATAAGGCACCCTCAATGCAATATGTGTACAGCCTATATAGTGCCTGGCTGAAGCACTCGTCATGGGAACAAGATAAAGCAGTGTGATCTGGAACAAATTGCATTGGTATCAGAAGGCAGAGATGTTCTGAGCATCCAAGTAGGGACTAAATGACTGAATGCTAAGGAAGCAAACAAACAGCCCTGAAAAGCACCCTGCTCTGATGCAAGAAATGGACAATTCTCACCACCCCAAGGCAGTCTGCTGGTAGCATTGCAATATAACTCCACACTGCAATTTTGAAGTGGTGAACATTATTACGAATCAATTTGAAATGTGTCATGGTGGTGTGGTAATGCTGCTCTATGTCTAGAGCCAACCTCCATGGAGAAGGCTGTAGGTGGTTATTGCCCATGGTGATGGTGGAACTGCTGGCCAAGACGGAGGTATGGATGAGCTAGAGGCAAACTTGGGTCACCACTCTGACTTCCATGTTGGGAGTTGTTACTGACTAGTCTCTCTCTGCCACAGAGGAGAACAGGGAATTGCAAATAAATGAAGTGTCACTTGACATCAATGAAATTTAAATAACTCAAATAAGCTTCTTGCTATTCACTAGCAAGATTCTCATTTCCCTGCTCAAACTTTATGTGCAAAATTGGACTTCTCTTTTTTCAACATCAAAAACTCTTTCTTTCTGATTTCATCATTTCCCACATTGCGCAATAGCTGGGGAAATTCAGCACGAAGGAGGGAATCTGATACAATAGACTGAGAGTCAAAGGCTGTGTTGGGAAATCTGGTACAACTGCATCAGGCTGTGTGAGGCACTAATTTTCCCCTTGCCATGTCCGGGATTAAGGCCAGAACATGCAGAAGGCTCTGAACTAACTGTGTTTGTCCAGATACACAGCTGTCTTTTAAAGATAGCATAGCTCCAGAGATGTGGGATACTCTGGTAGTGACGAGTTGTTCTGGGAGTGATGATCAGCCATGATCGAATGGTGGAGCAGTCTCATTGGACTGAATGGCCTAAATTCTTCTCACATATCTATGGTCCTATTGTAGAATTGAATGTGAAGGGTGTGATAGCATTGGGTAGATTGTTAATGAAGCACAGTTTAAGATGTGGTATGAAATCTCATTGGGCCTTGAAGATAGAAACCCTCCATGATACTCGAGAAATTGACACTTTGGGCTAATTCTCATATCTTTTTGGCTATGTGACTTTTCCAGTATTAAGTTGTTGTTCTAGTATTAAGCCAGTGTAGTGTCAAGCTCTTAAATTTTAAGCCAGATGTGTCACAAGAGATCACCGTGTGCTTCAGCTGTCATGTAACTAGTTATTAAGTAAAATGGAGTAAACGCAGTTTCCTGTTCATGAAGATTGAGCTTATCTTATGTTAAAAACATTCTATGGGCATGCTTCTCTTCTTACGGTCAGTAGCTGAGAGGACTAATACCAAAAAGAAAGTTTTGTGGTAGCAAATTTAATCAAGGCATTCAGTTACACCAATGTTATTTGCTGGTAACTTAAAGCAATGGAAATAATAAGAATTGTGTATGAACCATATTTCAATTTAACATTTAACTAGAAATAATTACAAGTGAATTCAAGATCAAATTACTAGTAGAAAGTTGAATATTTTCTATGCTTTTCCTGTATTGAATTCCAGTGGGACTTTCAAACAAATGTTTTATGTTTAAGAATATGCAGTTCAGGAACCTCTTCACATATTAAGTATGACCTTCATAGCTTCCTATATCATTGCCAATGTCGTCTGTTGACTAGGACTTACCAGAATTGAATATACCTGGTAGAATACTAGATTAACAACTTAGAATGTCACGAAGTTTCAGTTTTTATTTGTAATATAGTAATTGTTATTCATCTCCTCCTCCAGGAGATTAGATAAATTAGCTCTCACTGCTAGAAAGAAATTTTTTTTATTCCTTGGTTTGTTTTATTAGTGAATCAATAGTGCTTCCTTATGTGTTTTAACAACTCATCAAATCAAGAGGTAAAAATTTATAGAATATTCCCAAAGGGAGGAAAGAAAGAATTGATTGAATATATGTGGACATATTTGTGAGTTGTGAGTATTCTGATATTCTGCTGTCATCTACTCTATTTAAATTCTGCAGCACAGTTAGAAGTAATGTTTTGCATAAGGCTGTTTACTTCTGTGCAGGTTAATATACTCTCCCTATTATTTCACTCAAAACCATTTTGTTCCTCTCCAGATATAGTTGGCTGCCATTTTATATTTGACGTAGACATCACACTCCTCTTGACTAACCACTCAAATTAAGACATTTAGAACATGTGTCCTCAACTAGAGGCTTCTATGAGTCAAAGTTAGTTCTCCAATAAACATTTTAAAATATCTATTGTCATTCTATTATTGTCACTGCTGTGTTCATTTTAATCGTAAGTGCATTTTCTGTAAAACAATTATAAAGGAAATCTGAAAGACCCCATCTTGATTGCATGTGTGTCCGCAACATTTCTAATCCTGTTCATTAGGATGGCTTAATTAAAATATTACAGTAGAAAGTCTGAGGCATCAAAAATAAGTAAAAGATTATGTATGGCATTTGTTTGTTCTGTCAATTTTCTGAAAGAAAGAGCTAATCATCAGGATAGCTTGATGAATGAATTACCTGGTGTGATATTGAACCTATTCAGACTTGCAAAGTTAGTTCAATTCTAGGTTCGTGAAGTAGCTCCCTCAGCAGACCACATTTAGGGAGATCAAAGACATGCTGCCTTTCATCTTCCACCTAATACTATTGAGCCTCATTCGCATAATTGACTGTCTAGTAGTGAAGTTGAGTTCATTTTATAATTCTTCGTGCCTCTTGAGTACCACAAATAACCCAGTATGACAGCACTGTTAGTGTCACTTTCTCTGATCACATGTTAAAAAATCAATGATAGAGAACCCATCACATCAACCTTTCAAAGCATAGCAAGAATTTGCACTTTGGAAATCAAGCTTGTTCTCTTCCACAACATTAGTTACATCTACGTATGTCGTGAACCTACGTCTGTGATATTTCTTATTGAATGATCAAATGCATATAAAATAACTCCTCTTTGACTTTTATATTGGCCTTTTTCAAAAACGTTGTGGCTACATTTAGTCTGCATTATAATAGAAAACAACATTAGTCACAGGGTTATACAACATTTTGTGAATTTATGGGTTCAGCTGAAGAAAACCTGTTCACATTTGTCATTTGTGTGGTATAACACTGGGATTTATCTGGCGTTTCACTTCCATTTCTTTTCTTTTCACTATATCTTTGCAGAACAAATTATTTTTCAACAGCGTCTTTTGCAGTGGAGCTCAATAAGAAGTTATTTTGCTTTCCTCCAATAATCCCAACTTTATACATAAATATTGAGTTAAATTGAAAGAAAACCAAGGGTCTTTTCTCCATAACCAGCAACCTGCCTTAATTGCAGGTTATTGAGCTACTAACAATGAAAGCTTTATCAAATATTTCTCCTTTTGTCATATATTAGAAGATGATAACAGTAATGGAGTCTCTGTTGTTTGGGCTACAGCCCAGACTGCAAATTGATTGCTTCAAATGACAGCAAGAAAAATTTCTGATTCTTGCTTTGAGATTGCATTAGCTTTTGAATCTGAAAAATTAATCTATTGCAGAGATAATATCGAGAACATTGTTGTATTTGCTAGTCAGCATATTTTAAAATTTGAAAATTAGTAATACATCTTCTACAGATTATTCCTGCATGTCCTGACATGATGACAATATTAAATAATGAAGCAGAAAAACGCAAAAATCCAACCTTAAACATGTGCACACCTTCCAAAGGTTATTTCAAAAACTTGTTATTAAAAAAATTTTTAGTGTCTCCTCTTGTTCATGTAATTTCTTTTAAAATTTAAATATAAGCCTTTTAAAATGCTACCTAATATTTAGTCCATTAGCGTATGAATCATTTAATAGTTAATGTGGCAAAGTTTTATAATTAGGCCACAGTCTAATTCTTTTACACTGCATTTATTTTTGGAATAGTTCTACAGCTAGAACACTGCAGTGTTTGACTCTTCATACAAAGAATTAGACCAGGATTCTGCCCCTTCTACTTTCTCGAAAGAGTGAGCTCTGCAGGTCGATGAGGGTGTAAGGGTGCAAAACCTGGCTTAAAGGTCTTCACCACCACTCAATGCCTTTTCTTGGAGCAAACAAAGAGTGAGATTGAAAACAGCCATGTGAAATTTTAATTTCATACTGAACATATATGTATATACAAATATATATGTATGAGGAGTATGAATTAGCCATACAGCACTTCAAGCCTGCTCTGCCATTCAATAGATTGTAAGATTACCCCACATTTCTGCCTACCGCTGGTTACATTTCACCCTCTTGCTTATCAAGATTGGATAGAAATGGTGTGCAGGGATATGGGGAAAAGGCAAGAGGTTGGCACTAGGTAATAGAATCAGTGCAAGCATGATGGACCAAATGGCTACCTCCTGCACCATGACAATTCTGTCTTTCAATGATGATTTTAACTACCTCTGCCTTAAAAATATTCCAAAACTCTGCATTCACCACAACTTGAGCAAGCGTGTTCTAAAATCAAATGAACCGAATGCAAATGGAGATAATTAGGGATGAGCTGGCAGCATGGCAGAGATGTGGCTGCAGTCTGACATGGATTGGGTTCTGTATATTGGAGAGTACAGGGCATTTACAGGAAGCTAGGAAAAGATGGTGGGGGAGTTGTATGAGTTAATGATAGTATTAGCACAATAGATAGGAATGTACTAAATTCAAGAAACTAAGATGCGGAAAAAATTCAGGCAGAAATTAGAAATGACAAAGGAAAGAAGTCACTGTGGAAGTGGTATATAGGCCTCCTAACAATAACCATATGAGTGGTATGGAGATAAGAACAAAATATTTGGAGTTTGTCAGAATAGGTGATAACCATGGAAGGTTTCAACAAAGTAAGTGTCCAGTGAGATGGTTGAAACATTAGTTTTAATTTTCCAAAACAATCTTGCTTCACAGGAGATATCATGAGATTGGAAAGTAGCAAATCTAACTCCTTCATTCAGAAAGGGAGGGAGTCAGAAAGCAGTAAATGGCAGACTAGTTAGTGTAACATCTGTCGTAAGAAATGTGTAAGTTTTTTTGAGTATTCATTGTTGGGATGTGTCACTGGTTAGGCTAGCATTTATTGCCAATCCCCAATTGCTCAGAGAGCAGCCAAGAGTCATCCATATTGCAGTAGGTATGGAGTCACGTGTAAGCCAGTCCAGGAAACGATTAAAGACGTTAGAGCAGATCACCTAGCTAGGTTCAAGTTAATCAAACTCAATCAACATGGTTTTGTGAAACACATCTGTATTGGTTGAGCCCAGAAACATGAGTTCAAATGCAATCAAGGATTCAGTACCTGCTAGAGAACCACTTGATTGAACCGAGTCAAAGCAGTTGGATTTCACCAATGCTGCGATTCCTAATCTTGATAGATCAACTAGATTTCATGTAGATTATAGAAAGGTGAATGTGATCATGAAGATCAAGAAGTTACCAGTGCCTCATTGTTTTCTAAGACTGATCTGTCGAAGGAATAATGGCATATGCCATTAATGTCAAGGGCTAAAGAAATTTCTGCTATTATTATACCAGTTGGGCTACACCACTGTCGGGTGATGCCATTTCAGTTCAAAGAATACCCTTGCTAGATTTCAGATATTTATCAGTTAAGGTGTGGCTGCATTGTGTAATTGGATGATGTGGATTATCACCACACTTGGGAAGAGCATATTAGAAAGGTCAAAGCTGTTTGATAAGCAATTGTAGTTGGATAGTTTAGTAATAAGTTTAATCAAAAGTGACTTATTTGGGACATGTTGTTAGACAAGGACAGGTGTTGCCAAGGACAATGTAAATGAAAGCTTTAATAGAACTCCCTGTTCCAAAAACTGAATGAGAAAACATTAGTTTTTTAGGACTGAGTGGATTTTACCAGAAATGTATGCATAATTTTAGCATGATGGCTGTGCCTTTAACAAATTCATTAAAGAAACAAGCAAAAGCGGTACAGTCAGCAGAATGCCAAGTAGCATTTAAGAAGCTGAAGGAAGCCATAATAAGTGAACCAGTGTGAGCTGCCCCTGATTTTTCCAGACCTTTCAAAATGCTAGTTGCAGCTAGTGATTTGGGTGTGGAGGTGGGTGCTGTCTTGTTACAGAATGATAAATCATGAAGAGAAGTCAGTGGTGTACTTGTCTAAGAAACTGAACTAGTTTCTCTTCTGTTCTGAAGAACAGTCAGACTTGACTCTGTTTCTCCCTCCACTGATGCTGCCAGACCTGCTGAGTTTCTCCAGTATTATATTCATTTCTATCATCCACATTATTTTGCCTTTTTTCTGTTTACAAGATACAAGTAAGTGATGGAATACCCTCCACTTCTCCGGATGTGTGCAGTTCAACCGCACTCAAGAAGTTTGACATCTTCCAGGACAAAGCAGACCACTTGATTAGATCCTACCCACCACCTTAAATTTTCACTTCTTCCATCACCAACACAATGGTAACAGCATTTAATATCTGCACTGTATCATCAATAAGGCTCCTTCAGCAGTGTCTTCCAAACACTTGCCTCTACTACTTCAAATTAGAAGGGCAACAGATGCTTGGGAACACCACTAACTGCAAGGTACACTCTACGCTGCACCTATCCCGTCTTAGAACTATATCACTGTTCCTTCACTGTCATTGCATCAAAATCCTGGAACTCCCTTCTAACAGCACTGTAGGTTGTATCTGCATTACATAGACTGCAGCAATTCAAAACGACAGCACTACCTTCTCAAAAGCAATTAGGGATGTGCAAAAAATGCTGGCCTAGCCAGTGATACCCAGTTTTTGTGAAGAGAAATAAGTTTTAAAAGCAAAATATTATGGAACTGGACATTTGAAATAAAAGCTAATAATGCTGGAAATATTCAGAGAGTCAGGCAGTATTTGTGGAGAGAGAAACAGTTAATATTTCAAGTCAAATATGACTATTCTTCAGATCTCAAAGAACTACCACTAATATGAATCTTGGAAGAAATAGCATACAGGATCACCATTTTAAATTGTAGCAATTATTTCTGAAGAATAAAGAGCTCAAAGCAGTGCTTAACTCTTAAAGTATTCCATTAGCTGAAAGAGACTGTCTTTACATTGCCCAAGAAATTACTTGATAAAACTGCATCTCAATAAATTTAGCTTAACCATGCATTAATGATTTTCCAAAGTATAATTATTTGTCCTACATTATTTTGTGATCTTGTATCAAGATTGGTATTTAGCTGCAATTCAATTCAATTGGGATAAATACTAATCTGGAATGTCTACTTCTGATCAGCAGTGATTGACATGTCCATCACAACATGGCAAAAAAAATTCTATAGAGGCTAGTGGAAGATGGGATAACAATACACTGAAAGTGGAAAGCTATGCAGAGAAGGGCAAAGGGAGGACTGATTATTACTGATGACAGCTGTGGTTACTGATGTTGCACTGACTATATGTTTAAAAAAAATCATTTAAGTGTTAATGGCTGTGAACGTAACAGAAATGTGTAACCTGCAAGTTTTTTTTTGCCTCAGTAGTACCACAAATGCAATCAAACAGAAGTTTAGATGTTATGGGGAAATGCTTTCACTGTAAACTCATGATAAATCCAACATCATTATCTGTTAACAGCTGCCTTTCTTCATAGTATAATCTATAGCTGAAAGGCTCTTCTATAGAGTGCTAAAAGACAGATGTTTCAATCAACTGCAAGTGAAGTGCTTGTACTTGACTAATGTCAGACAGCGGGTCTGCATAGAATATGCCTGCTTCCTGCTATTGATTTCCATTTCATTGGTATTTTTACAGACTAATCAGGAATTACCTGCTGAGTTTTGATGTCCTCATCACAAGAATGCAACTGTGACTTCAGCAGAAAGATTCTTAGCAAGATGCCTCTTAATAAATTTTAATGAGAAACACGATAAGAGCAATGACCTTCGCACTTCCATGTCTTTCTCCCAGTATTCTCACATTTAAGTCAGAAATGAGAATGATTTTGTGTTTCTCTCACAAAGTGTTGTGAGCCTTTGGAACGATCTTCATCAAAGGATAATGGAATCTCCCCAGCACCAAAACAAGGAGAAAATGAGAATGCGGGGAAGTAGTGTAAGGTTAGCAGTAAAGACATCCCTGTCATCAAGAGAAAAAAGTCCCATTTTCTAACAAATGGTGGAATGACACTCACTAGTGAATGAAGAGAGGTTTATTTGTATTCATTAGCATGTATTAACATCTCATTATTTGTTAATCTCACCTCAATAATATGCAGTTCGCCATTCTACCGCCCACTGGATTAAAAACTAGACAATGACAAATCTCAACATGAAAGATAAAGTGGATACCTTGAATTCCAGCTCATTGATTGCTTCTCTGGCCTGGAATAGCAGTCACAAAAATCATAGCATCCCTACAGTGTGGAAACAGGCCCTTCGGCCCAACAAGTCCACACCAACTCTTAGAGGATCAGACCCAGACTCATTCCCCTATAGCCCACCTAACCTACACATCCCTGAACACAATGGGCAATTTAGCATGGCCAATCCACCTGGACTGCACATCTCTGGACTGTGGGAGGAAACTGGAGCACCTGGAGGAAACCCATGCAGACACGGGGAAATGTGCAAACTCCACACAGACAGTCACCTGTGGGTGGAATCGAACCTGGGTTCCTGGCGCTGTCAGGCAGCAGTGCTAACCACTGAGCCACTGTGCCAGGACAAAACCCATTTTCAACAAATGCCCTGTCCAAACCATCAGCGCCAGACATGTACTGGTGTCGCTATTCACTCTTGGCAATCTCCCATCCACTTATAGTATGGTTCTGCTCTTCAATGATGCATTTTAGAGCACACTGGCACCTTTCATAGCAATGCCACTGCCAGGACACATTGTGCCCAGGGACTAGCACCCACCTCTTGGATTGGCCAAGGCTGTAGCAGAGAACTCCCCACTTTTTCACGTTCACACCTTTTGTTTCTACTTGGATGCTCACAGCACCTCTGCCTCACCTTTTTTGCACTTTGTCCCCTCAGCCAGAGCCCAAAGGGTCACAATAATTCTGTCTTGACTTACCTTTTAGTGCAGCCTCAAAGCCAGACAGTTTATTATAGCTGTCAACAGTGAAGAGTCAAAGGGGTAGTATGTCACTGTGCTATGTCAATATTACCCATCAACTAAGTGCCAGCAGCATACACAACACTCTGCATTTGCTTCAGCCAAATAGCCATATCTCAAAGTCTAAGGGAATAATCCTCAGTCAAGTCAGGGGAGACACCTTCAGTCAGAGGGTCCCAGTACAGCATGTCAAGGGTAGCTTTCAATATCAGTCTGTGGACGTGTTTTATCGGCCGCAAGGGATAGACAGGGTCAACATCCTTTCCTCACTGGGGATGACGAGCTGAATGTGGGACAGCTATCTGGGCTCTTTTTGTACTATCATGGGTTACTTTCTCCTGGAATGAGATAAAGGGAGGGATTGAATATGATGGAAGTGGCTGAGACAGCTGTTATTGTTGGTGCAGATGGGGGAAGGTGACGTGGTACACCATGTCAGTGAGTAGGTAGTGCGTAGGGAACACGGGGTTAGTGGCGTTGGGGGAACTGGGATTGTGAGAGGGAGTGACGGAAGATATTGCATGCTAAAGTGACAGTGTGGTAGACTATCAGGCTGGTTTGGAGGTATATGCAGTACAAAATGTAGAGTGAGTGTAAAGTATTAGAGAGAAGGGGATGGCACTTCATATTGGAAACATGGAAAAAGTTGTTGAGCTGCTTAAGGCATTATTAGATGTTCCCGTAGACCATGTACACCTGTGGCAACCTCAGACCTGAAACCTGAATGACAACAATTTGGAGACTTAGTCTTCCATGTCAGTCCAGAGGGAAGGGGAACAGTCCCTTCTGAACTCTCCAATCCACCGGGACCTCGAGAACTCTGTCAGTAAAGCAGGGCACTAATTTCCTTCAGGAAAATCACACAAACTGTGCGGTACAGTTCGGACTGACAGCACCTGGATGGTAAATGGCTGGGCTTTAAAAATGGCACCGAGTGCAGGAATCCTAGGTTTCTGGCAGTGGCAAGTACTTCCACCTGTGGCAAGAGGGAAACTATGATAAGCAGGTCGCGATGGGGTGCGGTGCATAGATAACGTGGCGAGTACAGGACATAGTGTGAGAAATCTCGCAAGGCCTCATGGAGACAAACCCTTCATGAAACTTTACCAAGTTGACACTTAATCGAATTCAGCCCAGAGTGTTTGAGCATTTTAAAGGCTGAGATAAAGAGGTTCTTGATAACCCAGAGGGTGACAAGTTATTGAGATACATGAGAATATGGAGTAGTCAGACAAGCCGTGATCTTATTGAATGGTGCCAAAGGCTCACGAGGTCAAATGACCAACTCCCACTTCTGCTTCATAAGTTTATATTCTTTCTCCTTTTTTTGATCCATACTGGAACGTAATCACAAACTTGCACACCCTTTCATTATCAGGCGTATGCCTGTTTCTCACATGTGAGGTTAATGAAGGAGTGGTCACAGAATTTTGTTAAACCAATTTTCTGCATACTATTATAACCAGGCGCTGAGCAACAGAATTCCTTCATAGCACTTTACTACAATTTTCTTTGAAAAGATCATACTTGCCAATTCACTGAGTACTTAACTGTTTACATCAGTGACCTTAAAAGACCCAATAGGACAGATTTACTTGAGTCTAACAAAGAAACAGGTTACTTTATTGTATTAACAAAATTTATGGAAAATAATAAAATAGGCGCTGAATTAGACAAATACACTCTAAGATCCTACAAACACAAATATGAATTTCAAATTGGAGAAGGATAGGTTGGCCATATTAGAGTCTGTAGCCAATTAAAAAGAATGTTAAGATTTTAATTTTGTGACTTGGTTGGCTTCAGGCTGCACTTAGTGGTCTTAGTGCTTTGAAAGATATAGACAACTGAATTGGTTATTCCTCTAGAGACCGTAGTCCTGAATTGACCTATTTGTAAAATGTCTGTCAACAGTGTTGTGTTCCCTGGGTGGCCACAGTTAACAAATAGGGCTTGACATTTACTGGGTGGATTGGAAAAAGAGGGAGGTAGGAGGAACTCTGCTTGGGCCTTCTCTCTAAGTTGTTTTTCCTCAGTTATGGTGGGAAAAACATGCTTGAAACATATGGAGGCTTGGTTTGACATATGACCTTCTTTTGCCAAATGTTGGGGAATCCAAATTAAATTATTGTCCACATGGTTAGCCATAACAGTCCATCTCCAGCTGTTGAATACATCAAGTTATTACCATAGATGCTTTGAAATGAGGCAGAAGCTGTGAGCCCTTCATACTCGCCTGACATCATTGACTTTGGATTTTGCAGAAAGGCTGTTTTCGTTCCAATTAATTAGAATGTGGGATGTACAATAATGAAAATTTGAGTAGCCACCTTTGCTATATTCTCCAATCCTTTATTTCCATTTATTTTAAAAGAAAATCTGCTTTTCAAAAATTCAATTCGGTTTCCATTTATGAATTAAACCCATTGATCACATTCACACTTCTCAGGAGAAGCATTCAGGCAGCCACTAAGATTGGAATGGTGAGTATTTTTTTCTTTCCTTAACCTGTGGCACGTTTACAATGTAATATCTATGATATTATTCCTACGACCACTTTAGCTGCTAATGTAGCCAGGATTGAAAACATTGAACAGACGGCCTCATCATCCTGTAGAGGCCACATACTCATTGGACAAATTACTAAGCATTTAGGGTGAATCTCTTCATTGATGAAGTAGAACAGCTCAAATTATGGCTTCAATCATTTATATAATTTCGTCAATTTTGCTGTTGCCCCCTTCTATTATTAGTAGCTAAGAATTAAATTAAAGCTTCACATTTATGATAAAAAATGATATGTGTACAATAACTGGCTGGGTCTAGTCAATCTTTTACTGTGGTGAAATAACAAGGGGTCACTTTGTACTAACAGTGCTTCAACGATGCATTGTATTAGCATTGCAATCTGCTGCTATAACATAGCAGCAAGTAAATCCCAGGCTGCATTTTTTACTCTCCACATTACCAACAGTTTAGAATTTTTGTGGCATGGAAATTTCAAAGAGGTGAAGACTGCAGAACAATGGAGCTGTCTGTATTACTTCAAAGATTTTGTAGATGTGCATGTTTGTATAAAGCTGCCAACATTTATTTACAATTAATTTAAATACATTTTTGAAACAAATCTATTAAATCGTTTCTTTCTCTCATGGCATTTACACAAGCATGTTGGATCAGTCAACATCACCTTTGTGGAGAAATAGGAGTTGCAGTTAAGACAAATGTAATAAATATACAATGATTTATTTTGCTTTTACGAACAATTATTAATTAAGCTATCACTTATTTAAAAATCTGAGGTCACTTCTCAGTTATTCCATTGTTTGTTATAATGGGTTTGAATTGTGCCAGATATCACTGAACTGTTCATTATTATCCAGAGAATCACAGTAACCAACATAACTTCAGTCTTGTTGGGAAGTAAAGTGGGCTGATTTTAGAAGTTCAATATAGCCTTTTCAAGGAACCAAAGCTTCTCTCCCTCTGTAGATTAGGCGCCCAAGCATTAGTCAAAGAGGTTCACTTTAACGTGTGATTTAAAGGAGGAACATGAGAGGTGAAGAGGTGCAGAGATGGCATTCCAGATCATGGGATCTCACCAACTGAAGGCATGGCTACTAAGAGTCGAACAGCAATGATTGGGAATGCTCTAGGAACCAGAATTCGAGGAGCACTGGTTATCTTGGAAGATTGTGGGTTTTAAGATGAATGCAAAGTTCGGGAAGGGTGATCATGGAGGAATTTGAAAATAAGCATGAGAGTTTTATCATTAATACTTGACCTGGAGCCAATGTAGTCAGCAAGCATGTGACTCAAGGAAGAACAGGACTTGCTGTGAGTTAAGGCACAGGCAAAAGAACTTTGGATGATCTCAATCTGATAGAGGCAAATACATTGTAAATAGGAGTGCATTGAAACAGTCATGACAAAAGGTACTAGAGGCAGAGATGAAATTTTCAGCAGTTGTTGAGCTGAGACAGGGTGAAGTCGAGCAATGATATGAGGGTAAAAATTAACATTGTTCAAGTTGAAACAAATCTGATATCAGAAGCTCACCTCAGGATCAAATAAAACAGCACAGACTGATTTGCTGTCATACTGTTGCTAGGCAGAAGAATGGAGTTGGTAATTAGAGGATGGAGTTTGGAAGGGAAACCAGAAACAGAAGCTTCAGTCTTCACACTATTAGAGAACATTTGTGCTCATCTAGTACAGGGTGTCACATACATAGTCTAATCATTTACAAGCAGTGGAAGAGTTGAGAGCAGTGGTGTGAGGTGGAGCTGGGAGTCATCAGAGTACACACGAAAACTATCATCATGCCTTTGATTACCAAGAGGTACCATGTAGATGAATAATAGGACAGGGGGAAAATTATCCTTTGCATGCATGGAAACTCTAGGTATTTCGTTACTATTTCCTTAAAGGGCAGAGACAAATTTTACTGATTTCTTTTCCCCAGTTGGCTTAAGATTTTATCTATTACTTTATTTCTCACAGCAGATCATACGATTTCAGGTGAGGTGGGTATAGCTTCAAGTGGCGTCGGAAGTAGCCACACTGTAATTAATAAGCCAGCTCAATTGTGTGAGGCAGGCTGGATAAACTAGAAGGTCCTTTCTTTTCAATTATTGTCCACATCTGAGGCGAATCTTGCATGCCCTTATTTATAATGCCAAACTTGCACAAGCACTCTTTCATTGATAATTTTATTTATCAAATTAGTTTATTCCCTCACTTGTGTATGCATTCATTCTAACTTGATCATGTTATTATTTCTCTTCCTTACCCCTGAATGAGATCAATGACTCATTTTGATGTGAGCACAATATATCAATAATAATCTCATCATTACTAAACAACCTTGTTTCTGATGGACCTTTCCAGCAGTGTAGGTAGAAAGTAATTGATTTAATATAGCATTTTCCCTTCCTGCAATTCAACCTTCATCTTTGTATGAAGGTCTCATTGCTGAGATAACAATGTTGTACAAGAAAATGATGATGATATCATGCTGTATAGGAAAGAAATGAATGCTGTCAGAAATACATGTGTATAAAAACTGACAGCAATACAATGAAGTCTAGATGGAAAATAATGATATCATAACCCTGTTTAGGAAATTGGAGACATCATATTTAGACTAACAATTTAAACAAAAAGTGGTTGAAATTTTATTAGAATTTTATTAGAATCTGGCTTTGAATTTTTAGGGAGCTTGGTGTGAGATTTTCTTATCTTTTAGACATTCTTGGCTTATTTTGTGGAAAGGAAGGGAAGGTAGTTTCTTGAATTTTTAACAACTCACTGTTTTACTTTTAGAAAGTTTGGACAAGATTATGAATGCTATATGATATAGTGTACAAGTCACTAATATATTGTTCCTTTGTTTCTGATGATTGCTGATGCAGAGGCAGGCTGTGCCCATATGAAATTAGTGCTGGGAACATGTTAATTGCTAAGGAAATACATTACAGGGAACTTGTGACAATGACAACATGAAGCTGCAAAGTCTCTGCCTCACACAATTGAGCTGGCTTATTAATTACAGTGTGGCTACTTCCGACTTCACTTGAAGCTATACCCACCTCACCTGAAATCGTATGAGCTGCTGTAAGAAATAAAGTAATAGATAAAATCTTAAGCCAACTAGGGAAAAGAAGTCAATAAAATTTGTCTCTGCCCTTTAAGGAAATAGTAATGAAATACCTAGAGTTTCCATGCATGCAAAGGATAATTTTCCCCCTGTCCTATTCCTAGTCTGGAATAAACGGACTAGGTAATTACAGCGAAGGATGTTCCATAAGATAATGCTGTTGAAAGAGTTCATGTTGAAATTGCATTAGGCTGCACCCAATCTGATTATCTCACACTCTGTGGATAGAGAAGACACAGTCAAGTATGAGGTCCTGACAGAGACAGATGTGTCATTTCTGGCTGCTTTTATAATTATGTCTAACTTGCCAATACAACTTGAACCTATTGTTATCTTACAATAAGTTGATAAGAAAAGTGTTGCTTCTTGTTAAGACTCAGTTGACTCATCCTCTACTACAGTTAACCAAACAGACCCTCACACCTAGTACAGAAAAGAAGGTTGGGAGAACCACAACATATAAGAAATAATAATTGGTGTACAGGTTGATAGTACAATTCAAATGCTATAAATTGCATGAACTTTGGCAAAACAAACTTCATATTTTTATAACAAAGTATTTTTGGGCTGTAAGTATTGACATACACCCAAGAGATTCCCCCAATAATTTATAAATTCCCAGCTGAGTCTAGAACCGGTTTCTGAAAGATACTGTCAGCAACACAAAGCAACAGTTTGCAATTACAAATCAAAAGTAAATATATAATTGACCCAACTCTAACCACAGAAATGATTTCACAAAATTCTAAAGCCCACTGAGAGAATTCCTTCTTGGAATAGGGATATTGGTGGAAGGGAGATAGGTAAAGTCCATGAACTTATTATCTTTGTTGCTACCCAGGAATTTAGAGCCAAGGTGTTTTATAATTCAGTAGGTTCATGTTGGCATGGCTTAATGTATTGATAAAATAATTTGTAGCTAAAATGCTATGCTAAAAGGAAATCAAGAGGAAAATACTTGTACAATTTTGAAGGCCTCAGCAGGCCCACAGTGAAACTCAAGCTTGGTGTCAGCCGACGTGATTTCTGCTAGACCTAAGGAGGTATTCAGGTCTAATATAACTGACAGATAGTGAAAGGAATTTGGAGATATAAGAGTAGATGCAAAATTCTCATCAAACACCATTCAAATTCTGAGATCATAAGAACTGCCGATGCTGGAGTCTGAGATAACAAGGTGTAGAGCTGGAGGAACACAGCAGGCCAGGCAGCATCAGAGAAGCAGGAAAGCTGATGTTTCAGAAAGGGCTCAGAAGGGTCCCGACCCGAAACGTCAGCTTTCCTGCTCCTCTGATGCTGCCTGGCCTGTTATGTCCCTCCAACTCTACACTGTGTTACCATTCAAATTCTTTTTGAAGTTTACTGTTGGACCTGAGTCTCAAATGTGACATGTGCATATTCATGTTATTTTTCTTCTGTAGCTTGTATTACTTGCGAAGTCTTCATTCAACCCATGTAAATGAATGCGCATTCCATTACCACAGCAAAGACGATGACTATTATTTTAAAGGTCAACTTTCCGTTTTGAATACCTTTTAAGATCAGCCGATACAGTCAGCCAGTGAATCTTTCAGCTCTATAATTTGTGAGACAATTACATTCAGTTGGAGATTAAGGAAGATTAATGATGAAATATAACTCTTCCAATGAGTGGGCTGAAAAAAGCCTGACTGCGCTTCAACCTCAAGCTGCTCTTCATCGCTGTGTAGGGTATCAGGCCTTTTTAAATTTTCATTGATCACAACCATGAAGGAGAATTTCACCCTTTTATTTAGTTGGATTTAAATGAATCAATTCTCGCAGCCTGTCCAAATGTAATGGGGAAAACCAATTATCTTATCAGATCCACAGCTGTATTCTTGGCAAAATTAACTCCAGACATTAATTACTGCGTTCCTCCAATTAAAGAAAATGTCTTAATTTGTTATAACATTGTGAGTAAAATGCTGTGGTAGCATTCCAAAATCTCTGACTTAGGCTTTCAAATAGCTGATTTAAATACATGTCACAAAGCCAGCATGAGTAACTGCAAGCCTCATTGGGGTCAAATTAGGGTCTGTACTGTTTGTTCTTTTAGCTAGTGCAAGATCTTTCAAGCAGCCAAAATGATGTCTGCAACACGTGCACTGTTTTGGTGGAAAATGTTGTGACTGTCATGTCTGTAAGTAGGTTTGCATGCTCCTAAAATGGTCAGTAGCCTAAAAAGTGATGATGTATTGATGCTAATGTTGGCATTTTGGACTGCCGCCCTTCTATAATTGTCCTTTCCTGAATATGTGTTCAAATGAACATGCATTCAGCATGATAGAGGATCCTACCAATGCTATTCAACCAAATCAGAAGTTACTTACTGCATTACTTATTTCTAAGACAACTATTCAATGTATTTTGGAAGCTTGTTTAAAGTTTAAATGAGTGATGAAGCTGATACAGAATTATTTTCTTTGTGACTACAGAAAAATCAGGACTGCAACTGAAATGTAGAAGGGCAGGCCCAACCATCTTCAGTTACGAAGATTGGGGGAGTAGCAGAAAGCATAGGGGATTGTCAAAGAATACAGGAGAATATAGATAGACTGGAGAGTTGGGTGGAGAAGTGGCAGATGGAGTTCAATCTGGGAAAGTGTGAGGTGATGCATTTTGGGAGGTCTAATTCCAGAGCGAACTATACTGTAAACGGAAGTGCCTTGGGAAAAGTTGATGAGCAGAGAGATCTGGGAGTTCAGGTCCATTGTACCCTGAAGGTGGCTGCACAGGTGGATAGAGTGGTCAAGAAGGCATATGGTATGCTTGCCTTCATCGGACGGGGTATTGAGTATAAGAGCTGGCAGGTCATGTTAAAACTGTACAAGACTTTGGTTCGGCCGCATTTAGAATACTGTGTACAGTTCTGGTCGCCACATTACCAAAAGGATGTGGAAGCTTTGGAGAGGGTACAGAGAAGGTTTATGAGGATGTTGCCTGGTATGGAAGGTGTTGCTATGAAGAGAGGTTGAGTAGGTTAGGATTGTTTTCATTAGAAAAAAGGAGATTGAGGGGGGACCTGATTGAGGTCTTCAAAATCATGAAGGGTATAGACTGGGTTGATAGAGATAAGCTTTTTCCCAGGGTGAGGGATTCAATAACGAGGGGTCACGCGTTCAAGGTGAGAGGAGAAAAGTTTAAGGGGGATACACGCGGAAAGTACTTTCCACACAGGGTGGTAGGTGCCTGGAACGTGTTGCCAGCAGAGGTAGTAGAGGCAGGCACGGTAGATTCATTTAAGGTGCGTCTGGACAGATGCATGAGTAGGTGGGGAGCAGAGGGATACAGATCCTTAGGAATTGGGTGATAGGTTTAGACAGTGGATTTGGATCGGCACAGGCTTGGAGGGCCGAAGGGCCTGTTCCTGGGCTGTAAGTTTTCTTTGTTCTTTTCTTTGTTCTTTGTACTTCATTAATGACCTTCCATCCACCGCAAAATCAGTGACCGAGGTGTTTGCTGATGATTACGCAATGTTCAGCATCTATTGTGACCCTTCCGATAAAGAAGCAGTCCATGTGCAAATGCTGCAAGACCTGGATAACATTGAACTTGTGCTGGTAAAAATTAACACGTCTCATTTGTGCTGTACTGTGCAATGCAATGATCTTTTCCAATAAGAACGAATCTAACCATCTAACCACAACATTCAATGGCTTTATTATCTCTGAACACCCCACTATCAATGTGCTGAAGGTTACAAATTGACCAGAAACTGAAGGACCAGCCATATAAATACAATGGCTGCATGAGCAATTCTGAGGCCAGTATCTCACATCCTGTCTCTTCAATGCAAGTCCATCAGCTTCAGTGTGATTAGATACACTCCATTTGACTGAATGAATGCAGCTCCAACAATACTCATGAACCTTGACACTATCCAGAACAAAGTCGCCTACTTGATTGGCACCCCATCCACCACTTTTAACATTCATTTCCCCCACCATTGACGCTCATTGACAGCAGTGTTTACCATCTACATGACGTACTGCAGCAACTCAATGGCTCTTTCAAAAACATCTTTGAAACCGATAGCCTCTATCATTGAGTAGGGCAAGACCAACAGAGGCATGGGCACATGACCACCCGTTAGGTCCCTTCCACGTCACACGCCAATCTGCCAGGGAATTATATCGCAATTACTTCACTAGGTCAAATAAATGGAATGGAATTTCCTTTCTAACAGATTTGGAGATACACCTATGTTCCAGTAACTGAAACAATTTAAGAAGGCAATTTACCACCAACATCTCAAATGAAATTAGGGATGAACAGTCAATTCTGTCCTAGCCAAGCATCTCTATATTCTATGAATGAATGAAAGAACTAACAAAATTGCAAATGATAGAGAGGGAAAAATGAGAGATAGAGTATTTAGAATAATAGAATCCCCACAGTGTGGAAACAGGTCATTCAGCCCAACAAGTCCACACAGACCTTCTGACAAGCATCCCAACCAGACCCACGCCCCCTACCCTATTCCTGCATTTCCATTAACCTACACATCCTTGAACACTATGGACAATTTAGCATGGCCAATCCACCTAACCTGCACATCTTTGGACTGTGGAAGGAAACTAGAGCACCCAGCGGACACTCATGCAGACACAGGAAGAAGTTTCCTTAGACTGAAATCGAACCCAGGTCCCTGGCGTTGAGGCAGCAGTGCTAACCACTGAGCCACCGTGCCACCCTTATTAGTACTTATTAGATACAAATTAACAGCAGAAGTGAAAAGGGAATCAGCTGTCATCAAGATAAATGTGACAAAGGATCAATCATACTAAGAACAAACTTCAGACCATCCAATTGTGAAAGGGAGCTGAAGGAGAAAATAAACAAACAATTTAAGCAATTAAGCTGGAAGCATAGACTCTGGAGTGTGGAGGATTTCAGTGTGTCTGTTATTAACTGGACAGAAGACTAGTTTAAATGTGATAAGAAAATGGAGTTCCTGTACTCTATTCAGAACTCAATTCTGTGTCCATTTGCAGAATCACATGTAATGTTAGACACTGTGTGGCAGGTTTGCAAGCATGGGCTGGTTAGGGACAGTCAGTAATTTGCTTGCAGTAACCAGCAGCAGGGATGTGCTATTTAATATGATTCGCCAGTCTTTGAATGTGCAGCCTATTGATGTGGCAATGCAGTAGCACTGAAATTTATGTATTTCATGTATGAAATTCTGAAAATGGGTTTTGTCCTGGTGGGGTAACAGAAGAATGTAAAAAGCACATACTTAAATCAGTTGCTGATGTAAGGTCAGAAGAGGCTAACAGGTGAGGGGGAATGGGCTAGAGGAGGGCAGTTAGGCGCGTGGATTACTTTACCATTCCTCCTCCTCTTACCACCCCCCACCAACTACAAAACTAGTGCTACAGTATCAGCAATACCTCATTTCTTTGATGGCCAATGCTGTTTCCTCACCAGATTAA
The DNA here is from genome assembly GCA_024137785.1 of Ginglymostoma cirratum. NCBI lineage: Eukaryota > Metazoa > Chordata > Chondrichthyes > Orectolobiformes > Ginglymostomatidae > Ginglymostoma > Ginglymostoma cirratum. The sequence goes on from JAHRHZ010000268.1 coordinate 15,664,974, forward strand.
ATATATACTGGCATTCTCCTTCCCTCTCTGTTACTTCCTGCTGTGTGCTGCATTTCTGTGGGTTTTGTGCAATATGGGTAATATGGTGTCTGTGTGCGTGTGTGTGTGTGTGTGTACACATATCAGTCCCAGCTGATGGAGATCATGCCTGAAAATGAGAGACAAAAGTGTAGTGAACAGAGTGGTGAGGCAATTCTAAAGCAATTGGTAGAATGAGACATTTAAAGATCTGTCCTTGGCAGCCTTTGTGGGGTCATTAGTCTTATTTCTGTTCTGCATTGTTCTTGGCATTGCAGTCCTGCAATTGAATGTGACCATTATCTCTTGCCATCGCTTTCTGGACAGGTGTGGAGGGTCTGGAAGCTCATTGGCTCCACTATAGAATCACTCCATCCTTCCATATTTGTACAAAGACCTCGATACGGTGTCTGAAAACCTTGATGTACATGGCCCTCCATGCCCAGCTATTGTTGATTCTTTGATAATACAATTTTGAACTGCTTCAATGTCACTAGCAGCCAGAATGCATGTCCCCTTTAAGAAATGCAGGCGTACCTTAAGGAGTGCAAGGGATCCATAGTATTGGGCCAGCTACTGAAACACGTAGCTGATGAATAGTGCAGTGTTACAATTTCCGTTAAGGCCAATGGTCAGGTATGTGACTTTTCTTTAAAATCAGGGTTCCCTTTCCTGAACAATATACCTTCAATAATGTGCTGCTATTAAAACCTGTTTGTCTTCCCAAATCTCAAGACCCATTGCATCAACATTGAATAGTATAAGCAGATTTGTGCATTGGGGTTCAGTTCTGCACAATTTGTTTGCAGTACTCATCAGGACATCAGGCAATCCTTCCTTGTAGTGCCATTTTTTAAAAAATAAATAATTTTCAACTGGTTTTATTTTGAGCAGAGTGATGTAATCATTATATTTACAGTGCTCCTGTGGCATTGCTCACAATCAGAGGTTTTGGAAGAATGGCTGTCTCATGATGTCACAAGTCCTGGCCAGAATGGATATGATTGAATAAGTCCCCCATCAGACAAACCTGAAGACCCACTGTTGTAACTGACTTGGCTTGATTTTACTTGTGGTAATCGTTTAATATAATTATCCTCTGCTTGCTACATTTTGAAAAGTTAATTCTGTTTTTATGAGGAGTTCAATAGTTTACCTCATGTACGGCTACTTAATCAGATAAGAGCCCGCAAAGGTAGTAGATTCACATGGATAAAGGATTAGCTAACTAATAGAAGACGGAGAATTAGGTTAAAGGGAACATTTTCAGGATGATTACTGGAGTGCCACAGGGATCAATGCTGGGGCCACAATTATTTCCAATGTAAGTTAATGATCTGAATAAAGAAAGTGAATGTACTGTAGCCAAGTTTGCAGATGACACAAACATAGGTGGGAAGGCAATTGGTAGGCATGACACAGAGTCTGCAGAGGGATTTAGATATGTTAAGCAAGAACTTGGCAGCATAAATATAATGTGGGATAAATTTGAGTTTAAACACTTTTTAACAGGAAGAAAAGAAGAGCTAAATATTATTTAAATGGGGAATGACAGCAGAAAGCTGCAACTCAAAGTGATTGGCTGTTCTCGTGCATGAATCATAAAAAGCTAGCAACCAAATTCAGCTGGTAATTGAGAAGGTAACTGGGCTGTTTTATTTCAAAGGGAATAGAGTACAAAAATAGGGAAGTTTTGCTAAAACTTTACTAGGCACTAGTTAGACCACACCTGGAATATTGGGCACAGTTTTGGTCTCCTTATCTAAGGAAAAATACATTAGCATTGGATACATTCCAGAGAAGGTTCAATAAGTCAGTTCTTGGTATGTAAGGATTTTCTAATTTGAGTAGTTTGAGCTTGTATTCATTGGCGTTTAGAAGAATGAAAAACAGCCTTATTGAAATATGTAAGATTCTTAAGATCTCGACAGGTTAAATGTGGTGAGAGAGGTTGTTTCCCCTTGTGGGACAGTCTAGGACCAGATGGCAAAACCTCCAAGTAAGAGGACCCCCATTTAAGACTCTGGTGAGGAGAATATTCTTCTCTCAGCAGGTAAACACCTGTAGAATTCTTTACCATAGAGGACTGCGAAAGCTGGGGTTGTTAAGTATATTCAAGGCTGAGAGAGACAGTTTTTTTACATTATTAAGCGAATCCAGAGTAATCGGAGAAAAGGCGGGAAAGTGAAGTGGAGGATTATCAGATCAGCCGTGATTTCAATGCATGGCAGAACAAACTTGATGGGCCAATGGCCTGATTCTGCTCCAATGTCCTATGATCTTACGGTCTTAGAATGCTGCTGTTGTTTCAGAATGAGGTTTTGTGGTTCATAGACTCTGAGTCTTGCCATAAACCCCACATCATCTTTAACCTGTTGACTAACATGGACAACTTAACGGGTTAACACTGAAGTTTAATGTAAGATTAAGTCTATCATGCCATTGAGCATTGGCAGGGATAATCTATCAGTATTGTGGCATTTCTGCAGTCTGGATGCATAGAAACTGACAGTACTGGACTAATGCCTCAGGATGGAGCAGTTTTTAAGCGGAGATCCGAGATCTTGGTGTATTGGCAGAGAGTTGTTTCAGCTTTTTGCATCATTGCCTGAGTATAAAATTCCAGGTACAAAATAGTGACAACTGAATTTTAAAAAGCTTCTCAGCAAACAAACTCTGCTTTCTTCTTCATTCACCAATAAGGTAACAATTTCAAAATAGACAAAAGCAGCCAGCAATTAGAAGGTAAATGGTAAACTGGTAGAAGGTAGAAGGTAAACTGGCCTTCATTGTGTGAGGATTTGAGCAATTGATTTGAGTACAGGAGCAAATGTCTTAATGCCGCTGAACAGGGTCTCAATGAGAATATAATTGTGTGCAGTTTTGATCTCTTTTACCTAAAAACGTATATACATTTGATAGAGGAAGAGCATCAAAGGTTCACTAGACAGATGCCTAGGTTGACAAGTTTGTTGTATGAGAAAAATTTGCATCGACTGAGCATATATTCAATGGAGTTTAGAATTCTGACAGGGCTCAACAGACTGGATGCAGAAATGATGTTTTCCCTCTCCTTCGAGGGCCTGGAACAAGGGAGCATGGTTTTAAGATTCTGGGTAAGCCATTTAGGACTGAGATGAAAAATTTCTTCACTCAGAACCCGTGGAAGTCTCTATCACAAAGTTACGGAGACCAAGTTACTAAATATATTTAACAAAGAAGTAGATTTCTGGGCACCTAGAAATGTCACTGAATATGGGGAGAGAACAAAAATAAAGCATTAAAAGAAATAACCAGCCTTGATCATGTTGAATAGTGGAACAGATTCAATGGTCCAAATAGCCTACTCCTGCTCCTTTTTTCTCGAGATGCTGCAAAATACATATGTTCAGAGTGCAGAGCTGTGACTGAAAAATCCAATTGTTGAGTCGTAACAATATCCAATAGAAGTCCCTCGTTTTTAAGGACATGTGACAATTTGAAGCCAAATCTTTAAGATAATTTTAATTGTTTTATTGCAAAGTGAGTTAACTTGTGAGTTTTAAAATTTTGTTTCGAACCTTATTTTAGACAATAGAAATCTCAAAAATTGAAGAAATACATTCATTACTTTGAATACATTCAAACCTTGAATGTTTTTTACTTTAATAAATTTTACTGTGAAGAGTTAACGTACGGTTTTTTAGTTACAGAATGTTGACAAAGTTATTCAATTGTGACGTTGATATATAGGTTTCCTATTATGAAAGCATGACACAGGAAACAAGGTTAATGTGTATAGGAGGTGTGTGGCAAAAGCAAGTTTTTAATTATATAACTAGAAGATCTCCTGCAGTGGTGCTCTTAGTGAGTCAAAAGGTAGACTGGTTACTACAATAAAGGCATTTATACTACAAAGTGAAAGTATCAAGGTTGCCAATCTACTATGATTTGATAACTCAAGTTCCACATTTAATAAATTATATTTTAGGGCTTTCACTGATAATTTGGGAATTGAATTCATAACTTATTATTCTTTACTTATACGAGTTTATCTTTTACCAGTTTTAAGGTTGAGCCATTATGAAGATTGATTATGAGTAAACAATTGCTTTACTTCTGGTCCCAGTTATCCAACTGAAAATAAAATGACTTGACTTTTGACTGCCTGGGGGCACTGGCCAACACTATCTCGTTGATTACTCCCAAGGCCTGCACCAAGAATAACATTGTCTTCCCTCAAGGAAATTCTGAATGCGGGGATGCAGCAATCCTGAGGAGAGTGCAATGAGAAAAATAAACCGAGAAAGAGCCTAGGAAATTGACGAGATTCAAGGATGCTAATATGGTTGAATGGTTTAGGAAGGCAGCTCGCTACCACCTTCTCAAAGCCAACTAGGGATGGACAGAACATGGTGGCCTAGTCAGGAAAGTGATACACACGTCCTGTGACTGAATTCAATCAAATTAGCCTCTCATTTCCTAAATTATACCTCTTTAAGGAACAGGAGAAAGAATTGTCCCCTGAATTCAAAGACATTCTACAATATATTTTAGTCACAGATTTTACAGGGTTGTGGATATATTTGATGAAGAGTAACATAAATGCAGGAGCAGACTGTTTGGCATATTCATTAAGCCTGTTCTTGACCAAGCCATCTATCTGCCTTTGCTCTACATCCATCAATGCTCTTACCTAACAAAAAACTAACTCAAGTTTTATTTTTACAATTGGCTTAAAAGCTTTTAAAGGAAAAGAATTCCAGATTTCCACATTGCCCTTTGTGAGAAAAAGTTCTTCCTAACCTCATCTCAAATGTCTAATTTAAGGATATACTGTCCTGTATATATACCCTTGCAAGAGGAAGTAGTTTCTCTCTTCATACCCTGACAGGGCCTTTAATCATCTTAAATGCTATAATTAGCCCACTCCTTAATCTTCTATATTCAAGGGAATGCAAGACTAATCAATGCAACCAGTCTGATAATTTTAATGATTTGAGTCCTGGCATAATGCTGGTTAATTAACGCTGCACCCCCTGTGAAATCTAAACATACTTTTCCGAAGTGACCAGAACTGAACCAGATTTAGTCTAATCAGAGTTTACTACAATGATACAATGAACAAATGGGGGTTTTTTCACAAAAGTTATGTTTTTTAAACCTTAACATAAGAATCTGCTGCCAAGATCAGAAAGAACAGAGAACTATTTGATTACTTGGGATAATAGTTGCTTCTCCATCCATGCTTTGAGTAGATTTGTTTTTAAAGCTATCTCTGGCAGTTATAAGGAAATATATCACATTTTCCAATAGTGTATAGAAAAATGGGAAAAAGCAACTTATATTTCTGATTACATCCTAGACAATATAATTTACTGTGACTGAGCATTCCACAGAAAGACTTAAATTGTTCTGGGTCAAACCAAGTTATGCACTTTATTCTGCAACTGGTTTAATTTAGTTTACGTTCCAGCGTTTCTTCAGGTTTTCTTTGGCCACACATCAAACTCTGGCTTGTTGTATAGGAGTGCTTTGTTTATGTAAGTTGTGGGATAAACTTATCAATGGTTTTTCCTCGTTCTCTGTGGGAAGCACCTGACCTCCATTCAATTACTTTGAAATAGGGAACTTACTCTGTGAGAAATTGTTGGCATAAATTAATATTTTACAACTTCTTGATATCTTTCTGTTTAGATTTTTTTATTATTTATTCTGGTGTCCATGACTGTAACTCAACAAAAGATCTATTGACACAGTAATAAAAATTAAGAAACATTTGTACATAGAGAGCATGGGTCTATGCAAGCAGCTGTATTGGTACAAACTGCATTTCAAAACTGAACTTGTTTTCGGGGTGTCTTTTTTCCATTTGGGTTTCAACTTCAGTTTATTTGCGTATTGTCAAATGTAAAATCTCTTCTGACTCAACACAATAATGAAACATTTTAGAATGTACATAGGGTGTACAGCGCAAAGATGGATAATTTGGCCCAACCTGTCTACTCTGCCTGAAGCCTTTTATTTTATATCTGTTTTTTCCTTCAAATCACATCCCCTAAAATTGTTAAGAGTGATAACCTTGGACAATTTTCTTAACGTTGAAAATGGGTCTACGTAGCAAAATCAATCACCTATGAATAACCATTTTTTGAATAACCTGAAACGCAGTCAAAAACATATGAATCAAATGCTAGCAACAGTATTATACGCTAGTGGGTTCTTTAGTAATTGCAAAAAACTCAGCTTGTAAAAAATGCCTTGCTTCTTAAACAGCTTAATTTTAACAGCTTTCTCAAAAGTTCACAAATGGATGCAATTGAATGAAATATGAGTCGTGATTAATTTGACCTGGAGTTGTCAACAGTTTTGTGATTGCAGTGGATTTTTTTTTTCAAAACTGGTGCAAATGATTAAGACAGTTAAATGACATCACAGCGTACAACATTCCAGTACAACAGTATGCACTTAGTCTGCAGTTACACTCTCTCTTTATAATGGAGTCACTGTAGAGTGTTCAATCAGCTTGCCATGTATATGTAACAAACAGAAAATACTGGAAAAACTCAGAAGATCTGGCAGTATCTTTGGAGAGAGGATTAGAGTTGATGTCAATTCCATATGCCTCTTCAAGAGTTTCTCCAGCATTTTCTGTGTTTGTTTCAGATTTCCAGTATTCGTAGTTTTTTGCTTTTATTAGCTATGTGTGTGTAATGTGCAGCAGCATCAGTGGATTACAGAGTCCAGACTGTGTGTGTAAGTCTGTGAAATTGCAGCCATGTAAATGGAAAGAAGAGATTTCAAATGTAATCTTGTTCTCAAGAGTACATGAATGCAGAGTAGTCCAGTCAGCTCCTCAAGTCAGATCCACCATTCAATATCTTTCCACATTCTCTCATATCGCAAAAACTATTTACCCTCTTGTTAACATGAAAATTTAAATTCATGTCTAATGGAAACCAATTGTAATATGCACATACAAAATGTTTTCAACATTAAATTAGAGTTTTCTATACATATAATATATATATATTAGTTAATTAATAGTTATTTTAATTGTAAAAATCAAGATTATACACATATGGTCATATAAGAAGTTCAGAAGATGTTCGAATGGTGTGCTTAAAAAGTATAGTGGAACTAGTCCAATCTGTGTGATCTACACAAATGTAAAGACGTGTAGCTCAAGGAATCATTCACAACGTTTTTGTATAATGCTGCTGTGTCTGAGTCTCTGCTCTCCTGCTAGCATTTGTGTTAGCCTTGGCACCAGTATAGTACTCTCCCTCAAATGTTATCACAAAAGGATCAATTTATATTGACACAACCATTGAAGACTGAGGGGTGTATCTCTTTTATCGAAATACTTTCAATATTTGCTATGTTTCCCTCTACTAAAACAATTCACATTTTTGGAATTGACTCTGATATTGTACATACCTTAATATTTTGCACATGGTTGTGACTCTGTGATGTTATCATTTATCTCTCATTTGTTCAGAAGGGTTTACACAAGAAATGCCATACCATCAATACTGGCGATGAAACTCACGTTAACTATGGTAATCCAAAGTCTTTTCATTTGGGTATTAAATATCAAATGGTTAGAAGCTTGCTGATCTCCAACCAAGTATTTTTCGTTTGTTGTTTTTGTGGGGTTTGATTCCTATTTCCAAAAACACAAAAATGTGACTTTTACCAGAGGGAGGTCTTGCTAACAACATCTTTAAAATATTATCCATCAACCTACACCCTGTAGTTTCTAGTGATAACATCAGCAAACTGCAAAAATGTAGTGAACAGCAGTTGTGTTAGATTACAGCAACAAAAGTGTACAAAATCTCCAACTGCATTACCCAGAAGAATCACCAAGCAAAAATTGGTTTGGAGGAGATATTTGAAGGGATATCTAAATTGGATCAACTAGGAGATTTTAAAAAGATCTCTCAGGAGGAAAGAGAGATGGAAAGGACAAGAACTGTTTTACCATTGAATTTCAGAGTTTAAGGCCCAGTTAACTAAAAGCACAGCCACCAGTGCTGAATAAAGGACATGTGCAATGCATAAGAAGCCAAGGTCAAAGGAGCACAGACTTGTTTGAGGACTGGAAGGCTGGGAAAACTCACAGATTTACTGAGCAATGGGACCATTGAGGCTTCAAAGAAGAGGATGTAAATGAGTGATGTCAGTGGGCTGGGATTTGATATAAGTTAGTGCGAAAATGGGGAAAGATGAGCAGGTGGAAGATTGCAAGGGAGGTTGGCCAGGAGAGTCTTGGATAAAGCAAATGTAAACGTAACAAAGGCACGGATCAGAACTATCACAGCAGGTGGGTTGAGGCAGTGATAGAGGCTTGTCTGTTAGTGTCTGAGATTCTCCCATCTGTAAAAGCAATATGTTTGCCTTTAATATAGTAAGCTCAGTGCCTGCTTCAATATCAGATAAATATGTGATGAAATAGAATGGAGACTTAAGTGTGCCATGAACCCCAAATTGGTCAAGCTTCCTTTTTCGTCCTAAGACTCCATTCTGTTTCTCAAGTGTAGGAAGGAAAACATAACTTTGCAATTTCTTCACTGGTTTCATCCATTCTGTCTTAATCAATCTCATGAAAAGCAAAGACACTTGACATTGGCTCCATACAATACAGCTTGGCAGAAAATGGCATCATTGGCATTGAGAAAAGGATTTGTTGACAGAATATGAGAAGAGATTAGAGAGAGATGATAGAGAACGCAAAACAAACTAAAAGGATGGTTAGAGGAGTAATTGGGAACAAAGAATGGAAATCTAGTGGTAGCCACGAATAACACAGTAACGAGAGGTAGACGGCTTAGAGATGGCGTGGGAAAACTGGAGTTGAACAGGAGGTCACCAGGATTTATTTTACAGTGTCTGAATACGGCCCCATCCACCACCAACAACCCCGAACAACCCCACCACATCCCTGCACCCTACAACCCTAACTCCCCAATCCTTCCTCCTTGGCACATAAAATATGATTGAATCAAATTCGGGGCAGACAAAGCATATGACAGCTTTTCCACCATTGATTAAATGGCATGAGAGCAGACTGGCTTCAGTAATATTATCCGACAACTCTTCATACCATTTTGCTGCCTTCCCACATCCTAATTCAACCTTAAAAGTGCTTTAAAATTCCAGTCTATTTTCTATTCTAAAATTAAGCTTAACTTGGAGAAACAAGGGTTAATGAGAAACATTTACATTGATCTGTTAAAGTCAAATTTTGTTTAACTAACATGATTGAGTTCTTTCATGAAGTAACAGAAATAATTGTTGGAGGTAGTTCAGTAGATTTTCCACAAACACTTGATAAAGCATTCCATAACAGGTTTATTGAGCAATTAAAAGTACATGCCATGAAAGGGATAGCAGGAATCTGTGCACATATTTAGCTGAGGATAGAAGATGTGATGTATGATGATTGGATGTATCCTATGTCTAGAGAGAAAATGCTGTGAGATACCACTGAGATCAATTTTTGGACCATTGATTTTCTCTTTATGGTATAAAGTTACTGCCATAAAGTACAGGGCAGATAATTTTGTATTCTCTGAATGATCCAAGACTTTGCGATGCAGTAAATATTGAGCAGGAAAGAAGCAGCTTCATGAAGATGTACACTAACTGAAAAATTTCAACAGTGTATCTCCTTTTCCAGCAACATTCAAGGTCTGTACTATTGTGTTTAAGTATCTATAAGCATATAATTTATGTTTATTGTTTTGTGCGCTAAGGAGGAGGAGATATGAGGCACAATCTTTCCAACCCCTGAACAACATGGGCAATGATGAGAAAACAGGGAGATCAGTACAAAAGAGATTCCCAACATAAAGAGCAAAAGCCCCATTTTCCAATCATGTTGAACAATGAGATGAGTTGTCACTAGTGAGCAGTGAGATGCCTGTTTTCATGGATCACCATGTATTAACATCCTGATTATTGCACTATCTTGGCTCGTTGATACGCAGTTTCCCATCCGCCCACTCAACAGATAGAAACTAGACACAACAACTCCTGACATGAAAGACAGCATAAGAGATAACAAGGTGTGGGGCTGGATGAACACAGCAGGCCAAGCAGCATCATAGGAGCAGGAAAGCTTGACGTTTCAGGCCTAGACCCTTCATCAGAAATGGGGGAGGGGAAGAGGGTTCTGAAATAAATAGGGAGAGAGGGGGAGGTGGATAGAAGATGGATAGAGGAGAGGATAGGTGGAGAGGAGGCAGACAAGTCGAAGAGGCGGGGATGGAGCCAGTAAAGGTGAGTGTAGGTGGGGGGGTAGGGAGGAGATAGGTCAGTCCAGGGAGGACGGACAGGTCAAGGGGGCGGGATGATGTTGGTAGATAGGAGATGTGGGTGGGGCTTGAGGTGGGAGGAGGGGATAGGTGAGAGGAAGGACAGGTTAGGGAGGCGGAGATGAGCTGGGCTGGTTTTGGGATGCGGTTGGGGGAGGGGAGATTTTGAAGGTTGTGAAATCCACATTGATGCCATTGGGCTGCAGGGTTCCCAGGCTGAATATGATTTGCTGTTCCTGCAGCCTTCGGGTGGCATCACCGTGACATTGCAGGAAGCCCAGGATGGACATGTTGTCTGAGGAATGGGAGGGGGAGTTGAAATGGTTCGCGACTGGGAGCTGCAGTTGTTTGTTGCGAACTGAGTGCAGGTGTTCTGCAAAGCGGTCCCCCAAGCCTCCGCTTGGTTTCCCCGATGTAGAGGAAGCCACAACGGGTACAGCGGATGCAGTATACCACATTGGCAGATGATGAAGCGTCTAGGCCCGAAACGTCAAGCTTTCCTGCTCCTATGATGCTGCTTGGCCTGCTGTGTTCATCCAGCCCCACACCTTGTTATCTCGGATTCTCCAGCATCTGCAGTACCTTTTACGTATGAAAGACAGCATGATTACCATCATGAAACGTACCAAAATGGCAGCTGATTCCCAAAAAGATTCAGACCATCATGTTAGTTTAATTTTTAAAGAGATATTCTTGTGAGTTTGGTGCAAAATGTTTGGAAGGCTGTCTACATAAATATGTTTTTAATGAGGTTTTACAACACTGGAAGTGGTGTCAGTCATTTTGCCATTGATAAAATGGACATGGGAAAAAGAAATTGTACGTGTGTGTGTGTATATCTGTGTCAGACTGCGTTAAAAGTGACACCTGTGGGCCACAATTCACAAAGACAATCCAAGATCTCATTGTCCACTCACCTTAAACTCTTACTATTCACCAGCATACTTTTCCGTGCAACACTGCCTTTCTTCAGTGATAGTGGTTGGGAGACGAGGCATCAGTAATCTTACAGCACTCACAATCTCCTCCTGTTTTTGTGTGACATGGCTTGCGCCGCTGCATGGGGAGGCATTCAATGGGCCGCCATGCTGGAGATTTCTATGCCCCAGTGTATGGAGGGTGTGATAAACCATCAAAGTTCAGATGCCTTCCCAAGATGGTTACTGGGAGATGAGGGCTACCTTTGCTACCGTGGATGATAACTTCATCATGCAATCACCTCATTGAAGCCAAGCATAGAAACAATGAGGTCCATTCTTCAACGAGGGCCATGGTGAAATAGACAACAGATCTACAGAAGATGCTTAGACTAGTGTGGGGAGACTTAGCAGTGTGCTGCTTAGCCCTAGTGGGCTGTACTGTTCACTGCTGGAGCAGGCCAAGACAGAATGTGGTAGACTCTGAGGAGAAGGAATGCAGCAGCAATCTTCCGAGGAAATAAATTAAGGACATTGATCAGGAGAAACGTTACCTTCTGTATAATAGAGTGGTGCAGTTGCAAGCATAACAAGCCAGTCAGGACTTAATTGATATTTCAGTTTTATGTGAGCTAGGTGCAGTAATCATTCATTGACTGCAACTTTGTTGTTAGTTAAAAGGCAAACAGCCCCTGTGTGTTCCCTAACCAAAACAAAGCTTCTGTTTTTAATTTGTTTCTTTCTTGTTCTCTCTTGCTGAATAAGAGTGAATGTTTTGAACTATTTAAAGGCTTTGTGACAGTCCTACTTTGAGAATTGAAAGGATGTTGAGCTATACAATGCACTCAGACAGATTGGATAATGTTAAGGACAGGTAAACTAGGTAGCTTCATTCATAAATAGCAATAAATGTATGAATGTGCGCGCGTGAAGAAGTGACAGCTATGCCACTTAAGTGTCCTGAGAAGTGCTTGCTTGAGGTTCCCCTCCCACTATGTGCAAAATGAAGGGTAGCTCCAGACTGGTAATTTTCAACTGGTCTTGGTGTCTGTACTGGGAATCCTGAGAGGCCCTAGTCATGTCACACGTACTGCCAGAGGTGAGACAGAAGATAAACCATTAAAAATAATTGGGTAATGAGGTGAGTTTCAGATAATAGTGTGAGAAATCTCACCAGGCTTCACCAAGAAAAGATCCTCCACAAAACTCAAGACAATGGAAGCTGGTTTCTGGTAAAATTCAGCCTTGTTATACGAAGTCTACAGTACTGACTAATGGGCAAACATGGAAAGCTCGGGAAATGCTGTTGGACGATTTGGGTTGGAATGAACATTTCATACCTGATATCGCTGTGTCCCACTTTGAATTTCTAGTGTAGTATCTTATTTTGTTACTCCTGAAATTAGCTGAATGCAAAACGATTGGCAAAATTCAATCCAATTTCATAAAAGTTGTATGATGCCTGACTTGTATCGGTGTGTTGAGTGAGCATGATATTTAGCACCATTGTGCTGGTTAGTTGCGTCTGTTCGCCAAAAGGCAGATTGACTTCTTTTTTTCATTTCTAGAAATGATGTTTTTAAGCACAATTATGTCATTTATTAGGCGTAGCTTTCTTCAGTGAAATGACAAGTTTGCTATAACACATTATACATTTTTTTTTATTTCAGGATAATTAAAATTAATAGTTTCATGCCCAAAATGCAGTTTTCAAATGGCAAAGTATCTGTACAGCTGTTGAGATTTAATTGTTCATTTATTGATAAACAGTAATTACTTTGACAACTGCATTAAATAATTATGCAATATTTGCAGTGGATGGAAACTGTTGCAGTAAGTGTGCAACATTGGTCTGTCTATAAAAGTTTACAGCCAGCTCGTTTCCTGTTCTTTATTACTAAGACGCAACCATCCATCATGTTGGGCCTGCCAATATTTCATGGAAAAAAAATCATTTCCCTTCACAAGATTTGGATGAAAGATTGATGGAATCAACGATGAAGAGTTGATTGATCTGCATTTTCATTTTGTACTGTACACATTGTGCCTTTATACAAAGTTAATACATCATATCTTATAAGACTTTAGAAGGATACACTTACTTAATATTGCAGAAATCTCAGCCTTGGAGAGTGAAGAAGTTTATTTACAGGTTAATCTACAATTGTGGAACTTTATTTCCAGTTTTGAGACCTGTCCATACTGTTTTCTATAATCCGTACTGCAAAGTTAAACATAAGCTCTGGTTTCTCTCCATCATACACAACAGTAGCACTCTATTGAAGTCATGTTCTTGAAATATTAAAATCTATGTTTTATTGCTTTGGCTTTCTGCTGTTGGCTTTCAGTGATGGCCTGATGCTGTGTTTCTAATAGTTACACCCTTACAGAATACCTCAAGCATACCTTTTTATAGGTCAAGTTTGGCAAAGGCAGATATATTTAAGAGAGCGCCAGGAATATTTAATATTACTGAATATCCATTTATAAATACTTATTTATATACAATAAGGAAATAATGTGGAGGAGAAAAGTAATAGAAACAGACTGTATAATGATTGCCAGGAGCATACAAGCCTCAGAATTGAAGTAATAAAAATGCAATGTAACAATTCCTTGAACTGTATTGCCAATTCTGTCATTTGGAAAGAACTGACGTCCAGTTACTTTCTTTCTTTAATTATATACTAATTCTCTTTCTGACCATGTCAAATGTTTTCAAAATGTATAGTCACTGGTAAATCTTGCAAGGAATTGCTTAAAGTGAGCGTGAGGATTCACCATTATATAATGAGAGGTAATGATACCATGTAAGTGACAACATCAGGACCAATGAATGAAAACTTTTATTACATTATTCTAGGAGCTTTTCTTGTGTTTTTGGGAATAGAATGCCATCACTATTGGGAACGATTGGAGTTAGAATCCTGCTATTTCACATTGCTGGGGTGAGGGAAGTGGGGATTAGTCGGGGTTAGAAGATCAGTACTCAGCAGTAATGATGACCGTACAATCTGTCTGTAAAGCTGCATGAGGCAGGAGGTCCTGGTTTGTGATTGTGAGGTAGAGTGTCAGCCATCATGGAGGGGAAATTGGAATGTGGAGCTGAGTTATTCCAGAACTGGAGTCAAGTATGAGCTTGGGCCCTACTGGATTATTAAGCCTTGCATGGCTCACACCAGCAAATCAGCACAAGGTGGACTTAAGGATTGATCCCTGCACCAGAATAGGTAAACCAGAAGCACACCTGATCTTGCCTGGTGCTTTGTGCTGGATTATTCCAGGCAACTCACCTGCGACATGCATTTCAATTTCAGGCTATTGCATTACCAGCAGCTGATAGCAAATGACCAAATACTTGGCTCAAGCATGAATACTGAAGTGCTCTTTGCTGTCTTTCCAAAATGGGTGGGGCCTGATGAAGACCGGCAAGTATCGCAGTTCTTTTCTGTGACATTCTAATGAACGTCTATAAGTATGTGGACATTGAAATTTATAATTGTGGAAGAGGTCATGACCTCTTCCAATTGACAATTTAAGACACTATTGCCAGTGAAAACTGAATGGAGTCAGGGTCCTATCTCTCATTGGTTCCTTTAGTTATAGCTAGGCCAGTTGGCTAACTGACACATGTTGAACTTTGACTGTGTGCACTGTTTTGCAGGAACAATTAGAATATCATTGAGAACTTAATTGAGTTTTTTAAAGTGAGGTTTTGCAGTGAAAGCACCAAAGCTAGTATTGGACTGTTTGCCCTGATTTCATTTAAATCATACAATCTACTTCTCTGAACAAATCTTAGCTAATACTACTACACGCAATGCTCAAATATCATTCCATCCTCACCATTTCGGAATTTTTAAATGCAGTTTTTAGTTTCAGTTTGTACTTTTGTTACCAACTGGTTGATGGTCTTTTGAAAACGAAAAATTAACCTCCTGCCCCCACCCACCCGAAGCTAACTTCTTAGTTTTCTGTCGGTAACTTGTAACTTTTTTTAACAAAGTTACTCATTGCTTTCTTCTGCTTTCCTTCTGAAGGAAAGCATATGTATTTTGTTGTACAGTCATTATATATTTATTTACAATGACCAGATGTCTCAAAGGAAATGCAACCATTTACAGTATGTTTTGAATTGTAAGCACAACCATAATTCAGGAAACGCAACGGCCAAAAACACAGTGCAAGATTCCATAAACAGCAATGTCATATAACAGGATATTCTATTTTGTTGTGTTGATTGAGGAATAAATTTTGGCTAGGATATTGGGTTAACTCCCTTGCTATTCAACAGTATTCTGTCACAGGATCTTTTATGGGCAGGCAGATAGGATCTGATTTAAAATTGTGTGTTACCTTTATCACCATAGTAATGTACTAGAGTATCAGTTTTGAATTTGTGCTCAGTCTTAGGATGCAGCATGGACCTGTAACCTTGCGAGTGTCAGGTGGATCTCTTTGCGGAGTTTGCACATTCTCCCTGTGTCTGCATGGGTTTCCTCCAGGTGCTCTGGTTTCCTCCCAGAGTCCAAAGATGTGCAAATGAGGTGGATTAACCATGCTAGATTGCCCACAGTGTCCACGGACGTGTAGGTTAGGCGAATTAGCCATGGGAAATGCAGGGCTGGGGTATGGATGTGGGTGGGATGCTCCTTGGACGGTCAGTATGGACTCGATGGGCCAAAAGGCCTGCTTCCACACTGTAGGGATTCTATCTATAAAGTCAACAAACCATAGCTGACACTTATTCATAAACTCAGGTAGCTTGCTTGTTATTCAGAACATTGGAAAGTCTTCAGATAGGCAGGCTCTCTTTCTGAAGCAGCTGATTGCATGTTTCCACATTAATACTATATGTTAGGGAATACTTGCTTTGCAGAGAGCTAACCTTTTCAACATGTTTCACACATTGTTTGTTAGTTCTTAAAATAATAAAAATATTTCTTACAATAATTTAAGGTAAAAATACATCAGTTCACAATCCCTTGTATATAAATTTGAGAAACACATTTTTCTATGTTGTATTGATAATTAGCTTGACGTTATGTGATAAATGTGAGTAAAATTAAGATAAGCACAAAGTGTGCTGCAAATTTGACATCATCTGTTCCAGTTTTACAAAAAGAGTGATTTTGCTAACCGGAATCAGGAAGGATGGAGTTTCATAACTGAAAATGGCATTGAATCATAAACACATATTCAAAACAAGCCCAGTTGATCCACAGCAATGATAAACAATATAGAGACAAGCAGTATGAGAGAGATTTCCTTTTCGGGTGGGAGATATTAGCTAACTGCCTGTAACTGTGAACATTACACATATTTCATAGCCTCAGTTGTAGGTGGCTGTGTAAAAATCAGGATTCCCTCTAAGGCTGAATAATTCTGAGTCAAAATGGCAGAATGCCAGGCTCACCCACATTTGTACAGAAAAGAGCTTAACTTAAAAACTCACATGGGAATTGGGGGCTGCACAATCAAGAGAATTTCCTCATTAAGTTATTATATGCTGAAAGTGGATAATAGTTATTATACATTTGGAAGTACTTTAAAGATGAAATGACTGCACAAGTTACTTGATTCTAAATTCTTCCCTTAAGAAAAAAAGCTTAGAATGAAAAAGTTCAGCCTCCAATTCTCTTTAATTATTGAGATTATAGTAGCATCAAGTTTGTTGTACATGCTCGTCATTAATGCTGTTGGGGTAGCCATGTGTCTATGACTGGGATCATGGGCTACTGTGAATCAAGAGTCTGTGATCATGATTAGTTGACTGAGTAATTGTTGCAGGGGTGCATATTATTTTTTCAGATGGTCATATTTGTGAATTGATTTAGAAAAAGAAACAAAGAAATGTCTATAGAATTGGGGACATAGTTTAAATGTAAAGATTAATGATTCTTTGTGAATTTAGCTAATGAAGTATATTTCTTAACCAATTTTCTGCTAATGTGCACTTTGACCTGAACAATTAATTTTAAGATCATCATTCAACTTTGCAAATCATGTTCATCCATACTTTTATTTGGCTTTCTCAACTGTACTTTCATAAATTGTTTTTAATTCTCTCTGACTTTCCTTTGCCGATGTAAAGATTTTCTTTGAAAGAGGATTTCATCTCCCCATCTTTATTATTTTTGTGCTTTAGTCTGTGGAGGAAGCAGACTGTGAGACATTTATGTCGTGAGTAACTCCACCTTCCACGTTTTTGCCCAATAGCCAATCTATATCCCTTCCAAATTCATTATGCCCTCATTACGTGTTTTCCCATCTATTTTTGTATCATCAGCAAATTTGGATACATTACTCCCTGCCCCTCCTCTGAGTCATGAGTACAGGTATTAAATAATTAAGGCCCTAGAACTAACCCTGTGGCATTCCACTGGTTACATCTTCCCAACCCAGAAAATGACCCATTAAACTGGACTGTCTGTCTTCAAGCCTTAGTCCCTGCTGATACATTACCCCTAATACCATAAGCTTCTATTTTTGTCCAGTACTGTTTTATATGGCACCTTATTGAACGTCTTTATAATTGAAAATCAAATGCACTGCATCTACTGGTTTCCCTTTATCAACTCTGCTAGTTATATCCTTAAACAATTCTTGAAAATTTATCAAACATGATTTTCCCTTCACAGAACCATGTTGATTCTGTTTGATTGAGTTAAGATTCTCTAAATACCCTGCTACTACCTTCGTAATTATGAATTCTAACCAATGACAGATGTTAGGCTAACCAGCCTATAAAAAGTAAGGAGGTTTTGCTCAAACTATACAAAACACTAGTCAGTTCACAGCTTGAATACTTTGAATAGTTTGGGCCCCTTATCAAAGGAAAGACATATTCTGGCATTGGAAGCAGTCCAGAGAAGGTTCACTGCATTGATACCAGGTATGGGAGCATTATCTAATGGGGAAAGGTTGAGTAAATTCACCCTGTTCTTGTTAGAATATAGAAGAATGAGAAGCAACTTTACTGAAGTATATAAGATTCTTTTTCTCAACAGGGTAGATGTTGAAATGTTACTTCCCCGTGCGGGAGAGTCCAGGACCGGATGGCATAACTTCAGAATAAAAGGCCGCATGACAGAGATGGAGACAAATTTCATCTCTGAGGTTAATGAACATGTGGAATTCTTTACCATTGAGGGCTGTTGAGGCTCTCTTATTCAAAGCCAATAGAAACAGCGTTTTAATCAGTAAGAGAACCAAGGATAATAGGGAAAGGGTAGGAATGTGTAGTTGAGGATTGTCAGGTCAGCCATGATTTTATTGAATGGCAGAGCAGACTCGATGGATTGAATGGCCTCCTTCTTACGTCTTATGATCTATAATTTTCTGTTTACTTTCTCTGTCACTTCTTGAACGGGAACATTAAATGAGTGGATTTCTAATCTGTTAGGATCCTCCCAGAATCCCGGAAGTTCTGGTAAATTTCAACCAATGTCCCCATTATCTCTGCAGCCACTTCTTTTTAAATCCTTGCATGCAGACCATTAGGTCCTGGCTGGAATATGTTTCTGCTCAGAATTACGAGTATTGCTTAAACGACTGCTCACCACTGACCTTTCTCAGTTCACTTTATCCAACTCTTTCCAAGTTAACATTTTGGGTCCGGTGACCCTTCCTCAGAACTGGGATGCGTTCTGAGGAAGGGTCATTGGACCCGAAATGTTAACTCTGTTTTCTCCTTCACAGATGCTGCCAGACCTGCTGAGCTTTTCCAGCAACTTTGACTTTGTTCCTGATTTACAGCATCCACAGTTCTTTCGGTTTTCATCCAACTCTTTGTTCATACCTCCATTTTGAGGCCAGAGTTACTCTCACTCAAACTAAAATTAAAATTCTATCACGTTGTGAATACTATTCCCTCGAGGATCCTTAACTATGAGATCACTTATTAATTCTACTTCATTACACATTATTGGATCTAAAATAGCCTGTTCCTGGGTAGGATCTGCAACATACCTCTCTTACGCAGTCCCTTATGCATTCAACAAATTTATTTTCCGTAATACCCTTACCAATCTGATTTGTCCAGGGTGGAAATTAAAATCGCCCATGATGAATGAAGTGTCGTTCTTTGACACCTCCATTATTTTCCCTTTTTTTCAGTTTTGTTATTCAATTAGACAATTCTTTGGGAGCCTGTAAAAAAACTCTCACCTGTGACTTCTTTGCCTGGCTATTCCTATCCCTTGCTATCTCCACCCAAACTGATTCCACGTCACAATTTATTGCATGTTTATCACAACTCACCATTGCACTGATATTTTGCCTTATTAATGATATTACCTCAGCTCCTTTTCCTTTTGTACTCATTTTTGCAAAATGTTGAATACACATGAAATTTGAGTTCCCAGTCCTTGTCATCCTATAGCCATGTCTCTGTAATAGCTGTCAAGTCATATTCATTTATTTCTATTTGTGCTGTCAATTCATTTTGCCCTGTTAAAATTCTGCATGCATTTAGATAAAGAGCCCTAAGCTTTGACACTTTACAATTATCGTTTGTTCTGGTTCCGATTTCTGCTGTACTTTTCTGCTTCTTTTCTGCCATTTCCTATGAAAGCTTGAATAATGTTTGCCTCTTCACTACCCTGCACTTCTGTCACATTTCTTTTTGGTACTTTAAAGTTTCCTTCAAATGAACTCTACTACTAACCCTCACAAAAAAAAATTAGTTTAAACCCCTTTCTACAGTGCTAACATATGATTCGCCAGCACACTGATTCCAACGGGGTTCAAATTGAGCCCCATCTGAACAGAATAGCTCTCACTTTCCCCAGTACCATTGTCAGAGCCCATGAATCTGAACCCTATGCCAATTTCCATGTGGGTCAGGTAGTAATCCTGACATTATCATCGTTCCTCGTTCTGCTTTTTATTTTAGCCCTGAGCTGCTCCTATTCCCTCAGAACCTCTTTTCTCACCTACCTATGTCATTAGTAGCTATGTGAGCCATGACAATTGGCTCCTTCCCCTCCCGCTGCAAATTCTTCTGCATCCCAGAAGAAAGATCCTTAATCTTGGCAGAAAGTAGGCAATTCAGTCTTTCAGGACTCTGTCTTCGCTGTTGAGAACAATTTATATTCCCTTAGCTGTAAAATCCTCTATTACAACTACATTTCTCTTTAGACCCTCTACTTGCATGCAATTCTGAACCACGGTGCTTGGGTCAGTTTACCCATCCTCCCTGCCTCAACTGCACCAGTAGCAAGAACCTTGTACTTACTAAACAAAGGCACTGGTTGAGGCTCATGCAAAGCAAAATTCTCGAAACCAATACCTGCCGCACTCACAGTCACACCGTCCATTCCCTAAAGACGGACCAAACTTGTTGCAATTAATCTAAGAGATGTGACTGCCTCCTGAAATAGTGTTCAGGTAACTCTCCCCTCACTGATGTGTCACAGTTTAGATTCCAGCTCATCAAGCAGTTCCTGGAGCAACCATCATTTACTGTGATTGCTGTGGCTTCAACTGGTGCCCTCCATCTCCCATGTAGCACAGCTGTAACACATCACCTGCCTATCCATCTCAATGTAATTAATTAACTTCATAGAATCCTTACAGTGTGCAAGTGGGCCATTTGGACTATCAAGTTCACACTGACCCTCCAAAGAGCATCCCACCCAGACCCATATCCCCACCCTATCCCTGTGACCCTGCATTTCCCATTTCCCTGCACCTTCACATCCCTGGACACTATGGGGTAATTCAGCATGGCCAGTCCACCTAACCTGCACCTCTTTGGACCGTGGGAGGAAACCAGAGCACCTGGAAGAAACCCACACAGACAAGAGGAGAATATGCAAACTCCACACAGTCACCTGAGGCTGGAATCAAACACCGGTCCCTGGCACTGTGAGGCAGCAGTGTTAATTAATGACTAAGCCACAGTGCTTAGATGTTAAATATTTTAAAAGTAATTTTTTTAATGTATTCTTCAGCTGTAATAACATATCCTGATTTAAACCACTTTGGCTGATTACAAATAGATATGGAAGAAATACCCACT
Organism: Ginglymostoma cirratum; assembly: GCA_024137785.1. Lineage (NCBI taxonomy): Eukaryota > Metazoa > Chordata > Chondrichthyes > Orectolobiformes > Ginglymostomatidae > Ginglymostoma > Ginglymostoma cirratum. The sequence goes on from JAHRHZ010000268.1 coordinate 15,686,234, forward strand.
AATTATTTGACTCTCCACTGCTGATTTTATTTTATATGGACCACTGCTGTCTTCTCACCCAAAATCTACTCTCCCGGTCTGCTTCACAGTGAAGCTGACTTGCTGTACGCTAGTGTGTGAAGAATTGCCACAGATATGGCTGATTGAGATACGTAAGCACCCCAGTCTGCTTACAGATACCTGAAGGTCTCAGTGAGCAGGGTGGTGGAGAGGAGTACTATCCCCTTGGATCAGGACCTCCAGAGAACCAGGTCTGCCAGCCCGGTCTGAAGTTCCCACCGGCTCAGTGTGATATCCATGGTCTAGCAGAATGCACAGCACAAAGTTCATGACCTTCTGATTTGCAAGGATAAGTTGCACCATCATTTCTCTCTGCTTCTTCGCCCTCAATCAAAATCTGCTACTGATGTATCTCCCACCAAGGAGATCTAACACTCTCTTAATTACATGCAGCTCCTTCCCTCATTGGGCCTCACCCTTTCCACCTGTCCCATCACATCCCTCCAACTACTATCCCTGCATGCTTTGAGTGTTTCCCTGTCATTTATTCAGGCAGATCACCACATTCCTCCAAGTGTGGCAGTTGCTTTCATCTCACTCAATCCCTTTGTTTGACCTCAATGCAGGAGAAATGGTTCACAACAGGGCAGAGCAGGCCAAGACAGGTGGTGAGGTGCCTGACATTTATCTGCTGTCCTCACTGAGGAGATGATCCTGCCTTAGCAGGAGAGAACCATGACCACTCATGGGATGCAGAGACCTCATGTTCCAGTAACCAAGTAAGAGACTCATTGTGATACACTGGGCTGCCCTCCTATTACAGCCTCTGAGAATGCATTCTTTACATCCCTAAGCTTCTTCCCCTACTTCACAAATCGATCCCTTTCTTGTAATAACAAGGTGTGGAGCTGGATGAACACAGCAGGCCAAGCAGCATCAGAGGAGCAGGAAGGCTGACGTTTCGGGTCTGGACCCTTCTTCAGAAATCCCTTTCTTGTGCTCTGCAGGCACAGGCAGCACCCAAACAGCCTCCAGCATGAAGAGGCCAGCACCCACAGACATCACCTCCTCCTTCCCCTTCTGATGAAGAAGCCATAGACCTCTAAGAGGAAGCACGGGCCAGGCTGTCTCTTGCACCTTCTCTGAGCTCAGACGCAGACACCTCAATAGTTACATTAGCTAGACTAAAGTCAGGCACACAGTCAATGAACACAACACGACTGTGTTTCTGCAGCGGATCATGGAATAAACGTTCCAGGTCATTAGCACTGTCACTCATAGTGTCAACTACTAATAACTTAATCAAATTGCACAATCAGACACCAGAGCACCAGGCAGGTCTGTCAGACAGACTCGGTAAACAAGATCAAAATTTGCAGCAGTTCGCCGACTCTATCTTTACCGTGCTGGCTCAGGGATGCATACATGTGGTTTTCTCCAAGAACAGGTAGGCAGGTCAGAAATCACACAACACCAAGTTATAGTCCAACAGGTTTATTTGAAAACACAAGCTTTTGGAGCCTCAGGCCTCCTTCAGGTAAAGCTCCGAATACTTGTGCTTTCAAATAAACCTATTGGACTATAACCTGGTGAGGTGTCATTTCTGACCTTGTCCACTCCTGTCCAACACCTGCACCTCCACATCAAAATAGGCAGTCGTCATGAGATATCAGGTCCAGCAGAATGCTCATTGGCTAAAAGAGATGCACATAGACCTGCGGCCAATCACTGCAGGCATTGATGCTCAGCACCGAGAGGAAGACAGTAGGGGGACGTGGGACCTTATCCTCTCTCCAGGTGCCAATTCCTCACAAGGAGACAGTGCCCACCTGGAGGAGAAAATTGGACCAAAGGGTCTGTTTCCGTCCTGCATGGCTCTTTGATTCTAAATGCCAGCATCTTGCAGTTGCCAGGGTTGCATTCAGACTATCATGTCAGGAATTATCGCTGTCTAGTTTCTCTCAGCCTGGGAAGATAACAACCAGCATATAAATGAGACAGGATTAGATGTTAATGTATACCAGTAGTCCTCTCATTTCTCTCTTGTGAAGTTCTCACCCAGAAGTAAAATCTTATGCACAAATTCAGGTTTTTCTTTCTCAGCATGGAGAATCTCTTTTTATTTTCAATTGGCACCATATTTGCCTAACAATCTCATCATTGTCCACATCATTCTGAGCCAGGGAAAATTATGCACAATTTTACTAAGTAAACATAATCTATTTCAGATTTATTATAATAGCTATTTCAAATTAACTATTGCATTATACCTGTAAATAAGACTAAATGATTCATCAGAAAAATGGTTCTTGGCGACTTGACATTTGAAACAGAGGCTAGGCAAGTGTTTAGTGTAAAATAGTAGTTGTAAAATGTTAAATACTTAAAACAAGTGACAGGAGGAATAATAAATGATTTTTTTTAAAAAATGATAAACTAAACTGACCAATTTACTTGACAAAAGCATCCATTTGAGATTTGTTGATTGTAGTCATGTTTTCAATTGAGTCTGTTGCAGCTTTCAGTAGCAACAGCTCAGTAGAATTTGCCAGTTGAAAAGAATTTTCTGTTTTAGCCCAAATAACATCAAAAGTTATCTCAGAATCGTGACAAATTTTTGAAATATCTACCACTACTGCTGGTTTTGGTCATTTTATTGACACTTCTCATTTAGCAGAAACTGCAAACACATGAATGTAACTTACATTCAATATGACAAGAAAATTATTACAATATGCTTGTATACATGAAAACGTTATGTATGTCATGACCATAAGTAAGAATTCACAATTTAAGAAAACCATCATGAAGCTAAAACAAATAAGTGAGCTCTTTTTCAAAGAACGTTTGACAAAAAGGGTCATCCAAAACTGGTCGGAGTTTTAAAAGTTCATTGAATGTGTCCTTTGTTTACCCTGCTCCAAAGTAGATGATCAGAAGTAAGTGTGTTTTCCTCTGCAGTACAAATCATGGGAATTCTTTTCTCTTTCTTTGTAGTTTCCTATTTAAAGCTGTCTCTTTTTCTTTCTCTCTCCTACACCCTTCACTCTGAGGTCATTAACTCAGCCTCATCACATTACACATATCCAGTATCATATAACCTGCTCTCTGGTTGGTTCTGGAATATGTTGCTCTAAAAAACTATCTCAAAAGCATTCTATGAGCTCCTCATCCAGGCTATTATTGCCAAAATGATTTTCCTAGTTTACTTCTATGTAAATTTGTAGGTATCTGTTCCTGAGGACTTGGTAGACTCAAGAAGGACAGTGACATGAATTGGGAGACCGTAGATTAGTTAAGCAAATATCTGAATTGGACAGAAGCACACAAAACCCTTGCAAATGTCTCAATGCTTATCCAAGATGTGCAGATACAACTAGTAAATGAGAATTAGTCAGTTTTCAGATTAGAAAAATCTAGCTCTGCACATCAAGCATGTCAGAGAACAGGAATACAGCATTGAGTGACTCACTTAAGGTGATTAGCACGTTTGCCTTCATTGCTCAGACCTTTGAGTATAGGAGGTGGGACGTCATATTGAGATTGTAGGTTGTTGGTCAGACCTCTTTTGAAGTACTGTGATCGGTTCTGGTCACCCTGTTATAGGAGGGATATTATTCAGCTCGAGAGAGTTCAGAAAAGATTTACCAGGATGTTGGAAATGGAGGGTTTAAGTTATGAGGAGAGTCTGGATAGGCTGGGATATTTTTCACTGGACCGTAGGAAGTTGAGGATTTCTCAGTTGAGGTTTGTAAAATCGTGAGGGGTTTAGATAGGGGTAGGTGTCTTTTCCCTCGGGTGCAGGATTTCAAAATTGGAGGTCATAATTTTAAGGTGAGAAGAGGACGATTTAAAACAGACGTGAGGGGTGCCTTTTTTTACTCAGCGATTCATGTGTGAAATAAACTTCTAGAGGAAGTGGTGGATGTGGATACTGTTACAACGTTTAAAAGACATTTGGATAAGTACATGACTAATAAATGTTTGGAGGGATATCGGCCAAGTGCAGGCAGGTGGGACTAGTTTAGTTTGGGATTATGGTTGGCATGGACAGGTTGGATGGAAGGGTCTGTTTTGTGCTGGAGAGCTCTATACTTGATCTTACTCATCAATAAGAAAGACATTCTTGTATTTAAATGACATCTTTGATGATCCAGGATGTCTCTAATGCTTTACCACCCAGGAAGTACTTTTGAAGTGAAGTCACTACTATAATTTAGCAAACACAGCAGCCAAGTTGTTTACAGCAATAGGTGCTTAGTGTTGACACTGAATGTAAAATCTGGAAAGGTGATTGCATTACCATTGTTGTCTGGTAAGAAAAAAATGCACCAACTATAGTTAATTTGAATTCTCGAGCTGTCACATTCATTTCTCAGTTGTAGATGTTTTAATTTGTATATGTGATTATTTGAAATCTTTCAAAATACAAGAGCTTATAAGTTCTATTGGTGAATTGGCCTAATATACAATTTCCTTTGTTTTGCCTGATTCATTAATTGTACAATCGGTAGTTATCTGTAACATTGGAAAACTCTGCTTAATGTAGTTATTCATTTACTGGAGGTGGCCTATTCCAGTAATGACCTTGCAATTCAGAAGTCATGAAAGCTGAGTGTATTGAAATAATGAGTATGGAAATCTAAAGCAATGGAAGACTATTATATTCATGAATTTCATTTTCATAGTTATGATCTGTCATTTTGCAGGTTTTGAAGCTCATAATGAGCAGGTTTGCCTGAGTCTAATCAACTCATTTCCCACACCTTAAAATTAGCCTGGAAGCAATAGTGTGTTGTAATGCTTTGTCAAATGGTTTGCCTTGGTACAAACCTTGGGAAATAAAGATACCATTACAACCTTTGTGGAAGACGCTAATAATGTGACCAGACATATTGAACATTGCTGAGATGGGCTCATTTTGTAATTATTTATGCATTGAAATATGTGTGAAGCACAGAAGGTTCTGCTAAAATGGTTATTTATTTATACAGTGAATGCAAATCCCAGAAGCTAAAGGGTAGTCTCCTTTTCTTTGCTGAGCTTAAGGTGATTAGTTTGCCACTTAGTCTACAGGAGTGACACTGCTCAATAATGTGCACTATTGTTTGTCTCCCCACAAGAACATGAGGGAATGTACTGAGATCTTAGTGACGGTGGCTACCTGCACAGGGGCCCTAGCCTGCCTTCAATCTGTTTAGATTCACTCTCACTGTGGTATTTCAAAGCCTGCCATTCAAGAGATGGAACATTGATTGAAGAAACTTGTTTGTGCTGAAAATGAATCACACTGAAATTAGTGTGGAAACATATTCATGAATTGTGACTTACCATGAGATACTGACTGTTTCGTGCCATAGTATTTCATGAGTGGCAGCATTCACAGATGAATTACTGATTTAAAGTTGTTCCGGAAAATTACGTTTAACAAGTAATAGCACAAGTACTTATTAGTAAAGTGATAGTTATTAATGATTGGCTTTTTAAAAAAAATCCCTTCCCTACAAAGTTGTCAATTATAAGTATGGAATCTCATTCCTTTATCGTGGGAATTGTTTCAGGAGAATGTAAAAAGTTTAACTTTTCAGAACATTCTTACTATGTCTTCTGACTCTTTTTCTCTCTTTGAATGCAAACTTCCTTTTCCCCTCTTAGTGTCTGTTTCTGCACATGATTTAACATTGAATTCACCCATTCAAGTTCATTTTGTTTCTTAGTCCTTCCTCTGTTTGTTTCTCAATTGCTAAATCTCATTGGTCGTGGAGGCAATCTGTTAGTTTTACTTTACACCAAGTTCCCAGACGCCATATTGCCCGCCATCATTTACATCTTGCATTGACATCAGCTTTCTGAGCAAAAACAGATAAATACCTAAATTTGCCCAACAAACCTAGCAGATGAATACATCATGAGATGGCCATCCACAAATCCCAACAAAATCTGTCCCCAACATGATTAATCATTCCTAACTAACGCTCTATTGCCCATAAGCAATTCTATTAGCTACTAATTGAAGTCAGATGACAGATTTTGGATATTATGAGTAATGACTTGTTTATGATCAGTCAAAATATTTCTGTTTTGAATCCCATGATTAGTCATTGAATGCACTTGTCTTCAGCTTTCACTCCTTACATTCTGGACTGTGCTCAGTAACCAGGAATGGATTCTGAATACATTAAAGTAGAAAGGTTATATACACAGAAATGCCAATTCCCGCTGAGAGAGGGCAAGAGATACACACAACCAATTACCTCAAAGTTTACATAGGAAAGAGCTAGAATATGGAATAGATTACAATCCCACATTAATCACTGTTGTATAGATAAAAACTGCACTGTTAATTGCAGCCACATTCTTTGCCTTGACAGCATGGTATTTCTAATGAGATGAGTACATTATTGCTTTTTCTATTTCACCCCATTGGTCTGAAAGTACTGTACTTGTTATATTTTATTTTAGAAACAAGTCAAAACAATTCTTCCTTTTTTTTGTCCCAGATTTTAAGCTTTGACCTTCATTGGGCGATGGAACAAAGTCAAATACTAATGGTTTGTTTTGAATGATGTTTGTTCATGATTTGGTGCATGCACCGGCTGTAGAATTCTCTGGCAAAGCAAGCTTTGAGCAAACACATTTGACAAATTGCACCACAGAGGAAGTAGGAGTGCCTATAAGAAGATACAATAACCAAAATATGGGATTTATCTTTCTTCATGTCACCATAATAACTGTTGGTTTAATAATCTTTTGATTCCTCCCACACTCCCAAATTTCTTGCTTTTACATGATCAGCTTTATTGAGAGAATAGAAAATAAAGTTAACAGTAAAGTTTGAAAATAATGAGTATGTTAACACTTAATGTCACTGATTCTGTTGAAGGAATGCATCACTATTGGTATTTCACATTCTATAGGTTAAATACAAAATCTCTGAAACCAAACACAAACAAAAATAAAAGACACTATGAGGCAAAAATGGTAGTTCTTCGCTCCAAGCTGTAACTTCTAAGAAAATGTTCAAAATGGAAAGGACAATTGTTTCATCAGGTTAATGTCTTCAGTCATATTTGATTTGTTTTAAGTGTCACTGTTCCAAACTTGTTTAATCTATTGGGCAACATCCTGAATGAATGTTAGCTTGCATAACTCTCTTGTTCTTATACGCGGTGATGTGCTCCTTAAGTCAAAACATTGTAACTGCTGTTTAGGCTTGATAGCTATTTGTATCACTAGGTCAGCTTTTTCTTAAACCCGATGTGTGATTTGAAGGAATTGGTCTGATAAGGTTTTGTGCCTCAGAGATATACATAGTTGACTCTTTTATTTGGTGCTCGGACATGGAGGACTCAGCTGTACTATCAGTGGGTTGCAAGCCTCTTCTGCTAATTCAAGTATTCTCTCCTCTTAGGGGTAAGAAGACAAATGACGACCACACCATCACCCATCTTGGCCCTCTCTGCCTTGGTGTGGACCATTTCAATCTGCAATTAGACAATGAATGATGGATTGAGTGAAATGAAAGTGACTGGCGTAGCTTTTATTGATGGTGTAGAAAGGAGAAAGGTGGTGAGGTGTCCTGAGTGACTGAGTAGGAAGCACAAAGGCATGAAGGGTTAGTAGTCTCAGGGAATGGGATGAATGAGGGCCATTGAGAGAATGTGCTGCATGCTACATACTTCAATCTGAGAATACGTAAAATTCTTGAATAAATAGTAGAGGTCAGAAGCAATCATAATATGAACGAATTTCACATCTAGTTTGAAAAGTAACAGAGTGGGCCTGCAATTAGTAGTTTAAATTTTAAAAGGACATCTATGTGGACATGAAAGCAGAGCTGGCTGAAGCAAACTGGGATATGAGTCTAGCAGGTAGATGAGCAGAGAAACAATAGCAGACATTTGATACACTATTCCAAAGTAGTCATAAGTACACGTTTCCCATAAAGAAAAATTCTAAGGGGAGATCCCAATATCCATGGTTAACAAAAGAAGTTGAGAATATTAAACTTCCAGAAAAAGCATACAAAGGTGAGTGACTGGTCAGATCTCAGAAAATGGCAGACAATGACTAAAAGATTAATCAGGAGAAATAAATTGAATTTTGGAACTCCATATTGCAGAAGGTGGAGGAGGTGGCGGTCATTGGATTTTGTGAACATGGAAGCAGATTCTTGTTGGGCAAGGGAATCAGAGGTTATTGATGGAAGATGACGATATGGAATTCAAAACATATGCTATAAACAGCCATGATCTTGCTGAATGATGGACCGGTCTTGAAGGGCCATATACAGGTATTTCTGCTATAACACATGTTTCGTTAATGTGAATTGGTTGTAGTGCAATTGATGAATAGTGGGCGCTGTTTGGATAATGTGAACTTTATGCTGTACAGGTACAGCAATTTTCTATAGCGATTTCCCTGTAATGTGACTTTCTATAGCACAAGGTCACACAAGAACGCAACTATTGCATTGTAGGAGAAATACCTGTAGCCTACTTCTGTTCCTTATCTGTATATTGGTGTCTATGTACTACAAGATAGAAAGTATTTGCTCCAACAGGGCAGCCAACCTCAGTCCAATTCAGTCCTAAGATGGCGGCAGTGGAGTAGCAGTGCAGCATGCAGCTCGTCAGCCCTAGAGCCTGAAGCTCATCTACTCCATTCACTTTTGCAATTTTATTCTTTCCCTTCCTCTGATTTTAATGTTTCCAATTAGTATAGTTAATACTAAAACATCAAAATTCATCTTACCTTTGTTTAACAGCTTATCCAGCTGCAGGTGTCTTCTGGCGGTCCAGAGTGGTGGTCTTTTCCTGGCGTTGTGTTCTCGGCCCTGTATCCTGGTGTGGCAGTTTTGTCCTGTCAGGTCCTGTCTGCAGTCAGGCTTATTCTCTGTTGAATGCCTCTGGACCATGTGTTCCGACTGCCCAGCGTGGCTTCTTCGTCCAAGTTGACGGTCTTTCTCCCGGCGGCGTTTTCTTCCGCAAATGCTTTCAGCCAGGCATTCTGGTGGCCCAGCGTGGTGCTTCTCGTCCAGGGTGGCAGTCTTATCCCGGTGGAGGCTTTTGGCCCAGTTTTCTCGGTGGTCTGGCATGTCGATTTTGTCCCGGCAAGGTGTTCTCGACATGGATTGATCGGCCTCCTCCAAAACCAGATGATGTTAAACTGTGAGGAAATTTTGTCTCTAATTTACTTATTAATTGTTACTTATAAATTTACATATGACTTCTGTCATTAATAAAGGTGCTATGTTAAGGCAACTTATAGCACTTTTCATTGTATTTTTGTTGTAAAAGTACATATGACAATAAATTCTAAATTCTACCTTTCATCTAGGTTTTCTGTTCATACAATTCTGACTCATGATGCCTGAGAAAAAACTATTGGGGTACATTCATCCTGGAAATTCAGTTCCAGGATCAGAGTGTTTTCTAGTTTCCAGCCTCATATGTTCAAGCCTTGAGTGGTCAAATAAGAATTACTTCATAAAATCTCAAGTGCTTCACTATTGAGGAAATACATTGTGGATTCACAGTCATAACGTAGGCAGCATGGCAGCCAAATTGTTCTCTGCAAGATCCCATGAACAGCAGCCTTATAACAACCCAATAATCTTCATATTTAAATAATTTTGAATTGAAGGTAAATATTGCTTAAGTTATTGAGGAGAATTTGCTTGCTTTTTTTAAATTCACTCATAGCACATGGACATACTTTGAGAAATGCCATATGATCTTTCATGACGTTCTGAGAGGGTAGATAAGGCCCTAGTTTAACATCTTATCTGAAAGACAGTGCCATCAATAGAGGAGCATTACCTCAATATTGCACTGGAGTAAGAGCCTAGGTTTTGCACTCTCTCTAATATGGGACTGAACTCATTCACCTTTTGACGTCAAGGCAAGAGTGTCACCTTTGAGCTACAACTAATGCTAATATTAACTAAGTTATAACATTTACACATAAAAGGTGGTCTGCAAAAATGCAACAAATTTGCAAACAGTATGTATTATATCGGTTTAAAATTGAACATTACAATGAAGTGTTAGGTGAAGATATCTGGTAAGCAAGAACAAAATTATTAATGACAGCAACTCATTCAAAGCACCCTTTTTGCCTGATGATTGAAGCAATGACTTGAAGGATTATCTCACGCTATGTTATCCATTTGATCAAGGCAATAATTTTCTAATCTCAGCTATTTCTACCCTGAAGGATGATGATCATCTGATTAACATATATACTTCGTGGGCATCTCAAAAGCCCTGCTTTCATCCTCCTGATTATACAGTGGAGAAATTGCTCATTAATTACTGGCCAGAAAATTTTAATAGCTTCAGCTAATCATAACAACCAGGATTTTGTGATAGCAATGAAAATGAAACTGTCAGCATTTGCTGTCATTTCTCCTCTGAAACTGACAGCAACTTTGAGAGTCTGCAATTGCGTATTTAAATGTTAAATCCAAAAGTTGCTGTCAGTAATTCTAGGTTTCCCCATAGGATATATTATTAAAGTCCTCCCTGACTGATTTTGACTTAATTACAATCAACTGATGAAAACATACCCTTTATTTAAAATCCTTGGAAAAAGTCTGATTGGGTTTTTAATTGCGTATTAAGCTCATAATTATTACTAAACTCACTGCCCTGAAAATCAAATTAGTTAATGTTGAATTTCTCTATCATGATAAAATTACATTTTTAAATTCTTTCAAAAGTTTGGTTATTGTATTTCAGCCACATCCTAATCATATGCATATGTTGCAATCACTTTGTTCTTTCTCTGTACATTTTTTAATTAAATGTTAAAAATTCTGCACAGTTCACTTCTTGGTTTGTGATCTGTGAGAATACTTCATTATGTTTAGCTTCTTACCCTGTTTGATGAAATCACTATTGGTAGATAGCTATACAAACTGTGGGATAGAGAGAAAGGGGAAATCCATGCCATTGAGATTGCTAGATTTTTTTTTTGGCAACTTTCTTCAAGGACAGAGTCAATGCCATCTGGACAAATAGTTCTATTAATTGATGGTAGATGATAATACTTGTGACTGGTCAATACTGAGTGCCTGACAATTGATCGCAAAGTAACCCATCCACTTCCATGTTAATGGTGTCAGGCAAATGTATGCCTAGAAGAGGCTAGTGGGAGATTTCATAGAGGAAGGACTATCAAAGGACAGATGAATTAAACTTGTTTCAACATTGGTCTGGTACCTGTGATGCAACTCCAATATATAACACACCAATGTAAGGGTGACAATGCACAATCTGAAACATAATTCTTTAGTTTGTGTCCCTGCCTTACCAGAAGTGTAAGCATAGTCACAAGAGTTCTGCTGATAATGACGATAAACTTTTATGTATTCTCACATTTTTAGAAACCTTAACTTAGAGGATATTTACAGGCCACTATTATAGATGAATTTTAAGTCTGTCATGAAACATTTAGCACGTGGCTTTCATTCAAAAGGATTAACAAACAATAATTCAAAAGCCAGGGATTCCTTTATTATCCTTAGATTATCATTCATTGTTCATTTTGCAATGTGAACAAAATCACCCAGCTGGAAGTTATGGAGCTATTTCTGCACCATACCATAATTCAAAATTAGTGACAGTAAATAAATTAATCAGTTTATCAATCAAGTTTTGTTTTATAATATGTACTGACCTATTGGCAACTCATTGTGAAAAATATCAACCAGATGGAAATTGTGGAGCAGTGCCCATGGTGCTAGAGATCTCTACTTTGGTTGAGATGGCCTTACCTCATCTTTTATTTCAAGTAATCGATATTCCAATTCCTTTGACATTGCCTCACTGGTGTGGACCTTGATTTATGCAATGCATCTACCATTTAAAATTAAGATCAGCAGGTTATAAAAGCTTGACTTACACTTTGCCTTCCAGCTGTGTGATGGTATAAAGATTAAACATAATTTAAATTGTCCCTTCACCATTCTCTCCCCTTTATGCTTTACATAAATTTTCCTGGTGGAAAACTGCTTCAGTATTTTTACTCTTTTACTCCATACAAATGTTGAGTTTTAAAATTATTTTAGAAATTGTTTTGTAAAATCTCTTTTAAGAAATGATTAATTTCTTTCTTCATCCCATTCTTTCCTCTTACTTTGGATATATGCACATGTAAAAAGTGCAAAAATGACTAAACCCTTTGTGCCAAACCTTCCTTTCAATGCATTGCCACCTAAAGATTCTCCTCAACTTGCCCAATCCCTAACTGAAGCAGAATAACCATGAGGAAAACTTCCAAGAAGATAAAACTGAAATTTCATCCTTGTCCTCCATTTGATTTAATCAATTATTCCAGAGTAGCAATTTAGCAGTAGAATCTACATTACTGAACTTTAACCAGATCCATTCAAAAAAGGCTGTTTGTATTTAAGTACGAAGTATCTGATCATCTCTGTATATAAGTGTATTTAAAACACGTAATTCTATTCTTAACTGGGCACTTTTTTAGTTGATAATGAGCAAAAAATACTTTTATTTCAATTTCATTCCAAATATTTATTATTCTGCACGATGAAAAAATAACTCATTTGAGACACCAGCTTAATACTTACACGCTATAGTTTTAATAATGTCCCATGGTATAATATTTGCACTGTACACTTACTGAACATTTTAGCATTTAAAGACCTTGATCAAGAACCAGTCAGTCCTTGTTTTTCATGAAAATTTATTCAGTTTTGTAACTCTGTGCTGGGATTTTGCAATGTCAGTGAGGACAAAACGGTCAGCATTCTTTGTTATTACTGCATTGAATCTGATAGTAGCATCTGAAGGATGCATCCTCACAGAATAAGGTGGAAATCCAGAAATTTCTGTCAATGATCCATCATCTGAGTTTGCACTGTTGAGCTTCCACCTACCCACTCCCTCTCCCCTTCCCCTTTAGCCCACAATCAGTCGGAATCCGTATGGAATGATGAGAATCTCCACTCTAATGTTGCAACCCCCCGTATAAATATCCTTGATAAAGTTATCCTTTATTAAGTGAGAAGTAACTTTATTTTTTTCCATTTACCCATTTCATAATTACTGCTAACTGCCCTCCCTAATCCTGAGAATCAAATCTTATTCTTGTGGAATGACAGATTTTCTCCATGATAAAAGAAAATACTTATTTTAACAATATATCTTTTTAAGAAATTGTCCACATTTGTTTTATTTTCTATTTCATTCATTGTTTATTTTGCTCTGTGAAAATTTAATTGTAAAGTGTAGGATTTGAAGAATTTTAAACTTGATAGCTTGCTTTAAATCATACATACTAGTATACAAATTAGGAGAAGGCTATCTGGCCCTTAGGACCTATTCAATAAGATCATGACTGACTGATTATTTTCATGGATTGGATGTGGGTTTAGCTGGCCACCCCCAGTTGCACTTGATAAGCTGATGATAAGCTGTTTTATTGAAGGACTGTAGTAAATTTGGAGTATATACATTCACAATGTGTGAGGGAGGGAGTTCTAGGATTTTGACCCAGTGATGTGGAAGGAATGAAAATATATTTCCACATGAGTATGGTGAGTGGCTTGGAGAGTTCCCACGTATCTGCAGCTGTCGTACTTCCAGATGGTAGTAATTGTGGGGTTAGAAGGTGCTGTCTAAGGAGCCTTGATGAATTTCTGTTGTGCATCTAGTAGATAGTACACACTGTTGCAGCTGAACACTAGGGGTGGAGCAAGTGAATCTTTGTGAATGTAGTGTCAATCAAGCAGGTTGTTTTGTCATGGATGGTGTCAAGCTTCTTGAGTGTTGTTGGAGCTGTACTCATCCAGAAAAGTGGAGAGTTCTGACTTGTGCCTTGAACATGGTGGACAAGCTTTAGGGATTCAGGAGTTGAGTTACTCACTGCATGCTTCCTAGCCTCTGATCTGCTTTTGTAGTCATGGTGTTTTTATGGCTAGTGCAATTCAGTTTCTGGTCAATATTAACCCACAGGATGTTCATGGTGGTGGAGTCGGTAATCATATTGCCACTGAATGTCAAAGGGTGATAGTTAAGATTTTCTCTTGTTCAAGATAGTCATTGTCTTGCACTTGTATCAGCTCAAGCATGGATATTGTTCAGGTTTTGCTGCATTTGGACATGGACTGCCTCAGTTTCAGATAAGTCATGAGTGGCGCTGAACATCGTGGATTTGAGACCACAATCAGATCAGATTGCATAATGTCACCTACCCCGCTAACTTTTGACTACCTTGTTAATCAAGAATCTATCGACCTGTGCCTTAAAAATATAAAAATTATTCTGTCTCCACTCTGGATGAGACAGTTTCATAGATTCATGACACTAAGAGTAAAGATTTTGTCTTAAATGGGAAACCTCTTGTTTTTGAACTATGTTCCTTACTTCTATTCATTCTCGCAAAGGGAAAATTTAATCTGTTTACCCGTCTGCTTGCATCACTGCTGCTGCTTACCAAGCCACGCCCTTCACTCAGTGCCAGAATTAAACTGCTGTTGAGAAAGGGGAAAACCACATCACTGAGATCACTCAATTTTTGTAGGAGCCTTCTTTAAGATCAGTGGGCAGCCTTTGCTTCATCACTGACTGTAAAATCCAGGCCAATCCTATTATAATTTAAAAGCTTAAAGTCTGAATAGGGTTTTAATCAGTCTTCTCTGAATTTTTGCCAGTAAATCCATGGCCTGAGTTTCCGCTTGTTCACTTGAGTGCAGTTTGGTGAGAATTAACACAACTGGAGGAAAAGATAGGGAAACTTCAAGCACAATTTGTGTTCATTGAACTTTTTTTTAACAATCTTTGATGCTTGTTTTAAGAACATTGTGCTGGAATCAAGCCCTGTCAAAATTGGCTATGACCCCAGGATAAATTGTTTGTTTGGGTTCATTTGCAGACCTGGAGACTTTAAAAATTAAGCCTGCTCTTTGGGTGCAAGAGCATGAATAAGTATGTTTTATATATTTTAAATGCTATATTTATTTTATGTTTCTAAGGAACTGACTAATGTACTCCAGTGTAATTTGGAAGTAGTTTTGGATACAGTTTAAAAGTGAATTTTAGTAATTTAAATCTGGATGCTCAGAGGTGGTGGATTGACCACTTGTTATCAATTTTTGGTATGATAAACCTATTCTAGCCTGTTTTCAATAAGGCCACCAAATTGCATTTATAAAGTACATTTGATTTAAACTAAAATGCGAAAAAATCATTTAGGGCTGCCTAATTGTGCTGATTCATGGGATATTTTGTGTTTTTTGGTGTTCAAATGAATTTGAAATGAAACTTGGGGAGTGATAGGAGAGGGGGTATGGTGGAAAGAAAATGCTTTCAAAATGGTCTTAATACGCACTGAAATTGGAAATTTCCCCCCAAGAGAAAACACCACCCACATATTTTTATGAAAATCCTTTAATGACAAGCTATGTAATAAAATACCATGTAATCAGCAACTAGATCTTGCAAGACCGCTGAGCCATGCCATATGTGGTAGATGATTCTGATGGAGTTCTTATTGTCTATGTAATGAGCCAAGAAGTACATATTTGCATGAGAGAACCAAACCCACCCAAGTACAAGCCCTCCTGATTTTCAAACTGCCTCCACACTTCGTCTCAAAACAAGAAAATCCCGCCAAGGAAAAGGAAAATCTATTTTGTATTGTAAAACTTTCCAACAGATGAAGTAGTGTTTAAGTCTAAGAATTGACAAGTTTCAGATTAGGTTTCACTAATTCAGAGGTTCAGAAGTGATTCCTTGATCATAAGTGTATTACTTCAATCCATTAGTTGAAGAAAGCAGAAGACAAATTGATCTCTGTGCATTATGTAGTGCAAGGTCTATTCCTTCACTTTGTATTTCCGTGTTTTTGGACACAAATGGAGGAACACAAGATGAGTAGTTCATAAATCAAACTCATAATTTTCTGTCGTCGACCCAACTTCTGATGAAAGAACTGAATTCCATAATCTTCAGAAAAACAAGAAAGGCAGAATGATATTAAATGGAAGTGCCTGAGAAGAGCTAGCTGATGAATAATCTGGCCTACTTTCACAGGGGTTTATAGTGAAAAAAATGCCAGTTTTTGTTTTGCTTTATTTCAGATTTGTAGTATTATCTGTAATTGTCTTTTTTTTAGGTTACAGTCACCTAATGTGTGTTCTTTTTCTCCCATTAAATCCATGGTATCCATTAGATTATTCATCTTCAGTTCAAGCCACATTGCTGAAAATTGCAGCTATTTAATGTGTGCATTTGTTTTCAGTGCTCCAAAATAGTTTCTGTCATAAAGACAAAGCTATGTTCAGTGAACAGCGCAACCCTATAATATGCAGAAAACTCATTCCGCCCAACAATATTTTTATGCCGTTTGCAGCCTATGATTAGGAAGAAATGGCTCTAAATTTTACAAACCTAGTGTTGTAAATCACATCCAAATGTCATTTCTAAAGATGGGTTTTCCCTCTAGTTTACTATATGCATGCAGCATAAGAAATTATAGGCATGTTTTTAATTCCAATTTCATACCGCAGAGACAAAGCTCATTGTTCTTGTGTCTGTAAAAACAGGGTTATCATATAGTTTTGGTAATAGAATACTGATTTTGAAAGATGTAACTTTACTCTTGTGATCTGGAGTAATTTTGTTTTTAAATTAAAAGATCTGAAGTTTATGAAAACATTGTTTATGTTAGATGACCATAAAAAAGTGCAGCTTTAGTCTGCTCTCCCTACCATATGGATGTTGTATTTAGACCAAATTGCTACTTGTTGTGTTCATGTATAACTATGTGGGCACATTGTTGAAATGGAGTAAAGTTTAATTGAAGTCCCAGGGATATTTATTACAACACTAATCATTTGTTGTATCTTTTCCAATTTTCCCTACTGTGGGCAGTTGATTGATCTTGATCAGTCTTGCAACATAAGTACTTATGAGAAAAATGGCAAGGAATAAATTGGCTACATCTGTTTGACTGGGAACATTGAGATTTTCAACAATGACAGGATGTAATGCCTGTTAGTGAGGCGGTCAATTTTCATTGGACGCTGGGTTAGCCGATTTTATACACGCAGCAGCAATTCGACTAGGACGGTGCCATGAAATATTACAATAAGTTTTTTTTTTCTAGTGCTCTCCTCTAGATAATTTAATTTGTTGCTAGTTGTTTGCTTGTAACAAATTATTACTTGAAAAAGAAATTTTAAAATTTTAGCAATATAGCAGTTATGATTCTATAGATTGGGAGATAAATGTTGTACAGTTGAAACAATAGCCAGTTTAATGTATTCAGAGATTCAGGTATTTGATCACAATTTGTATAAAAGGATGTTTTTGCAGAATACAGCTCCATATTCAGTGACTGTGTTTGAGTGTGGATTAATCCATTCAGTTAAGTTCTGGCCAGACCTCAAAGTGTTTCTTCAGACAATATTTATTAAAGCTATATGATAAGGATATTACAGTCACTATCATTGTCCTAAGCTACTCTAGTTTTAACGTTCTAACAGAGTCTGTTTTATACGACGACTGTTAACACCATAACATGTCTCAGAGACTTATCTCCATATGCCTGTCTCTTTAATAGCCAGTCTGAGATAGCTTGCTATAGTAGATACCCTCACGTAAGCCTTGCATTGTGTGCTAGTAAACCATTCTACAATATGGCCATTAGAACTGAGCATGATACAGTCCCCACACAGTGTCCACAAATGATCATTGCATAAGTTTGTGCTTCTGATTAATGTACAATTTTTTTTTTAACAAGGTAAGCCATAGAAAAATAGCTGGCCTGGTATGCAGATAAGCTATTGGACTGAGGAATTAGGCAGGAGAGCGAATATTGCTTTCCATCCAAGCAATACTCCTGAAACCATTTTAATATATAACTGGATGGTTTACAGAATCAACATGTTCTTTGTCAATAATGGTAAAAAGGTGTACAATTAAATGCCAAGGCTTCTGCAAACTATCGTTGACACTGTTGGGTCTTTTCATCCTCCTGGCTGGGTAATGGATTACTGAAGCCATAATAATCAATAGAGATGGTATTTGCATGCTACATGTGTTTGTAGCATTAATCTGGAACTATAAACAAGAACAGCAAAGATAGATATGCAGAGGGACATAGGGAATTTGTTACAGCTAAATTTACATAATTCTGCAGTTGAATGTAACAATATTTGAAAAGGCAATCTGATCCGTAAATGTTAATAGATTAGTACTGTAACATCAAAGATGGTAGGAATCAGAGTATCAAATGTTTTGTACAAAGAATGTACTTTGAAAACCTTCCAAAAACATTCTTATTGTGCTCTCAGCTTTGATGTTTACTGATTGTCTCACCCACCTCTTGATTACAAACAAGAATTTATTTTGTAAAGGAACCACTTGTAGCAACACAAGAGCTTTAAAGTTCTCCATGCATGATTTTGCTTTAAAGGACTTCAAAGTTTTAATGTGTCATTTGTGGTTGAAAGCAAGACAAGAGACTGAGTGAGTTCCAGAATGGTGAGACTGCAAATTTGGATCATTTATGGATTTCTCAAATCTTATAAGTCAGTAATTGTTTCACATAATTCATATGTATATTGCATCACAGATTATGTCAATAATTCTGTCCTACACACAAATGCTGGTTACAATATCAATACACTTTCAGGTTTCACCCATTAAAAATGCTGCAAACTTTAGACCAACAGTTACATAATGTTCAAGCAAACCAATTCCATGTTTTGAATATCCCCTGGATTCATGCCAAAATACAACATCATGTTTAAAGTTTTGATTTGCCCATTTGCTGTTTCCCTTTTCAATTCCAAAATAACACAATTCTGTTTACTCTCAAAAATCTGGAATATTGATTAATGTAGGGAGAAATGAGGAATTGAAAATAATTTTTAATCCAAGGTTAAAAGATGTTCGGGTGGGTCACATGGAACTAAGCATGTAACTGGTTCAAATTCACCAAAAACGTCTGCATGTCAAACTTTATTTGAAACAGATTTCAAATGTTATTTTTTTAAATTAAGCCTTTGCTTCAGCTGTGTACATTTACTACTCAAAATAGGTTATCATCTGAACTAAGTAGAATAATATCAGGTTTATTTTGTGTTTTAAAAGTTTATATACCACGAACGAACTGGAGCTCATGTTCAAATTCACTTGAATGTTTAAGTTAAATTAAAGTACTTTGAAAAGCACTTTAAAGGGAGAATGACAATCATATGAAACTCAGCGGCAGCCTGCCTTTGCCTTTCCATGTAATGATTTATACATCACTTTCATTCTGGTTTCTGAATTGGCATTTGGATTATGAGCCAAATGTGTACTTCCATGGCCTTTGAGACTTGCCACTAGTCAAAGAGACTGCAAACACAGACTCCCAGAGCTTCATATCTTAACAGGCAGCTATCCAATAGTTTGTTCTGTTTCTATAAACTTCCTGGCTAGTTGGCAATGATAAAGACATTCTACTACTACAGAGAAACTGGCACAGGCTGGCAACATGTACCACCTCCAACTTGATAGAATTGCAACATCTTGTGTTTCCATTGTGTGAATTTGCACAGCCTGGTGATTTGGATAGTGTCCCGATCCTTCAATTTAAAAGTTTCCCCCTTCAGTTAAATAGCCACATGATTGTGTGTTTCTCCAACTCTGTAACCTTCCCCACTTATACAATGCCTCTCTCATACCAGGAATCTCAGTATTAGTCTCTGGTATTTTGTGGTCCCACCCTGCCTTTCACAAAATTTCTTTTATTCTTTCGTGGGATGTGAGCATTCACCACTTCATAGCCCAACATTTCATGAGAGGATTGAACAAAGCATCCATGGATGATAGAAGAGAAAGTAAAATGAGGAATAAAATGGGTGTATGTAACAGATGTTAGATTTTTACACCATGAGAGATTCAGGCTGAAAAGAGAAAGTTGAGAGTAGACGAGAAAAAGTAATAATAAAACTACACACAGGATATGAAAAGAGATGGTTAGCTATCATAAAAGGGTAAATAAATGTATACAGTCAGCATTTAAGTTGTAAAAGAATCATAAAAGAAAAAATGGGACTGACAAGAAAGCAAAGGTGAAATTCTTGCATGGATGCAAACGTCACGGCAGTACTTTGCATCTGTATTTACCAAGGACAAAGTTGCTGCAAAGTTATAATGGACAAGTGGTAGCTGAGTCACTAGCTGAGCTGAAGAATGAAAAAGAGGATAGACAAGCAAAACTGGCTGTACGTAAAGTTGCTGAGTCCCTCAGATCCTGAGGGAAGTAAGTACGTAAATTGCAGCATTACGGGTCATAATCATCCAATCCTCCAGTGATACAGAGAAGGCACCAGATGACTGGAGAATTGTAAATGCTACACTCGTCTTCAAAAGGGGATGGAACAGTAAGCCCAGAAACCAGAGATCAGTCCGAGGTGGGAAAACTGTTCGAAACAATAACCCATGACAACACGAACGGTCACTTGAACGGATGAATTAATTAAAGAAACACAGTACAGTTTTGTTAAAGGCAAAACATGTTTAAATCTTGTTTGGGTTTTTTGGATGAGGTAACAGAGAAGGTTCATGTTGTGAACTTCCAAAATAGTAAAGTGCCACATCAAAGTCAAATCCCATGAAATAACATGGGATAAATAAATTTTTTTGTATGTTATACATATAAGAAATAAAATAAATACAAAGTTGACTGAGTGACATAAGAGCTAGGAGCAGGAGTAGGCATTTGGCCATTTGATCCTGCTCCGCCATTCAATTAGATCATGGCTGATCTTTTCATGGCCTCAGTTCCACTTACCCACCCTCTTACCATAACCCTTAATTCCTTTACTGTTCAAAAAATTATCTATCTTAGTTTTAAAAACATTCAATGAGGAAGACTTAACTACTTCACTGGATAAAGAATTCCACAGATTTACAACCCTTTGGGTGAAGAAGTTCCTTTTCAACTCAGTCCTAAATCTGGTTCACCTAATTTGAGGCTATGTCCTCTTGTTCTAGTTTCACCTGCCAGTGGAAACAACCTTCCTGATCCTATCTTATCTATTCCCTTCATAATTTTTTTTAATGTTTCTATAAGATCCCTTCTCATTCTTCTAAATTCCAATGAGTATAATCCCAGTCTATTCAGCCTCTCCTCATAAACCAACCCTTTCAAATCTGAAACCTCATCTGCGCCCTCTCCATTGCTAGTACATCCTTTCTCAAGTAAGGAGACGAAAACTGGCGCAGTACTCCAAGTGTGGCCTCATCAGCACCCTATGCACCTACAGCGTAACCTCCCTGCTTTTAAACTCAATCCCTCTAGCAATGAAGGACAAAATTCCATTTGCCTCCCTAATTACCTGTTGTACCTGAAAATCAAGCTTCTGTGATTCATGCATAAGGACACCCAGGTGCCTCTGCACAGCAGCATGCTGCAATGTTTTACCATTCAAATAATAATCCTTTTTACTGTTATTCTTACCAAAATTGATGACTTCACATTTATCAACATTGTACTCCATCTGCCAAACCTTCGTCCACTCACTTAAACTACCTATATTGCTCTGCAAACTTTGAGCCCTCTGCACACTTTGTTCTACCACTTATCTTTATGACAGAAAACAGAATAGTGTTAAATAGTCATTTATTTTGGGCTGTAGGAGGTAATGCAATGGGGTTCACCAGAGCTCGGAACTAAAATCACTGCTTTTAGTTTTGTGTATATGTGAATGACCTACATTGGGAGCCCAGGGCAAAATTTCAAAATTTACAGATAATATAAGGTTTTAGTTATTGTAAGCTGTGATGAAGACAGTGAAAGACTTCAGGAGGACAAAGGCAGACTGATAGAATGGTCAAAAACATGGCAGAAAAAGTTTTGTATAGAATTATGAAACATTTGCAGGATTACAGGATAAAGGTACAAGAGTCGGTTGAGCTGAAATGCTTTTGTTGTGAGCTGTCATGGGCTCAAAGGATCAAATGGCCTGTTTTGGTGTTATAGCAATTCTATGATTCCAGAATAGTGAAATTGAAAATTGAGGACTTGGTCCAGAAAACTGGTCTTTAGATCTATAGAATCATGAAGGTAGTAAATCTGAAATCATTCGATCCTTGGGAAGCCTCAAGATCTCCATAATTTTTCATAACTCAACAATGAATAAAAAGAATCAAGTTCATGGCTCTTCTGCTCCACTTCCAGTAATGCAATGTCTGAATGCAGCATTAAAAACATGGAACAAAAACAAAGTTGCTGGAAAAAAATAGAGTTAACATTTTGGGACTGATTCTGAGGAAAGGTCACCGGACCCAAAATGTTAACTTCGTTTTTTTCTTCACAGATGCTGCCAGACCTGCTGAGCTTTTCCAGCAACTTTGTTTTTATTCCTGATTCACGGTATCCGCAGTTCTCTTGGTTTTTATTTAGTATTAAGAACATGGTCTACTCTGAACATTCTTTAGTTTTAGTTTTAGCAAGATTTCCTCTAACCGGTACTGTTTTGGCTGTATAGTTCACAGCTTTACTGGTACTATCGATTCATGCTGTACATGGTTGAACTAATTGAGCATCAATTCAACCAAATCTCATTGACTTTTTTCAATTTCATCCTCAGTTATTTCATACCTATTCATCCAGTATACATTGCTTACCTTTAGTATTTTCTATTCATTCAGAGTCTTGTAACTGTTCACATTAAATTTCATGTTACTCATGTATTAGTAAATTAAGATATCAAATTCAGTCCCTGGAATGTTGATAAGTCCAATTACAGTAGAATCAACAATCCTCTATTTTATTAGATTGGGACTCCTTGATGCCATATTGAGTCAAATGTTGACTTGACATAAAGAGCAGTCATATACACCTCACCTCTGGAATGCATCTCTTTTCTCTATGTCTAAACAAAGGCTGCAATGGGATTTCAAGGACACTGATCCACCCAAACTGAACATTCAAAAGGGAGTTATTGTTGAGTAAGTGGAACTTGTTAAAGCTATCAATGACACCTTCCATCATTTTGCTGCTAATTGAGAGTAGACTGATAGGCTAATAATTGGCCATCTTGGATTTGCAGACAACAGAATGTACTTTTCACATTGTCAAGTAGATACCGATTTTGCAGCAGTTCTGGAACAATGTGTTTCAAGATATAGCTATTTCTGGAAAACAGTACTACAGCTGGAATGTTGTATTAGCCTTTGCCAAGTCCAGTGAGCTCAGCCATTTCTCCAAGTGGATCAAATTGGCTGGAATTTAAGATCTCAGTGACCTAATGAAGAGGCCTAGTTGGATGATCTAGTTGACATGTTTGGATAAAGGTGATTACAAATGAAATTTTGTTTTATAAATTGACATTCCAGGTACCCCCATCAGTAAAGCTGGGATGTTCACAGAGCTTCCTCACCAACATTCAGGTCTGTATGTGGAAAAAATATGAAGTTTTGATCTGACCTATTGGCTGTGGAATTATATTGTTCTATCTATTCATGCTGCTTCCACTTAAAGGAAGCTTTTCAGCTTGTATTTTATCTGTGTTAAGTTGATACTGTATTTTTAGTTACGCACAGTGCTCCTGTATGTATGCATGCCCTTGGTTTGATGATAATGGGTGATTGATTGATGTGCCATGAAAGATCATGGTGAGATACAATCAGCTGCTGCTAATGGCCCATCATCTCTCATAGTTGCCTAGTTTTGAGCTAATAAATGTAATTTAAAGCAATTCTATTTAGCCTGATGGTTGTGCCAACCCTACACAATGAGTGTGTCCTCAATGTGAAGATGGAACTTCACCTTAACAAGACTGTCTGACCTATGCATTAGTGAAGAGATACATTTACATTGGTAGATTGGTGAGGAGATGATCAAGTAGGCTTTTCCTTCATTGATTCTCTCAACATCTGCTGTAGGGCCAGTGTGGTTGGTACATTCTTCAGGATTCGGTCATCTCAGACAGTTCTGATGCTGTTGAGCCATTGAAGTCCTCACCCTTGGAATTTTCAGTGCTTACAAATGGTATTCAATGTAATGAATATTCATGTCAAGTAAAATTATCAAATGAAACAAGACCATTTGACATTGCATAATTTATTGTTAGATTATTTTAAAAATTACCTATACCCTGAGAAAAATTCCTATTTTGCTGGAGATGGATCAGGAAGCATCTGTGAAATGTCCTGATTCAGCACCTGCAGGATGGCTGAAGAGGGTAACTAGCAGGAGGTATCTTTGCCTCTATTTACCCTGAAGCTTCACTGGGTTTGAAGACAATTGAGGGTTCACAGGGCTATTTCCTTCCAACTGTAAGTCACAGGACCATAACCACTGTTAGGTCTGTCCTACTGGTAGGATACAAAATACTTCATTGGTTAAGTGATAATGGTGGAGTTTGGAAAGTTAACTGTCAGATATGATACATAAAGTATGACCACATCAGTCTGTTTCTATCCCGTGGAACAAGTCTCCCAATTTTTGTACAAGTCACAGACGTTAGTGAGGATAACTTTATTGCATTGACTGAGCTTTGTTGTATTCAATGCTTAGGTTGATTTTGCCAGTTCATCTTGCTTTCTTCTTTCCCATAGTAATTTGATAATGACTTGTTAAATCATTCCAGAAGGGTAAATTGCATTGTTGTCTGTCTGGATTCATACATTAGACAGACAGGATACTCCCAGAAAATTCCTTAATGAACATTGACAAACCAAATTACTTTTAACAACAATGAGTGGTTTCTTGATCACCTTTGCTGAAGCTATGTTTTTAATTTCAGGTTAACATAACTAATTAAATTTTAATTCCCTGAGCTTCAATACTGGGATTGGAATTTTTTACCTGGAGCCTGCATCAACCTGCTAGATTATTTGTCCAATAACTTTACCACTAAAGCTACATATCACTCTGACTCTAGGGGGATGGTTCTGGGTGGGATGCTCCAAGTGTCGGTGTGGACTTGTTGGGCCAAAGGGCTTGTTTCTGCACTGTAGGGATTTTATGATTCTATGACCTACTAGTAATTGATACAATCTTACTGTTTGAAATTGCCTTGAAGTTGTCCCAATTGGTCATGCAACATTTGTTTTGTAATTTATATCACTTAACCAATGAATATCACATAAATCATTTATTATTTGTACATGTCAAGTAAAGCATTTTTCTCCCCCAGTGCCTTTGTTTGATATGTAAAAAATATTTGTTACCTACACGTCATCCCTACTTCCCAATTGTTCCTCTTCCTTGTTGACCTCAACTGGCATCTAATTCCCAAAACATTTGATTGCAAATTCCTCATTCATGTCTACTTGCAATTCTAATTCCAACTCCAACTAAATGTTGCACTTTTCAAATTTTGTGCATTTCTCTCCATTGTAGAGACAAAGCCATCAACTCTTGTGGTTTGAGGATTTGGAACTCCCTCACTAAATTCCTCCACCTTGTGATATGCCTACGTTCCTTCCTAAACTTCATCAGAGCCCATCTCCTGATCCATTCTTTCTTTGCCTAAAATCCTCTCATTCTCATTCTAACTCCAGCTTTGTCTGTGTCTCTCCTTAGTGTTCCTAAACTGGTTTGGAAGCTTTGTTGTTTCAAAGTTGGCAAAAGGGATACATTCTTGTTCATGGAATTGGCAAAACAAAATTAAATGCTTCTATAATAGCCTTGATGTAAGTGGGGAGGTGAGGAATTTGCAAAAGAAACAAATGTGAGATGAGAAAAACTTATCCACACTATGAATAGTTTGAGTCTGAAATGAAGTATGGTGGAGGCAGTTATTTTAGCCATTTGAGGACATTGGATGATTGTTTTAAATTAAATAATGTGCATATTTACAGGGGAAAGCAGGAGGGCCTCCTGCATAACAATATAGCGTAACAATTCTGTGATTCTGTGACAGAGCAGAGCTATGTCCTCTGGGGCCTTTTGGCCTGAAAGACCCAGGTCTACTGAGAGTCTCTTGCATAGGTGCAGGCTCACCTTCCCCAGTCTGAACAGCTGCAGGTATTGGGACCAAAAGCAGAGGAGCGGTCCATGGGCAAAGCCTTTGAGGTGGGCCCTGAGAAGAAGCTGTCACGGTGCCTGCTGCTTCTCCTCTTTCCTGAGGGAGCTTGCTGGCATTACCCTGTCCAGTTGAGAGGAAGGAGCACCAGGAATGAGGGTGAAGGTGAAGACTTTGGATATTTCTCCCTCCACCAGTTGTTGACATGTGGTCAGTGGTGTCAAGCAATCCTCGAGCCATCCAAACTCTTCCTGTCCTATTTTGGGCTGTTTCACCTGGATTGTGAGAGAGGAAAGGACTGAGTGAGTTAAATGTATTTGGAACAACTTTCAGTGCTGGTGAAGGTTGTCCAAATGTAGTGAGGTGTCCCAAACATTGAGTTGCAGCACAGAGACCATGGAGAGTTAATAGGCTCAGGGAAGAGTTTGGAGTTGGTGGTGGTCGGGGTCTAGGGAGCGGTGGTGGTGTATAAGAGACAATTTTTCATGCAATAGTGAAAGTGGCAAAGCATAATCTTTGATGGGTCATGAGTACGGTAGCAGAGAGGATGAGTTTGAAGTAGCAAAGAGAAGAGTGTGGTATTTACCTTTGTGGAATGAAGGAGGTAATTGACTTCCTTGTGGTACTGCTGGATGTTTGTGTTTAGTTTTGTTCTCCTTACTTGAGGAAAGATGTCCTGGCTATTGAGGAAATACAAGGAAGGTTTGCCAGACTGATTCCTGGGATGTAACAGAATTAGACATGGTAGATGCAGGAATGATGGTCTTGATGATCAGAGGTCACAGTCTAAAGACAAGGAGTAAGCTTTTAGGACAGAGACGGAATTCTCTGCTACAGAAAACTTCTGAGGCCAAAACATTGTATGGTTTCAAGAAAGAGTTAGAAATACTTCTTATGGCTGAAGGGATCAAAGGATATGGGAATAAAGTGGGAACAGGGTACTGAGTTGGATGATCAGCCATGATCATGTTGAATGGTAGAGCAGTCTCGAAGGGCGAAATGACCTATTCCTGCTCCTCTTTTGTTCTTTCAGACTGTCGATACAGCACTGACTCAAGTGGTGACCGCAGATTTGGCTGCCAGTGTCTGGTGATATGGCCTCCTCTGCCAATCTGCCAGGAAGAAGACAGCTTGCCTCTGAACCACCTTATCCACCATGCCCTCCATTCCCTTTTGGAGGATCACTGCATTATTTTCCCCTCTCCAACATGTTCAGAATGACTGGCTGTCACTGAACAGGGCAGCCTTAGAGCACCAATGCTCCTCTGGGTACAGAGTAACTGGTTAAATATGGCAAAGCTGCCAGGATGCTGGTCTTCAGTTTTTACTTTTGTGTTCATTTATATATTTATCTAATTCTTAAATCTTCCACTTGGGATAGGTGATCCATATCTGAAATATAAACATGACTTTTATCTCCTCAGATTCTTTCTTAACCTTTGAGTGTTTTTTGAAATGTCCAAGCAAACTAAAAGTTTTCTTGCAATTTAAAAAAGATGCTCGAAGAAAGGAACAACAAATCTTGCCTCAAACTCAAATAGACTTTATTGGCTTGATTAACCTTCTGAATGTTTATGATGTGTGAAGTTAATATTTCAGACTGAGCTCAGAATTTGACAACAACTGCCTCTGACAGCATGGAAGTCTGTCGATTGTTGACAGTACCAATGATACAGAATTTGTTTAATGTAGGTCCTGCTCTATTGTATGGCTAAATTAATAGATTTCTTTCTGCAGTATTATGCCCTGACCATCAAAAATGTTTTCTTTGCTTTTGCAATGTTCTTTCAACCAAATCAAATATACACTCTCTCCACAATATTGGGTATGAATTATTGAAAGGATTTAATTATATCGTTGTAAAACCACTTGTCTTGGTGGACTCATTTTAGTTGTTGACAGAAACTTTAGCTAGCACTGGTCTTATCTTTGATCATTTGTAGTGTATTATCTTCAATAACTCCGCGCATTACTTCAGAACATAAGTGTCCATAATTTATTTGTTTTACTATGCAGCAGGACTTTCAATATGCTACACTTGCATTCTTTAATCTGGACCTATATCCTCAGAACCTAAGGTGGACATACCAAAATATTTTGATCTGCTGACTGAAAAGTCATAAAGAAAGCTCCAACCCTTCTCATTGAACCAATTATTTTATATTTCAGCAAACCTAGAAAATCAGAATGAAAAATTATTTTTTTCCTTGTGCTTGTAAACAAAACAGAAAAGAAACTTAATTAAAACATGCATCATAGCAAAAACAAAGATAAGTGTTTATAAAACTGTTAATATATGGAAGGAAGATATGTTTAAGCAAATGGTGACACAGCTGCACAGCACTTACATAGTTTGACTTTCAATTGAGCTCATTCCAGGATCTGTGTGCTTTAATCACAGACCAAAGCCTGATCTCTCAGCAAATTGATAGATTTGATTCTAGAACATTATCTGCATAGCTATAGTTTTATGTGATTGCCAGTTTAGCTCAGTTGCTAGTGCTTTTTTTTTCTGAAGTTGTGTGTTCAAGCCCCAATACAGAATTTGAGAATAAAGACAGAAGGAGGAAACTTGTGTACGATAAGGTCACAGAAACAGCAATGGTTAGATCATCTGTTTTAGAAGTTGGGTCATCTTTGGTGAAGCACTGGAAGGGAGATGAATTTTTGGAAGTGTTATCATTTGTCTGCTTACGTAGCATTAAATATCCTTTTGTACTATTCGGTAAAACAGGTATTTGTCCTGGAATTCCGGTAAACATACTTCACAAACCAATACCAAGCAAATGCATTAATTTATACTTCATCTCATTGTTATTGAGGGACTTTGCTACGTTTAAAACAAAAATACTTAGAAAAAAAAATTGATTGCACGCAAATACTTTAACCGGTACTGACTGACACACATAGGGTGATCCATAAATGTAAATTTATTTTTTGAATATCACTCAAGTTGTCACTTCACTGTTCCTTTTCCACAAATTTGATGATTAAATCTTTTTCCACACTTTCTGTAATGTAAAAAGCAATTGTGGCAGAATTATTTTCTGTGCCTTGTTGAACAATGGCCTTAGTGAGTGTTACTGTAGCCTGGCATATACTTATAAGCACATTTTTCACTGTCACAGCCTATAGCATATAACAAGGCTCCATTGTTTAGTTTATCCATTCCCATCCACCAACGGCTACAGCTTTATTTTTGCTTCAAGATTTAATTTGAAGTGAGGATACACTGAAACAGTTGAAATTTCCACTCGTATCGCTTACTAAAAGAACATATAAGACATAGGAAACGAATCTGAGAAGTTCAAAACACATTTCATTCATACTGTTAAAACCAAAATCAGCAAATAACTTCAGACAGGTCAATCTGTAAAAAATATGTGCTTTGGAATGATGAAACCAATCACTTATGTGGCTGAGAGAGATGTGTCAGGAGGGAGCTCTGCTGTAAAGAGAAAAATGCTGATTGTTATTTATTTAAGTTTGGTTTAACCCTAGAGTGATGACAGGTTTAGTCAGCAGAAGTGCTCTGCTGTACACAGACTGATTACAGAGTATAGCCCTATGATGCTCTCAGCATTGGGAGTTATATTTATATAGCCTGATGTTGCATTCAGTCTGCTACAACAGTGATATAATCCATTCCATTAGCCCTGGAGAACCACTGTCAATGACCGGATTCTTCAATATTAAAGGTATGTGGTACTAGAGCAGAAATGTATTTCATGACAATAATTGTTTTGGAATTTTCCCTTTGTGTTCATTTTGTGTACATTTTTGATGTCATTCCAGATACACATACATTATTACATCTCCATTTTCTTCTCTTGACCTTTCTTGGAGGTTTCTTTCTTCATGCCAAAGCGACAAGACCATCTATTTACCTCTTCTCACCTCTCCCAACTCCCCACTCCAAGTCATTACCCCAAAAATTATTACTCCTCTGCTGTTCCCTTTCCTGCTGCCATTCCAGACATAAGTCCCCATTAGTATGTCCAAAGCCAACCTTTGTGTCTTTACTGGCATTCTCTCATGAATATAATAAAGCACCCACGTTTACCTCTTTATGAACAGCAACCCCCAGCTACCTTGCTTACTGACTTTCCTGCCCAGTCAATTCATCTAACAGTTAATCAATGCCTATCTGTGCTTCCACCATAGAGTATCTATTCACATGAACAGAACCACTGTAATCCACAATCTGATTGTCAACAATTGCAGCAACTTGCTGGTTTTGACAGCAATTTGACTTATTGCTGGCATCAACTTCCACTTACTGATATTAAAGTCTTAGAGATAGTAGGAACTACAGATGCTGGAGAATCTGAAATAACAAGGTGCAGAGCTGGATGAACACAGCAGGCCAAGCAGCATCAGAGGAGCAGGAAAGCTGACATTTCAGGCCTAGACCCTTCAGCAGTTTATGGAGCAGACTTCAGAGAGTATTGCTTCTTGTACATTTAGTTAGGGACTGTAAAATTCAGTGACAAGCAGCTTTTGCAGGGTTGCATATGTCCATTGAAGGGAACATTATACTCGTGACAGAGAAGTGCACCAACTGTTCACTTTGGTAACACTGCTTCTTTTGCTACTGAAAGACTGAAGGGCCAATTGCTAAAATGGCATTATTTGGGATCAAAAGCTACTTTTCTTTATAAAACACAAGTACAAGCTGTATGGAGGAAAATCACAAAGGTGTTCCTTGAATTCATTGTAGCAGGCTGAAAATACTGAAGTTACAAGGAAACATAGAAACGTAGATGATAGGAGCAGGAGGAGGCCATTCGGCCCTTCGATACTGCTCCACCATTCTTCATGATTCTGATTGATAGTCCAACTCAATAGCCTAATCATGCTTTCTCCCCATAACCTTTGATCCCATTTGCCCCCAGTGCTATATCTAGTTGCCTAGATAGGAGCAGGAGGCAGCCATTCGGCCCTTCAAGCCTGCTCTGTCATTCTTCACAATCATGGCTGATCATCCAATTCACTACCCTAATCCTGCTTTTTCTCCATAATGTTTAATTCCATTCACCCCAAGTGTTATATCTAGTCACCTCTTGAACACATTCAAGATTTTGGCATCAACTACTTCCTGTGGTAATGAATGCCACAGGCCCACCACTCTTTGGGTGAAGAAATGTCTCCTCATCTCCATCCTAAATTGTCTACCCCAAATCCTCATACTGTGACCCCTGGTTCTGGACACATCCACCATTGGGAACATCCCTCCTGCATCTACCCTGTCCAGTCCTGTAAGAATTTTATAAGTCTCCAAGAGATCCCCTCCGACTTCTCATTCATCTGAATTCTATTGAAAAGAATCCCAACCTAGTCAGTCTCTCCTCCTATGTCAGACTCGCCATCCCCAGAATCAACCTGGTAAACCTTCACTGCACTCCCTCGAGAGTTACCCAGTGTGTGATACGAGGGAAAGCAGATCTACTCTTTACTTTTGCATATATTTCTGGTGAAGATATGGCATAAATTAAGCTGAACGATCCTGTGCTTACTAGGAAGTTTCTATCAAAGCAAAACACATGATTGTTGCCCTTTTGCGTCCACATGGCTAGATAGCATAATCACTAAAGAAATAAATGGGTAAACTAGAAGAGGTTTGCCGCACAAAAAAAATTAGGCCATGATAATCTTTACTATTGGTAGGCACCCAGGAGGTCTACATCAGAAAATATAAGGAAAAGGTAAAATATAAAGTAAAATGCAAGAAATTAGAATGAAAGTTGATAATTGTTGACAAAGAGCTAAATTAGCTGAATGATTTTTATGCTTGCAATAATTTGTATGAAACTATTGATTAAAAAACTGGTATATAATATAATGCACTGAGATAGCCAGACCTTTCCCAAAGGTATCTGGGATGGACAAGATGAATGACAAGAGACAGTATGTAATAAGGCACAAGAGTTTACAGCATTCATTGATATTTTGTGGTATGTGGTATCACAGGTTGCAAGTTTAAATAGACTGTTAATTAAGATACAGTGACTCAGCAGTAAAAGGTTTTTAGCCAAAAGTTGTCTATGATTCCCAGGGGCAGGGCAAGTATTGGAGGATTAAGTGCAAAACTCTATTGATGGCCAATGTTTTCCACATCAGTGTAACTTCATTCAGATAATTTTTCTGATTTATCTATATTAACATAATGTGTTGGAAATGTATTTATATTTTTAAAAACTTTTTATGAAATCAGAATTTTATTTTACAAAAATTATTTTACCTTGCATGTTCCTGGCATTTTTCCCCAGATTTGTTAATGAGTGAACAGTGTTATCTTAATAGGGCAATAGTTTAGCTTGTAATATTTATTTCTGTAATTTTTCCTTTTATTCCACATTTCCTTATACTTTATTTCTCAATTACATCAGATAGCGCAGTGTCAATATTTATGGAAAACCAGCTACTCTCCAGCCGTCTAACGACTGAGAGAAATGTCTTTATCAGTGATCCTAAGAAGAATACGAAAATAGAACTAGTCAAATATTTGTGCGGTGAACTGTTAATAATTTTGAAGTTCTACGAGAAGTGAAAATCAATATTTTTCACTTCAGTCCTAGCCCGTGGCAATCCTGTCTTTCATTAGAATTGTGCACAGACACACTCCTCATCCTGGCGCAGAAATTCTGTTTGGAGAATGGTTTCATTTACAATAAAGTAGAACAGTGCTTTTGAGAGAATTTGCATTTCACAGCAGGAAACTTCAGCCTTTTATCATCCCTGAGCAGTCTCCTCTGTTCTACTTGTCAATCTACTGATGACAGTTTCTTTTATTATGCACTGAATTTTCAACATTAATCATTGAAGTCCACTTCATCTAAACTTCCCTTACACATGCTAAATGAAAGCAACCTTTCGCAAAAATTCAGTTCCCTCTGCAAATACTTGGGAGAGTTGGAGAATGTTATTCAGTGTTGTAAATTATTGGGCACTTAATACATTATTGTCCCAAGTCAGATTGACTCGAGGGTCTTTCTGGGTAATTGTGTCACTGCAGCACTCTTGGCTTTATGGAGAATCCTGCCAGGATTTTATTGCTGCTGGAACACGTATATTCATAGGTATTAATCAAAACTGAATTGGGTTTAGCTATGACGCCATTACAGCCAAATAAACTGCAAATATTCCAGGTCTCAGAATGGACAAGTTGTGAAGTACTAAGGGTTACTGGTGCCTTCCAATCTCGGCTTCAATTTTCACCTTCAGGATAGGGTGGAATTGAAAGGGAAGGATGCAGTGTCAGATACATTGATACTCTTATTGAAGAGATGCTCATCTTTTGAAATTGGGGAATTATTTTGAGCCGTTGTGCTTAAATTCTAGGTAACATTCCGTTGTGTATTTTCAAAAATATGGACAAACATTTAAGCATTTTTTTTATATAAAATTTGTGAGAATGAATCTGAAAAAGGAATTGTAATAATATGTCTTATTATGTAATAGCATGCTGTTGACAGGAATGTGGTGATGTAGTTCACTATAGAGATCATAAATCAGGAGGGCCTGTTTGCTGTCTTTGACATTAGATTTATGTAAGTCCAGGTTTGGTGAAAACAGATACTCTGTGCTTGTAATGATATCATACCAATATATTGGGGAAATATAGTTCTAGATTTGATCATTTTGTGTGTTGCAAACAGAGCTGATTCAAAAGTGTGTCTGAGAAGTTGGCAGATACTGGAACTTAATTTACTATTTATGAAGTGAAGCTGAAAAAAATTACATAAATCCATATTCTTCCTTTCATATCTGAACTTGGAATTTGGCCTTTCACCATTAAATGGGATAGTGTGAAAGTGTAATTAATTCATAGTGAAACTCGACCAGAAGTGTACATTGTCCAGATTCTCATCATTCTTGCCATTATCATTGGGATGTCAAAGGAGCTCCAACATCTATCTAGCGATCTGTTCATCCTTCTCTATAGTGTTTTGCCTGTCATGCTGTATAGTTTTACTGATTACAATCAAAGATAAGTAAC
The DNA here is from genome assembly GCA_024137785.1 of Ginglymostoma cirratum. NCBI lineage: Eukaryota > Metazoa > Chordata > Chondrichthyes > Orectolobiformes > Ginglymostomatidae > Ginglymostoma > Ginglymostoma cirratum. Next base: position 15,720,235 of record JAHRHZ010000268.1, read on the forward strand.
ACTGTCTTGTTGTGAATTGGCTGAGTGGCATTTGGAAAATCCACTCCCAAATTGTTAATGGTATTGGAATGTGTGCTTTTGGGAAAAAAAATGCATTTGAGGATTTGACGCACAGTATATGTGCAAAAGTAGCATAATTAATACAAACAATCCAGAGTTTAATTCCTTTTTGCATAGGCGTGCTGAAAATGCTCACTGAAAATTAATTTGATGCGGTACTTAACTCCAAATCATTAGGTTAATAACCTTGCTAAAGTGAAGCACCAATGAATTCCACTAAAAAGGTGGAAATTAATACTCTTTGAATCCCTTTGAGAAGAATTGAAACTCATCCAAGTGTTCCCAATTTGGACTGAAATGATTTGCATCGAATCCTGGTATCATATCATCAGTGGCATTCAAGCAAGCCACCCAAACGAAGACAACTGTTTAAAGAGGGAAATCTGAACAAATTTTTAACAGGCAAGGCACAGATTTATTCTACGTGCTGAAGAACCTACTGCCAGCTAATGATTGATGTAGAATGCTGCCACCAATCCACTTTTCTGCTCTTTTAAATAAAACCTTAAAACAACAAAAAAGGGGTGATCGCATTGCCATGAAAGTATAGAAGACTTCTAAACTATCAGGGAGATGTAGGAGGAAACACAAGTAGGTAAATCTCAGAGAATTGTAAAATTAATAGGGTTGTGGTAGTGTGGAATTTTAACTTTCCAAATATTAACTGGGATGTGAAAGGCTTAGAGGGGACAGAATGTTTTAAATTTATCAGGGACAGCTTTTTAAGTCAGTACATTAGAATGTTCTATGGGAAAGGGGACAGTGCTGGGCTTCATTTGGGAGAACCAAGCCAAACAAGTGGTAAAAATGACAGAGGGGGTATGGAAAAGGACAAAGGTGGACCAGCGTCAGCAGTCCCCACTATCTCTGAATGAGGGAAGGCCAATTTTAATAACAAGAAGATGAGATCTGGCCAAAGTGGACTTCTCGTAGGAAAACCTACAACAGGACAGTAGGAGTCATTCAAAAAGGAAGCAGTGAGAGTACAAGAACAACATGTTCCCATGAAAATGAACAGTGGGACCAAAATGTCCAGAGAACCTTAAATTTTGAAGAATTTACAAGATTGGATTAGGATAAAAAAGGACATGGAACTGGAAGACATAGGTGAGTTTTAAATCAGTATTTTGCTTTTGTATTCACTGTAGAGAAGGGCAATGTAGGTACAGAATTCAGAAAGGGAGCTGTGATACACTTAAACAGATTAGAATTGAGAGGGCTGAGTTTTAATGGTTTTAGTGGGCTTAGAAGTGAATAAATCACTAGACCCAGAGAAGATATATCCCAGGCTGCTAAGGGAGGCAGGGCAGAGGATTGAAGGGGCAGCTGACATTAATTTTCAAATCATCTGTAGCCATGGGAGAGGTGCCAGAGACTGGAGGACAACTAATATGATACGGTAGGGTGGTAGGATAAACCAAGGAACTAAAGGCCAGTGAGTCTACCATTAGAGGGAGGGTAATCTCTGGGGTGAAAAATCTGAGGGACAGAACCAATCTCCACTTGGAGAGTTAAGGATTACTCAAGGACAATCAGCATGTCTTTGTCAGGGGGATAGCATGTCTGACAGATTTTCACCCTGAGGGTGGGGGAATATCTGGAATTCATTGCCCTCACAACAGTTAGGTATGTAGATGAACAGTTGAAAAGACATTGCATAGAAGGCTATGGGGCAAGGGCTGGAAAATGGGATGCAAGTAGACCATTGGGAAGCTGACAGATGCAAACATGATGGGCCAAGAGCCAAACTTCCATTACGCAAATCTCTTTGTCTCAATGACATGGGTCCTTACAAGTGAACTCTCTTACAGGCAAGGTATACATATACAGGAGACAAGTCCAGATCACTGTGAAGTAGATTGGGTGCAATGGGAATTGGTCAGGATCATCAAAGTCAGAAAGAGAAAGAAAAATTGATGTGACATCAAAGGATGAGTGAATTGATTAAATTTTAAATATTGTACCTTGCTTTCCTTTCTCCAAAGTTAAAATATTAGTCAAAGGAGTTGGTAAATCTGAAATTCCAATTTTCTTTTCATAATAAGAGTTTAGAATTTTAATTAACTTGTCTATATTTAAATGATAAAAGAAGATGCAAAATGAGCAGCTGCTAATTATTTTCTTACAAAGTTTTTATACGTAATAGATAGAGGAATGACAGGCAGCTTCCTAGTGTGCACATCCTGGCCCATATGGGAACTCCAGTATATGTCCTGCAACATAGAGAAAGTATCATCAGCTGCTCTAGGTCGAGCTCCAGGTTTCAGAGCTTGAAGAGGAGCTGGTGTCACTGCGGTGCACCTGTGAAATTGAAAGCTTCTTGTGCGGTATTTTGATTCATGACATAGAGTAAGCAGGGAGTGAGGGAATGTGGTCATCAGGCAGTCCAATAAATAAATAGCGCAGGAGTCCGCTGCGTGCATCATACTTTCCAATCAATATTCAGAACTGAATACTCATGAATGTGATGGCTCCCATATGGAATGCAGCCAGAACCAAGCCCATACCATCACAATTACAGTAAAAAGAGATTCAATAGTTAAGGAATTTCTGTCACCTCAGTCATGAGCCTAGGATGGCGCATTGCCTCCCTGGTGTCAAGTATCAAAGTAATCATTAACCAGCTGCAGAGCAACCTGAAGGGGTAAAGTGAACAATCAATGTTCCACATCAAGACCAAAATCAAAGGTCGAAAATAGATATGCCCCTGCAGTCAGAATTTGGGAGCTATGTTGGAAATTAGCTAGCAGGATCTCAAAAGTAGTTATCTCCAGATTGCTCCCAGTACCACATACAAGTGCTTATGAAAGTAGAAGGATAGAACTAATGAACATATGTCTGAAGCTTTAGTTCAGGGTGGTGGAGGGTTTTAGATTCTTGGGTCATTGGGGAGAGTTCTGAGGGAAATGGAAACTGTACAGGCTGTCTGAATTGCACCTAAACATGCACCAGTTTCCTTGCTGGGTGTTTGCTTGTACTATTGGGTAGCATTTAAACTATCTTGGCAAAGTTTTAGGAACCAGGAGACAAAAGCAGAGAGAGATACCAAAGTTAAAAAGAAAATTGGTAGAGATAGATAGTACAAGAGTAGGAAATCATTTTTTTTATTTAAAAATTAGGTGGGTTCAGCCTAAGAGGAAAAGTAATAAAGTCTAAATTAGAGTTACAGTGTATATTTGTGAATGCATGGATAGGAGTCAGTGAGGTTGCTTGTAGATGCAGGAAGTCATGCAGAAATATGATGTTGTAGTGATGACAGAGATTTGACTCAAAACTAGGACAGAACTGGATATTAACTATTCCTGGATACCAGGTGTTTAGGAGAAGTGTAGCTGATGTGGTGGCAATATTCATTTGAGGGGAACGTTTGAAAACTGGAGAAAGTCCAGGAGATACAGGGACAAAATTTACTTGGTTAGAGCGAAGGAACAAAAAGGTGTAATTACTTCAAGAGGTGTGGTCTCTCGGTTGCCAATCAATGACAAAGATGCAGAGAAATGAATTTACAATGAAACTGCAGAGAAGTGTAAGAATTAGGAGTAGCGCTTAATGGGGGACTTTAATAATCCAAATTTAGATTGCAGTTGTGTAAAGGGCAGAGAGGAGAAAAATTCCCCAGTAGTATGTCTGAAAGGAGGCAAAACTAGGCCTGGATCTCAGGCATGAGATGGGCCAAATAGATAAGGTGCCCATAGGGAACATTTAGGGAACAGTAATTATTAGATCATGGAAAATAACAAGGAATAATTTAGAGACAAAACAATTAACTGGGGTAACACGAATTTCAGTGCAGTAGGAATTAACTTTGCGCAGATAAATTGGAATTAAAGATTAGTTGGCAAAACTTTAACTGAACAATTGGCTACCTTTTAAAGAAAGGTTTGTTTGAACACAATTCATGTATATTCCCACAAAGGGAAGAGGTAGGACAAAGAAATCCAGAGGACATTTGAAGATGAAAGAAATAATGATTATGAAAAAGAAATGATGTGTTGACTATAGATGTCTTACAATAATACAGTTGAGAACCAGACTGGAAATAGATGGCTCAGAGGAGAATCTCAAAAGCATATAATAGAAGCAAAGAGACAAGAGGTTAACATTAGACATAAAAAGGTTCAAAAAACCTTCTTTCGGCATGCAAATAATCAAAGGGTGCTAAGAGGAGGAGTGTGTCCATTTAGGGCCAGAAAGGGGATTTATACATTGAAGCAGGATGCCTGGGTGAGGTATGAAAAGAGCAACTGGCATCTGCCTTTACTAAGGAAAAAGATGCTACACAAGTCAGTGTGAAAGAGAAGGTAGTTCAGAAGCTTGAGAAGTTTAGAATCAAGAAGGAGAAGTATTGGTGGTACCAGAGGACTGAAGACTTGTAGATGTTATACTCCTGTTCAAAACAAAGAATAACGATGCAGGCCAGTCAGTTCAATTTGGTCAAACTTTTAAAAATGGTGATTGAGGACAAAATTAATAGTCGCTTGCACAAATAGGCATTTATTAAAGACAGCTCGAGTAAAGTTGTGAAAGAGAAATCATGTTTAACAAAGATAAAAGGTACTGCAGATGCTGGAGAATCTGAGATAACAAGGTGTGGGGCTGGATGAACACAGCAGGCCAAGCAGCATCATAGGAGCAGGAAAGCTTGACGTTTCGGGCCTAGACCCTTCATCAGAAATGTTCATCCAGCCCCACACCTTGTTATCTCATGTTTACCTAAGTTGCTTTGGTTCTTAGATGAGGTAAAGACAAGACTGATGAAGTGGATGTTATGTTTGCAATGCAGTGTGATGCCATCAGTGTGGGTTCAAATCTCTTACTAGCTGAGGTTATCATGAAGGTTCCACTTTCTCAAACTTTCCCCTCATCTGAGGCATGGTGACCCTGAGGCTAAACCATCACCAATCATCTCTCACTCTAATGAGAAAGCAGGCATACAGTTCTCTTGGACTGTGGTCACTTTAATTTGCATGGATTTCCAAAACATATTTGGTGAAATGCCACCCGACAGACTTGAGCAAAATCAGAGCTCATGAATGAAAGGACATTAAGAACACGGATATATATAAACAGCTGACAGCTGAATGAGAAGAAACAAAGAGTAGCAGTGAATAGTTTTTTTGAACTGGAGGAATGTTTTGTACTGGAGTTAGGACCCTTGCTATTCCTCACATATATTAATCACCTAGACCTTGGTATACAGGACATCATTTCAAAATCTGCACTTACACAAAACTTAGAAGCACTGTGAACAATAAAGGTGATAATAGGGAACTTCATATGAACATGATCACATTTGTGGAATGGGCAGGACGTATTTGTGGAATGGGCAGACAAGTATCAGATGAAATTTAATTTAAAGAAGTGTAAAATGCATTCAAAGACTTAATACAAAATAAGGTATGCTTCTGAGGGGAGTCCAGGAGCAGAGGGATCTGGGTGTATGTCTACATTTATCATTAAAGCTTCCAGACAGGTTGAGAGAGTGGTTAGTTAAGAAAATGACATACTGGCTTTAGGAGTATAGGCCGCACAAGCAAGGATATTTATGCTAAGCTGGTATAAAACATAAGATCACAGATTAGTTACACTTTGGAGAGTCAAACTAGGGGTAGCACTTACATAGTAAATAGTAAGGTCCTGAGGAGTGTTGTGGAACAGAGCGACCAAGAGTATAAGTATATAATTTGTTGAAAGCGATATCACAGGTCGACGGGGTGGTGAAGAAGGCATTTGGCATGCTGGCCTTTGTCGGTCGAGGCATTGAGTATAAGAGTTGGAATATTACATTACAGTTGTATAAATTGTTGGTCAGGCTGCACTTGGAGTATTGTGTACCGTTTTGATCACCCTGTTGTAGAGAAGACATAATTAAACTTGAAAGTGTGCAAGACAGATTTACAAGGATATTGCCAGTACTAGTAGGCCTGAGTTATAGGGAGAGGTTGGCCAGGGTAGGACTTTAGTTCCTTTGAAAGCAGGAGGTTGAACGTAGAACATAGAACAGTACAGCACAGTACAGACCCTTCGGCCCATGATGTTGTGCCGACCTATTATCCTACTAAGATCAATCTACTCCACATTTTACTATCCTCCATTTGCCTATCCAAGAGTCGTTTAAGAGTCTGTAAAGTATCTGACTCCATTACCACTGCTGGCAGTGCATTCCACACGGTCTCCACTCTCTGTGTGAAGAACCTACCTCTGACATCTCCCCTATACCTTCCCCCATCACCTTAAAATTATGCCCCCTCATAATAGTCATTGAGGGGTGACCTTATTGAGGTGAATAAAATCATGAGGGGCATAGATAGAATGACTGCATATAGTCTTTTCCCAAGGACGGAGAATTGTAAATGAGAGGGTGAAGATTAAAGAAGGACCTGAGGGGCAATGCAGAGAGTGGTGCGTATATGGAATGGGCTGCCAGAGAAAGAGATTGTGGCAAGTACAATAGCAACATTTAAGAAAACATTTGGAGAAGTACCTGGATGGGAAGGGTTTGGAGGGATATGGACCAAATGCGGGCAATTTGAACTAGCCGAGTGGGCACCATGGTCAGCATGGACCAGTTTGGGCCAAAGGGCCTGTTTCCATGCTGTATTGCTCTATGACTCTACTCTATGACTCTATCAGCCTCAAATCATGCATCCAGTTCAGGACACTGCACTTTTAGGGAGAATATAAAGGCAGTAGAGAGGATGAGGAACTTAGAATCATAGAATCCTAGAATCCTTTCAGTGTGGAAACAGGCCGTTCGGCCCAGCAAGTCCTCACCGACCCTCAGAGCATCCCACCCAGACCCAAGCCCCATAACCCACCTAATCTACACATCCCTGAACGCTACGTGCAATTTTTCATGGCCAATCCACCTACACTGCACATCTTTGGACTTCAGTTCCAGAAAAATGTTAGAAGTAAATTGGAACTCTTCTCCTTGGAGAAGAGATGGTTGGGTGGGAGTTGGCGCGAGATGCGCAACATCATGAGGTTGGCAGACAAAGTAGATGGAGAGAAATCATTTCCATTGGTGAACGAAGCAACGGCTACATGAGGAAATTTTTTTTCATGCAGTGGGTAGTTAGGATCCTGAATGCAAGACGTCTGGTGGAGGAAGACTTACTTGAAACTTTCAAAAGGAAAGTGGATCATTATCTCAAAAGGAAAAAATAAACAGGGCTACAGTTAAAAGGTAGGGAATGGCACTCAGTTAATTCCTCTTTCAGGCAAACAGAAAGACAATGAATTAACTGGCTTCTTTCTGCTGTAATCATTCTGTGACTCAACAGTTAAATCAACAATTATAGTTAATGTGTTCAAAACTCTCACAAAATCTAATATAAATAGTAAAATATCACCACCTTGCAAAATTGCACAGGTATATTATTTGGAAAGCTGCTGTGTTTTAGTAGTTAAAACAGCTGTGAAGTCATGTTACGGTCATTCTGTCATTAGTTTTTATATGACACGATGAGAAACTAGATGTAAAATGATGTGCATTTTATTTCATACCTACATCAACTGTTTATAATGTAGTCTGGGAGAAACCAGACACAATGAAGTTCCTGTTCAACTTTTCCAATTTTCATTCCTTGATCTTCATCCTCTGAAGGCAATAAAGCATTGCGTCACAAGCCTTGCCAGAGTAAGCATTCCTCATGAATGAGCCATGCCTTCCTGACTAGTGTTATTTTAATGTAGGTTACTGATCTTAAATAAGTGGGAACATGAAGGAGATCAGTGGGTGATCCGTCTACAATTGAGCATGGTCCTATTCTTACTCCAGTGTTCTCAAATATACAAATTTTATTTTAATTTAATATCCACTATTGTCACGTGTATTCAATATAACATACAGAGAAATGTGTGTACCATCGCTGCATACAGGCAGCGTTAACTTAGAATAAAATAAAAGAAGAGAACTTAAAGAGAGTCCAACTTTTCCTTCTCCACTGCTTCAGCATGCTGCTGCCAGAATCCCGCTCCGGGCTTACCAGCCCGGAGCCCATATCGCTACCAGAGGCCCACTCCGAGCTTACCAGCCCACACCAAATCGCTGCCAGGGACCCACTCCGGGCTTCTCAGCCCACATCATATTGCCACCAGAGCCTCACTCCACACGGAAGTGAGAGTGCTGTTCCACGCTTCACAGGCCGACCGACTGACTGACTCTGTAGCCATGCTGTCTCTGAAGATACCACTGTGACTCTGGAGCCCATCGAAGCTGCCTCCTGCTAAAGAGCTCCCTTCATCAGGTAGGTTTGAGAAAAAATAGAAGGGAAAGAGGGAAAAAGAAAAAGGAAATAGAAAAGTACGGACTAAGAGGATAAGCTAGGGCACAGGAGCCCAAATGCTGCCTACTTTGCTGCCAACATTTTGATTAATAAAGCAAGATGTTGCTGCACAGTGATTAAAAAAACAGAATTTTGATTAATGTTTCCTCATTCCAGGGCATTTAATGCCAATTGAATACCACCATATGGTTGAAATTAAGTAAATAAAGTATTCGATCCAACTCTATATCTAAGCTGATATCGAGCACTGATATGGTGTATATGTATTACGCAAGGCATCATTTAAGTGCCCATCCTGTTCCAATTTTCGCAAGCCTGAGGAGGATATTGCAAGGTTGTTATGTAAAATCAACCAACCAATTCAGTTATTAAAAACTGAGCAGATTTCACACTTGAACATAATCAGATCAAACAGCTCTGTATTTCACAGAATGTTTTGAAAGATCAATTGTATAGATGGTCATTATTTCAAATATTGAAAATTTTTGTTCTCCTTTTTCACTGAAATATTTTTCAATTTTGAATTTTCATTACACAATGGCTTTCAAGAATCATTTCATGTCAAACTCTTCTACTTGTTTATGACTCTTCGGAATCAGTAAGGAGAGATCCCAGCCAGAGTGAGATACAGCCTGAGTGAATAGATAGTTCAGAGGAATTTGGAGGCAACGTGGGAATTCGGTACAGAAGGAAAAAGGTGCTTTTTTAGATCATAGTTTGTAAAATTTTTTAGCAGGATAAATTGCAGCCCAGGATCAGGTGGCCAGCACAAAAAGTGACATCACAGGTAAACTGTAAGTTCATTGGTTGGTGACAGCTATTAATTTGACTATTATAGGTTACTTTCAGATTGGAGGTAATTAGGGGAAATACTTACAGGTTACAAACTAAAAGACCAGATTTTTTAAATCACATTACGTTCTAAGTAACTAAAATAGAGATACCAGACCAGGGAATGTGTTCAGAACATAAGAACATAAAAACTAGGAGCAGGAGTAGGCCGTCCAGCCCTTTGAGCCTGCTCCGCCATTCAATAAGATCATGGCTGATCTTTTTGTGGATTCAGATCCACTTACCCATGCTCTCACCGTATCCCTTAATTCCTTTATTGTTCAAAAAAAATCTACCTTAGCTTTAAAAACATTTACTTAAGTAGCGTCAACTACTTCACTGGGCAAGGAATTCCATAGATTAACAACACTCTGTGTGAAGAAGTTCCTTCTCAATTCAGTCCTAAATCTGCTCCCTCTAATCTTGTGGCTATGCCCTCTTGTCCTAGCTTCACCTGCCAGTGGAAACATCCTCTCTACTTCTATGTTATCTATTCCCTTCATAATTTTATATGTTTCTATAAAATCCCCCCTCAATCTTCTGAATTCCAATGAATATAATCCCAATCTACTCAGTCTCTCCTCATAAGCCAACCCCCTCAACTCCGGAATCAACCTAGTGAACCTCGTCTGCATCGCCTCCAGTGCCAGTATATCCTTTTTCAAGTAAGGAGACCAAAACTGCACACAGTACTCCAGGTGTGGCCTCACCAGCACCTTGTACAGCTGCAACATAACCTCTCTGCTTTTAAACTCAATCCCTTTAGCAATGAAGGACAAAATTCCATTTGCCTTCCTAATTACTTGTTGTACCTGCAGACCAACCTTCTGTGATTCATGCGCAAGGACACCCAGGTCCCTCTGCATAGCAGCATGCTGCAACTTTTTACCATTCAAGTAATAATCCTTTTTACTATTAGTCCTACCAAAATGTATGACTTCACATTTATTTATATTGTATTCCATCTGCCAGACCTTTGCCCACTCACTCAATGTATCTGTGTTCCTCTGTAAGTTTTCACAGTCCTCTGCACACTGTGCTCTGCCACTCATCTTAGTGTCATCTGCAAACTTTGAGACACTACACGTGGTCCCCAACTCCAAATCATCTATATAAATTGTGAATAATTGTGGTCCCAACACCGATCCCTGAGGCACACCACTAGTCACTGTTTGCCAGCCAAAATAGCACTCATTTATCCCCACTCTTTGCTTCCTGTTAGTCAACCAATCCTCTATCCATGCTAATACTTTACCCCTAACGCCATGCATCCTTATCTTATGCAGCAGCCTCTTGCGCGGCACCTTGTTGAAGGCCTTTTGGAAATCCAGGTACACCACATCCACTGGGTCCCCATTGTCCACCTTTTTCGTAATATCTTCATAGAATTCCAAAAGATTTGTCAAGCATGACCTGCCCTTCATGACCCCATGCTGCGTCTGCCCAACGGGACAATTTCTATCGAGATGCCTTGCTATTTCTTCCTTGATAATAGACTCAAGCATCTTCCTCACTACAGAGGTTAAGCTAACTAGTCTATAATTCCCCATCTTTTGTCTACCTCCTTTTTTAAACAGTGGCATCACATTTGCTGTTTTCCAATCTGCTGGGACTGCCCCAGAGTCCAGCAAATTTTGGAAAATTACCGCCAGTGCACCTGCTATTTCTCCTGCCATCTCTTTTACTACCCTGGGATGCATTCCATCAGGGCCAGGAGACTTATCAATCCTTAGCTCCATTAGCTTGTCCAACACTGCCTCTTCTGTAATAATGATTGTTTCCAGGTCCTCACCTACCTTCGTCTCTTTGTCAATTACTGGCATGTTATTAGTGTCCTCCACTGTGAAGACTGATACAAAATACCTGTTCAATGCCTTGGCCATTTCATCATATCCCATAACTAAATTTCCCTTCTCATCTTCTAAAGGGCCAACATTTACTTTAGCCACTCTTTTTCGTTTTATATATTTATAGAAACTTTTGCTATCTGTCTTTGTATTCTGTGCTAGTTTTTTCTCATGTTCTATCTTACTTTTCTTTATAGCTCTTTTTGTGGCTTTCTGTTGACCTTTTAAAGTTTTTCCAATCTTCCAGTTTCATGCTGTTTTTGGCCACTTTGTATGCCTTCTCTTTCAATTTGATAGCCTGCCTTATTTCCTTAGACACCCATGGCGGATTACCCCTTTTCTTACAATACTTCCTTTTCACAGGAATATACTTTTGCTGAGCACTTTGAAAAATTGCGGTGAAAGTCCTCCACTGCTCGTCAACTGTCCCACCATAAAATCTTTGTTTCCAGTCTACTTTAGCCAAGTCCTTCCTCATTCTATTGTGGCCCCCCTTGTTCAAGCATAGGACCCTGGTTTTGGATTTTATCTTCACATTGTCCATCTGTATTCTAAATTCAACCATACTGTGATCACTCCTTCCAAGAGGATCCCTAACTATGTGGTCATTAATTATTCCTGTCTCATTACACAGGACCAGATCTACGATAGCTTGCTCCCTCGTCAGTTCCATTACATACTGTTCAAGAAAACTATCACGTATACACTCAACGAACTCCTCCTCAAGGCTACCCTGACTGAGCTGGTCCGACCAATCTACATGTAGATTAAAATCCCCCATGATAATTGCCGTACCATTATTACAGGCATTAGTTATCTCTTCGTTTGTTGCCCGCCCCAAGTGATGTTATTATTTGGTGGCCTAAAGACTACGCCTATCAGTGACTTTTTCCTCTTAGAATTTCTAATTTCCACCCAACTTGATTCAACCTCATTCTCCATAGAACCTATAACATCTCTCAGTACCGCCCTGATGTCATCCTTGAATATCAGAGCTACACCACCTCCCTTACTTTCCTGTCTGTCCTTCCGAATAGTCTGGTACCCCTGGATATTTAACTCCCAGTCATGACCATCCTGTAACCATGTCTCAAGAGGGTTGAGGCTTTGGCCGTTGCCCAAATATCTTCCCGACGGCCCCCTTGTCCTCGCTGTGGCCTCTCCCTGTGCTGCTGCAAGTGAAGGCCGCTGACACTCGAGGTAAGCCCTTTAAGAGGACTCCATCATGTGGATCTGGTAGACCCCATTGTGGTTCATAGTGACCACATCTGTAGCAAGTGTTGGTTGTTTGGGGAGCTCCACCTCAGAGTTAATAAACTGGAGTCTGAGCTTCGAACACTGCGACACATCAGGGAGGGCAAGAGTTATCTGGATACTAAATTTCAGGAGGAAGTCACACCCCTTAGATTAACTACCCCACATTTAGTCAGTGGTCAGTGACAGGAGGATGTGACTACAAGTGAGGCAGGTAGAAAGATCCAGGAAGATATGCTGAAGGAACCTCAGCCCTTGAGTTTGTCTAACAGGGTTTGGGATTCTTGTTTCCTGTGTGGATGCGAGTGGAGAGCTATTCAAGAGGGGGGAGGAAAGAGAAATGTGCTTGTACTCAGGAGCAGTATAGTCAGGGGAATGGACGTTGTTGTCTATGGCCAGAATTGAGAGTCCTGGAGTCTATATTGGTTGACTGGTGCCTGGGTTCAGGACATCTCATCTGGGCTGCAGAGGAACTTGGAATTGGAGGGGATAGATCCAATTGCTTTGATCCATGTAGGTACCAACGGAACAAGTAGGAAGAGGAAAGATGTACTGCTGAGAGAATATGTACAACTACAGGCTAAATGAAAAAGCAGAAGCAAAGCAGTAATAATTTCTGGCTACTATCAGAGCTGCAAGACAACAGGGTCAACAAGATTAAAGAGAAAAACACGTAGCTCAGAAGTCGTTTGGAAGAAACAGGTTCAAATTTATTGGACATTGGCACCAGTACTGATGGGACAGGCTCCATCTGAATCATGCTGGGACTAGAGCCCGAGCAAATCACACAAGTCGGACTGTAGGTAGAGTTTTAAATTAAATAGTTGTTGAGGAAGAGGTGTTGAACTCCCATAGAAAATTATGGAAGAGTGGGGAGAGGTTCGGCTGAGGCAAAGTTTCCAGAACAAGTGATAAGACAGAGAGAACAGAATTCAACTTGAGGCACAACAGAAGGGGAGACAGCTATGAGTGGGGGTTTGTGTGGTGGGGGTTGGGGAGAGCAGTCCTTGCAGGACAGAAGGTGTTATACTGAAATGCTAGCAATACATGAAATGAGGTAGAGGAGCAGATTGAAATTGGCAAGTATTCTGTTGTGGATATCACACAGACGTGGCTGCAAGGGATCAGGGCTGGGAACTAAATACCCAAGGATACATGTCCTATCGAAAGGATGGGCAGATGAGCATAGGTGCAGGGCTGCCTTGTTAGGAAGGAAAGAAATCAACATCTGTAATAAGAAGTGATACAGAGTCAGAAGGTGTAGAATCTGTGTGGGTAGGGATGAGGAACTGCAAAGGAAGAAAGACCCGAATGACATTTGTGTACAGGCCTTCTAGCAGTATTCAGGATGTGGGGGAAAAGATTAAACTGGTGACAAATGGCATGTCTGAAAGGCACTATTACAATAATCATACGGGGACTTCAATATACGTGAACTAGGAAAATCAGGTTGGTAGTGGATCCCAAGAAAAGGAATTTGTAGAACGTCCAAGAGATTATTTTTTGGAGCAGCTTGTAGCAGATCCCACTGGACAATTCTGGATTTGGTGATATGTAGTGAGGCAAATTTGATTAGGGAGCCCCTAGTGGACAGAGATCATAATATGGTAGAATTCACCCTGCAGTGTGAGAAGGAAAACATTGAAACAGTGTTATAATTGAGTAAAGGTGATGACTAAGACGTAAAGGAGGAACTGACCAGAGTTGATTGGAAAGGGAGCCTAGCAGGGAAGATGGTGGAGCAGCAATGGCAGGGGTTTCGGGGGTTAATTTGGGAGGCACAGCAGAAATTCATCACAAGGAAGAAGAAACATATGAAGGGTAGGATGAGGCAACCATGGCTGACAAGGGAAATCAGGGACAGCATTAAAGCAAAACAAAAAGCATACAATGTGATGTAGATTATTGGGAAGCCAGCAGATTGAGAAACCTTTAAAAACCAGCAGAGGATAACTTGAAAAGCAATCAGTGGAGACAAGATGAAATATGAGTAAGCTAGCTAGTAATATGACAAAAAATGCCAGAGTTTTTTTAAGATAGTCTTGAGGACTCTGGGTATGTACTCGATCAAGTTTTGAAGGATGAGGGGGTATCTCATTAAAACTTAAAGAATACTGAGACGCCTGGATAAAATGGACATGCAGAAGATGTTTCCACTGGTAGGAAAGACTGGGACCTGAGAGCACAGCCTCTGAGTGAAGAGATTATCCTTTAAAACTGAGATAAGGAGGAATTTCTTCAGCCAGAGGCTGGACAATCTGTGTAACTCATTGCTGCAGGGGTGTTGTGGGGACAAGTCATTGACTGGATTTAAGACAGAGATGGATAGGTTCTTGATTGGCAAAGGGAACAAGGGTTACAGGGGAAGGCGGGAGAACTGAGGGTTGAGAAATATATCAGCCATGATTCAATGGTGGATCAGACTCATAGGGCAGAATGGCCTAATTTTGCTCCTAAATCTTCTGGTCTTATCTTCCATTAATGGGCAAGTCCCTTAAGAATTGAGGCCACTATCTGTACTCACATAAAAACAAAAACAGAAACTCAGCATGTCTGGCAGCATCTGTGGAGAGAAAACAAAATTAACATTTGGAGTCAGTGACCCTTCTGCCAAATGAGAACAGATGTTGTCAAATCCGCTGAGCTTCTCCAACAATTTCTGTTTTTGTGTCTTTCGGTTGTCCTGCATTCACTGTTCTTTGTTTTATTTCAGTATCTTTCTTGTTTGCTATGCAACATATGATGTAGCATGTTTGGCTTTTAACGGCTATTTCTAAATTATAGTGATTCAAGTGGTAAAGAATGAATTCTATGTCAGCATGTACTTTTCCAATTTAAAAAGAGGAGAAATAAATCACCACTTGTTGTTTTAAAGGCTAAACCTCTTAGTCAGACTTGTTTAAGATTAAAAGTAATTTATCAGACTAGAAGAGACAGCAAAATATTTATAAGATTGTCTTCACCTTTGATGATTAAACAATATTTTGAACAGCCAAAAAAATCAAAACACTATCTTTTCATTACAACTTGGCAAACAATTAATTAATAGCTTGAAGTTGTGAACTTTCTTTGACATATTTCTCTAACCACAGCTTGAAACTTCAGCTCTTTCAAACTTGATTTAAACATCCACAGCATTGCCCATCACTAACAGACTGATTGCTGCCTTTTCTTTGAAACTCAGCAGAAACTATGTTCATATCTTATCCATACTAGCTAGTGACTTTCATTTTTAGAATGCTTTTTTTAAGTAGTACTCTATCAAATGCCATTGGAACTGAGGGTAAATTATACCATTTGACTTTCCACTGACAATTTGATATCCTATTCCGCCAAAAAAAAAGCTATTCCTTCGAAAGATATAGTATGTCTTGCATATATGGGAAACCTTCAGTTTGTTCTTGTTTTCATTCAATTAATTTTGTATCCAATACATCACAAGGTCTAATTATACATTCAGCATTAAGAGCCAGCTCTTGCAGCGCAATGGTAGTGTGTCTGCCTCTAAACCAAAAGCTCTGGGTTCAAGACCCACCAGCTTTGGGATGTGTCAAAAATTGACCTGAACATGTTGATTTGAAAAGGTTTACTATCAGTTTTGCATGATATTAATCTTCTAAGGAGACCACTCTCAAAAAGTGATGGCCGCTACTTTGCATGTGTTACTTTGGTAGGCCGCAGGCCTTGTTGGGGAGCTGCCTTGCCAGGTCGGACATGAACCAGACAGGGAGGAGAAAGACTCAAGGAAGAGTTCCGTAATATGTCAGCTGAAGAGTCAGATATAGCCTTCATAACTTTAATGAGATTGACACTTTCTGCACCAACAGCTTATTGTCCTGTAGAGGCAGTGAACAATCCCCATTGTGACAGTTGTAAATTTCTTTTGCCAAACTAACTAATGTATCATACTTAAACTGTTGCTTTTTAACAAACTCAACAATACTATGTGAAGGAGTTAAAAGGTACTGCAGATGCTGGAGAATCCGAGATAACAAGGTGTGGAGCTGGATGAACGCAGCAGGCCAAGCAGCATCATAGGAGCAGGAAAGCTTGACGTTTCGGGCCTAGACCCTTCATCAGAAAATCATTTTCTTTGAAAGAAAATTGCTTACAAATGGTGCCTATAGTAGATAACTGTGATCGTCAACCCCCAGAATCAACACTTTATTTTCTGCCTAACAGCCAATATTCTATATATGCAGATATGTCAAGACTTAGTCTGAGTTTTTAATTTTTTGACAATCCATTTTGATATGGCACTTTACCAAATGCCTTCTGGAAATCCAAATACAGTACTTATATATCTACCTGTTCTCTCTATCCACAGCACATGTTGCTCCTTCAAAGAAGTAAATTAGAAAGGGTTCAAAAAAGATTTACAAGGATGTTGCCAGGGTTGGAGAGTTTGAGCTATAGGGAGATGCTGAATAGCCTGGCGCTATTTTCCCTGGAGCAGAGGATGAGGGGTGACTTTATAGAGATTTATAAAATCATGAGGGAGCATAGATCATGTGAATAGACAAGGTCTTTTCTGTGGGGTGGGGGAGTCCAAAACTAGAAGGCTTAGATTTAAGGTGAGAGGCGAGAGATATAAAAGGGACCTAAGGAGCAACTTTTTCACACAGAAGGTGGTGTGTGTATGGAATGAGCTGCCAGAAGTGGAGGAGGCTGGTACAATTACAACATTTAAAAGACATCTGGATGAGTATATGAATAGGAGTGGTTTAGAGGGATATGGGCTAAATGCTGGCAAATGGCACTGGATTTACATAGGATATCTGGTCGGCATGGTTGCATTGGACTGAAGGGTCCGTTTTTGTGCTGTACAGCTCTATGACTCTATAGGTCTATAACTTAGTTAAACACTATTTCCTCTTCACAAAACCATGCTGATTTTCTCAAGTACCGCAACATTTGTGGTATGCAGCTATAGACTTTTAAATGCTCATTTCTAACAATTTTCCTATGATAAACATCAAGTTGACAGACTATAGTTTCCTGCTTCCTACCTTCCACCTTTCCTGAATAGACACCTTATCTTTCTTTCTTTCCAGTTGATGAAACCATTACTAGGAAATTTGGAAAATCTGCACCGATACATCTGCCACCTCATTTGCCAACTCGCTTCAGGCTATGGGATGAGGTCTATCTGAATGCAAAAGCTTGTCAACTTGGAGTTCCATCAGTTTGCTAATTACAACTTCTCTGGGATTGTAATTTTACCAAGTTCCTCTCTCCCTTACAGCTCCTGGATGACAGCTCTTACTGTATGGGTGATTTGGTTTTATAGTGAAGACAGAAATAAAACATTTGTTCATTTCACCCACTATTTCCTTAGTGTCTTGTATTAACTTACTCTGACGCTCTCGAGGATCAACACTCACTTTTCTGATGCTTTTCCTTTTTCACGGCTGGCTGGTGACGGGATTAATTCCTGCACTGGCTGTGGTTAATGAAGTCCCGCTTTCTCACCCTTGCCCTGGCCTGAGGCATGGTGACCCTCAGGTTAAACTCAACTCCAGTCATCTCTATCGAATGAGACAGTAGCCTGATAGTGCTCTGGGATTACGATGACTTTACATTGATCTGTGGAAATTCTTGCTGTTGTTTTTACAATTGTCACTTGATTCTTCATATAATCCAATTTCTTCATCTTGATTAGTTTTTGGAGCATTCTCTATTTTGTTTTAAAATATATATTCTGACCAATCATCTGACCAGCTGCCACTTTTTGTGCAGTTACATCCTTTTTTTTTTAACTTTAACTCCTTTGACTTCTTTTGTTAACCGCAAGTGGTGGGCCCTCCCTTTAGAATTATTCCTTACAGTAGCAATGTGTTTATGCTGAAATATTCCCTTGAATATCTGCCTGTTGTGTCTCAATTGATCTATCCCCTAGCCTAGTATAGCAGTTCATGTCAGCCAACTTAGATTTCATGCTCACACAGTTGTTGAAAGTTTTTAAGCTTAAAATATTAGTTTTAGACCCAATACTTTAGCTTCCAAACTTGGTGCCAAATTTGATTATATTGTGAGTATTGTCTATAATCTGAGATCTTGAATGACTCTTGCCACATTACACAATACCAGTGTAATATAACCTGCTCTCTGGTCAGTTCCAGATTGTGCTGCTCTAAGAAACTTGCCTGAAAGCATTCTATGAACTGTCCATCAGACAACTACTGCTAGTAAACTGTTTTTCAGTCCATATACAGAGTGAAGCCATCCATGAGGATTACCATGACAGGCCAGACCATATAAATTCAGAACAGAACAGGACAACAGTGCTTCAGTGGAGGCTAGACAGCACTGAAGATGTCACCTAGAAGGGGGATGAAATGTTTGCACGAAAACTAGTCAGCTTGGTGAACCAACTAACCAACAAACCAACAAATCCAGCCACAAAAACAGAAGTAGCTGGAACAGCTCAGCAGGTCTGGCAGCATCTGTGAAGGAAAAAACAGAGTTAATGTTTCGGGCCCGCTGACCCTTCCTCAGAACTGATGGTGCCTGGGAAAATTTCAGTTTATATGCAGAAAAAAGGGGATGGGATGGGGTATGGAGTAAACAATGGGATAGAGTCCAAAGAGAGAGAAGAGCAGTTGTACAGACAAAGAGTTGATAACGATCAGGCTGGGAGGGCGAATAGTTGTTAATAGGGGTTGTGTGATAACAGGCTATGTGATAACAAGGCCTGGTGTGTGGGGTAGGGGGCTGGGACATGGAAGAGTTTAGGCCCTAGAAGTATTGAACTCCAGCCACAAACTAAGCTACAGATCTTCGCTAAAACATTAGACGACCTTTCCTTTTTCATAAGCATCTAGTATTTCTTCTTGTAAATTTATCCTACTTTGTGCTTGTTGTTAGGTAGCCTGTTTTGTCTTTGTGTTGTAATTTCATTGATTTGAATTTTTAAAAAATAGAATGCACTTAAATTTTCCTGAGATATGATTTGTAATCTATAGGTTAGCTTGCCTAATAAGTAAAAAGAAATAAATGTCCATGGTGCTTTGTAATATACTGCTTGCAACATTGCTTTAAATTAACTCAGTAAAGAAGTAAAAAAAGTTAAATGTTGTACTGCATTCCTTGGTGGATTGTTTTTCATGCAGCTGGAGGTGGCATACACTTTAATTACGTGGCTGAAATCCGAATATTCTCTAAGTGATTTTTTTTCCCCCAAACATCCTCATTTATACCTCTTCAGGATGCAGTTGAATGAGTATTTATAGTTCTCCAGTACCCTGTTCAAATAGCCACTCATCAAATACAGTCCTTAAAAATGTGCTTCAGTGGAGTAGTCAACTATTCTGTCCTCATCTGTGAAGCACTTCCAGCTGAAAGTTCCCAAAGTACAGATTAACACCAAACAACACTGTTTGGTTTTTCTCCTTTCCAATTCAGAGACCTGAAGATCAATCTGAATTGGTAACCTCAGCCAAGGCAGTTCACCACAGGGTCGTAATCAATCTGAGACCCTACTGTTCTATGTGGATCTCTATGGAACATCTTTTCATCAGAGTATTACAGAAATGTGCTAGAAATGACACCTCAGCAAGACATATAAATATTGTATCAGTAAAATATTGAAGTTGTGCATAAATTCTATTCTTCCTGGAAGTACTGATTATTCTTTACACTACTTGTTTGTGAATAACAAAACAGGACAATTCAATCACTTGCAAGAACTTTGCTCTCTTGCAATGATAAAGCATATGTTATTTGTTATACTAATCCGGTCAGCAACTCCCAGATTTTGTTGGACCATATTGATCAAGTCTAATGGATTCAGCCAAACCAACATACCGCTATAAAATTAACTTGGAGGACCAGGTTAGTGCTTGGCTTCCATTCATAAAAAGGTAAGGAGATACAACATGTTATCTTGTTTGCAACCACCCCACCACCACCACATCTCCAATACCAACAGGGAGAAAGCTTGTGAAATTTGTTCCTCTCGCTTCATGTCATTCACAAATCTTTGTGTGCCCCACCGTCTCCTGCTACATGGAATTATGAAGAACATCCTTCACAAAAGCAGGTCATTTGGCCTAAATGGCTTAAGCTGATGTTGCTGCTCCATGCAAACATATTTGTTTCATCTATTCCTCTTGTCTCCTCAAAGTAGGACCTGATTTTATTGGTATCAGTTGCTGGCTGGTTTCACTCATGTCAAACTTGGGAGTTTTAACGAACTCTTCACTGGTGCCTCACAGCTGAGCCTGATCCTATCCCCATCTAACAAACTCAAGCACTTTGCAGCAATGGTGATCAAGAGAGGGAACGCTTGCTGATCAGGATTTAAAATAAAGATCCACATGTTAGTATTCACAGTGACTATATTAAACTCTAAATGCCACAGAGAACTGAGTCCTGATGGAATATCTAGAACGTAATTAATAATGTAAGACATTATAAGTGCATTTATACAACTATGCATATTTAAATGACCTTCCATAGCTACAGCAAACACACACAAGCAATGATGCCTGTATTTCTGCTACATAATTAAACTGAAAACATACAATACACTGAAGTTCCTGGGGAACTTAATTCTGGTCTTACTGAGCCTAGTGAAAGCAGTCACAATGATATTTCTGAGGAGTCCTTGACATGTGAGCTTAATTGGTACTTCTATCTCATATGTAGTACATGTAAGAGCTTGTGTTTTACTGTCTCATTGACTTGACTTAAAGATTATTAACCATACATTTCAGAGTCTCTTAGGTCAAGGATGTATGGTAATACCACTACATAAAGGTAACAGGGATATGTAACAATTTTTCAAAGTACTTTGAAATTGTCATACTCCCCAGGCAGTTGTACACATATCATTTTGCTTTCTGTCTCTTGTAAAGCTATTGGGTTTCTATTTGTTAACTTTCTGACTCAAAGCTTTCTTAGTTCTGGACTGCCTTATGGCATTAGGCAAAAAGTGGAACGAAATAATTTCTTTGAACAATAAGTGGTCACCCATAATTTCAGAATAGGGAAGTGCTTTTAAGAATGCTTTGATTGCTATTACTTGAGGTTTTGTAATCTAGAATATATGCCTAAAAATGTGGTGCAAGTAGATTTAGCAGTAACATTTGAAAGAGAATTGTGTAAATGTTGAAAGGAAGACATTTACAAGGCTGTAAGAAAAAAAAGCTGGGAAGTGGGATAAATTAGTAATTCTGCTGAAGAGCTGGCACAAGTATGATGGATTTAAATGATCGACTCGTGTGCTGTAACATTGTAATATTACAAACAAGGGAAATGGGATCTGGTGTATAATGTCCCATATTATCTCCACATAGAGCAATGAGAATATATGATTCGGTTCTGTCATGCAAGTCCTCCTCAATCCCCATCATCTCTGAATCATTCTGGCCTTGTTCTGAAAATAATCCGTCACCAGGAAGCTGGTAAGAGACATACGAACAACACCGGACTAGGGACAAAGGAAAAATGCAGGCATGTTGGGAAAAAAAGCAACAGAGACCGAAGCAAAGGAAGATCTGTAGGGAGCAAGTAGAGGCTCCCTACTTTAAGTATACCCTTAAATAGGTATACTTAACCATCCTTGAGGGAAAGAGGAAAACATGCTATGAGAATTGTACAAAGGCCAAGAAGGGAGGGCAAGGGAATATACTCCATGAAGCGTAACTGCAAGACATAGTAAAACGGTTAGAAAAGGAGTTTATACCTAGCCTGCAGTATCAAGAAGGCATCCAAATTCATTTCAGATTGTAAAAAGGAAACTTTGGCAAAAAAAAAACAAAATCTAACAGTCAGAGGAAATATAAGATTCGAGGACTCTGCAGGACTCAGTAATTAAATTTTAATTTCAGTGGGAAGATGGGTGAAGGCCGTAGTCTGAGAACTTAGTTTAAAAATTGTGCAGAAAGAAGCACCTTTGATTTTGGACCATGAAATGTAAAAAAAAAGTCTATTTTTCCCTGAAAAAAGAAGGAGAAAGCTGCATCTTGGCTGTGGAAGGTGGGAAAACCCAGATTATGCAGGAAACTGCAATTTTGATCATAATAGGTAGAAAAACTGAGTAAGTAACTGAGTAAGTAGTACAGAAAGACAGTATTACAAGGAAAAGATTTAAAACTTTGGAAACAGACGTTAAGAACAGCCATTTTAATTAATTTAAAGCTCTATTGGAAAAAATAATTGCAGTATTGCTGTGGTGCAGAGTTAGAGAACATGGGTAAACAGAAACAATTGCAACTTTGTTATAATATAAAGTTCACAACAATATTTAAAAATAACAGAGTATGAGTTAGAGTCAACATTCAAAAACAGCAGCAATGCCTCAAGATGGGGGACAATAGTTGCTAAACATCTTAATTCATCGCATTCATCTTCAGCCTCCCATCCTACCAAAATTGCCAAACAAGCACCAAACATACCAAGCAATCTAGACATCAGGAAAACGTGGCAAGGAAATCAGAGCAAGCACTGGATGGATTCAACTTGCTGTTTTTTTTCTCCAAACATCCTCCATGTTGGAAACCAGGCATGCTCCATGGGCATGAGCCACATGCAACCCACATCATGAACATGGCATTGGACATGTAACAACCTCTAACAACCCTCATGGCACATTTCAGATCCACCTACAGAATGTTTATGCACTTCAGTTCTGCACCTCTCCTCATATATCAGTCCTGCCATCGCAAGAATCCATTTGGTAAATCTTTGCTGCACTTCCTCTGTAATAAAAACATCCTTCAGAGAGTCATACAGCATGGAAATAGACCCTTCAGTCCGCCAGTCTGTGCAGAACATAATCCCAAACTAAACTAGTCCCACCTCCCTGATCCTGGCCCATATCCCTCCAAGCTGTTCCGATTCACAAATCTATCCAAATGTCTTTTAAATGTTCTAATTGTACTGGCATCCATGACTTTATCAGAAAGTCCATTCCACGTGTGAACCACCCTCAGTGTAAAAAGTCTACCTCTTGTGTCTTTAAATCTTTCTTCTCACTTTAAAACAAGTGTCTTGACATTCTCCATTTTAGGGAAAAGACAACTATCAAATCTGTCAAGACCTCTCATTACTTTATGAACTTCTATTCAGGTCACCTCTCAACCTTCTACACTCCAGTGAAAAACATCCCAGCCTATCCAGTGATTCTTTATAACTCAAGCTTTCCATATCCAGCAACATCCCAACAAATCTCCTCTGAACCCTCTCTAGCTTGATAATATCCTTCCTATAAATAGGCGACCAGGACTAGACACATTATTGCAGAAGAGGCCTCACCAATGTCCTGTAATCCTCAACATAACATCCCAACTCCTACACTCAAAGGACTAAGCAATGAAGGCAAGCATGCCAAATGCCTTTTTTAACCATCATGTGACACAAACTTTAAAGAATTATGTACCTGCACCCCTAGGTCCCCCTGCTCTACAACACCA
Organism: Ginglymostoma cirratum; assembly: GCA_024137785.1. NCBI lineage: Eukaryota > Metazoa > Chordata > Chondrichthyes > Orectolobiformes > Ginglymostomatidae > Ginglymostoma > Ginglymostoma cirratum. The sequence goes on from JAHRHZ010000268.1 coordinate 15,743,935, forward strand.
AACAAGGCCCTAACATTAATTATATCAGCCCTACCCTTGTTTGTTGTACCAAAATGCAATACCACAAGTTTATCCAGATTGAACTCCATCTGCCCATTTTCAGCCCATTGACCCATCTGATCAAGATTCCTTCGTAATCTTAGAAAACCTTCTTCACTGCCTACAATGCCACCAATTCTGGTGTCATCTGCAAAATTATTAACCATGCCTTCTGTATTTTCATTGTAATCATTTATATAAATGACAAACAAAAGATGATCCAGAACCAATCCCTGTAGAACACTGCTGGTCACATGCCTCCAGTCTGAAAAGCAACCCTCCCCATTACTCTCTGTCTCCTGTCATTAAGCCAATTATGTATCCAATTGGCAATCTCACCCTGAATCCCACGTGATCAAACTTTATAAATTAGTCTACCATGCAGAACCTCAGCAAAGGCTTTACAAAAACCCAAATAAATAACAACACAGAGTGGAGCTGGACGAACACAGCAGGCCAGGCTGCATCAGAGGAGCAGGAAACCTGATATTTTGGGTCAGGACCCTTCTTCAAAATGGGTAGGGGAAGGGGGCTCTGAAATAAATAGAGAGAAGGGGTGGGGCTGGAGAAGGTAGGTGGGATGGTGATAGATGAGTGCATGTAGATACTGGGGGGGATTGGTCAGTGAGATGGAAGGGGCAGACAGGTGGGAGATAAGACGGACAGCTCAATGAGGTGGGGATGAGAGGGAAGGTTGGTCATGGAATGAGGCTGAGGGTTGGAGAGATTTTGAAGCTAGTAAAGTCCACATTGAGACCATTGGGTTGTAGGCTTCCAAGGTGGAACATGAGGTGCTGCTCCTCCAGTTTCTGGGAGGTGTCGTTGTGGCAACGGAAGAGGCCCACTTCCTACAGACTAAGGGGGTGGCCATGGGAACCTGCATGGGCCCAAGCTATGCCTGCCTCTTTGTAGGATACATGGAACAGTCCCTCTTCCGCAGCTACACTGGCCCTATCCCCTACCTCTTCCTCCGTTACATCGATGACTGTATCGGCGCCACCTCGTGCTCCCATGAGAAGTTCGAACATTTCATCCACTTCACTAATGCCTTCTACCCCAAACTTAAGTTCACCTGGACCATCTCTGAAACTCTCTCTCCTTCTTGGACCTCTCTGTCTCCACTTCTGGTGACCAACTCGAAACTGATATCTATTTCAAGCCCACTGACTTCCACAGCTACCTAGATTACACCTCCTCTTGCCCACCTTCCTGCAAGAATGCGATCCCCTACTCTCAATTCCTTTGCCTCCACCGTATCTGCTCCCAAGTTGAGGTGTTCCATTCCCAAACATCCAAGATGTCCTCTTATTTCAGGGACTGCAACATCCCCCCCTTCAGTGGTCGAAAACACCCTCGACCGCATCTCTTGCGTTTCCCACACCTCTGCCCTCACATCCTCTCCCCGCAATAAAAACAAAGACAGAATCCCTCTTGTCCTCACGTATCACCCCATCAACCTCCAGAGTCAATGTACCATCCTCCGCCACTTCCACCACCTGCAATCTGATCCCACAACCAAGGATATATTTCCCTCTCCACCCTTATCTGCCTTCCGGAGGGACCATTCTCTCCATGACTCCCTCATCCGCTTCACACTCCCCACTAGCCCCACCACACCTGGCACCTTTCCCTGCAACTTAGGAGGTGCTAAACCTGCCCCTACACCTCCCCCTTCACCTCCATCCCAGGCCCCAAACAAACCTTCCACATCAGACAGATGTTCAGCTGCACATCCACTAATGTGGTCTATTGCATGCGCTGCTCCCAATGTGGCTTCCGGTACGTTGGTGAGACCAAGTGGAGACTCAGGGACAATCTGCGCTCTGTTAGCGACAAACGACAACACCTTTCAGTCGCGATCCACTTCAACTGCCCCTCCCACTCCCTGGATGACATGTCCATTCTGGGCCTCCTCCAGTGTCACAACAAAGCTACCCGTAAACTGGAGGAGCAGCACCTCATATTCTGCTTTGGAAGCCTACAACTCAATGGTCTCAATGTGGACTTCACAAGCTTCAAAATCTTCCCACCCCTGGCCTCATCGCATGACCGCTCTCCCTCTCATCCCCGCTCCCTTGACCTGTCCGTCTTGTCTCCCACCTATCCGCCCCTCCCACCTCACTGACCAATCCCCACCACTGCCTACCTGTACTTGTAGCGGCATGGTGGCTCAGTGGTTAGCACTGCTGCCTCATAGTGCCAGGGACCCAGGTTCAATTCCAGCCTTGGGCATCTGTCTGTGTGGAGTTTGCACATTCTCCCTGTGTCTGTGTGGGTTTCCTCCAGGTGCTCTGGTTTCCTCCCACAGTCCAAAGATGTGCAGGTTAGGTGGATTGGCCATGCTAAATTGCCCATAGTGTTCAGGGAGGGGCGGGTTGTTGGGGGGATGGGTCTGGGTGGGATGCTCTGAGGTTCAGTGAGGACTTGTTGGGCCAAAGGGCTTGTTTCTACACTATAGGGATTCTATGATACTCACCCATCGCCATCCCGCCTACCTTCCCCAGACTGACCCCCCTCCCTATTTATTTCAGAGCGCACTTCCCCTCCCCCCATTTCTGAAGAAGGGTCCTGACCCAAAATGTCAACTTTCCTGCCCCTCTGATGCTGCCTGGACTTCTGTGTTCATCCAGCTCCACACTGTGTTACCTCAGACTCCAGCACAGGCTTTTCTTACTATCTCCAAATAAACAATGTCTGTTGCTCTGCCATCATCAACCTTTTTGTCAACTTCTTCAAAGAGCTCAATGAAGTTTGTGAAACATGATTTTCGTCGCACGAAACCATGCTGACAATCCCTAATCAGTTTCTGCCTCTCTAAATGTCCATAAATCCTATCTTTTATAATCACCTCCAACAATTTACCCACAACCAAAATCAGACTCACAGGTTTACAGTTCCCCAGTTTCTCCTTACAACCTTTCTTAAACAAAGGTACAACATTAGCCAACCTTCAATCATCAGGCATCTCATGCGTAGTTATAGATGATGCAAATATTTCTGCAAAGAGTCTCGTATATTCCTTCCTTACTTCCCACAACATTCTGGGATATGTTAGATCAGGTCCCTTTATATTCCCTAAGACCTCCTGAACTTCCCCATCTGTAATGTGAACTGTTTTCAAACATCAAAGTTTACTCTCTCTGCATTCTCTAGACTCCATTTCTTTCTTCACAGTAAAAACTGACATGAAATATTCATTTAGTATTTTTCCCATCTTCTGGGGCTCAACACCAAGACGACTTCTTTGATCTCTAAGAGGTCCAACCACCTCTCTAGTTACGCTCTAGCTCTTAATAAACTTGTAGAATCTCTTTGGGTTATCCATGACCTTATCTGCCAATACTGTCTCATATCCCCTCTTTGCCTTCCTGATTTCTCTCTTAAGAATGCCCCTATATGCTTTATGTTTATTAAGAGATTCAATTGAACCAAGTTGTCTATATCTAAAATAAGATTCCCTTTTATTCTTGACTAGAACCTCAATATCTTTATTCATTCAGTGTTCCTTAATCTTACCAGTCTTACCCTTCACTGTAACAGGAACAAAATGTCTCTGAACTCTCATCATCGCATTCTTGAATGCCTCCCACTTGGCAGACGTCCTTTTACCTTCGAACAGTCTTTAACAGTCTTTTGCAAGTTCTTGTCTCATACTATTAAAATTTGCAATACTCCAGTTAAAAACTTTAACTTTTACACAAGGCTTATCCTTTTCCATCACCACTTCCTCGGATAAGGAGACACAAAGTACACTCAATGTTCCAGGGGTGATATAACCAAGGCCCTGTTTAATTGCAGCAAGACATCTGCGCCCCAATAGTCAAGCCATCTTGCTTTGGGCCAACATAAATTTGCCTTCTGGACTGTCTGCTGTATCTGCATGCTTATCTTCAGTTACTGGTGTACATAGAGACCTCGACCTCATTGCATATGCCCCTCTCTCAATTTACAGTGTGACGATACTATGGTATCAAGAGTTGTATTTTGTCCTTTTTTTTCTGAAGAGACGTCATTATGAAGAGACAGAGGCACCAAGTGGTCTGTTTCAAGCCAATAAAACAAAAAGTTTGTGAGACTTTGGGTTTTCTTTTGAAAAGTTGGAACAATAAAAGCAGCACTAATGCCTGGAGGCAGGCTCCCACGGAACTAGGGTTTTAGTTTAGCTTTCAGCAGTTGTTGGGGTTTTTTGAAGCTGGTTCTGAAAGCTGCTACACCTTTCTCTCTGTTATAGCTAAAAACTGGAATTCCCTCTGCTGCCAGAATCACATCTGAATTTGCCTTTGTCAAGGGTGTGTTTATGGGGTGTTATTATATTGGAACAGTTGCCATTAAGTTGTTAAATAATTGATTATTCTGTTAAGTTTTCCAATAAAGTTAGACCAACTCTTTTGTTTGTATTTTAACTGTAGAGTAAGAATAAGGTATGTTTTGGTTAATGCAGAGTCATGTAACCAATTGAATTACATCTGGAACACAGCACCTTATACTTGCCTTTAATTAGGAAAAAGTTAAAGTCAGGGCTATTTCCTCGATATATTTGAAGGGGGTTCAATCTGGTCCTATTACAATAGCCATTCAGATAGTCTGCCTCCCTGTTTTTGCTCCCAAAGTGGATAACCTCACATTTATCCACTTGTATTGTATCTGCCATGGATTTGCCCACTCACTCAGCTTGTCCAACTTACAAGTATCTCTGCATCCTCCTCATAGCTCCACCTCATGTCATCTGCAAATTTGGAACCTTGGCTCATAGTGAATTAAATCGTCCTGGGATGTGTTTAACAGAGACACCTGGAAACAAGATTGTAAGGAATGTAAATGTTTATTAACTAGGATAGAATTATGCACAAGGGTACATAAGCACATGGCTCCCTTTGGAACCATCTCTCTCTAAGTTCTGATGGCACTTGATCTCACATCACTGATAATGTATATTAGCTGTTTGCACTGCCTGAGAGTGTGGTTGAGGTATATTTAACTGAGGCATTCAGGGGGGCCTTGGACAACCGCCTGAAAAAGGTAGAATGTGCAGAGCTACAGAGAGAAGGCTTGGAAATAGGACTGACAAATTGCTGAAAACACATCCAGTCAATGACTTACTTCTATGTTATAACAATTCACTGTTTCTGTGCACAACCACAGATATCTAGAGAAGGCTGTGGCCTAGTGGCAAGAACTGTTTTTAACAATAGTTCTAAACATTTTGAGGAGAGGATGCCTTCATGTTGAAAAGCTCTGTCTTGTTACTGACCTGTCCTAATAGCTTGCTCTTCCTCTAAAATTGGAAGATTTTGGATTGTCCCGTTAGCTTCAAGAGACTTGGGAAAATTTCCCTAAATCTAATTTTCTCTGTGTTTCCCAATGTAGGGTCATCACCCCCAAATCCTGAAAACACAAACACACATAACACTTTGGAAACTGTTCACTTTTATTTACAGCGTTACCAAACCTTTAACTCCTTCCCCAATATTACCAGACTCCATGATTCTCTTCCACTGTCACAACATGACTTAGTGCTTGTCCTCATCAGTACTCCGAGTTGCCGCAATTTCCCAATCAATCAGTATTTTCATGCTCCTATATCCCCTATAATTTTTCCAGACTCAGGTACCTGCTTCAAAAGTGGGTACATATTGAGATCGTTCCCTTTGCAATATTACTGTCAAGTCCAACTGCCCCTTTCAATGCTACGCGTTCTTATTCCTCTATTTAGTTCCGACATTCCCTAGTAGTTCTTCTTTGTCTCTGTATCTCAGTATTCTTCTTGACATTGTCAGAAGTGACACGACACCAGTTTATCGTCCAAAAGGTTTATTTGAAATCACAAGCTTTCAGAGACCTTCTCCTTCGTCAGGTGAAGTGAGACTTGACTATAACCTATGACATTTCACCTGACGAAGGAGCTACTCTCTGAAAGCTTGTGATTTCAAATAAACCTGTTGGACGATAAACTGGTGCCATGTGACTTCTGGCTTTGACCTCCCCATTCCAAAATCGGCATCTCCACATCCTGATAGTCTGTCAGCTGCTGTTCAGTACATTTCTGAGGCACAAGGTCACAGTTTCAAGTCCCACTCCAGGACTTGAATAAAAAATTCAAAGTTGAGACATTAAACTGAGGTCCCATCTGCTTGCTTGATGGACATAAATTATCCCATGTCATTAACTCAAAGAAGAGCAGGGAATCCTTATGAACTGATTGTAAATCAACATCACAAAAAAAGGTATATCATCATTATCATATTGTTATTCATTCAAATTAGCTGTCACATTTTCCTGCACTTCATTTACTGTAAAGTGCTTTGAGATGTCAAGTAGACCTGAAGTACACTACACAAATGTAAGTCTGTCTTCTCCCTTCCTGTGCATCAGGCCTGTCCTTAGTACCTGTGCTGAAAAAGACAATACTATCACATCTCACTAATTCTTTTGTACCTGGTGATCCATTAGATTTTGGAAATGTTGGGCCTGAAGGACTACTCAGTAATTCAAAACTAACATTCCACCTTGCAATTCTACCAAATCACGGATTGATGCTTCATAACACAACCATGTTCCTGAATTACCCCAATGCTATTGAGTCAACTACCTGACACACCACTTAAACATCCAGCTTGATGATAAGAAAGGCATAGTTTGTTGTCTTTAATCATTTATAAGTCAGTGGATCTGATAATACACTATATGTTACATAACATGGCTTATTCCCTTCCAAACTGTGAGCAATATCAGAGAGCTTCAGCCTTACACATTTATTCAAAGCAATGAATCATAATTAGAATATACTGGAAATGATGCCTAACATGACCAAAAAGACAATGGATCAATAATTAACTCTGATTTGTCACTTTAATGTTTCAGTAGCTAAATATAATGAACACCTTACCTATTTCCAGCTCACTGTCTCTTTCTTTCCTTCCTTCCATCTTCTGAGAATTACAATATCTATAATCGTAATAAGAAACTGAGAATGTTGCCTGCATTGAGGTATCAAACAAAGAATGCATTATCAGGGCTTGACGCAGAGTAAACCACTGGCTTTTAAACATATAAACTGCATCCAAAAACAATAGAGATAGGAAGAACTGCTGATGCTGGAGTCAGAGATAACACAGTGTGGAGCTGGAGGAACACAGCAGGCCAGGCAGCATCAGAGGAGCAGGAAAGTTGACATTTTGGGCCGGGACCCTTCTTTCACAGCTGCCTGGCCTGCTGTCTTCCTCCAGCTCCATACTGTCTGTTATCTCCAAAAACAATACTTGACCTAATGTAGCTCTAATTATATGTTAATTAGTTTATGAACTTGAATAAGTGAAGATTGAAGTATAAGACCTCATCGAATATGTTTAAAATTGTTGATTGATAATGAAATAATAATGGTAAATAGGGTTTGATGAATGATTAACTGGTCGAGGGACAAATGTTGGCCAGTGTACCAGGAGAAAGTCCGGCCCCTCTTCAAATAAAAACTTTGAGACTGTCCCATGAGGGAAGCAGACAGAGGCTTAACTGAAAAACACATTGAAAATCTGCAGCTGAAATAATGGAACACTCAGTATGGATTGAATTGTCAACCCAGATTATATATTTAGTTCTCTAAAGTGGGGTTGGAATGAACAACTTTCTAACTCAGAAGTGAGAGTTCTCCTGCTGAAACAAGCCTGACACCTTAATAAATAATAGAATACCAGGAGAAGTTGGAGCAAATACCAGGGGAAATGTATTTTGAAATGAATTTATGACTGTCTAAATTCAGATAAACTTAACACTGAATTAAATTTCAACCTTAGATTTCTCCACAAAATAAAATATAAATGTTGTTTTTCATTAAGTTGTATTAGCTATAGGAATGCAGCAATCCTTCAGTGTGCCACTGGCGTCTTAGTCTGGTGTAGGGTTTGAACTCACAAGTGACTAATCAAGGTGAGAATGCAAGCCAACTGAGCCAAGTTGAAAGTATCCAATGAAAATAAGCTGTTCAGAAGAAGGAAAGCAACCTAATTTGCAATAATGTAAGGAGATTAATGAGCTACATTGGTTAGAATGGGCATCTACTTAAAAATAAATTTCCACTTCCCCATGTTTCTTTCACTTAATAGCAGTATAGAGGATTAGTGGGGATGAAGATTGAGACCAATACATGCTTAAAACAGAGATGACAGACATCAACATCCTGAGCAAATTTAAGTTTGATTTTTTTTTTTGCATTATACTGGAACTAATTTTTGCCCTGTGACTTTTTAAAGGAGTTGATGTAAGCTAAGTTGTGCTTGGTTAATGTAGGACTAGGAGCGTATGTCTGTGTAATGTGAGCGTGACAGGGTATTCAGTGGAAGATTGATTTATAGCAAATAATGAAAAGACCATCAGATTTATAACTTCCGCTTTAAGCTCCATCCATCATTTAAATCGTGACCTAGCCAAGCCCAACATACATGTTATATGACATAGAGAGTTGCCGTGTTACACATGGTAATTTCAAGGTTCATCAAGTTTATCAATTTAGTGCATATTCCTGACCTATAACTTTTTAGTGCAGAATCTGTTAGGATCATCAAAAGTGCATATTTAAAAAGTGACTCCAGAAAGAGATGTGGTTCATGGTATAACAGTGAGCTTTTCCAACAAACAAAAAAGTGCTATATTCAATCCTTTAAATGAAAAATGTAGCCATTTCCTCACAACAGATGTTTTATCAAACACTTGAACTGGGAACTCCAATCACACGATTTGATTTTAATTTTTGTTATTTTCGATGACTGTCAAAAATAAAATTTCATGAAACCATTACAAATCATGAATCTTGTCCACTTCATATAATGAACTAAATCTCTGGGAATCATAAATTGAACTATGAATTTATAAGTTTTATACCTGCAAGTACGATGAAAGACAAAATACTGAAGCACCAAATGTAAAACAATGGATACTTGAGAATGATTAAAAGTTGAAACATCAATGAAGCTGCTTGAGTGGTTAACGAACATCATCTGAACTGTGGGATTACATTACAGCCTTGAATTCACTCCTGACATTCGTTACTATTTTGATATTTAATTTGATTTAAATTATTTTCAGTTTAAATCAGTTTTAATGCAATAGGCATGTGTTGAACGTATGTTGGTTGAGTTATAATGCTATTCTCGTAAGAAAAAATTGTTGCCATTTTCTTACTGCTTGTTCCTTGAGAACCATTGTTCATTACTGATTAATTCTGCCGTTGGATTTTGATTATGTGCTTATTTGCAAAAGTCTCTTCTAGAAGATAATTGATATTTCCCAGCAGTGCCGTCCATCATTGTTTTATTTGCATGAACGTAGGCATCGGAGCTATTGACTTAGCCTATGAAATACTGGCTCTAAACTCTCAAACGCTGTTGATTCCAACCACTGGAATAGAGAAAGGTATCCAAAAATATTAGCTCGGCAGTAACCTCAATACCCTCAATTATCCATCATCCTGCCTCATTTCTCCAGTTCTTCCACTGAGCTCTCAACACAGTCTATCCACATAATTATGATCCTGTTCATAGCCACCACCAAGCTGACCTCCAAAGACCTAACAGCTTTGAAGCCAATAGGTATCCTCACTGTTTGAATATGCTAATGATCAAAAGTGACATCAGTAGCATTCAAAGATGAATGTTTTTTTGGGGTCTAATATTTTCTTTACATGAACAAGCTGAGAGGGATATGGACCAAATGCTGGCAAACGATACTTTGATTAATTTAAGATATCGGGTCAGCATGGACGAGTTGGACCGAGAGGTCTGTTTGCATGCCATCTCTATGACTCTATTGTTCATAAATGAATCTATTGCTGATTATATTGAAGGTTATAAGTGTAGAGTTTTAGTCTCAGTTTAAGGTAAATGAGAAGTTGTTTACTTTCTATTTATTTGCTTATGCCTGTGTGAAATAATACTTGAATATTTGATCCGGCCAAGAGGCTTTTGGAGGTAAGAAAGCCCTTCGGTTACTATGGAGAGAATTGAGGGCCTGCCGGAAATTGCTGGGTTTTTTTTTAAAGTAGAAGTAAGTGAGAAGTAATCAGAGGAAGGCTGCCAAAAACACGGTTTGCTGTATTCAACAAGATAACTTAAATCTGTATTTAAACAGAGGCAAAAGGGGAATTCTGGAGAATAGGGTGGGTCCAAGTAGCTCTGTAAAGAGACGATAAGCCCAGCTATGGGATAGACACTAAGGGAGTGTCTACCTGTGTCTGATGGGTTGTAGAACGTGAGTGCAATAGAAACCTACGATAAGACCAGGAGATCATATGAGTAGGGATATACCATAGGCCTAACTTATGCATCCAGACACAGAATAAAAAGTTCTGAGGAAGGGTCACTGGATGGGAAACGTTAACTCTGTCTTCTCCTTCACAAATGCTGCCAGACCTGCTGAGCTTTTCCAGCAACTTTGTTTTTGTGCAGAATAAAAAGGAACTGTCTTCCAGAGTGCAAGTGTGCTTAAAAGTCCATTGCAGTGAAAGCTACAGAAAAAAGGTCAAACTGGGTTAAGTCTGTCGTGCAAGACCCTAACAAATGTCTGGTCGTTCCAATATTATCATAACTGAAACAATAACACTCGTCCTAGAAGTTATGTGTTGATAAATACTGGAAACTTAACTCCAAAGTATACTGGCAACTGTAAACCACCAAAACAACAGTTTGGCATATAAAATGTGGAAAGCATGTTTTGTTTTATTTGTAATATATGGAAACCAGCTGTGAAGGTAAATATTAACTTCCAAAACTATTGTGGTTTGAAGTATGAGTGGTAAAAATTACATTGAAATTTGAGGGCTTTTTTTTGCAGATAAAGATAGTGGCACTCAGGAGATTGTGATGGAATTGTAATGTTTGATAATCCAGAAGCACAGGCTAATGCTCTGGACGCTGGGTTACACTCACTAATGTCCTTTAGGAAAGAGAATTTGCCATCCTTAGCCAATTTATCTTCTTTGTGCCTCCAGATCCACAGTAATGTGGGAGACTCTCTACTGCCTTCTGAAATAGCCAAACAAAAACCAATCAGTCCAAGTCCCAAGTAAAGATGGACAACAAATGCTGGCCTTGCCAATGATGTCTACATCCCATGAAAGAATGTTTAAAAAAAACAATGTTAGGACTATGGTTATCAAGAATCAGAAGACTGAACATTTTAATAGGTTAAAAATGCATGTGTATAGCCAAATTGGACTAAATAAAAAGCTGCCCATGTCTAACGAACCTGCAAGGTAGAATATCACTTTCTGATACTATTTCTTAGAATTAGAATGTGTGTAAAGTTGACCCATGGTGATTAATTATCCATTTTCCGCCCCCCATGAGAGACAATGGATTGATTCCTACTTGGTCGACTTTCCTACTAACAAAAGTGAAAATGTGAGCTGAGCTGATGGTGCTGGGTGTATTGCAGGAATCTTGCAGGTCATGGTAAATCATGTCAGAGCAGCAGAGTACTTCTCTGCTGTACTGTCCTGATAAAGGGAATTAGGATTCATAACATTTCTAGGGGAAGCTGTGACATATTGGGCTTTCAAGAGTTGAATGAAAAATTAATCATCAGTTTATATACATATTGATACTAATCCAGAAAATCACACTTGCTTTTCTTTGACAGCATTTATACATAACAAGCGCTATTTTTAATTAAAGTGCTCCATTATATATGTATCACTCAACCACTTTCCACTAATTCCCATGTGTCTTATGTGAGCACTATAGTTTGATTAGGCATAAACTCAAATGATTTATGAACGAAATTGATTTGTGAATTAGATTGTGGAACTCTCCAATCCATCCATACAAATTATGCTAAATTTGTTGTTACAGCTAGGAACAACCACCATCAAGGCTTAACAAGAGTCCTACATATGTATTTTGTGTACCTTTGTGGCTTTGAGTACAGTTAAACACACCAGCCAGTCCCAATAGTGTAAATTTGCTTTCCTGGCCAACTTGATTTTTCTGTCAACATCTCTAATTTTATCCAGATTCTAACATAAATAGTTTAGTTGCAGTATGTTTGCCTCATATTTCTTACCCAAATGATGTTATAAAGTGACAGTTTAAAGCATATTTCTGCAAATTATCTTTGCCAGCCTCTTAACACAATGTCGCAACTTGTTAAAGTCCAAGTGAATTAATTTAGAAAAACACAGTTCTGAAGAAGGGTCACTCTAAGGTTAACTCTAATCTTCTCTTCACAGATGCTGCTAGACCTGTTGAGCTTTTCCAGCAACTTCTGTTTTTGTTCCTGAATTAATTTAGTAGTTCTGTACCATTGATACCTTTCATATACTTTGACGATGAGTTTGCTGTTGCAATACATATTGTGTCGAACCTACATGTTTTAGATTTGACACATTTTATTTTGACCTCTGGAACCTCATTCTGAGCTTGGTACCAAAATATACAATAATGTAATAAAATGTTTCAAGGTAATTCATAGGACAATTATTAAATAAGTTTTGATCATTCAGGGAATTATTACGGAAGATGACTAAAAGCTTGTTTAAAGTGGTGGCAGAGCCAAGAAGAAAAGTCACGGGCATTCGTGCTTTGCTTGGTTCCAGGCTCCACTACCCCACCCCCTTAAAACTCTCCCTCATATCCTTTGGGTGTCCAAAATTGGGAAAAAGTGCTGAATCTTCCCAGCCCCTATGTGACATGGGCAAGTCAGTTGGGAAAGTATGGTGAATTCAGAATAATTAAACTGTCAACATCGAGAAGAAAAAGTCTGATTCTCCAACTGGGTTTTGAACGACGACATGAGAATCTCACTAATGAGTAGCAAAGCCATTATTGCCTAATCTTGCCTCACGAAAATGCGGTTTCCTGATCTTCCATGTACCAGATAGACACTTGACAGCGACAATTCCCGATTGTGAGTTGCAATGATTACTTAGTGACTTCAGCTTGCTCCTTGTTCCTCCAGGCCTCTCTTTTGTACAGCAGTTCTCAACATCTCAGGGAATGCTCCATCAGCTGTGAACGCCCGCAACCTCATGCCACGCCCTCCACCCCATTGACAGATTTTAATCAGCCAAGTACCAGCCTCACTGCTCACACATGGTGCATCACCCTCTCACTTAAAATACAGCTCTCCACTTCAATGCTGCCCTTTGGAGGACACTGGCATCTATCACTGTAAAGCTGCTGCCAGGAGACTTGTGCTCAGGGACAGGTACCCATCACATGGCTTCAACCGTGGCATATCCCTGGGCTTCTTGATTTTTCTCTTAGCCCTCAGTCATTTATTACCTGCTTGGATGCTCACAGCATCTCTGCATTGCCTTGCCATTTTGCACCTTGTCCCCTCACCCAAAGCTTAAAGGTTTTCAATACTCTGCCTTGCCTTGCCTTACATAGAACATAGAACATAGAACAATACAGCGCAGAACAGGCCCTTTGGCCCTCGATGTTGCGCCGCAGTGTGAACTAATCTAAGCCCATCCCCCTACACTATCCCATCATCATCCATATGCTTATCCAAGGACTGTTTAAATGCCCCTAATGTGGCTGAGTTAACTACATTGGCAGGCAGGGCATTCCACGCCCTTACCACTCTCTGACTAAAGAACCTGTCTCTGACATCTGTCTTAAATCTATAAAGGCCTTGCCTTTAATACAGACACAAAGCAAGACATCTTGTCTTGGTTGTCATCATTGATCAGTCAAGGGGGCCAACGTGTTGCTGCACAGCATCATGCTTTGTCAACATCACACCTGTAGCATATGTCAGCAGCTTATGTAGCAAACACACAGAGTGCACCTTATCTGAATGACTACGTCTCAAAGCATAAAGGAGCAGTCCCTAGTTAGGCCAAGAGAAATTGCCTTCGGTCAGCGTCAAGGTAGCCTCCACTGTCAGTCTAGGGGTTTGGGCCCATTCAGACAGCCACTTGATGCTCCCAGGGTCAGGGGCTCCACAGTCCAGGAATGGGTCACGAACATTCCTGCAGGTCCAGTGCAACTAGACAGAGGCATCATAGTAAGTCAGTCAGGGAGGTGCAGACACTAGTCAGGGATCCAGTCAATCATCGGTCAGGGCTGTCTCACCATTGTCAGCACACTGCTGCTTGCCGTGTTGTTCTTGGGGTGCCTTCAAGTCTGAAGTCATACAGCTTGGATGATGGCCACCTTCCTGATCCAACTAGAAGAGTCTTTTGAGTAAACAAGAGAACATTTATTGCATTACTGCATCATTTACAGATTACATGAATTGACCAATAGCACTACAGTGACTGTAAGAGGAGTACACGAGCGTCAGGTCTGTCTACTACCAGATCTTCCTTTGTTCTGACTCAAATCCCTGTAACAAGATCACAGAGAATTGTGCTTGCTGCACTCAGACAAATATTAACCCCAAACAGACCCATATATAACAACATTTATATTCAGAGATAGTAGGAACTGCCAATGAATCTGAGATAAAACGTTGTGGAGCTGGATGAACACAGCAGTGGAGCAGCATCAGAGGAGCAGGAAAAGTTGACGTTTCGGGTCGAGACACTTCTTCAGAAACATTTATACTCAGTTTTCAGAAAAGAAGATAAATAAGGATTAAGATAGATGTTTTAAAAATTGGCTTTTTTTCATCCTGGAGAAATTACACCACTTGTACAAGTTGCCTTACGGAATGTAATAAAACTTCCCAAGGAGTTTCACAAAAGCTTTAAAAAGCCAACTGTGACACCAAGTTACATGAGGAGGTATTAGGTCACTATGTTCTAAGATGCTTTAAAGGAGGAAAGTGGGACAGATAGGTTTGGGAAACGATTTTCAGAGCTTAGGGCCTAGGGAACTGAAAGCAATGACTACCTTGTATACTTCACTTTGGGACTCGAGTATAACCTGTGCATTAATTTCCAAGTATTTCTGTTTTCTTTTACTTTGAGGTGACTACCAATGGGAATGCACAAGAGGCCAGGATTCTAGGAATGCTGATGTTTTGGAGGGCTGTGGGGTTGTGGGGAGCTCCATGAGAGATTTGAAGATAAGGATGAGAATTTTAAAATCAAGATGCTGCTTGATGTACATAAGCAAGAACAGTGCTGATCTGCAAATTTCATTTGGTGCATGTTCAGACACAGGCAGCAGAATTTTGGATGCCTTCAAATTGATGGAGGGTATAAATGTGGGAAGCTAACCAGGAATTCTTTTGAAAGGTTAAGATTAGAAGTAACTAAAGTATGAATGGAATTTCTGTAGTGGATGAGCTGAAATAGGGGCAAAGTCAACCAATGTAGTTTTATTGATGGTGCAAATGTAAGGTAGAAGCTCATCTTTGGGCGAAAGTGTAAATTCTGGACTAGACAGTGGAGGACAGTGGAGAGGGTATTTAACCTGTCCTTGTTCTTGTCTGTCAGTCAGTCTGCTGGGTTCCAAAGGACAATGATATTGGACTCAAAATGTTGACTGTTTCTTTCTCCACCAATGCCACAGAACTACTTAGATTCCCAAACATTTTTAACTTGGTGGTTCAGCAAAAGGAGGAAAATGGCAAAGGCAGCTGAATTGTTTCAAATTTAGTGAGAAGTCCAATTAACTCCACATACTTATTGGTTAAGGTGAGGGACAAGGAGATGGGAAAAAGGATTTAACAACAGGTTTGCAATGCTGAAAAGCAGTCTAATCCTGCTTTTGTCTCTCAGGAAGACAGTATTCATTGTCCTACCCATATCGCTAGCCATTGCCCTTGTTCTTGTCTGTCAGCCAGTCTGCTGGACTCCAAAGGACAGTGATATTGGACTCAAAATGTTGACTGTTTCTTTCTCCACCAATGCCACGGAACTACTTAGATTCCCCAACATTTTTAAATGAAGTTCAGCCCAGGCTGTTGCCTCTCATGCTGAGATATCTGGTCCAAAGGCTGAGTTTGAACATTTGTTCAGCAAGGTGCGATTAAGAAAAGACTTTAGCTATGGCATCAAGATCCAAAATATCAGCACAGGCAATGAATGGGTTAATATAATGATTGGCCTTCACTGCGTAGTTCGAGAGAATGCTACCATTCTTACCAATGTGACATCGCAGTATGTGTGCTTGCACTTTGGACACTACTTTGGACTTCAAGGACAACAACAGCGCCCAACAAAAAATTTAATGTTAACTTTTGCCATTTATGTGTGAGATTCCACAAGGAAAATTGACTTATTGCTCCACTAAGGCTGACATCACAGTTAATTGCAATCCAACATTCAGCTAACATTCCTGTGCATATAGTTTTCAGCAGAGGTCACTGGATCCAATCAGGAATAGGAACTCTGATTGATTTTCTACTTCTGGCCTAAGGGTCCTTGGCAATTTTGAATTGATGTTGTATGATAACATTGTAAATGTTTGTGTGTGAGCAGCAGATTCGAGTAACTTATAGTGCAGCCAACACAACTGGTCAGGATTTCCAAAGTCTGCATTATAATTATCGTAAGTCCAGGTTCCCAAAATGGGACTCCACACAACAGGAAACGACTATTTACTTTCTCATACTTTTCTTTCTGACAATTCTTCTTTCTTCAGGCCATGTCAAGGTGTTTGTGAATGCTAGTATGAAGAAAATGATTTTGAGTCCTAAACCTAAGATCAGAAAATGTATAAAAACCCCGAAATGACTGCGGATGCTGTAAATCAGGAACAAAACCAGAAGTAGCTGGAAAAGCTCAGCAGGTCTGACAGCATCTGGGAAGAAAAAAGTCAGAGTTAACATTTTGGGTTCAATGATCCTTCCTCAGAACAGTTCTGAGGAAGGGTCACTGGACCTGAAATGTTAACTCTGATTTTTTTCTTGACGGATGCTGCCAGACCTGCTGAGCTTTTCCAGCAACTTCTGGTTTTGATCAGAAAATGTATCCCTGTATAATTACAAGGTTATGTGGGGAGAGGCACTCACTGAAACTTTCATAAAGTCTAAGTGCCTTCACTGAACTCCGCTCATTATTCGATCCAGTCTAAAGATGGAATACTCTTATCATACTGAATTTTTAACGCTCAATATGTTAAATTTAATCAACCCACAGCCTAACTTTGCTGAGAATCAGTAGCATTTTTGTGAGTTGATTTTTTTTCATGTCCTTGTGTTTCAATTGAGTTGCTGAGTGAATGATTAAATGGGCCGTGGTGAGGTATTTATCGATTTAGATTTTTACTTGTGGCTTACAGAATTCTGATTCAAGCAGAACATTTCTTGGCAGGAGTGTTTGGCTATTATGTCAACTGTAATAGACTCCTAGGCAGTCAGTTAGAGTGATGTGAATGCAAATCCCAAACTAATCAAAGTTTTTTTTTAAATTCTACAGACTGTGTTTTGGGAGACATCTCTCTCCTGAATTTATCCTGTAATCACATTTCCAGACTCTCTTGAACCAAAGGAAATATACAATGAACAATTGCAGTGTTAGGGCTCAGTTGGCCACAAATACTTAAACAAAATTGCATTACAGCATTTTCATCAGCATGCAAGAGACCCAGAAGTAAATGTAGCACATCTCTCGGTAGCTTTTTAACTCTGAAACGGTACTCATTTCTGACCTTAAGTTTCTCAGCCAGTTAAGTTGAGCAAACACGGTAATGATTCACTCAAAGTAACTGCAATTGTGCTATATAAATGACAGTACAAAGCTGACCTGAATGGATTCTGGAATTGGAAGTATGATCTAAGGAATTGTTGGGATGGAGTTCAAAGTCTCCACCCGGTTTCAATGATTTCTCAATTGATGGGTGCTGTTGGGAATTGCCCGCTGTCCAATGAGTTGGCCAAGGGGACAGAAATAGAGGTGGGTCAGTCAAAATGTGGCCCCCTTCGTAACTCACTTCAGATATTACTGTGGCTGCCATTGGCACATTTACATTGGACAAAAGTTAGATATGTTAAAGTTTTCCACATTGTCGAGGGCAGAATAGGTCCTGGTTCTCAGGATTAGGTTTTCTGTGATGCATTTCTTAATAAAAACTGAAATATTCTATAAAGTGGTGGAACCTCTTTGCCATGCTTAGCTTCTTCAGTGCCAGGCTGAAGTGCATCTTCTCACATAACAGTATGATATTAGGGGTTCTTGTGGCACAGTGGTAATATCCTTTCCTTTGGGTAGCAGGCCTGGGTTCAAGCCCCACCTGCTCCCAAGGTGTGTCATAACAGGTCTGAACACATTGATTTAAAATATCTATATCTGATCCTGTTCCTGTCTTCCCAGAGCTGGCCTGAGTCCTGATGGCTGCTAAAGCTTGGCCACCTCTAAAAATGACTCCTGTCAGTGAGCCTGCAATTTTGTTAGCTGGCATCTCACTGAGACAAACAAGCCTGTTGCAAAGCCTGCTTGCTCCCTGCCCTTTAGAAAATGGCAGCGAGCTGAAATAGGTGTGGAATTTACCGTTGTGACTATCAGCAACCATCTCATCTCTTCAGAACAGGGAGATTCCTTCCCCATGTCTCTGGCAGAGGTCTGAGAGGAGTCTGACAGGTTGGCGGCAGTTTTGATTTGGCACTCACTGATAAAACAAGACCTTCTAATAATTGCAAAATATCTGCCACGCCCTGGTACAAGACTCTGAATGCCCAAGACCATGTTCTGACATGTCAAAGACATTTATCCTCTTGCTATATACCCTGTATGACAGGTAGGAGGAGTCTGTTGCTCTTTCTGTCCCTATTGAGCTGTTTATACTCCTGATCATCTTTATCTTCATCTGATATTGAAGTAAAACAACACTCACACTGGTTCAGTCGATCACTGCTGGAAACCAAAGTAGCAAAAGCAATCTCGCTGCACAGGGAGCCTTTCACACAAGCATGCAAGAAAGCCATTGTGAGTTTTCAGTAATTATTAATGTATTTTCCTGTTATTTCTAAAGCCCCTCAATTTCTACTGTGATTTTTTTCCTTATTTTCACTGGCCAGTTTTTGGAAATCTGGCAAAACTCTGCACCTGCAATCAAATTCCAATGCCTATATTAATATCTTTCTCAGTGAGTTACTAACATTGAAAATGGTGAGTTGGCCTCCTGAGGGGGCATGTAGCCTTGTACACTGCAGCTAAATGGAAAATACTTGGATTGGAGCTGGCTTCCAGATATGTTTTCAATTTCCATTCTGTCAATGGTCCCCTAAATTCACAGATTCTTGGAAAGAAAAACTGCTCTCTACCACCCCGCCCAACCCCAAGTCATAATATGCTTTATGTACGGTGTGATGTTGTGCTTGTGATTGTTTGCTAACTGGGGGCATTCTGAAATTGCATGAGCACTGAAGTGTTAGAGTTAAATAAGCAGCAGGCATTGACCCATTAACTGTGAGCATAACAGAACACAACACGTGCCATTGCTGGCTACTGGATACAGGATAACCCCGATGAAAAGAGATAGTATCTGAAGATCACATATAAAGTGCTTCTCTGTTTCAAGCTGAATCTTTAATCTTCAGCACATTGATGAGAGGCAAGAAATTACCTTACAATGTTAATGGACGGACACATATAACCTTCCTAATGTAAATGAGTTAGCACTTGCACAAAAAAGATGGACAAATGTAGATCATGTATCGTTGACTGTTCATAAGATTAATTTTGACAATGGTAACTTCTAGGCTTACGCTCCTACTAAAATGTGAGATAGTTTCACCAGCTTCCTGTCAAACTGGCAACAGCTTCTTCATTTTGAGTCCAGCAGTGTCTTTTTATGTGTGATGCAACAACATATTACTAAAATGGACAACAGGCAGTCCAGGATAGTGATTCAGCAATGTTTTATGCATTGACTGGTTCAACATTATGAACATCCTTTACGGTACCTGCTGAATTTCAGCAAGTCAAGGACAAAATGTCCCTTTAATAAGGAGAAGATGAGGAACATCATTCTCCAGCAAACCTAAAAATTTATGTAAAAGTGAAATGCAAGAGCTATTGACAGGCTCATTCTTAGGACTGTTTTCCTATTTTATGCTACGTAGTACATACAAGTTTTTTATAAAAAGAAACATGATCATCACTTTGTTGGTAGAATTAGATGTTTGAAAACATTTCAAATTAACCCAGCAATAGAAGCTATTGATGCTTCTTTTGTAGTGATTGATATTTATTAGTCTTTCAGTTTCACAGTGATGAGCCAAACTTGTCAGTAAGAGGCATTTGACAGAAAGGTATTGAAACTTAATGTGCATTTTAGTTTGGTGCAGGGCGTGTTCTGAGATCGTGTACTTGATAGTTGTGAATTGAAAAGTATTCCTTGTTTTATGGCTGCTGGCTGCAGTTTGGGAACATATGGGAAAGATTACCATAGTTTATAACTAGCTAACGAGTGGGACATTGCATTCCAAATATCTTTACTGTCCAATGATAAATTACTAATGAATTTTCCATCACAAGCTGAATGTCTGTGTACTTAGAATGAAATTTCACTATGATGATCTTTAGGAGCTCTTATATACATTCAAATCACATTCATTAATTAGTTGTACAGTAAAGAGAGCTAGTTATAAGTGTCGGATCACCAATGCAGCTGCAAGGATGCCCCCTGAGGCTGTGTGAGTCTACTTGGCAATCAATAAAGAACAGCACAGTGTACAACTATCCTTGTTTGAGCAATTATCCATGTTCATGCACATTCTCCCAATTATCGCTTCTCTCTAACTCAGCTTCAAGCTCACAATCTTCATATCATCTCCAGGTCACCATTTCTCCCATATTCTATAACCCCTCTTTCTTTCTTTCAATGCCTCCCAATTCTATCCCATGTCATATCTCCTCTAACCCACTCTCTTACCCCACTCACTTCTTTCTTCTCCACTCTCACTCCTATTCTCACTCTCTGCCCCTACTGTAGGAATCAGTTATTCCAGTGCAGAGGGAGGCCATTTGGCCTATCATTTCTGTGCGGGTTCTACAAATGAGCATTTTACCTGCTGCCATTCTCCAGCCTTCTCATTATAAATCTGCACATTGTTCCTTTCCAATCAAACCTCTAATTCCCTGTTGCATGGCTCAATAGAACATGCCTCTACAGCACTCTCTCAGGTAGTGGATCACAGACCCTAATGACTCACTGCATGGAAAATATGGCTCCTCATACTGCTTTAGTTCCTTTTAGTAATTACTTTTAATCTATGTCTTCTCTTTCTCTATCCTTTCATGAATGGGAACAATGTTTTCACTACCTATCTATCCAGATCTCCTGTGATTTTGAGTATTTCCATCGGATCTCCTTTCAGTCTCCTCTTCAAGGAAAACAGTCCAACCTTCTCAAAATTATCTTTACAGTTAACACTCTCCATCCCTGCAACTATTCTCAAGCTTCTTTCTGCACTTTCCAATGGCTTCACATTCATC
Organism: Ginglymostoma cirratum; assembly: GCA_024137785.1. Classification (NCBI taxonomy): domain Eukaryota; kingdom Metazoa; phylum Chordata; class Chondrichthyes; order Orectolobiformes; family Ginglymostomatidae; genus Ginglymostoma; species Ginglymostoma cirratum. The sequence goes on from JAHRHZ010000268.1 coordinate 15,765,299, forward strand.
CTAAAGTGCCCAGAACTGGATGCAATCCTGCAGCTGGGACCGAGCTAGCGTCTTGCATTAGTTCAACATCAGTTCAGTTGGAAAATTATTTCAAAACCCATATATGACCTGTACCACATCCTCACCACTCTATCCACAAACATACAGCTTAGTAGAACACATGAAATGTGCGGTCAAATCAATGCTGAATAACTGTCGAGCAACAAAGCAAGATTTTTACATGGTCTTGCTACATTTAGGTGCAACATCAATGGAGAAAGGCTTGCCTGAAAAGTACTATTTAAACTTGAAAAGCATGTGTGCATAACCTTTCCGAGCAATTAATTGTCTAATCATTCTGAGCCACTGAACATTCTTTTTCAAAGGCAGGGTAAATGAAAGTGATACCCGACTTATGAGCAGATGGACAACTACAAAACTTGTGCTCTGGCAAAACAGTGTAAATTACTCAATCTAAATAAAATATTTGGATCTCAGGAAAGGCTTCTGAAATATGCAACCAGCCCAGATCATAAGAAGTCATTACTAATTAATAGAGAACAATGCATACCTCTCCAGATAGGTTTACAATCACAAGATCACGTCAACATGACAAATCCCCAGTGTTAGACTGAAGTTTAAAATTCTGGTCTTGTAAACTTTGTTTAATGTGTTTATTTAATTCTCAAGTTGAAAATGTGCCTATGTACAGCCATGCATATCTGTATGGGATAAGTTTTTATCATTGCAAAAAGGGTTTTTTTTGTCTCAACAGTTAGAATAACAGTGTAACCTTAGGGGGCATTCTTATGGTATCATCATTTAATCATAGCATAATGCTTTGAGGGCGTAAGTATCTCATACTCTACCTTATATTGGATTAGATTTGAAAGATGCTTGATACCATGTGACACCATAGGCCTACTGTAGGAACACTATGACCTGAGGTATGACCATTCTACTGGAAGAATGCTCCTCCTCTAATAATTTAATATTAGCCAGACTCTTAAGTGTTTGAAGAGGGTAATATTTGTGTGGAATAGTTAGCTATTATAAAACTCTGTTAGAGTCTATAATACCATGGCATCCACACCTAGCTTTTGTGTTGCATGAGATAATATAAGCATAACCACATCAGGTTAAACACCTTGTTTGAGGCAAACTCGCTCTATTGTCCCAACCCCACTCTTATATTCTTCGACTGCCGTTTTCTGTCTTCTCCTAATCTTTACTAACTCTATCTTTTGCAGTGTAATCTGTTGCATTATTCAGTTGGAAGCGTCTCAGAATAACATTGAACTGTAAAAACTAAAGTTAATTAAATTTGGAAACTAAGCATGTTTTTGTAAGTTGGGATGTCATGTTTCAGCTGTACAGGACATTGGTGAGGCCACTTTTAGAATACTGCATATGATTCTGGTCGCCCTTCTATAGGAAAGGTGTTGCTAAACTTGAAAGGATGCAGAAAGGATTTACAAGGCCATTGCCAGGGACTGGAGGGTTTGAGATATAGGGAGAGGCTGAATATGCTGGGGCCTTTTTCCCTGGAATGTCGAAGACTGAGGTGTGACTTTATAGAGGTTTATAAAATCATGAGGGGCGTTGATAGGGTAAATAGCCAAGGTCTTTTTCTTAGGGTAGAGAAGTCTAAAACTAAAGGGCTTAGGTTTAAGGTGACAGGGGAAAGAGTTAAAAAGGATCTGAGGGGTAATCTTTTCATGCGGAGGGTAGTGCGTGTATAGAACGAGCTGCCAGAGGAAGTGGTGGAGGCGGATACAATTACAGCATTTAAAGGCATTTCAATGGGTTTATGAATAGGAAGGTTTCAGAGAGACATGGATCAAATGCTGGAAAATGGGAGAAGGTCAGATTGAGGTGTCTGCTTAGCATGGACATGTTGGACCAAAAGGTCTGTTCGCGTGCTGTGCGACTGAGTGCTTACTCCCAACTCTCTCGGTTACTTTAAAGTCGTATTTTAAAGCTGAACATGGAAAGATGTGAATTACATCTTTTCAAAATAAATATGATTGCACAATTATCTTGAGATTCTTTCATAAGTATTCAAAGTTGTCCCTACAAGATTCATTGTATATTTGACACATTTCATCCACTACCCAATATAACAGTAGGAGTCCAATTGGCTGAAGCTACCAACTTTCTATTTAGGACTGTATAGATTAGAAGCCACCTGACTCTAATAGTCAGCCTCTTTAGTGCATTTTTCACTGTCAATATGGATCCACTTTCTCTCGCTTGATGAAAATACAATCTTGATTGCAGTAATTTTAGACTTTTGCACTTTTTGTCTGTTAATTTCTTTTTTCATAAAATGCTAGACGAGCGGAAAAAATGTTAAAAATTTTAATTAGTATCAATTTTGAAAAATTACAAGATCAGAAGGATAATTGCATATCAAGGCTGGAATTTAATCCCTTCCCTGCTAACCCTGTAGCGCGTTTGGATTACAGGTGACATTTCTTCTTCAGGCAGGAAGATACTGCATAGGGATCCTAACTATCGTCTCCTTCATCCAATAAGTTCAAACATAAGGACATGTGGACACCTTCTGCCTGGGACCTAATTCAAGCTCTTAAGTAGCCATTAACAACCCTTAAAGGCCTCATCCTGTTGCCACTAACGTTCAATCAGAGAGGGGATTCATCATACAGGGAGCTCAAGTAGTAAAATCCTGTCACGTTTGCAAGTTGACATTTGTTTAGGGTGCCTAATTGAGCCTGTCATTATTAGGCTGTGATAGAGAAAGGAGTTGGCATTAAGTTGGAGAGCAGAATGCAATCGAACTTTGGGTCATAGAGCAAGCAAAGGCTTTATGTCACTTTTAAAGTCTGCATTTACACAGATCCTTCTTTATGTTCTCAAAATGTCTCCAAGCTCTCTTAACAATCAGTGAATTACTTTTGAACTCCAGCTATTTTGCAGAAAAGACACTAAGAGACAGTTTTATGCCTTCAATATTGACAAGATTTACAGCATAATAGCATAAACTCAGCCAAAACATATAAAAGAAACAAGTGCAGTTTCTCTTCTAGTTGTCTGCTTAAATCCAGTGTGTACAGGAAATGCATTTGTTAACTTGTTCCATTCATTTTGTATTTCTATTGTGATATAAAAATACTTAACTGAATACAGGTGGAAAATATTATGATTAATTAATTTACTCATGCTCTAATTTTTGATAAACATGAATGAAAGGACAATTGTACACACATACTTGCAAATAAGTTAGTTCTGATCAAGAATAAAAAAGAATCATATATATATAAACAACTGAGTTCAAATGAATCTCTTGCACAATGTAAAGACTGTAGGGGCGTTCGTAAGAGGGAGATCAGGAAGGCAAAGAGAGGATATGAGATAGCCTTGATAAATAGCGTTAAGGATAATCCAACGAAATTCTGCAAGTACAATCAGAGCAAGAGAGCAACTAGAGATAGAGTAGGGCCCCTTAAAGATCAAAGAGGTCATCTTTGTCATAGAGTCATAGAGTCATACATATACGGAAATAGATCCTTCTGTCCAATCACCCCATGCCAACCATAATTGCAAACTAAACTAGTCCGATCTGCCGTGACTTGGCCTTTCTCCCATCTGAACATTTCTTATTCATGTACCTAAATTTCTTTTAAATGTTGTAACTGTACCTACATCCATCATGTCCTCTAGAAGTTCATCCCACACACGAACCATTATCTGTGTAAAAAGAACTCCCCCATGTCTTTTTTTAAATTTTTGTCCTGTAACCTTATAAATATATCCCCTCGTCTTGAAATGCCCCATCATAGGGAAAAGACGCCTGCCATTCACCTTATCTATACCCCACATTATTTCAAAAACATCTATAAGGTCAATTCTCAGTCTCCTACTCTCCAGTGGAAAAGAAGTTGAACCTCAGGAGATGAGCGGGAAAGTAAATGAATATGGAAAAGATGGTTAGTAAGTTTGCGGACAGTGAAGAAGGTTGCCTAAGATTACAAAGAAATCTTGATCAGTTGGGCTAATGGACTGAGGAGTGGCAGATGGAGATTAATTTATATAAATGTGAGATGTCACTTTTTAGTGAAACAAACCTTTTTCCCCGAGCCTGGGGCATTTCAAGACTAGGGAGTATATTTTGAAGTGACAGGAAAAAGATTTAAAAAGGATATGAGGGGCAATCTTTCACACAGAGAGTGGTCCATGTATGGAATGAATGTCGAGAGGAAGTAGTGGACGTGGGGACAGCTACAACATTTAAAAGAAATTTAGATATGTATATGAATAAGAAATGTTTGGAAGGGCATGGGCCAAGTGCAGGCAGATGGGACTAGTTTAGTTTGGGTTGGCATGGTTGGCATGGACTGCTGGACTGAAGGATCTGTTTCTGTGCTATATGAATCTATGATTCCAGAAATAGCAAAGTAAATCATATATGTCCAATATAAACTCAACCCATAATTCTAGATTTTCTAAAATTATTAAGTTATGAGGGAAATTAGAATGAATAAATAAGTTTAATAACTCTAAAATTACACTCAGATCCTGCAAAAGTTGCATCCCTTACCTGTAACATAAAATTTAAAAGTATGTTGATGGATAAAGCGACTGGGTGAAATGGTGGCAAACAGATTTCAATCAAATTAGGTCAGCTCTTAAGATTCCCTGACTCTCAAAGGGTTGAACATGGTATTTTATAAATAATTAATTGCTGTAAACAGGGAAGTTCCATGAGAGACTCGACATCTAAGTATTAATATTGAAATGTTATGAACAGGTAGAAAAAGCCATCAAAAAACTAATGGAATGCTGTTCTGACAACATTCTGGAGTTTGTGCAAAGGAAATTGTTAAATAGGTTTAATAAGCCCTCCTATTCCAGCAGAGTCATGATGCTGGCATTTAACCTACAGTGTGGAAAATTGCTCACACATCTTCAGACGCCACTTTGAAACAAATTCTAGAGATTGATTTTGCACCTGCAGGGGCATATGGTCAGGTGGTCAGGTAAGGGTTTAAAAATCCACAAATTGAGCACCGCATCAAGATACTGGTTATAACCTGCCAAAGTCTACACCTAACCATGTGCTAGGACACTCTCAGTGGAGATGGATCATTCATTTCAATATTTCTGTCGGGTCATCTGTAGAGACATTAACATTGATTCCAGAACTCAGTCGTAGATGCCCTAGTTTTCTGCCCTTTCTAAAAATCACCAGTGAAAGCAAGAACACAACAGCAATTCATAGGGTTGAGCTCATGACAGATTTTCCTGCTACATTATAGAGTCATGCAGTACAGAAGTGGCCTTTTGGCCCATCAAGTCTGCACCACCAACAATATGCAACTACCTATGCTTGCCCTGCTTTCCCACACTAGGCCCATAGCCTTGAGTGTTATAATACTTCTAGTGCTCATCCAAGCATTTTTTAAAGATTGTGAGGTTTCCTGCCTCAACTACCCTCGGACCTTCACTACTCTTCGAGTGAAAACATTTTTCCTCAAATGTCCTCTAAACGTTCTGCCTTTCTTGCCTGATTATGTAAAATATTTTGCTTGTTGTGTTTGAGCTGAGAGGCGATTCTCATAAATTTGGACATTTGTTTGTCCTTGGAAGTGTCATCTATCAGATGTGAATGGGAGCTGCTGATGCTGTTTCACTTTGTAAATCACATGAGGGTGAGATAACGAACAACAGCCTGCATCATGGAACCACTAGTCCATATGAGAGAAATGCAATTTGAAAGAGGTCACAGACCCCCAGTTCAAGATGGCCAAGCAGAAGATAAGCTTCCTCAATTTGTTCTAACAGCTGGATCTCAGGAGGCTCGGGATCTTGTGTTAGGTAGTAGCAGACAATTGTGGAAAAAGATCTGGATGTGTTACCCGTGGCTGTCAGTAGTGTTGCGTTTGACCACTTTGTATTTGGCTTCTTTGGGTTGGTGCTGACGGGGGTCTACAAGTTCAAGGCAGGAGCCCGATGGTGTATTTGCTGGGTCAGGCTAGTAATACTCTCTGCTGCCGATGATGCCAGTCAAAATGGGTGGGTTCTCAGCCTTGTGGCTGAGTTGGATCCCCACAGTTTGAGGATGTTATCAAATTCACACATTTGGCAATTAAATCATCAAGGACTGCTCATCATTGTTTTCATTAATGTTTATATTCTGAGCCAGTCCACCATCACTGATCTTTTCATATCTCGAAGCAGAGCTACTTACTGCTGCTGGCTGCTCAGAGATCAGGGACACCCAATAGACCATGGCTGATGACACCCCTCGGAGAGCCAACTGTTGAGGCCCACTAAAATAAAAACCATAAGACAAGCAGATGTGTCATATATATCTTTGAACATGCCATCAGCATACTGAAGCTCATGCCATCACATGCCTGCTACTGACCACCTTTGCTACTTCTAGACATGATAACATTGGCTGGTTTCTTCCAGCAGCAGGGACCAATACCTTTCTGTGGTCTCTTAGAGATCCTATCATTGCAATCAATGAGGTATCACAAAGACAAGGTGCAGCCTTTGAATATGTACATTTGATTCTGCCAAGTTTTCTCCACTTCCAGCCCCAGAATCTATCGAATATCAAGTTCCTTTAAATACCCAAGTTGAAATCAACTTATGCAGGTCTCATTGCACCTATTAAACCTAACAGGTCAAGAAACTTGGAAATAATATAGTAAATCCGTGATTGGGTTAAAAAGTCACTACCAGTCACTACTCTTACTGGGATCAGAGGGTGGCGCACCAAACCAGCTCCTATCACTGACTACCCTCCCTCACCTCCCCACCCCCAAAACACACACACACCATCAAGCCTGAACTCTCCAACATACTGCCAAACTGTTTGCTGAAAGTCATTTGCTTTGCAGCAGATGTTGTGTCTGCTGAAATACTCACGACTGGGACGCCATTTTAATACCTTTCTCACCATTATTCAAACCTTGCAAGCAAAACGTTTGTCATGAGAAATGTGGTCACTGCATTTCTCTGTTTAAAATCAAGTAAATCGATCTTTCATGAGGGCTCATTTATGAAGTGCCTTGCTGAAGGAAATCACCAGGTATGATCTACCCTGTGCTGTGAATGTGCTGGGCTCAGCTAGGGTACACAATACACATTTAATGTGTGCTTCATCTGCTTTCATGTGTTTAGCATCTAGTGTCTTCTCATGTAAGCAGATTCCTCACAATTGAAAGCTTACTATTCCATGCCTTGTAATCTGAGTAAGTGACTAGAACAGTCATTATTAGTGAAACCCTCTGTGAGCTAAACAGGATATCATGAAGTCAATCCCTCGTGCAATTTTCTGAAAAGTAATTGAATCAATTAATGTTACTAACCTTTCCAGACTATCCTGGAATTTCCAGGAATAAGACTGGAGTAAACACATGACAGTGCTGGAAACAATCAGGAGAAATTAGCAGCATAGAACTAGAGTGCAGCAGAGTGCAATGAGGTGAGGCTGAATTATGATGGGTAGGTGTAGAGTTCAAATGGTACAAGGCTGGTGAGGGGTTTCATTAAAGAGTTAGACTGCACTGGAACCTTTGTTACCACCATAGACTGTTAAGTTCTCAAGCAGTAGCTGTTTGCCATTTTTTGTAAGTGCTTGCGGTCATTTTTCTATTTTGACCAGTTCTTTTTTCCCACTTACGTCATTTTACTGTATTTTTTTAGCCTACCTGTACAGGAAGCGTTTAGACTTTTGGGAATTGAGTGGTTGGAACCAACTGCTAGAATTTCTTCCCATACCAGCCCCTCTGGATCCATTTCCATCCTGTCAGTTTTGATTGGAGTGGCAAATTCTGTTTAAATTTCCACCTTTCAGTTCCCAGAGCTTGTGTATGTGGCTGCCAGTCCTTCCAAATTGCGCTGGACTTCCCAGGAATGAAAGATTAATCTCTAAACGCTGTGCAAAAGAAAGAATAGGGAAGAAACCCTTGCCATTTGCTTGTAGCTGAATGGTAACACTGACCCGCAGTCTCTGCACTCATTGACAAATGCTGCAGTCACAGGCAATCTCAACTCTCCCTACCTCTTCTCTGATCCATGGAGATTCCACACATCAGCCACACTCACTCCAGAATGATGACAAAATTCTCAGATCTATACATAAGACAGGTTACAGTGCAACATCAGGCAACTTAAGCATGCTACACTTCCGATGCATTTCCGTACATCGTGCACTCATGAAAACGACTTGAATTTGAAAAGTAAGGTAAAAGGCATGAAAAACTCAGTGCAACAAATCTTCTCACTTCTTTCATCGCTTGTTTTCTCAGGTTTCAGACTTGGTGGGTGTAGGAGCAGAATATACATTGATCAAGTCAGGTCTGCAACAAAATTGCAATTTTCCTGACAGAAACATTACCAAGGATTTTTTTTAATTCTTTACAGAAACTACCCTGGAAATGTTTTCCTACAGAGCTTTGAGTTACAACCATACAATGACTGCTTGTACCATGCTAGAGAACAGGCAGTACTAGCAGCTGTCAGCATTTTCAGAGCAAGAGTAAGGGTATTAAAATCAGCAAACAGCCTTCAAAAATACTGGATTCCAAGGGCAGTTTACCATATCAAAATTGCATGTTGCAAACGCTTTGTTATACATGTATCCTGAGAGCAATTCACCATGTGATGAGCGTATCCTGGGTAACAGTACTATGGGAGTGCTAAATCCTGGAGAATCTGAGACAGCATATCCAGGGAGGGCCAAACACTGGGAACACTTTGCCATAGGAGTCCTACCCAGGAGTTTTCTGCTTTGAGTAGTTAAAATCGTTGCGAGACACAAAAAAATACAGGAAACAGTGCCATTAATTCAATTTTCTTTCTAAATCAGGCTCAATTTTTGTGGAGCTCTTATGTGTAAACAGAGCATGTAGATAATTATTCAAAAATACTCGTCTAATCAAAATTGATTTCCTTTTCCATAATTACATCCTTAACTCAACAAAAAGCGTTCATTGACAAAATAGAGACAGATAATACAAACAGATGTTTAAGCTTTCAACTCAAAGTTGTGTTTTGCCTGTTCAGGGCTTTCTCAGAGGGATTAGTAGCTGTAAGTGCACAGGTAAATGGGAGTCTGCTAAGGTTCACATTCATGACGATATTTCCCATTCTGAAATTGTTGGCCCTCATGAGCATCTTGGCCGCTTTCTGTAAAATGGTCGCTGAAGTGCAACACATTGTTTCTCTGGCCAGAAAATCACTTGAATATGAATTCCTTCTCTGCTCATAAGCTGGTCATTATCATCTGAAGTTACACAATGCTATGAGACTTCTCGAAGGAGTTCCAATTCTACTCATTTTATCACATTCCTCTTCAGTAGAAACAGCAATCAAGAAAATAAAATTATTAAATACAACACAAAAAGTAACAGATTATCTGACAAAACCAGTCAATGCATGGAGCAAAATCACTTTGCAAATGAAAAATGGCTCTAATACTACACCAACCTTTGAAGAATCTTGCCTGAATCAGTCAGCCGCCAAAGTCTTGACATTTCATGTGGGGCCTGATTTCAACAATTATATACCACAAATGAAAATTCTACACACCTCTCCTAGTAAATAAATTTTACTGTATGTAATTGTACTAATTACTTTGTGTCCACGAAGATAATTGGGCAGCAAACTCTGTTTGTTATAAAGTCGTAGAGTTGTACAGCACGAAAACAGACACTTCGGTCCAACTCTTCCATGCTGACCAGATATTCTAGATAAATGTAATCCCATTGGCCAGCATTTGGCCCATATCCCTCAAAACTCTTCCTATTCATATACACATCCAGAAGCTTTTTAAATGTCGTTATTGTACCGGCCTTCACGACTTCCTCTGGTAGCTCATTCCATACACACACTACAGTCTGCATGAAAATGTTGCCCCTTGGGTCTCTTTTCAATCCTTCCCCTCTCACCATAAACCTATGCCCTCTAGTTTTGGACTTCCCCACCCCAGGGAAAAGACCCTGTCTATTCAGCCTAAACATGCCCCTCATCATTTTATAAACCTCAATAAGGTCACCCTTCAGCCTCTGACACTCCAGGGAAAATAGCCCCAGCTTATTCAGCCTCTTCCTATAGCACACACCCTCCAATCTCAGCAACACCCTTGTAAATCTTGTCTGAACCCTTTCAAGTTTCACAACATCTTTCCTATAGTAAGGAGACCAGAATTGAACACAGTATTCCAAAAGTAGCCTAACCAACGTCCTGTGCAGCCACAATATAACCTCCCAACTCCTATACAATGCACTGTCCAATATAGGCAAGCATACCAAATGCCTTCTTCACTATTCTTTCTACCTGGAACTCCATTTTCAAGGAAATATGAACCTACACTCCAAGGCCTCTTTGTTCAGCAACAGTCTCCAGGACCTTACCATAAGTGTATAAGTCTTGCCCTGATTTGCCTTTCCAAAATGCAGCACCTCACATTTATCTAAATTGAATTCCATCTGCCTCTCCTTGGCCCATTGGCCAATCTGATCAAGGCCCCATTGTACTCCAAGGTAACCTTCTTCGCTGTCCACTACGCCTCCAATTTTGGTGTCATCTGCAATGTTGTTTAAAAAAAGAAAATGGCATGAAAAAATTGAAATAGTACCTTCTCAAAATGATGTCAGAAGGTTAGGTGGCTTCTTTTGTAATTATGGACAGAAAGAAAATTGCCTGGATTTTAACAACCACAGAGAGTGTTTGTGTCATTAATAAAACGTAAGACATGGCCAAAATGTGGAAGTCCTGCCGCTGAATACACCAACTATCATCTTTATGAGTGCTGGATATGTTTCAAGTATGCGTATTTTGCAGAGGTAGCAACCCATAGAAAACAGCAGATGCCCAAGCTTTTGTGAGTTTGTGAACTGGATGTCTGATCTTTACAGATTTGTTTGGTCAGCCAGTGTGCCCCTTTGCAGAGGCAACCCTGTTACCAATGGTCCTGGGACACCTGGAGGAGGTAAAATGCCCTTCGGTAATGGTAAGATGTCCTGTGAAAGGATCCAAGTGCCTTTTTGGCTGCTAAAAGTAGGCATGAATGTACATAAACTTTTTGGAACTGTCAAGAGGAACAGTCAAAAGTGGTACTAACTAAATGTGACATACATTTAAACTCTTACTTTCTAAATTAAAAACAAAAGACATACATTTGTTGTGGTTTTAAAAAAAGGACATTGTTTATGATTTCATTCCAGCTGTTAACATAAGCCTGAGAGTTACAAATACTAGATTAGTGTGGGATGACTGATTTCACAACCTAATATTACCATAGTGGGATAACTGCTTTTAATTTGCATTAATTTTAATTTAATTTGCTTTTACAATTTGACAGTTTTAGATGGCTATAAACTCATTGAAACAGAATTAAAATTTAAATGAATGTTGTTAAAATCAGTTATGAATTTGACGAAAACGTTTGTGCGTACAAGAAATTTGGAAGTGAAAAGAAGTTAAATTGAACTTTTTTCTGTGTGAGCATTTCTTAAAATAAAATAGATACTGAAAATTTGATATTGTTTCATCTCAGGATGGGTCCTAAGTCTGTCCATGGTTAGTAATTAATGAGTTGGCATGTTAATGTGTCAGGGTAAATCATAGTGATTGATTGGTATAGGACTATGAAGAACAAAAACAAAGTTGCTGGAAGAACTCAGCAGGTCTGGCAGCATCCGTGAAGGAAAAAATAGAGTTAACATTTCGGATCTGGTGACCCTTCCTCAGAACAGTGTCACCGGACCCGAAATATTAACTGTGTTTGTTTTCCTTCACAGGTGCTGCCAGACCTGCTGAACTTTTCCAGTGACTTTGTTTTTGTTCCTGATTTACAGCATCCGCAGTTTTTTCAGTTTTCACGTAGGACTGTGAAGGGCTGTTTATAAAGGTAGAGGAGCATAAAGTGAAATGGGATGTATTAGGGATCGTGGGATGTGGGAAGAAGGGATAGGTTGACATGGAAAGTATGAGACATTATGGAGGTGGGTACAATGGCAAATGTTTTAATGTAGGTGGGTGGAGGGACATAGGTTGGCATGGAGGGTAAGAAAGGCTTATGGAGGGCATGAAATAGCATGTTTGGCAGAGATAAGATATGGTGAGTTTGTTGGGGCTGAGGGAGTGTAACAGAGAAAGCTGGAGGGATATTTTTTATTATATTGTCTTTTATAAAAGTCTCAACAGTGTCAGTGCATGGAGACAGGTCTTTTGCACAGTCTGCCTCTGTATCCTAAAGCACCATATGCATTGTAGGTTGGCCAGGCTGGACTGCTATCCAGGAATGAAAATCCCAACTTGTGGACCATGGGATCTATTTAACAGAGTTGGGAAATGGTCCAACTCTGCAATCCTGGCCTGTGAGCAAAAATACATATCAGTTTGTCTGGAAAGTTACTTAAAAATACAAGTGGAATTTCTCAGTGCATATTGACTGTATATCTCCTTTTATAGTTAGCAATTTATAGTTAAGTTGGCACACTATGAAATTGGTATGAGAAAAATGTTGCCATGACCCTCTCAAAGTGGCAGTCAATTTCTTTAAATAAAAAACCCAACAGTTTCATTGGTATCTTTAGGAAATTTGCTGAACTTACCTGCTCTGTTTGTGACCCCAATCTCATAACAGACTGGTTTACTCAAACCTGCCATCTAAAATGGGCTAACAAGATTCTTAGTTGTACAAAACCATGTGCCAAAAGATGATGCACCACTATATTTTCAGGTCATTCAGAGAGGGGAAATAAATGGAAGGCCCTGCAGGGACACCTTCATCTTCAGAATTAATTCTAATACTGAGATAGAGTAGCAATGGTTTTACATCCATGGATCCCATGGGAAAGAGTTGAAAGGAATAATTGCATGCATGTGACTATTTTTTATGGTAATCACTACGCCACCGCATCAAAACCCTTAGGGCTTTGGAAATGGGTACAACTTTTCTAGTGGAAACATCTTTTGCTAAATTTCTGTCCAATCTCAAAAGATGCTGCCAACTGGTTATTATGTGCAAACTTTTCTTTCTCCTGAGCAGTCATTTCACAATAAAGACATTGACAGTGTGTGACCTTTTACTCTGTGTGTTCTGCAATTAGAAGCTTCTACCCTTTGCTAAATGAAAAATCATGCGATATGCAACTTAACTATTATAATGCCGGGCTCTCTCATTGGCTTTATTGTAAATTTCCCCAAACTATCCAGGGAACTGAAGTGAAACAAGACAGAACTGCTGAGCTATTCAGTAGTGATAGCTGTAGCGCACAAAGCTTTATAAAACACATTGTCACGATCAGTATTAAGATGATAGAGTATTATCAACTTCCATGATTAAAATAGAGAATCCTCGTCTCCATGCAACCTTACTAATGAATTTCTCAGTTGAAAAATGCCAGGTATCTTTGATTGTCAGTGAGCAAAAAATTTGTGGCAACTTTCAAGGTATCCATTCTCTGCATTAAGGTATTGCGTACAGAATAATATGGCTGGCATGACACACAGGAGGCACATACATAACATGAAGGAACATTATCTCCGTGTTGACGTAATTTAGGTAATGTTCAGCCAGATAATTTAATGTCTCATGCCTTGTATCAATGATATCCACTACTTGGAGGCACTCCACCACTGAGTAAAATTAGATTTCTTATGAACAAAGACGTGAGCAGAGAGCAGGAAAAGGCCATTCGGCCTCTCGAGTCCACTCTGTCATTCAACAGGATTGTGACTGATCTTGTTGTAACCTCAAATCCACGTTCCCACCTACCTTGATAACTTTTCACCTGCTTGCTTAACAAAAATCTATCTAACTCTGACTTCAAAATATCCAGGGACTCTGCTATCACCATCTTTTCAGGAGGAGAATTCCAAAGACTCATTAGCCTCTTACAGAAAAAGAAATTCATCTCATCTCTGTCCTAAATGGATGACTCCTGATTCCTAAATGGTGACCCCTAGTTCCAGATCTTCCTGCAAGAGACTACATTTTCTGCACCTCTAACATGTCTAAACCCTTTAGGATCTTATGTCTCAATTAATCACATCTTACTGTTCTATGCTCCCTCAGATAAAGCCTAGCCAATTCAACCTCATAAGATAACCAGATAGTAGTCTGGTAAATCTTCTCTAAACTGCTTCCAATTAATTTACATCCTTTCGTAAGTAAGGTGTCCACGCTATAAAATACTCAAGAGGTGGTGTCATCACAGTACCATAAAACTGAACTATAACCTCCCCACTTTTACATCCATGATAAATGATAACATTATTAGTTTTCCTAATTACTCTCTGTGACTGCATATTTACCTTTTGTGATTCATGCATGAGGACACTCAGATTCCCAACATCTCAGAGCTCCGCAACTTCCCACCATTAAGATCATATGTTTTTTTTTAATTCTTCCTGCCAAAATGGACAATTTCACATTTTCCCACATTATGCTTCATTTGCCAGGTCTTTTTCCCACTCACATAACCTATTTGTATCCCCCATAGCATCCTCTTCACAATTCACTTTCCTACCTATCTTTGTGTCATCAGCAAATTTCACAACCATCCCTTCTGCATGAAGCAAACAAAAACCGAAAGTACTGGAGAAACTCAGCAGGTCTGGCAGCATCTGTGGAGAGAGAACACGTTAATGTTTTGAGTCTAGTGGACCTTCTTCAGAACATCTGTATGAAGCTTTCAACACAGAATTGGACAGTTTTCTGTGGAGAAATGATGCTTCAGGATTGGGAAATGGTGGGAGAGTTCGACAAGATGACTCATTCTCGCGAAGGTCCAGCACACACAAGGTTGCATGAACTGCGATCAGTACCTTCTAGGTTTTCATTCATCAAGGGCCTGTGTGGTGTATTAGGGATGAAGGTATCCACCTGCAGGTCTCGCTGCAAGAGTTCCTTGTAGTAAATAAGGTATAGTTTATTGCATCTTTGCAAATATCAGCATATTACAAGGTTATGCACACATCCTTTCAGACCCATTTACAACCGACAGACAGAAAAGCTTCCTCCTCTCTGCAACCATTCTTTGTTTCCACTGGATACTTAAAGCGTACATGGAGAAAGAGAATTTTTCTTCAATGATCCATTGCTACTCTGTTGTCATGTCACTGTGGAATATCAATTGCCTAACTTCATAAACACAATTTGTGGACTGTGTTCTTTTTTTAAGTATTTGATACAAAGTAATTGATTTAGTGTAAAGGACTAAATTTACTAACTGAAAACCTGGTCTGACTTTTCAGTTTTCATTGAAATATTACAGATTTTTCCTTTAGCCAATGTCAAATGGCACAAGCTTGAAGAAAAGCTTGCAGTCCTTATGCCTAAGGCTAGTAATGTGTTTATTTAATGTTCAATTGTACCAATACAACATTAGACATAGCCTTACCAGTACAAGCACAAAGGCGATGTTTAATGTCGACACATCTACAAAGATAAATGGTTCCATTTGCATTCATCTCCGAGAGGTCTGTAGAAAAGTCCCGGGACGGGATATTGCCTAAGGGTGGAATGGCTGTGATGGACATTAGCCCTGACCTCTTCTGCTCTTCATTGAGCATGCATGTAAGGCCTAAGGCAGATATATATGTTAAAGACTTTTGTTATGCCAGGGGATAATCCTGACTTTATTCTAATGATCTTGATTTTCACTGTGGACCTGAATTGTAAGGAGGCTGAAAGAGTGAACAGAGCAATGTATTGTTGAGCACACTATAATCATAGTCTTTGTAATCTATTCAAGCATGAAAATGTGAAGCCAGTGATCTAAGATAATTTTAAAGATACATATGCCACCAGGTGAGCAATTCACTCAGACAATTCCTGTTGATGATAATGGCACATTAAACAAATGTTCTCGTTGTAATTAAGAATATGCTGTATACAAATATATATATTTAAAAAACGTAGGTATATTATCTATATATAATGCTCCTGCTCTGTGCACTATGGAAACAAATGATGTAAGACTGCATCATTCTTTGTGAAGTATCATACCACACATTTATTGCTCATTGGGATCTGTCATTGCTGGCAGTAAAGCACCACTCCCAGTAATTACCATTGCTTCACACCATCCGTGCAGTAAGCACTACTTTAATTGAAAAGCACCAGCTGATGAACCATCAATTATTTGTGGCTGAACTCATTTAAATAAATCACAATGGTAAAATGCTTTTTTTACTCTGATGCTCAACATGTGATCAAGTCAAAATGGAAATAGAGACTATATTATGATGACCCAAGGGTGTAGTTTATATGCTACAGATAGGCTGACGCCTAATTCATGAATGATAAACTAGGAGTGAATTGTGGCAAATGCCATGAGTAGGAAAAAAATACTTGTTCTAGATGATATATTCCATTTGTACCATACACTAAGCTTTTAAAGCTGTGATATTGCAACGGCATTTTGTCCACACTGGTCTGTTAATTTTAAAATTGTATCTCACTTTGACTATAAAAATATCAATCTAATAATGCAGTCAGATATCTAGGCAGATTTATCACTGTTAACAAAAGGTGCAGTTTAAAATTATGCTGTCCATAAGTACAATATGATATTACTGTAAATTAACACCTGTTGGAGATTTAAAAGTTATGAGTAATTGTAGAGTATGGTTAATGGTACCTTAGTTCATATTCATGTACTGAGATTCTATTACAAATAAGCATGATTCTGTTAATGCTTATACAACATAGCTATGCAGTGGATTTCCACAGGGGTTTGCTTGATCGTCATGTAATGCTGTTTTTCTGAGATTTCTATATCTGGTACCTCTGCCAAAGCTAAATTGGATGAACAGAGGAACGCTTGTAGAGATTACCTTCCTATAATTATCCCTCATCAGAAAATTAAAGGCAGCACTTCACTATTGCACTTTGGAGCTCACTAGCATGTTACATTGCAAATTCCTGCCAGGTCACACAAGGACACACACCCATTTTGTGCATCTGTATAGGCTGCATATCAGAGATGAAGGGGCTAGGCCCGAAACATCAAGCTTTCCTGCTCCTCTGATGCTGCTTGGCCTGCTGTGTTCATCCAGCTCTACACCTTGTTATCTCAGATTCTCCAGCATCTGCAGTTCCTATTATCTCTTAGCTTGCTTACCCACTTTGTGCTTACTTAGACAATCACAGAATTTCTGACTTGCTTTTTAGCGCAGACTGAAAGATAGGCAGCTTGTCATGCTTGTGAGCACCAAATAATCAAGGAGTGCACATGTTTCAGCACAGTAACACGCTATGTCAATGTTGCATATGCCTGCAAGATGTGCTAGCAGCTGACACAGCAAACACTCTGCATGTACTTCAGTCAAACGGCCATTTCTGACCGCTAAAAGAATCAGTCGTTAATTGAATTAAGGTGGGGGGGTGGTGGGGGTGCAGCAGTCAGTCAGGGTGTTCCACCACGCTCAGTCACAGGCATTGAAGAGGTTGGCCACAGTCAGTCCTGGAGATTTTAGAGGGTTTCAGTCGGAGTTCAATGCCCCTCCTCACCCACAGTGACCAGAGGTGATTCGGGTTCCTTTGTTCCCTGAGGGGATCACAGATATCCAAGGATGACACACAAATACCCCAATCAGTTACACTTCATTACTGTTATAAATTTACAACAGCTGCAGTTCAGTTACACCTTCCAATCTTCAAAGAATCTTTCCTCCATTGGCAGTTGCATTCTGGATGCAACCATATCTTTGAATCACAATGTCTGCCTCTTTGTGCTACACCCCTTCAGGCATTAGCAGGGGGACTGTGTGCTGTTTTCAGGAAAGTAGGGAAACTCAAGTATGGGGATTGGAGCAATTATGCTGGGATGCAGACTGGATAAGGGCTGTGAAGAGCAGCAACTGCAAAAATTAAAGTGGCGGTGGTGGGGGAATCTGGTATGGCATGGGAGGGCAGCGGGCACTGTGAAAAGGAGTTTTTTTCATTGCAAGTGAAGGCCATCCTGCAAACAGGGGGAATTAAGTCAGAAGAAAATAACTAGGAAAATTTTTCATGATGGTTCAGGGGCAGGAAAAGTAGCGAGGTGCCCCCAGTGACTGAGTAGGAAGCTCAGAGGACAAAAAGGGTTAGTATTTAGGCAGAATGAGTAAGTGAGAGTCATTGCTGCATGTAATAGTAAGAGTGGTTGTGGGAGGTGTGTGCACTGAGAGAGTTACAGTGAGTGAGTGTGGGGGAATGGAGATAAAGGGTGATAATTACCTGTGCGCAGAACAAAAGGTCATTGATTTCGTTCAGCAACAAAAACAAAGTTTCTGGAAAAGCTCAGCAGGTCTGGCAGCATCTGTGAAGGGAAAAAACAGGGTTAATGTTTCAGGTCCGGTGCCCCTTCCTCAGAACTGATGGCTAAAAAAACATCAGTTTATATGTAGAAAATAGGGAGCTGGATGGGGTAGGGAGTAAACAATAGGATAGAGCCCAAAGAGAGAGAAAGACAGTCGGACAGGCAAAGAAGTTGCTAACGATCAGGCTGGGAGGGTGAACAGTTGTTAACAACAGGAGGTGTGTACTGGCAGGCTATGTGGTAACAAGGCCTAGTGTGTGGGCTGGGGGGCTGGGGGGCTGGGAGAGTTTAGGCCCTAAGAGTTTTGAACTCAGTATTGAGTGCAAAGGGCTGTAGGGTCCCCAAGCAGAAAAAGAGGTGTTGTTCCTCCGGAGATAGTAGGAACTGCAGATGCTGTAGAATCTGAGATAACAAGGTGTAGAGCTGGATGAACACAGCAGGCCAAGCAGCATCAGAGGAGCAGGAAGGCTGACGTTTTGGGCCTAGACCCTTCTTCAGAAATCCTCTGGCTTGCATTGGGCTTCACTGGAACACTGTAGCAAGCTGGAGACAGAGATGTTGGCCAGGGAGCAGGGTGGTGCATTGAAGTGGCAGGCAACAGGTAGTTCAGGGTCTTTTTTGCGAGCAGAACGTAGATGTTCTGCAAAGCGGTTGCCAAGTCTACGCTTCGTTTCCCCAATGTAGAGGAGACCACATTGTGAGCAGTGAATGCAGTAGACTAGATTCTGGAAAGTGCAGGTGAAGTGTTGCTTCACCTGGAAGGCATGTTTGGGCCCTTGGTTACTGGGGAGGGGGGAGGTGAATGGGCAGGAGTTGCACCTTCGCCGGTTGCAGGGGAAGGTGCCGTAGGGCTGCGGGGAGGTGTTGGGGATGAAGGAAGTGTGGATCAGGGTGTCCCGGAGGGAACGGTCCCTGCGGAAGGTGGACAAGGGAGGGGAGGGGAATATGTATCTGGTGGTGGCATTTCGCTGAAGGTGATGGAAATGGCGTTTGATAATCTTCTGGATGTGGATGCTGGTGGGATGGTAGGTGAGGATAAGGGGAAGCCTATCGCTATTGCGGGAGGGAAGAGAAGGGGTGAGGGCAGAAATGCGGAAGATGGGTTGGACCTGGTCAAGGGCCCTGTCAACAATGGGGCTGGGGAGCCCTCGGTTGACGAAGAAGCTGGACCTTCTTCGTCAACCGAGGGTCCCTTATTGAAGTTTGCCTCATCTGAACATATGCGATGGAGACAGAGGAACTGAGAGAATGGGATAGAGTCTTTCCAGGAAGTGGGGTGTGAGGAGGTATAGTCCAGGTAGCTGTTGGAGTCAGTGGGTTTGTAATGGATACTTTGTGTCCAGTCTATCCCCAGAAATGGAAACAAAAATGTCGAGGAAGGGAAGGGAGGAGTCAGAGATAGACCAGGTGAAAGCGAGGGCAGGGTAGAAATTGGAGGCGAAATTGATGAAGTTTTCCAATTCCAGACGAGACAGGGAAGCAGCACAGATGATATCTTCAATGTAACGGAGAAAGAGTTGTGGGTGGGGGCCGGAATAGGACTGGAACAAGAAATGTTCTACATACCCCATGAAGAGACAAGCATAACTAGGGCCCATGCAGGTATCCATGGCAACCCATCTTATCTGAAGAAAATGAGAGGAGTTGAAACAGAAGTTGTTGAGAGTGAGGACAAGCTCGGCCAAGCGGAGGAGGGTAGTGGTGGCAGGGGATGGTTCAGGTCTTTGCTCCAGAAAGAAGTGGAGAGTCCTAAGACCCTCCTGGTGGGGAATGGACGTGTAAAGGGATTGCACATCCATGGTAAGGAGGAGGTGGCTGGAACCGGTAAGCTGGAAGTTTTGAAACTGACGTAAAATGTCAGAGGAATCATGGATGTATGTGGGCAGGGATTGGACCAGGGGAGAGAAGACTGAGTCAAGGTAGGAAGAGATGAGTTCTGTGGGGCAGGAGCAGGCTGAAACAATGGGTCTACCTGGACTGTCCTGTTTGTGGATTTTTGGCAGGAGGTAGAAACGAGCTGTTCGGGGTTGGGGGACTATTAGCTTGGAAGCGGAGGGGGGTTGATCACCAGATGAAATGAGATCAGTTACTGTGTTGGATACTGTGGCCTGATGTGCCATGGTGGGGTCATGGTCCAGGGGAAGACAGGAGGAGGTATCTGAGAGTTGGCGCTCAGCCTCTGCAAGGTCAGTGTGCCAGACTACAACAACACCATCCTTAATGACTTAATAACAAAGTCAGCGTTAGATCTGAGTGCATGGAATGCAGTCAGTTTGAAGGGAGATAGCTTGGATACACATCCTCTGTTGTTAGTCACTGACAGTCCCCATAAACAACTGTTCGCCCTCCCAGCCTGATCATTAACAATTCCTTTGTCTGTCCAACTGTCTTTCTCTCTCTTTGGGCTCTATCCTATCGATTACTCCCTACCCCACCCACCTCCCTATTTTCTGCATATAAACTGACGACTTCCCAACCACCATCAGTTCTGAGGAAGGGTCACCGGGCCCGAAACATTAACTCTGTTTTTTCCTTCACAGATGCTGCCAGACCTGCTGAGCTTTTCCAGCAACTTTGTTTTCGTTCCTGATTTACAGCATCCGCAATTCTTTCAGTTTTCATTGAATTTCTTTCTACATTGCTGCACATTTCTTCCCAGTGGGACACTCACTGTCCTAGGTGACTACCTGGGCCCAAGCCGACAGTGCCTGATGTTGTGGCGTCATTTGGCAATCCAGAAGTAAGAGAATAGCTGTCCTCTCCACCACTCCATTCATCAGGATCTCTAAGTCCTTGTCTACAAAACACGGTGTTACTGCTTCCTTGACAAACTCCTCCACAATAATGATCAAGCAGCAAACTTTAAATGGCAGCTTCTGGTGTTGTAAATTGAAGGGAGGGTAACTGTACTCCGACTAACTTTGACCAGTTTGCAGCAACTCTTTTTAATTCAGATGCATTACGCAATGAGATAAACAAAGAGGACAAGAGTCAGGGGAAGGTCTGACACAACTTTTTTGAGCACTTGATAAGGAAAAACAACATTTATCAGACTCTACTATTGTACATCAATTAAACTGTATCAAACTTTATTAGTTGCTTCACAGAACTCTTCAGTAAACAGCCATAAATCTCTCAGTAAACTGTCTCAAATCTACAGCAGCTATCTACTCCTGATGTGCGTTTATGAAGATTCACCACACCCTATCCTACTGCTGTATTTGAACTGTTTTGTTTGAAGACACTGGTAATACCCTCTCAGTAAGGTTGAGACAGGCTGTTCCTTGGTCTTTTAGGGTTGGCTGATATTTCAGGATCTACTGTCATTGGTTTGGACTTTCCTTACCATCTAGGCCTGGTTCTTGTCTTCGGATTGTGTCACCAAAGTGGCCTTCTAGGTCTGGTCAGTCTGATGCTGCTTTGGGGCGGCATGGTGGCACAGTGGTTAGCACTGCTGCCTCATAGCGCCAGGGACCTGGGTTCGATTCCACCCTCAGGTAACTGTCTGTGTGGAGTTTGCGCATTCTCCCCGTGTCTGTGTGGTTTCTTCCGGGTACTCCGGTTTCCTCCCACAGTCCAAAGATGTGCAGGTTAGGTGGATTGGCTATGCTAAATTGCCTGTAATGTCCAGGGATGTGTACATTAAGTGGGTTGTAGGGGGATGCTGGGTGGGATGCTCTGAGGTTCAGTGAGGACTTGTTGGGCTGAAGGATCTGTTTCCACACTGTAGGGATTCTATCTTCCTTGAGATGTAAGGAGCTGGAGTTGACTCTATAGCTCAACTGCTAATCAAAGATGCTCTCAGGAAATGCTGTTGCAAAGGGTGGAAAAGTGAAGAGAGCTGGGGCTCCAGGTCACTCTTTTCATGGACTTCTCAAAGATTCTGGGACCTGTGTCAAATATTAGCATCGATCATGGGCAGGAAGATCCATTGAGGGGGCCAGTTTCAATATGTGGACGTCGCAGAACATGTTTTTGAACCTTCAAAAGTTAACTGTGTCAAGCTATGTGTCTGGTCTCTGTCTGAGCTGGGTGTCTCCAAGTCTGTGTGACATTCTTTTAACAAAGCAGGTTCATTCTGAAACAATGTGGCCATTAGAACCTGACCAGGAAATTCCAGTCCTGTCTCATTTCAGTGGGAAGTTAATTGTCCAAGGCTCTGCATTTCAAAGCTCTGCAATCTCCCAACATTTACACAATATTCTTCTTTTTGCATCTTCCTGCCAAACTCTCCAACTTCACATTTTCCCACATAACAGTCATATGCCACATCTTTGTCCACTTACATAACATATCTGTATCCGTTAGTAGCTTCATTAAATCCTCTTCAGAACTTACTTTCTTATCAATCTTTGAGCTAAGCATTCCTCTCCTTAACCTGATTTGCCTGGTTTCCACTTGGGCAAGTTTTCCAACTGTCTTACCTACGATTCTCTGTGTTTAATAGTTGACAACAGTTCTATCCTCCCTATATGGTCTTGCTTTTCTCTCCAGCTTGTCCCTGGGATATTTATTTTACCCTTATCCCACTCTAACTGACAACTTCCAGACCACAGCTGCCCTGGAGTTCACAGGTCAGTGGGATAGTTCATAGTCACTAGCCAGAGCTACTGCCTTGTCTGCACCTTGTCTAGCCTTGGGCTGAGTCTGGATTGGAAGAGGTGTAGAGCGTTTGAACTCCTCGAGCAGGTTGACTTCACAAAGGTTTTCACAGTTAGCCTCAATTCTGATTGCGTGTACCCAGTGGGTTCAAAACGAGCTGCTTAAGCTGTTCATATTTTCGGTGTATCTAGTCAGGCAATTACTTGAGAGTACAAAATCTTTGCCTATATACCTCTGGCACTAACTAGTAATTACTTTAATCGTCTGTTTTGCTGTGTCATATTCTGTGGCACTCATCAAGAGAGGAATAAACTTCATGAGCTCTCCCTGTCAGCCTGCAAACCATTGCAATGTAGCTCCTTCATTTTGATCTAGTTAATTGTATGTTGATTGAAGTGTGATATCTACATGCTAAAAAAAACAATTGTCACAACTAATCAAGAGGGCCTTAGAAAGAGGGTGTCAATCACTCCTCTTACCTGGTTGCAACATAACAGTGTTATACACCCCTAGTTTGGAGCTTGATTGCTGGTTCCTGTCACCATCTCCAGTTTTCCCAGACAAACATTGAAGCCCCAGCAGGAGCAGCGTAAACAACCACAGTTCAGCTTTCAAAACCAAAGTATGAAAGGCTAAATCCTCCACTGAAATTCTCCCAAAACTCAATCAAACTTGGAGAAACACAACCTTACTTTAATCCTGAGAGAATCACCTTCACGATTATGGTTTCTTCCTTGCTGGATGATTTACATCCTATTATTTTGGCTATGTTATCCCCCATTCTGTTTGCTTTTTTTTGAATGGTGCTCTCAAGTGGCTGCACGTTGAATATACTGAGACTCCTTTCAGCTTCAACTTAAGTTCTGTATAAATCATGGGACATCTGCGTTGATTAAGTTTGCTTTTTATGGGTGAATGTTACATTTATCATCATTTAATTTCTCTGCTATTGTTTAGTCTGTATAGTTATTTTGTTTGGTTCGTCCTTTAATTACAAAGCTGCCTCCAATGGTACCTCTCCAGTTTAATGTCATCAGTGAATATTAACCCTTTGAAATAAGTGTTTGAGACCGGGTCTTTTGCAGAAATGAGATACATTGATGATTCCAATATTGAGCCCTATTCAGTACTTTCTGCCACTCTGATTTAACTCCTCTGAGGAATACTAGTTTTTTTCCTTTCTTCCATGCAGTACATGCACCATGTAATAGGTGACACATCTGCAATAACTGCTGAGTGTCAGAGATATAGGTTTCCAAAATTTCAAAATATCAAGAACGTTTGTTTTTACCATTGCATGATGAAAGTGCAAAGGCCTTCTGAGGCAGGCAGCACGCCAAATCAATCTAAAAGAAGGTAACCTGCAGAGGTTCCAGCAGGCCAACTGGAATATAGATTTTTGGTAACTGATATTTTTCCATTATTAAATCCAGAATTGTTGCAGTGCAGAAGGAGACCATTCAGCCCATCTGTCTACAGGAAGCAAATGGAACTGTAGCTAAAGCAAGAAAATAGTTAGCAGCACAACTAGATCCATCAGCAAAGATTCAAGTGACTTTTCAGCCCGTTATTAGGAATTTTTATGTCAAGGCAAAAGATGCTCATCACTTAATTAACCAAAGCAGACCAGATTAAGAAGGGACATATGTAAAGGCAAAAAAAAAGGAACAAGGTAGGACCATGAGACAATGGGATGTTTTATATTTGTACCAGATGTACAACAGGAAATGGGTTTAATGTACAAAGAAATTGTTAAATTTCTCCTTCTGGAGCATAATCTAATTGTTTCTGTCCATTGTTTCATGCCTTAAAAGAAATTCCTGGTATTGTTTGTGTCTTCAGATTATAATTTCTATGGCCGATCCCTTTGTGTTTTCTTTATGAATAAGTATCTGTACATTCTTAGAAAATGGACGTTTAGAGATTGTGTTTCTTTATAGGTTTATTGATTTAGGTGTAGTTTATTCCCTAAAAGATTCTCACTTATTGACGTAAAGATCGAGTGTTAATTAAAACAGCTATGGTGTAGAGTAGTCAACTGTGTAGAACACCTGAATAAAAGTCAGGTGGGCTTTGACTTTTCATCAGGAGTCAAGTATAATGGAATTTTGGAGAAATTATTGCCTCTCCCATATGCAAGATAAAGAAATCATTATTACTGCAGGACATTGAAATGCTCAGAATCAATTTCAGTGCCTAATTATATTTGTCTGGTGGAATAAGTAATTATCCATCTGTTTAGGAAGTTATTGACCACTGGAGATCATCTTTATTCATTAACATTAGCAGGGTTCACCATCCTGATAGCATGAGTTCGCAAACAGCACCGTCAAATGCAGATGCAATTATGTACTTGCGGAAGCTATGCTGACTTTAAGACAGGGTTCATGACTTGAGCAATAAAATTTTAAAATGGATTCCAACAACTGGTAACAGATGATAGAGAGTTACAGTGCAAGAAAAAGATTAGTGACTTGAAAGGATTATATCATGTGTAAGATATAATGGGCTAAAGAGAAATGTGAATGGACTCATTAAAAGTGACGAGAGACTAGCAATCAACGGAGCATAGAGTTGAACTATGGCCTCTTGAAGAGGAAAAGCCTTTTTTAGTATTGCAAAGACAAAGCAATCTTATCTGCATTTAAAAATTGTTTAGAACTAGATATAGATAATAGAGGAGCCAATGCTCTGAATGCAGAGACAGTGCATGAGGAGGGGAACATGAATAGAACATAAGTCACAAATGTCATCAACAAAGAATGAAAACAACATCACAACACAGCAGACTTAACAAAGATGTTTTTAGACAACAACAATGATTGCTGCAGATTTAAACGATATTTATTTTATTTTACATCAGACAGAAAATTATACCAAATGATCTCAGTCACTTTTTCTATGTAATGGACCATTGCTTTCCAGGGAAAAAGGCCTTTCATTTTGAGAGGGAGAAAAGCTGGAGACAGTTTCACAGTTTTCATCATAATGATTCCACAAATCAGTGATGCGTTGTGACCCGTTTCCTGCCATATGTTCGCATCTGGCAAACACTTTCCCTTGGAAAGTAATGTACCTTTACTATTGTTCTGATGTCGTAAAGGCTAAGATTTAGGAATGTTGCCTCTTAGTCATGTGGAACAGGATGGTCCAATTTTGAGTCTGTATTTGCCATACAACACAGCTAGATCACATCTTCAAATGACCACCCCGGCATAAAATCACATGACCATGCAATGCCAAACACTACCAACATTTGATTGAATAGATTTCTGCATCGTCACCATTTTCTGACTGGGTTTACAAAGTCTAAAATAGTAGGGAAGAATTATCAGATAGTTTAACAAAAATAAGATGTACTTTATTGCAACAGCAATAGTAACCAGCAACAAGTTACGTTAGTGTAAGCGTTGATACAAAGACTATGAAGACACCTAGGATAACAAGACCATCCTCTTCAAGATCCAACGATGTTCCGTCTTTCTGCAGCCAGATTTCCAGATTGCTAACTGCATTCTCCCAACTTTAACTCTTTCCATCCATTATCTTATACAACATCTCATTTAAAGCATTTTATCATTGCTATCATTTGTACATTCATGTACACAATTACAACTACCATGATCCCATCTCCCCCAAGCTTCTGTCTTCACGAATTCAGATGGTTTGAAGGTTTTGAAATGCTTCCAGAACACTTCTTTTCAGACTTCGAAAATTGGTAGGTCTGTGACATGAGGGCTTTTGACCTGGATTCTCTTCCGGCCATGTGCTGTCCATAAGTCATTATCATCGTGATGTTCCTCATTAGGTACATCCCATTCATTTATTGCTTGATGATTGGTCCACAGTGAGACAGCAAACATACAAACACGGATAAATAGGACATTTAATCCCTTGAGGCTGCTCTGTCATTCAGTAAGAGCATGGCTTCCAAAGTATTCATAGTCTTCTATAAATAAGGTGACTAATGGTGTGTGCCGGACTCCCAGTATACAAAATAACTGCTTCAGTTATACAGGGGACTGGGGAGACAACATTTAAAGGTACCATTTGTAGTATTAATCATCCAGCAGTAAGTTGTCTACAATTGTGAAATGCTGTCAATACTCAAAGTAGATCTTCATGGTCAACCCTCTGGGCCTTTGGTCTGGTCAACATTTTCAATAATTCAGATGAATATCAATGTATTCTCTTTATTTCTTCAGCCCCTCTCATATTTTCTTGAGCCTATAATGGCTTATTGACCATTGCATCATTCTGGCCCAAGTTTGCAACTCAATTTCGCAAATGAATTCCTTATCATTCATTATAAAGCATTGTTGACTGTCACTCTGGAACGAACATCTTTCATCATTAATAGTTCCCTCCGCCCATATTTCATCTCCGAGGTAAACCTTATAAGGTAGCGTTGGAATCTCTGTCTTTAAGGGGGCATCCTGACCAACGATTCTTCATCTAACAGGAAAACTAACCATTTGTGGTCTGTTCATCTGAGCATTTTCAACCCAAGATACAGTTTGAAAATCTCTCAAAAGCCAATGGGACTGATACAGTCTTCATCTGAATTACTACTCTAGAAAGAGCACTGCTATTGTGCCTGTAGCTGAAGCATCCACTTGTATGATGGTTGGAAACAGTGGATAAAGTAGTGGGCCAGGAAATCTATGGATATCAGCATGTCATTTCACCTTATGGAAAGCACTTTTTTGATGTGAATTCCAGCACCATCCTTTCATCGGCACGAGAACTTGCCTCAAGGGTTCAAGTCATGATTGCCAAGTGAGGCACAGTTTTGCAAATGGCATGCCATGCCTGACAGTATTTGCAGGTCATGAGCCAACATCAAAGAGGGAAAACCCCAAACACTTTGTTTCCTCTAGGTCTGCCATTATTTCATCACTTTTGATAAAGCCTCCTAAGAAATGAATAGATTCCTTGGAAAAATTCACATTGTCACTGATAGTGAGCCCTCAAGACTGTAGGCTTTACAGAGCAAAATGGACCCTCTGATCATACTCAATGACAATTTACCGTGTGGTGGCATGTCATCCTAGGATAATGTGTCTGTCCTCTTTGAGATTCTAAGATGTTCTGTTTCTTCCTCCCTAAATCCTTATGGCATTATCAGATTGGTGGATCTTAATGCAGAGTCTTTATCATGAAACCTTTCAACCCATTACATTATACATTGTGCATAATAATCTCAGCTGGAATAGTGACAAGGATATCACAGATTTTTTTTCAGCACATAGTTGCTACATCAACATGAGCAGGATAAGGCCTGATCATCAATAAAGTTCACACATATACTTGGGTAAACTACTAAAGTGAGATTGGCACCATGTGAACTGTAATGCATTAAAAAATTGATGCACTCAGGAGAAGAGCAGCGAAAATGGCAAGAGTTAGGAATAAATGAAACTGGAGAAAAAAGATTATGAAATGCATGGAAGGAGCTGAGTTGGAACAGGAGAGAGGGAGAGAGAGAGAAAGAGAAACAAAGAAAGTTAATCAAAATAATGTTGCAAGAAAGGATTATGAAATGTTAATAGAGATTGAAGTGTACTGAAGGGTAAATTTGATAGAGTATAGATTTGTTCCCACATTGTCACTATTCACCACTTCCACTCCTGTAAGACACCACTCCATAACATCAGATACCTGCAAACCCAATATATTAACAGAAAAAAATTGCCAGTTCTTTGGAAACTGTACTACTCACCAGTATGAAGTTGATTGAAGTTTTGTTTTGCCTTTTCAGATCAGTGAAATTCTTTTTGACCTTGAGCCAGAAATGTGTAGATCCAAGCCGCACTCCAAGATTTGAGCATGTAGAGAGTACTGCATTGTTGATAGTGCAATGTATGAAGTCACTCAGATAAAATGTTATAACAATACACTATTTTCCAGGTTTATGGATTTGAAAGATGTCACAATGTTTTTACAAAGAAAATCAGTAACATATTCAGTGTGGTGGCCAATCCTTTCTCAGCCAACACCGTGAGGAATGGATTGGGTAGAGGTGAGCTAGGGGCATACACTCATTTTGATATTTTTATGAAGTTTTACCATGTTTGTGAAGTAAATGCCTACAAAACAGAATTATGCACTTTGATAATTATTAACTTGCAGTGGATTGTTTCGGAATATTATGAGGACAAGAAGAACACAACATGAACAGGGATAGGCAGGGTTTTTTTGTCCATAGTACATACTGAAACTTTGGAAAAATGAATACTTGCTTGTTTAATGTGTATTGACTCTCGTCGTATCTTCATATGAAAGCTGGACTTATTCTTGCTTAGGTGATTGTACTGTCAAATAAGCATAAAGTCAATGTAATGATCCTGATTTAGTTTAAATAACCAAAGGGGATTGAACAGGTTTTTCCCAGTCCCTGAGTAATTGCAAATTGATCTGAACTGTGAATTTACCAGCAGAGAAGGGCAGCATGGTGGCACAGTGATTAGCACGGCTGCCTCACAGCTCCAGGGACCAGGGTTTGATTCCAGCCTTGGGTGACTGTCTGCGTGGAGTTTGCACATTGTCCCGTGTCTGCGTGGGTTTCCTCAGGGTGCTCTAGTTTCCTCCCACAGTCCAAAGATGTGCAGGTTAGGTGGATTGGCCATGCTAAATTGCCCATAGTCATCAGGGATGTGTAGATTAGGGGAATGGCTCTGGGTGGGATGCTCTGAGGTTTGGTGTGGACTGGTAGGGCTGAATGACCTGTTTCCACACTGTAGGGATTCTAAGAGGAAGTGTTCTTCTGACCTTACGATACAGGAAAGATTATTGGTTGAGCTCCTGAAGATAGTTGAGCTTTGGAGGCTATTTTGAAGAACTCCTGCAGTGGTATCCTAGGATGAGATCATTACCTTACAACAAGCACTATTGTCTCATTTCAAACAAAATAGAAATCTAGACACTGGAGATTTTAACCCTGATCCTATGTTCCCTGTAATTTTTTTTTCTGCAGTGCAGACATCCAATGTCAATGCACGACAGCAACCTCTGGAAGTGGAAGCCAATGCATCAACACATCAATCATCATGTGTGGAACCTTCCAGTGACTGGATAGTCTTAGAATGAGTGTTGCCCTGATTCCCACTGATTTAGTTTTGTAATGGCTCATCGATGCCACACTGGATCAAATGTCAAGCAAATGTTAAAGGTGGTCATTCTTGTACCTCTTTTCTGGAAACCAGCTCTTTTTGTTGATGTCTGGGGCCAAGACTTTAATGAATATTGAAGCCAAACAAACTTTGCTGACACAAACCGAGCATTGGATGATTTTTGATTATTAATTGGTATATAGTTGATAATTTCTCCAAAGTCACGGACTGAAATTAAGCTGTTAGGGTGGGAATCAGTTATGTTGCATTTCTCCAGCTAGTTCTAGACAGGACATGCATTGTCGATTTTCTACCCTATCTTGCCAGTGCTACAGTTGTTCTGGAATATTTTAAGTATCAGTACAACAAATTCTGGAGCGCAAGTATTAAACAGCACAACCAAGATGTTGTCAGGGTTGATTGTTTTGCTGTGCCAGTGTATGCAGCTATTTTGTTGAAGACATGCAGGTTTGATGGAAAGGGGAGAATCTGTAGAGGAGACTAGAAGGATTATCAACTTATTACTTCTGGCTGCCACACATACAGATGTAAAAGTTCCTCTCAGATTCGTGCAGATTTTAGGACAAGCAGTGCCACATTCTCTAATATATCAGTGGTTTTTGCATCTGTTCACAAGCTGTCATTTTTCTCACCTTTACCAGATTTGCTAGAATGGAAAGAAGGTTGATTTCCCTGAAAAATAGTTGCTGCACTTTATTCAGTTTTGTCTCTTTGCTCAAGTATGTCACTTTCCTTCGGGATGATAAAGGATTGGTGCAGGGTCTCATAGGACAATGACAAGATACGTGAAGACTGCAGTCAGAAACTTGCCAAACTCATTTCCTAATACACTGCAGTGCAGTGAGATCCCTCTAAAATGGACACCCAACAATGTAATAATGGTCCCAGGCACTGTATTTAAAGCTACTGGTTGCTGTTTATTCTTTGTTATTCATTTAACTCTTCCACTCCCTTCCTAAAACTCACTCCTTCATGCCTCAGGTTGCTGTTGTCTATAATGTGTGTATGTCAATTGTATCCTGTAATTAATTTTGGAAAGGTTTATTAAAAAGGAGGAAAATCTGGGAGGAATGCATGCTAACAGATTTAAGACACCAATGCAATTTGTACTATGCTGCTGTTAAGTAAGGTATACTTCTACAGGGATAGTAGGAACTGCAGATGCTGGAGAACCTAAGATAACAAGGTGTAGAGCTGGATGAACACAGCAGGCCAAGCAGCATCAGAGGAGCAGGAAGGCTG
>JAHRHZ010000268.1:15796947-15880063 GCA_024137785.1 Ginglymostoma cirratum
TGCTTGGCCTGCTGTGTTCATCCAGCTCTACACCTTATTATCTCATGCTTCTACAGGATTTGACTAGTGTTACACCATTCCCAATGACTGAACCGGAAGTGTGTGCTGCTTCTGTTGCCTTCCTTTCCCTTAGCTTCCCACGTGATTACAATTCAAATTTAAAGTGCCAAAGGCATGCATGGCAGGCATGCGATTCCACAGCAAGGGAAGCTATTCAGTGGTGCAGCCTACCATCAGCCAACAATGCTTCAGCTAAAAGAGAACTATAAATGAAATTTCTGGCCAAACAGGGAGCTTCTGCATCATGACCACAATTTTCCTGCTGAACTCCATTGCGATTAATCTTAGACTTATTGAAAGCACAATGGTGGCACTGTTGTTTTATCTAATCTAAACTTTACTTCAAAATACTTCATGTTAAATTGGTTGCACTCTATTCATATAGACGTCATTATCACCTTGTTTTTGTTGAGGCTGGCTTAGCCAGAGAGCTAAATGTACTGACTTGTCCTGAGGTTGGCACACATTGATTGTTATAGGGGAGTTTGGGAAATTTCCTTTATTGTAGAAGAAAAAAATGTATTCTTTCATCCAACTCTTATTGAATATTCATGTTAATGACAGTATTATAGTTGCCATTCCATGTGATATTGCCCAACTTGCTAGCTAAACAAGTCTTTCCTTCTGTGCATTGCAAAGGATATTGTCTGAAAGCACTCTCAACTGTATCATAAAGCAGCAAAATATTTAATTTCCATCATCTGTTTTTATTAAGGACTAAAATAATTTCAAAAAGGAAAAAAAAATGGATCTAAAATAATTCCAGTGATCTCCTGACCACAGTTTGAGGCAAGTTTTGGAAATCAATGGAGTTATTGAAACTAATTTTGTATCTAAAAGCAATGAAACTAATCAACTGAGTCAGGGACGAAGGAACTTGCATCTCCTGTTATAATTCATACTTATGCATATATTGGACATGAAATGTTGCCTGCAACCTTGGAAAGGCCATGAAGACAGACTCTGGCATTTACAAACGAACCATATTTCTGTTGCTGCTTAGCAGAGATGGAATCAAGAAGAAAATGAATTTGTAATAGCAAGGACTGGAAGACTTTCGTCTCTTCTTGTTTCTGTTTCTCATCATCTCAAAAGCCAGCATCAGTGCTGAAACAAACTGAAGAAATATTCACTCATCAAAAACTCAAGGATTGTTACAAGTCACACCAATGCTGAGGATACAAGACACTGATGAAGCAGCTGTGATCACAGGTTCATCTTTAATACCTTAAAAACTCTGAAAATGTTTTAAACGGCATATTCTTTAACTTCTTATTGTACTGCATCCTCTCCCCTTTTTAAACTTCATACTTGCGATTGATGTCGCAATTTATTATTTTTACCAAGGTTAGTAAAATCCTACTCTTTTCACTTAAAAAAAACCTGGTAATTGATTCCTTCATTTGGATTGAGTTAACAAATGTTTCATTGAAGAGAGATACAGCTGCTAGGCAAAAATAATTTAAAATCTTTATTGAAATCAACTAATGGGGTTAGAAAGTGAGGAGCTGATTTTCCCCTCCTTACCTGATAGTAATAATGAGGGTGATTGAACTGGGTGAACGCAAAGCCCCATAAGGACTCTGCCAGCCAACATCCTGAAATAGACACACTGTGGCAATACTAACACCTGACTTTGGATTGCCTTTAAAGGTCACTTTTTTTTTACCTTGAACTGACTTTTCTCACCACTCCCAGGATACTCACCACTCAACTACGCATTTGACTCCAACTTTTGATGTCCCTCTTCCACTTTCATACCTGTGCTCTGACCTAATTCCACATCATGCTCCTTCAACAACAAATGCCAGGCCCAAACACCCCCTGCAAGAGTCTATTCTCCTGTAATCCTCCCTTGTAGTTTAACAAAGAAAACTGCTGACCTCAGACACAATTGCACAATGCCAACTGGTACGCACCACATGGAAATAAACATCAACTTGGTGCGGTAAGATTCTTAATAGCCACTGGATTCGTCTTGAAGGCAGGACTTTATTCCAAAATGTTTTCTGTTAATAATTATTCTGGCAATGTGTTACCGGTTTCTCCGACTACAGGTCAGCATTAAGCTCAACACATGACTAACATGTCAATGACTTCATCTCTGCTTTTCAACCAGCCATTGGGACATTGAAATTTTGTATCCTATATATTCAGTCCCCCACATGTCTTGTTTCTCTCTCTTGCAAGATCTCTAAACCACCTCTTCCCCTTCCCTTCCCCACCTTGCGTTAATGATTGTTCCTTTTAGTCGTTAATTCAATGAAGTTATTAAAAGGACTGTTTCTATTTGCTTGCATCAAGCTTACAATCCATCCTTCATTCATTTTTCTGATATTCCCCTTGAAGCAGAAGGGTTGCCTAAAGTTGAAAACCCTCTCATTTTTAAATGACATTTGAGACCCCTAGTTTTCATTTCCTGTACAAATGTGCACATTATCATGGAATTCATGCTCAAATATACCACTTAAATTGTTACAATCCTCTGCAATAAAAACACACTTTAACTGATTCAAACACCTGTAAAACAAATTCAAAGAGGAAATAACAGGAAATGGAGTAATTTGACAGTGATATTCTCAGTTGCCTCATCACGAGACTATAATTTTGTATGCCACAATTTAATAAGACCCTGTGGGAGGTTGGTAGGATTATCTCAAGCTGGTACTGTATGTCCCAGAAAAGATTTGGGTAGTTCTGCCTCATTAGTTGGTATTAGCATATAGTAACATGGTTTGTGCACTGTCCTACAATATTTACCCAGTCTAGAAGAGTAACGATATCATATGAGTCAGTAGCATTATGGTAATCATCGCAATGTGTTTCAGACTAGGTAGTTTGCTGGGAGTTTCATTTGCACATTGGTAGTTTTCAATAGGAGGCCAGTAAACTCTTCTGGGGGACCCAGATGGCTAGTATGGAATGAGATTAGTGCCAACAGCACAGGGTTCAATCACCTGAATCTGTAAAACAGAAACATTGGGGGGTGGGGAGATGGAGTAGTTGCAAATGTTATTGTAAACACAAATGTATAATATTAAAAATGGGAAAAAGTGCTTGACTCCTTGTCCGACTCACAGTAAAAATCATCATGGCACTTTGCTGGGGTTTGATATATAATCGCCAAGGGCCTGATTTCAGTCTGAGAACTCAAGAAGAAGTCATTTTCACCAATAGTTGGATAATGAACATTTGATGGAAGGTGTTATATAAACTTACTCTCTGAGTATCCTTGATTATTACAGGGGGGGAAATGTTCATTTGATTATTCTGTTCACAAAGGAAGTGTATAATTGAGAAACACTAGCAAGAAGATAGAATCCCTACAGTGTGGAAATAAGCCACTCGTCCCAACAAGTCCACACTGCCCCTCCAAAGTGCATCCCACCATGCCCATCCCCAACCCCACCCCTACCCTTTCCCTGTAACCCTGCATTTTTCATGTCTAATCCACCTCATTTACACACCCTATGACACTATGTGCAATTTAGCATGGCCAATCCACCTAAGCTGCACATCTTTGGACTGTTGGAAGAAACTGAAGCACCCGGAGGAAACCCACACAGACTCAGGGAGAATGTGCAAACTCCACACAGGCAGTTACCGGAGGGTGGACTTGAACACAGGTCTTTGATGCTGCGAGGCAGCAGTGCTAGCCACTGAGACGCCCAGTGGTTAGAGTGGCAAATGCAGGGATAGGGTAAGGGGTGGGTCTGGATGGGATGCTCTTTGGAGGGGCAGTGTGGACTTGATGGGCTGAATGGCCTGCTTCTACACTGTAAGGATTCTATGTTGTCCCAAGATCTAGTGTTCAATTTGCATCTTGTGCTGAGTTAGCCGGTCTTAAACATGGTATCAATTATGCAGCTACAATTGATCTCCAAGCCTCACTGAGTAAAATGAAACTCAGCCATGTTTTCCCTTCCTGACTGCACTCCAGTAACTGAAGCTGAGGTGATATCAGCCTTTCCTCAAAATGACTTGTTTTGATTTATTTTTGTCGCATGTAGGTAGACTGAAAAGTTTTGTTTTGCATGCAACACAGGTAGGTCATGCCATGCAAACTGCATAGGAATGATAGAACAGAGCAAGTCCCAGCTGCAAAGAAGGTGCACAAAGACTGAGATCATCATTAAATTTAAAATTTGAGAAACAGCAATGCAAATTATAATACACGGTAAGATACAATTTGTTTGCATATATTATTGCTGAAATCAGTGTCTGATATTACTCAGCCTCCTGCGCGATCAAAAAGGGTGCTTCTTCAATACTGCACTTCTAGGAGAGATTTTATGTTCAAGGGAATGTGTGTTTGAAATGGGACATTAACACAGAGTCAATCATTGTAATGTTACCAAGAAGATTTGATTCCACAGATGGACTAAATGGAACATAAAATGGGACATCTTGGGAAAACAATTTCTGGGATACAGAACCAATTTCAAATTAGACTCTAAATCAGAAGTTGAACAAGTAAATTCAATTCTATATACAAGCAGGAGTATAGCTGATTACACTACAGTTGTTCATGGGCTACATGAAGCCACAGATACTTTTGAAGCTCTGACAATTACGTCAACCTCCCACTCTTGAAAAAGTAAGGCTTACATGAGAGTTTAGTATCCAGGAAAATTCACAAATGATTTTGTTTATGATTTTGACAGATTGTTGAACAAATGCAACAATTACACATTCAAATCAGAATTTAACCCAAACAGAATTGTTGCAGGAATTTCTGCTGAGTCTTTGTAAGATTTATTGCAATCTATGGAAGGCCTGATATAGGGAAAACCATTCAGCTTATGAGTAAAGCAGAAATCTGGAAGAAGTGCTGATCCATTCTAAGTGGAGAAGTTCACTGAGGCACAGGAGCTCAACTGGATCTATTTAATTTTTAAGGTACAAAACTAGAAAATGACATATATATGAGAAACAAGTACAACAATTAGGACAAACACCGGGTTTTACAAGTCTTTGTTAGTACTGTGGAGCAAAGTACACTCACACACACAGTTAGTACCCATTTATTAAATGTGAAGCTTTATCTGTTTCATAGTGTGTCATTTTCAGAAAATGTGTAGAAATAGGACACACTTTTGGAAAAGCAAGAAATCAAAGAGCTAAACACACAAACCAGTTTAGCGAGATTAGCACAGTCCACAGCAGAAGAAAAGTCAGCAATATTTCTGGGGAAATAATTAATCTATATCTTCAATGTTGGCAAGCTGACATATATGTCAATGGTCATCTCAAAAATTTCAAGCTAGGTTCTGGAGCAAAATCTCCTATATTGTTAGGTCATGAGCCATGGTTAAGAAAACTGTGTACAACCAGCGTCGGTGCAAGTGCACAGTTCAGGAGATATAACAATTAAGACTAAAGATAATGCTACGAGCAACTCTCTCAAATAACAGAAACCCTACCGAACAGCACCATAGAGAATGCTCACTGTTGAGTGGGAAGGCATGGCTTAACTCAATCTTCTTCAGGTGGAAGTAAAAGTCAAAGAGCAGCTGGTCAGGAACAGTTGGTCAAATGACAACCAAAAGAAAATTTCATCAGGCTCCTTAAACTCAGGCCAGAATCTAAATAAAAAATGAAATCCATTAAGATTAGTTATGTTGGCATGAGAAATCTGGTCTATACTGTCAAAGTTATAGGAACGTGTTGCTATAAAGGTTTTCCATGGCTATCAGTACTGAAAAATGGTCAGACTGCAAGACCCAGCGAAGTATGTAAGGATTAACAAGCAATGTGATAACCTGAACACCACACTACATTTAAGCTAATTGACGATGATGTCATTTTATGATGAAACTCAGTTCATAACACAGATTCAAGATTGATAATAGACGCTAAGGTGACTCGAAGGGTAGATCAATGTCCAGTGATTCAAGATACTAGAGGGAAGAAATTGCCTGTTCTGGAGATCCCAGGTTTGGAAGGTGCTATTGAAAGTTCTTGGCAAGTTGCTACATTGCATCTTGCAGATTGTACTTAATGCTGAGTGCATATTTAATGTGGATAAGGTGTTAATTAACAGGTTACTTTGCCGATGATGATGTCGAGCTTGTTGATTGTTTTTGGTGCTACATTCACCCTCCTAGTGTGTTTCTTGGACAGACTTTCATGAATCAGGAGATGAGTTAGTAACCACAGAATTCACAGCTCTAGTGTAGTCTTTAGTACTTGTATTGCTGATCCAATTAGATTTCTGGTCAATATTAACCCCACCCTGCAGGATGCTGTTTTCTCTGCCAGATTCTATGCATGTACACAATCCTCGTCTTTCTCAATTAGACAAGGTTTCCAGTGGTGGTTAAAGCATAAGAAAATGAACTCCAAAGATCTGTATTCACAAACTAAAAAAAAATTCCTCTTCACTGCAGTTGGCACGATGCCCCTGCAGTCGCGCAGTAATCAATTTGATCATGTGCTGTAAATTTACAAGAAAACCATGACTAATAATCATTCAGCATTATATCAGATAAATTAACAAATTTCAATACCTGTAATTTATTAATTTTATTACTGCACAAATCTAAAATATAACAATAAACCTAAAAACAGCAATAACTAATGCACATATAGCAAAACATGAATCAATGTGTAGTCCAGTATATTTGCTTACATTTAATTTCATTTTACAGCATTTGGATTTTTGAAATAGTATTACTTTTGGCTTGGGCTGAAGAATCCCTTTCAAAATTAAGAGAGGCCAAATTCAGGTCAGTGGTCAGTAAATGACCTTGACTGATCTTTGTAAGGTCATGTGTCTAATATTAATTCATGATGAATTGGGGAAACGACTGCAGCAAATATGACAAATATATAGAAATACTTATTTCATTTTGTTCAATTTTTTGATACAGCAACACTAATGAGAAGCAAAACTGTTCTGACCCAATATCACCACAAGTGAATTGAATCTTAAAAGTCAGCCGTGTGACAAGTGTGATACATTGGAGACGGCTGGAATCTTTTCCTCTGGTGTGAGATTGGTTAAAATGACAAGTGAAAGTAGACAAATGAAACATCCCTTGTCTCTCCTCTGTAATGCATTGTTCCTCATTGCCCTCTCTGTTACCTAACACTTTAAGATAGTCTCCAGACCTGTCAAAGAATGGCAGCTGATGGCTTGCTAGCATATCTGTTCAGTAAATGACTAGAATAGACTTTAATGGAATAAAAATCTGTCAATTAAAAGCTCCAAAGGGGAAAACAAATACTGAAAACATGTTGACATTTCAGATTTGTTTCATTGGAACTCATAAATGGAGTTACAAGTTATAGTTAGCTGCAAGAGATAAATTAAATGACATAGCAGACACAGTGTAAACATTGAATTAAATTAAATTTAACTTCTGAGAAGGAAGTCAAACCGCTTTCACACAGTGATTGTGCGACAAAACGATGTTGATTGTGTGCATTGTGGGTACACAATCCAAAGAATGTTGATTTAATACAGGCTGAAATCATCACCAAAAGTGTTGATGCAATTAAATGATAAATGAAGGATGTCGTAGATATGAAGTAGGAACCGAGTTAGAAAGAGGGGTCAGCATCTTGAGTTAATGGATAAAGAATCAAGGGATGAGTCATCAACATAAACTCATTCACAATGAAATGTAGAAAGTCACAAAGATAGCTTTAAGTGCTGTTTATCAGTAACAGACTTTTTCCAAACCTTTGGAGACGGACACAAACACAAACGTCCTGCAGGAAATGAAAATCTCAGTTAAACAGTCCTTCCAAACATTGCACCAACAAATGTGAATTTGTCCTGAACTTTCAAGCTGATGGGTAATGTTTGAGTAAAAGGGAAATTCCATAATTTTAGAAATAATGGATGCATGAGAGAGCAGTTAGGTAATAAATCACCTATTACACTTGTTAGCCACCAATTCAGCGGTCAGACTCTCGCCTCTGAGTCAGAAGCCTGTGGAAAAAAATCACATTGCAGGAACTTGACCATAGGCTGTCGGTCAACATGCCAGTGAAGTAGTCAAGGTGTGCTGAACTGTTAAAAGTATTCCACATTATGAATGACAGAATAAACCAAGGTTAGTCATTCTCTCAAGTGAATGTAAAAGATCCTATGTTATTATTTTGATGAAGAGCAAGGAAATTATCCCTGACCTCCGGACCAATATTTAGTATTCAATCAACATCACACAAATAAATTAATTAGGCATTATCACATTGGATCTTTGCTGCACACAATTTGACTGCTTTGTTTCCTTGGCTTTGTAACTTCAAAAGCACTTCATTGACTGCAAACCATTTGGGAAATCTCATGGCTTTTGAAGATGCTATTCTAAAACAAGTCTTTCATTTTTTTTGTTTTACTTGGGTTTTGGGCAGGAGACCAGCAAAGTTTCAATGACTGGAAGGAAGAGGTAAAAAAACCAAAATGAATTAAATATAAAAATAAAGATACTGGACAAATTGTGTTAAACAACCTAAGGGTATGATTGAAGATAAATTGATATGCTCACTTTAGCCTAATGTACTCTGAATAACAACATTATTTGATGAAACAAAACTTTCTTGTCAAGGAATATTGCAGTATCTACATTTCAAAACTTAAACTTTTGTCTTTTTGAATGGTGCCAAGCTAAAATTAACCTATTTAGTTTAATAGACTGACTGCTGTATAGGAAACTTGTCCCAGGTAATATTGACCTACTGCGTAGCAGGATCTGACCCGTTTCTGAAATAACTGTCTAAGAATAACTTATGGATATATAATTGGCTTCAGGAGCCGTGCATTAGGGAAAGGAAAATCAGTGATGCTAACTGTTCCTGACAGCTATCCAGCAACCTCTGTTGGGAGTGCTTGAGCATGGACATTGGTTGAGGACAGTTTGAGTTCAGCTGTGATGTTGCCTATGGGCAATTACCTTATCTGCTGGAGTTCATTCAAGAAAAATGATCTCTTGGACAAGGTGCCAGACTGTGACATGTGAAAACAAATAGGCTCATAATTTGCTGTCGCAGGGCGATGATCTGAATCTGCCATTAGCTACACTGGTCCATGCCCAGTTAATTTCAATATAGTTTTGCACCATAGGTTGTGAGAAATGTGAGTTGATGACATTGCAGTGAGGAAAATCTAGTCTTAGAGACCTGAGTGATGAACAGGGCAAGCAACAATATATCTCTTAACTAATCAGATTGAAGCTTGGTGACAGTAGCAGCACTAGGGCTGAGTTGGAAGTGTAAATTGAATCGAATACAATGTAATACCAAAAAAGAAATGAAGAGAGGAAGAAAAATTGATCCACGAGAAATAAGAGGCAAAAAGGAAAACCGTTCTTTTTAAACAAATTGTCAAAAATCTCCTCAAACAATTCATAATCTAAAAGAATGAAACTCCATGAGTGTTACAGTTAATTTTTTGGTGCCAGAGAGTTTCATTGGCAGTAATTAACAATTAGCACATTGTTAAAAATAACCTTAACAACTAATCTGAGGTAATTAAGTATGCATAAGCCTTTATGGGTTCCTAGGCACGATCCTTGCACCATGTCAGACCAGCTCTAACTTCCTCTGGTAAGTCTAGTTTATATGCACCATGCAAATATTTCTGATGAAGGGTCTAGGCCCGAAACGTCAAGATTTCCTGCTCCTGTGATGCTGCTTGGCCTGCTGTGTTCATCCAGCCCCACGCCTTGTTATCTCGGATTCTCCAGCATCTGCAGTACCTTTTATCTCCTTCAACTATCCATTTGTTTTGGGTCTGATTAGTACCTTCAAACCACAGAATCAGCAGAACAGGCATTCAGCAGTTGCTATTTAAAGAAAGCATCAACACTCGTTTTTTGCTTTTTGCTTTCTACTGGCTGTTTCCTTTTTTCGGAAGAATTGGGTAATTTGAAGAGTTGCTTACAGTTGATGAATTCTGCACAAGAGGGCTTAGTTGTGATTGAAACTGCTTTGGGCTCACCAGTACTCCATCATGGTTGTTGTTTTGACAATTTCCCTTGGTCTATAGCATCAGAGGCTGATAGAGTAAAAGTAGCAAGGAAAAAGATGAGAATAACAAGGTGTAGAGCTGGATGAACACAGCAGGCCAAGCAGCATCAGAGGAGCAGGAAAGCTGACGTTTGGGGCCTAGACCCTTCTTCAGAAAATGGGTCTAGGCCCAAAACGTCAGCCTTCCTGCTCCTCTGATGCTGCTTGGCCTGCTGTGTTCATCCAGCTCTACACCTTGTTATCTCAGATTCTCCAGCATCTGCAGGTCCTACTATCAAGGAAAAAGATGAGGTCTTTGTGTGTGTGTTGGGAGGAGGGAGGTGTGGTGAAGTTCCAAACAGCAAAGAACTCTTAACAAATGGCTTATCCACCCAGGGTCTTCTAGTAATATTTCCTTTGTCGCCAACTAAACCAATAGCAACGCATGTCACTTTTGTTTTTGTAAAGGATGTGCTTATTGATCTTTGACACCTCTTGCAAGCAGATCTATTGCATCGGAGTGGGACAGAGACAGTGCTGCTTGTGATTGTGAAGGTGATTTTTGACCTGAGTTTCTTTGAAATGGGACTGTTCAAAGCTGGACCAGGTGACAGAACTAACATACTGTCCATTGATGCACCATTGTCAGGAGAGGAGAACATGGACAACT
The DNA here is from genome assembly GCA_024137785.1 of Ginglymostoma cirratum. Taxonomy (NCBI): domain Eukaryota; kingdom Metazoa; phylum Chordata; class Chondrichthyes; order Orectolobiformes; family Ginglymostomatidae; genus Ginglymostoma; species Ginglymostoma cirratum. Next base: position 15,807,635 of record JAHRHZ010000268.1, read on the forward strand.
AAGTAAAGCATACACATGGATTTGCCAGGATAATGAGTTTCCCAATGGTTATATTAATTACACACAAATGGCTTTGTAGGTGTTATAGCTCAATGCTGAGATATAGTATAAATGAAAATCTTACCACTCCCAGAATGTGAGCAATAGCTGCTCAATGATGTTTAGCACAAGTGGAAAGTGAATGCCCAGTATACTGGAAGCAGAAATGATAGTTTCATTCTATGCCCCTTTGTTTTTGGACTCATGGAGAGTCCTTGACCCTGATCCAGCTCCTTCAGAGCCAGTTCTCCGAATGTCCAAGGACACAAGCTGGATCTTTCTCTTGTAGCTCCTCCTAGGATGTTTTAGCACTGGCTCAGATTCTTCTGACTCTGCCTCCAATACGGGCAATGTATAATGCACAGTAGCTTTGTTTTTTATTCATTAACAGGATGAGGATGTCGCTGGCGAGGCTAGAATTTATTGCCCATCCCTAATTGCCCAGAGGGCAGTTCAAAGTCAACCACATTGCTGTGGGTCTGGGGTCCTGTGCAGGCCAGACCAGGTAAGGATAACAGTTTCCTTCCTTAAAGGACATTAGTGAACCAGTTGGTTTTTCTGACAATCGACAATGGATTCATGGTCATCATTAGACTCTTAATTCCAGATTTTTCTTAATTGAATTCAAATTCCACCATCTGCCATGGTGGGATTCGAACCTGTGTCCCCAGAACATTATTTGGGTCTCTGGATTAATGATCTAGCGATAATAACACTAGGCCATCGCCTCCCCTCATCTCTTGCGCCCAGGGTGTCTCAGAAGAAATTCATTCTCTTCTTCAGGTGAATCTTTCTCAACGTATTTCACTCCATCAAGCCTAGGTCCAAGCCTTTTACTACAATCAGTTCTAACTGAGGCAGCTTCGTCTCAAAAGAGACTGGAACTAAAGTCGTATCCACAATCTGTAAAGGTTCCCCAGTATAGGTTCTCGGTCTAGCTGAGATCTAGTGCACACTTAAGGGTTGGAATCCAGGATGAATCTTGTTAAAGACTGGTTCTGTGATCACTGAAACTGTTGTGGTGGTAATGACATCCATTAGAACTGGGTGACCATTTAACCAGATGTTTATTTTGATTGGTTTTGATTTTGGATGTTGCTGAGTAATTTAACTGTTCCAAAGTAGCTGTACATGAACTGTTCAGGGTGTACCTCTCCTGGATACCGGCCCATGAGTTATTTTGCTCAATTTAGGTTTAGTGGGACTCTATGGCTGTCTCAAGCCAACAAATATGATGGCTTGCCAGTCTGGATCCTGAAGAAAATTTTAACTATTTGGCCATGACTTGGTTTTGTTTTGGGGTTTGCTGTGGGCTGACCTAGAGTCTTTGTGTTCAGGATATGTCCTGAGTGAGGCTGTGCAATTTCCTTCACTCAAGTAGTGTTCACCAAGTTCAGTCGGTCTAGCAAGGGATGTCCACTTCCATCAGAATACTCTGCAAATCATATGCTCCACTTGCCGCATTTTCCAATGATAAAGCCATTTGTAGTGCCTTTTTGAAGTCCAGTTGGGATTCAGCTAGTCGGCACTTTTGCATGGCTTCGTCCTTAATCCCACATATAAAATGGTCTCTCAGCATCTCATTGAGGGTGAAACTAAAGTCGCATGCCTCTGCCAGTTATCTTAACCTTATCAAAAATCCCAATACAGATTCCCCTGGTTCTCAAATTGCCAAGCAAAGGAAATAGCAACTCAGAATTAGGGGAGGCCTGGGGTCATAATATTCCTTAACTAAGTTTATCAACTCTTAAAAGGTTCTGGTATCTGGTGCCTCAGGGAAAGTTAGGCTCCTAATAATTACAAAAGCTGCAAGTTCACAAGCTGTCAAGAGAATCATTTGTTGCTTTTCATCTGCCCTTAAGAACATAATGCATCCTTTCCATATACTGGGCCCAGTCTTCAGCTGGATTGAATGAGTCAAGCTTCCCAAACAATGGCACAATGCCAGGTATGATTACCCCAACTCAAAAATGGCTTTTGTGAACAAATTATTTTCAGGAGCATGCTTTGCTCTCATCACCACTGAAATAACTCCACAGAGGCTGGTATCCCATCACCAAGTCAGCCCATATTTAAATGTGGAAATTTCTTGACACTGATCCAGCTCCCTCAGAGCCAGATCTCAGAATGTCGGGATAACAAGCATGGGGCTGGATGAACACAGCAGGTCAAGCAGCATCATAGGAGCAGGAAAACTTGACGTTTCGGGCCTAAACCCTTCATCAGATGGGCGGGATGGCTGACACTCCTGTTTTTTTTATCTGTCAGTCAGGGTCCCTGATTAGGGCTGCTAATCTGGCCCAGTCAGGGGACTCATATTCTATGAGGTCCACTTGGCTGACCTCCTTACAATCACTACAGCCATCTGCTCTCATTTCCCTCTGAACAACTGTCTGGAGGGCTTCCTGGTCCCACGTGGATACAGGACATCTCACCACCTGGATGAAAGCCTCAGGTACAACATCAGAAAATCTGGGAGCTCTCTTTTTTTGTCGCAGGACTGAATCATTTTCCTTTGTATAGGTCAGAACTTCTTTTAATGACTTCCAGGACCTGCTGCAGCAAAAATGAACCTTGCTGTTAAGAGGTGAAGGTTTGCTTTCAGAAGTGCAAGTTAACTTGAATAGGTGCTTGGCTCACTTGAACCTGAGTCTGTTGTTGAGGTGTGGAGCCACTTGAGTGCACTTGGCTGTATGCCTCTATTATTTAAGGAGGCAGGAAGCAAAACATTTGCATCATTTCAAATGGTCACCGGTTAACTGAGCATTGCTATCCTTGTATGCATTATCAGCTATTCAGTTTTAGCCTATAGCATTTTAAATGTAATTTAAAAAGTAGCTTTATCAGTTTTATTTTCTCTGGTCAGAATCTTGCAAAAAGCTGTTGCAATGTCTGCACCTCAGGAATTAAAATCTAAGAGTTCAGGCGCCAAAGGAAATCAGATTCCAGTTACAGATTTTGTGGGCCCCTGACATTGATGGTTACGTCTAGGACTGAGATTTCTTAAGTTTTCATTCTTCAACAACATTGGTAATTGGGCTGGAATGCTCTTAAAAATTCTTCCAACTTATTAAATTATTCCCAGCTCTGAGTGGTCTCTTATTCTGTCTGTAACTTATCCATTTCCAATTCCCATCGCTCTCCTCCCTCCTACACGCAAATTGGAAAAAATCCTTAAATCTTTTTTGTCATGAAATGATAAGACTAATATAAATCCCTGGTCTGGTGTTCAGGGATATTCTTCAATTAATGCAGATGAAGGCTAGGGGAATTCAGTTCTGTTTTATTATTAAATTTGATTCATTTTTCACAAAAGAAGTTAAAACCTGAGCAAAACAAATGTTTCAATCACTGTCTGACAGCTTTTCCTGTCAACGTTTAACTATCTTTTTATGCCAATAAATATTCCTTCCCATGGCTTTGGTATTTATGTACTGTGGCACGGCAATTTTCATGCATTGTAACCTTTTGAACTTCAATACGTTTTATTCTGCAAATGTGATCGGGGAGGTTACTGTACTTCAATCTTGAAAACATACAAGCTGCTAGCATCATTATAATTGGTTTCCTTTAAAAGCGGCATGAAAAGCATTTTTTTTATCTGTACCACTTGCATGTATACTCCAAATATTTAACATCAATTTTTAAAATTACTTTTCCAAACCAGTAGTCTCGAAATCAATTGCTGTAGTCAGAGACTCTAGTTTTCACCTCAGCCTATGGTCCTGTGTTTTTGCAAACTTTTAAGGTGGGAGTCAGATAATTCACGCTATGGGAGCAAAGACCAGCTTTTATCAACTCAGCTTCCACAAGGCAAGTACCCACAAAATAACTACACTAATAGTGTTGTCAAAAGCAGTTGATGAAAAACAGTGGAAAACTGTTTGTTGGAGGCCTTGGGGCTCGCTCACTTATCCAATTCCTTGATCGTTCATTGGAAACAGAAGTGTCAAATAATTGTTGATTAACCCACTGTTTTAGGCGTTGTAATGCGTCAAGATCACAAGCTTCCTCCATTTGATCTTAGGTCAGAATAAATGTAATCTGCTCCTCCTCCACATTTTGATCGTTATTGAATGGTAAAACCGTCTTTTGCATCTAATTTACATTTTACTGACAATAATATGGCAAAAGCATTCCGCAAAACAAAATGTGCCAAATTACATAAGAAAATACAGCAGGAATTCAACCAATCTATTTTACTCTGATGAATATGTAACAGAGATAATGGAATTTAATAATTTGTTTAATATATGCATAGATTAAATTTTAACAGGCAGAAGGGCCCCACTGAATTCAGCCAGGAAATTTATTTTATGGTCAGCTGTAGCCAGATCAGATCAGTTGTGTAATGAAGTGCTGAGTTAAAGTAATGTGTATGGATCTATGCCCATAATTGCACACGAGACAAATTCCTGGTACTGGTTGTGTTAAGGGGAACACAAGAGTGAAAGGAAAATACTGTTTTCTGGTTGGGGTGAAAGGGGTGAACTTCTTTTAACTTTGAGTACTGTCTAAGCGACTGCTATTGGCAATGACCTAGGTCAGATCAAATGCTCTTTATCGTGTTAAGAGTTGGGAGAAGATAGCATAGATTAACCCTTTCAAACGAAATGTGCACTCGACTTCAAGTCAACTGATTTGGAAGGAATAGCTCCTTGCTGAATTAATAGTCTGATCCCTGTGGTCATTTTATATTTTGGTAGACCATGTAGCAGCAATGATACAAACACACACAACTTAAAGGTGCTATTTTTGCAAAAGGATTTTATACCTTCCCTCAGTCATCAGTACTATCATGTTAATATATTGGACTTGGGTATACAGGGTGTATTCACAAAGTTTGCAGATGAAATGAAACCGAAACTGTGAATAGGATAACAGATTTCAGGAGCAGATAGACAAACTGGCAAAATGACCAGACACCAACAGATGTGATTTATTGTGGAGACCAGGTGATGTTGGTTTTGGCTGAGAAAATAAGGAAGACAATGTGAATTAATTGGTACATTTTTAAAGAGGTACACGAACTGAGACCTGTAGCTGCACAAAAACAAAATCTTTTTTTGTTCCCTCACAGGATCTGTGTGTCACTGGCTAGGTCAGCACTTATTGCCAATTCATTGTTGGCCTTGAGTAAATAATATCATCCCTCAGACTCCAAAACTCCAGGGAAAATAGCCCCAGACTATTCAGCCTCTCCCTATAGCTAAAACCCTCCAACCCTGGCAACATCCTTGTAAATCATTTCTGAATGCTTTCAAGTTTCAAGATATCTTATCTATAACAGGGTGGCCAGAATTGCACACAGTATTTCAAAAATAGTCTAATCAATGTCTTGTACAATGAAAACATGACTTCCCAACTCCTGTATTTAATGCACTGACCAATAAAAGCAAGCCTACCAAATGCTTCTTCACTATTTTGTCTACGTGCCACTCCATTTTCAAGGAATTAAGAACCTGCACTCCAAGATCTCTTTGTTCAACAACACTCCCGAGGTCCTTACTATTAAGTGTATGAGTCCTGCCCTGATATGCCTTTTCCAAAATGCAGCACCTCACATTTAACCATATTAAAATCCATCTACCACTCCTCTAACCAAGATCCCGTTGTACTCTGAGGTAACCTTCTTCACTGTGCAGAACAACTCCAATTTTGGTGTCATCTGCAAACTTAGTACAATGCCTCCTATATTCACATTCAAATCATTTAGAGAAATGACAAAAAATAGTGGACCCAGCACCAATCCTTGTGGCACACTGCTGGTCACAGGCCTTCAGTCTAAAAAGCAACCCGTTACCACCACCCACTGTCTTCTACCTTCAAGCCAGTTCTGTATCCAAATGGCTAGTTCTCCCTGTATTCCATGTGATCTAACCTTGCTAATCAGTCTACCATGAAGAACCTTGTCAAATGCCTTATTGAAGTCCAAAGAGATCATGTCCACCACTCTGCGCTCATCAGTTGATGGAAGAAGTCTAACTTATTTAACTGTCTGTGCTTCAAATATGCAAGCAAAGTTGAGGCTTAATCAATTCTGTATCATGTTCTATAGTATCAACGTAAAGTTTCTTAAACTAGAGGTAACTACAGTACATTTCCAATTTTCAATCCTCCTTAATCTTTTTTTTTGTCTTGGGGTGATTGAGTAATTCAGGCTATTTAAACAGTAAATGTGGCACCTCAGAATTGAACACGTTGGTCAGAAAAAAAATCTATTGCATTTTCTGCAATTTCCATTTTGAAACATTTTGCTCTGTACGTATGCTTGACATAGAATGTATTTTGTAAATTTAAGACTTTGCAATCAGTTAGAGTTTGTAGCGCAAGGCTGGAAAAGGCACAACAGGTCAGACAGCATCCAAGGAGCAGGTATGTCAATGTTTCAGGCTGAAACCCTTCGTGACGACTTGTATTGGGACAAGTTGAATTTTCTTTAAATTTCTGTGTTATTTGAGTCACTTCCTTCTTGCAAACATTTTTGCTTATGAATTTTATGAGTAAATTGTTTATTGGAAAAACAAAGTCCTGCACGCAGTGTGAGTAAAGTACCCAATGTCACTATCATCCTGATGGCCCATTTGAGTGCAGCCTTACCAAGGTTTGAGTAGACCCTCAGTATACAAACACCACAAGTCAATATAGTCTGATGTTCTACCTTTCCCTAGTGTTGTATAAGATGGATCTAGCCACATTGCAATATCACTTCTACCTCATGGAGTGGTTTATGCAGAAAAATACCTTTTCGCCACACGTCCATCAGGCAGTGGTCAGCACATAACATCCTTGAAACCCTTCAGGAAAAGAAGATGGAGAATCCTGTTGGATGGTTTCTTGAGCAGACTGTCAAAGTCATTTGGCAGAAAGCGTAACTACCAGAACCTACAAAAAGCATCAAGAGGCATCTTGGCTGTTAATGGAGAAAAGCTCTTTCCATCAGATCCTCCCTATATACTTAGAGTCTCTCCCCTTCCGCACACTTTCCTTAATGTGATTGTGGTGGATAAGAGATTGCCTCTTTGTGGAATGTGACTTTAAAAAGAATGTCTACAGAGAGATGCAGTGATTTTTTTTTAATCAAATTTTGTGCTGACCTGTACCATGACATGGGACTCTCTGTTCTGTGTTCTGCCCCCATGGATGCAAGCTAAGACCAACACTAGCTACAGTTGGAGAACCTTGATCCAGATGGGCCAATGGGCCAAGGAGTGGCAGGCAGAGTTTAATTTAGATAAATGTGAGGTGTTGCATTTTGGTAAGGCAAATCGGGGCAGGACGATCACACTTAATTGTAGGGCCCTGGGAGTGTTGCCGAACAAAGACACCTAGGGGTGCAGGGTTCATAGTTCCTTGAAAGTGGAGTCGTAGATAGACGGGGTGGTGAAGAAGGCATTTGGCACACTCGTCTTCATTGGTCAGTGCATTGAGTATAGGATTTGGATTATTGTGTTGTGGTTGCACTAGACATTGGTGAGGCCACTTTTAGAATACTGCATTCAATTCTTGTCTTCCTACTCTGGCAAGGATGTTGTTAAACTTGAAAAGGTGCACAAACAATTTACAAGGATGTTGCCAGGATTGAGGGTTTGAGCTATTCGGAGAAGCTGGTTAGGCTAGGTATTTTTCCCAGAGCTTCGGAGGCTCTACCTTTTTATAGAGGTTTATAAAATCATGACTGGCATTGATAAGATGAATAGCCAAGGTCTTTTCCCTGGGGTGAGGGTGGATCAAAAACTAGAGGGCATAGGTTTAAGGTGAGAGGGGAAAGATTTAAAAACAACTTGAGGGGTAACTTTTTCACATGGAGGGTGGTACATGTATGGAGCAATCTTCTAGAAGAGGTGGTGGAGGTGGGTATAATTACAACATTTAAAATGCCTTTGGATCTGTACATGAATAGGAAGGGTTTAGAGGGATACGGGCTAACTGCTGGAAAATGGGATGAGATTAATTTAGGATATCTGGTCTGCCCAGACGAGTTGGACCGAAGGGTCTGTTTCCATGCTATATTAGTCTATGACTCCATCGGTATCAACTCCATAAAGGACGCCCTAAGTTTACACAGATCATGCTGATCTTTAAGTGCTAGGATTTGACCTCATCCGACTGGTGGAAACTGACCACTTTCCAGGATTATGTGCTAGCAGATTCTTGAGGTCGCCATTGTAGAGAGCCACAGGGCAAAGGTCATTACTTAAGGCTTTGCAGCTATTTTTCACTGAGAGGCCGGAAACTGTAGGACATTCAGGGTGCATACCTTACAAACCTTGTGAGTCAAGAGTATTGAAATTTGTATTGAGGCAGTGCAGAGTTAAAATGGTTTACAGAGGAATGTTTTTATATGTGTTGCACTTTCTGTCGTTTCCAAATCAAAATATTTTGCTCTTGTTCTGTATATTTACACAGAATGTATTTTGTAAATATTAAGACTATTACAAGTGCATTGAGTGGTACATGCTGTTGGAGAGAAGTAAATTTTGTAAATTTTGTACTATTCAGTTGAAGTGTTTTTTAATCTATCTTTGAAAATTTTGTGAATAAATTATGTTTTGGGGGGAAAAGGTAGTGGTAGCAGATATACCGCCATAGAGTAACTTCAACTGAAGTTTGGTTCTGAGACAAGAAGGTTTATTATATGTTAACAACAAGCACAACTTCATTTGGTTTGCTGTAATTACTAGGAGATTATGGAGCTATCAGAGGTGCATCCGCTCCCTGCCAAATCTCAAGTGGAACTCCTGGGCTCTACCCATACACTGTAGGTAACATCAGTACAATAGGTGGAGTTAAAATAATGTGCACATGAACCGCTTCAGAACTTACACATTTTACCTGACAGAATATTTACAGACAACCTCAAACTCCCAAATTTTCTCCTGGGATTTGAACTCAAGTTCTCATGTTCTCCAGGTTACCAGTCTAGCAACATAACCACGAGAGGACCGATTCCTTCAGCACAATCTGTTGTACATGGGTCCAAAAGGGTGCATGCTGAGGAGTGCATTAAGCACTTCCAACTATTATGTTGTCATGTGGACTTGCGGGGAAACAGCTCAGGATCTCAATGGAGTGAGACCTAACATCTGGCTCTCCTCAAAGTTCTGTAACAATGTCTGTTATGTTAGACATTGCAGATATCAAAGGGGAGAGTGAGCCCTCATGGGGAAAGCCTGGCATGGAGCCACTCCACACCCATAGCTTAAGAAAGGGCAGTAATGTTTACCTTCAAACTTTATTTCTTTATTTTTCTACGTGATACTAAAATGAACTGTAGTGATGAACTTTTTAACCTATTTCTTTATTTTTCTATTTTTGTGCCTAAGATTTTGTACCTAGGTGCCTTTGTACCTAAGAGGGCACTGGGGCTAGCAACAATGTATACTTTTCAATGTACTCCTGTAATTGAGTACACATGACAATACAATCTCAATGTAACGTGTATCAAGTTGCTGTCATTAAAGTATATCTTAAGAACAAGAGATTCTTTGAATTAGACCAGAAAGTAGTTTACCTCCACCATAGTAGACCAAGTAGGCCCTGCAATTGGTGATGGTGACAACAGCTGCTAATATGAGTAGCGGCTCAGATGTGGGTGAGCCTGCCCACTGCACTATAACATTCCTGCAGACATCAGAAATTTTTAAGCAGCAGTGCAAATGAGCAATGATTCTGCTAACTCACTAGATCCAGTAAAAGTCAATCAACAATTAATCTGTGAATAGCTGTTGATCCCATTAAATGGCATTATGAGAGGTGCATCTTGCTGCTGAATGTAATTAGTGTGAAGTCAGGAAAGGGTGTTCGTTGAAGTTAGGACTAAAAGGATAGCACTGGCTTCAAATCAATGACGCACACTCAATGGTGTCACAATCTATCTATTCTGCATACTTCCGCCAGAAAGACTAGTCCAGTGCAAGTTCTCTGTTGCCTTCCTAACACTGACACCGAATCCGGGTCCTTTGCTTTGTGTAAACTAATGGTTCTATAAGAGTTAATATTCATGTTAAATTGAGCTGCACCCAATTTGATAATGTCACAGAACTTTGTGTGAGTTCTGCATTATTATATGAATGAAACAAATTCATTCTGTACAGACTCCTGAGAGTCCTTCTTAGGTTACCTGATTAGTAATGTAAACTGCTGCTATGTAAGTCAAGGCCTATAATATTTAGACTCACCAGTGTTTATCCTCTAGCACTGATAATTAGACAGGCCCCAGACTTGGTATTGAGGAAAGAGGACAGTGTAGTATCTGAAAATAACAATATCCATACAGCAGGGACCTGAAGTGCATACCTGAGTACCTGATGCCATTTTGGAATACTGTGTAAAGTGAAATTGTATTCTTGAAACATCTATTCCAACAGAAACCTATGTAAACATTCGGACTACATTCTTAGAATATCAAACAAGTACAGACTACAAACAAAGTTAATATAAAAACCAAACTACACGTGAAAATATGCAAAAAGACTGCTTTAAATGTTCTTGCCTCATACATGGAAAATGAGTCAGCAACTGAGTTAAAGCTATATAAGTTTTTAAAAACTGTCTGAGGACATGCAGCTTACCAGCTCACAGCAGCAGAAGAATAGTCTAATGATCCTGAATCTTCAACTTCCAGAACTGCAGATGAGTTAGAAGAAGTTTCACAACCTTCCAGCAGAAGAAGAATCTTGGAATCCAGATATTGTTGGGCACAATAAACTCTCAGCACAGTATGAATATCCATTAACCAATCAACAAAAAACATTGCAGTCATAGGCCAATTTGACAGAGTACTATTTCACTAGAAAATGGACATTTGAATATCCCTTATGTTGCTGGTCTTAATTTGTAGCCTCCTAGCATTTAATCCCACCAGCAAGGTGCAGTGATCCTTAGCCACCCTTTTTCTTAGAGCAGTCTCCTCTTCAGCAGCAATGTAAGTCTAATCCAATCCTGTCTCATCCACATAAATCACTTGCTTCTTTTAATCACTTTCTGCAGCAGCATGGGAAATGCTTCTGCAGCTCCAGCATCGCCTTGGACTGCTTAAGCAGTCATTTTTAATATTCTGCAGCATGATACGCTTCTTAAGTTGCTCCGATTACGCACAACTGACACAGAAAGGTTTCACATCGGGATAATTTCACTTCTTTTTCAGGTCCTGATACAGGCTTCTAGCTTTCTCCAGTATCACACTCCTAACAAGAGGCACACTTTTTAAATTTGCTGTACAATCCCAGATGCTAAATTCAACAAATTTACTTCCATGCTGCTTCCCTTTATTTGACACATGAGTAAAGATGTAATTGTGGCTATAAACTTAGTATAGCCGCAGTACCATTTGGAATTCAAAAGTAGCTGTTATTTTTGAAGGAGAGGCACTTTGTGATGCTTTATGCAAATCCTGCTGTTTAGCATCCATAGGTAATTCTCCTCAGTATTTTTTGGGCTGTTGGGTGTCTGCGCATGTGCTTTTTGTATGTGGTTGATTTTAATACCACCCTTCTTGGTTTGCAGCATCCCCAGTTCATTCCTATTCTAGAGTAAGGCTCTTTCTATTCATACTGAAATAAGTTAAGACAAGACCATAAGATATAGGTGCAGAATTACACCATGCGGCCCATCGAGTCTACTGCACCATTTGATCATGGCTGACCTGATACACTATTTGGTTACTAAATACAGCTCTCTTCTGTAGTGTTTAAGATACCTGTGTTTACATGTTACTTCTCCTCTCTCTACACTGATTCTCCTCATGATCTTCCATGCAGATGTCGGAACAACATTGACAATTATATCATGTTCTTATTTGTATGCTGTGTTATACTCTAGGAAGCTACGTGACAATTACCATTTTATGTTCCATATTCTCTTGCCTTACTGATTAATGAAGCATTAAGAGATTTAAGGGGGAGCAAAATCAGATGTAAGAATGTTATACATTAAATAAATGCCTTTTCTAAAAGTAGAATATAAAAAGCAGGAAATATTTTTGAGTAATAAAGTCATCTGCAAAGTACTGTTTTAAGGCTTTAGCTAACAAATATGTCCATTAGGTGAGCAAGCACCCTCCTTTTGCCTGACTTGGTTGCAATCTTTATTGTGTTAATGTGTGCTTTTCTTCATGAGTTTTGAATATTTATGTCTCATGAGTAGAATTTAATGTGGTTATTGGAAGTTTTGCCTTTTTGATAAAATTAAACACAGTAGAACCCATTTTTAATAGAGATAGTAAGAACTGTCCGTGCTGGAATAGGAGATAACACCTGTGGAGCTGGAGGAACACAGCAGGCCAATCAGCACCAAAGGATCAGGAAAGTTGACGTTTTGGGTTAGGACCCTTCTTCAGAAGCTTTACTCTCTCCCTTCTGCTTATTGTTGAGAGGCTGTTCTGATCCTGATCTGGCCTTTACATGAATATCTCAAAGCAAATTAGAATGCTGGTCGGTGGCAGGAATTTTTTGGCTGCTCATCTCTGCTCCTACTTCCAAAGATATTTGAAAATTCAGCTCATGAATTGAGTTTATATAAGACAGTACTGTGGAAGTTGGCCAGGGAAGAACTGGAGAGTGGAGATGATACCAGTGTTAAGTGTTCCACTGGTAGTTGAAAAGAGGTAGAGTTTATGTATTGGACGAGGAAATTAGCTATCTTAGTGATTGTAAAAACTGCACCTCATTGAACATTGTTCCAAGAACATTGAATATAATTTAATGGAAGTCAAATAAACAAAACATTGATGGTTCTTTTCCTGAATCTCAGAGCTATCTCTTTTTTTAATATACATTTTATTCTTGGAATCCGGATGGTAGTTTGCATTTAACATCAATTTCTGGTTGCCTTTGAAAGTGATAGTGGGCTGTCTTCTTGAATTACTGCTGGATGGTCATATAGTTGGTTGAGAATTCCAAGTTATTAACAAACAATGAAGGAGCAGCAATATATGTCCGCAGCTTGGAGATGTATGAAAATTAGGTGATTTTGTTGTCACAACATTACCGTTCTTCTTGCTTTAGTGGCGGAAGTTGTATTAACTAGGAAATGCTGTCAAATTAAGTGTGGTGAATTGTAGCAATACATTATGCAGATTGAGCCTACTGCATCCAGAAATGCTGCAGTGGCAGATATTAAGACGGTTTTTTTTAGTGGGGTGGCAGTTTTGGAAATATCAACTGATTATCTCTTTTGTATGAATGGATCCATTCTTTATCCTGCAAAGCTGCACCCATGAATTGTTGTAGATTCCATCACGTTCTTGTCCTTGCAACTTGAAAGAGAGGCTTTGACAGTAAGGGACATGTTACAAAATACTCTGACTCTGATCCAGTTAGGTTTATGCCCTGTAGTTTTATTAAATTGATATTTTATTTGGTAATCTTACCACAGTACCATGTGAACATCACTTGCAAACCATTGTTAACTTGAAGCTGTGTTTTCTGCTTCCTCTGCAAATCATATTGAATAATAACATCTGCCTTCATATGGTGCTTTATCACAAAGCCAATGAGATGTGCAGCACAGAAACAGACCCTTTGGCCCAACTTGTCCATGCTGACCAGATATCTTAAACTGATCTACTCCCATTTGCCAGCATTTGGCCCATATTCGTCTAAAGCCTTCCTATTCGCATAGCCATCCAGATGCCTTTAAATGTTATAATTGTACCAGCTTCTACCACTTCTTCTGGCAGTTCATTTCATACACGCTCCACTCAATGCATGAAAAATTTGCCCCTCAGGTCCCTTTTAAATCTTTTCCCCTCTCACTTTAAGCCTTTGCCGTCTAGATTTGGACTCCGCTACCTTGGGGAAGAGACCATGATTGTTCGCCCTATCCCTGCCCCTCATGATTTTATAAACTTCTGTAAGGTCTCCCCTCAGCCGCCGATGTTCCAGGAAAAATGGTCCCAGCTTATTCAACCTCTCCCCATCTGTCTCAAGTATCCCAAATTATATTTAATGCAATAAATTACATTAAATTGTGCAAGCAACTGTTCTGGCAAAAGTGTAATTTTACTAACAGCAATGAGCAGAATATCTCATTAGTATTTATTTTAGTGATATTGTTTGAGAAAGGAATGTAGGCTAGAAATGTTTTGACAACTCCCTCAATCTTGTGGTGGTGTCATGACATCTGTAAGAACCAGAACAGACAGAGGGATGAATATTTTGACTTCTCTAACAATCTCCGTACAGCACTGAAAGTATCAGAATGGAAAATGAACACAGTCTTGGGATGAATTTGATTCTATTACTGTCTTGAGACAAGATGGCTACAAAATCAGCTCAGTTGCTGTGACCAGTGAGGAATGGCAGACTACCATTCCAGCAGGGATTTTTTTCCTACAACCTTCAGACTGAATGTTGCATTCTTAACTAGTAGCGGACTCTCCTGCCAACCTATTTTATAATTAAAAACAGAATAGAATAGTTCTGGAAAGTTATTGAGAAAGTAATTGTGTTGACATGTAAGATTCTACAGGGGTTTGACAGCAGATGCACAGAGGTTGTTTTCTCTTGTGGGATACTGCAGGCCTGGAGCACATAATCTCAGAGCAAGGGGTTGCCCATTTAAGACAGGTGAAATAATCTCTCAAAGGGTAGTCAATGATGGCATTCTTTACTGCAGAGATCTGTCAAGATTGGGTCACAAAATATATGTAGAACTGAGGTGGACAGATTTTTATTCAGTAAGAGAATCAAAAGTTATGAGGATAAGTCAGGAAAGTGGAATTTTTTTTAAATGTTCATTCATGGGAAGTGGGCATCACTGGCTAGGCCAGCATTTATTGCTCATCCCTAATTACCCACAGGGCAGGTAAGAGTCATCTGCATTGTAGTGGATTTGTGGTCACATGTTGGCCAGACCAGATGTTAGTGAATGAGTTGGGTTCCTCTGACACTCAACAATGGATTCATGGTCATTGTTAGATTCTTAATTCCAAATTATTTTATTCTAATTAAATTCAAACTTCTTCAGCTGCCATGGTGGGATTCGAACCGGGTCCCCAGAACATTAATAGGGAAGCGATAACGCCACTAGGCCAAGCTTCTCCAGAATTGAGAAGTATCAAACAAACCATGATCTCATTGATTGGCAGAGCAGACTCAATGGGCTGAATGGCCTACTTCTGGTCTGCTATCTTATGATCTCATTTCTATTTATTTTACTGTAATCTTAGTATAATCAAATGTGCCAGGGTCCTTCATGGCAGCATTGTCAAAGAAATTTTGACAGTGGGCCATGTTAACTGATGATCAGGTAGATGAGCAAAGGCATTAAGGAGCCTCTTTGAAGGAGGAAAGAGAGGCAGAGGTGTTCAGAGACAGATTTTCAGAGCTTAGATCCTTTGAAGCTGAAGCCACAATCATCAAGTAGAGAATCAAGAAGCCAGAATTAAATAAATACAGTTATCTTGAAGGGATGGTCTAGGCTCCAGCATTTATGAAGCTAAACGAACGTTAAATCAAAGTTTCATTTATATCAATACGAGGCAGCAGAGTACTAAACAGACAGCATGAGAAAGCTGTAATTCACCACCACCACAAACAAATAAAAATGTCTTTGAACCTACAACATTTAATTAGGTTGAGATTTCCATGAAACCACTTTCTGTCACAAGGTGTAGATTATACTTCTATTTGTTTGTTTATCAATTGCCAAGAGGTTATAAGTTTATATTAGTTCACAGTTTGCATCTTATCTCACTGCTCAAGTATAGTCCGTACCACATTAAAGACTGACAAGTTAATTACATTGTTGTACAAGACTTCCATCACCTATTAACTGTTTGATCTAGAGTGCCACTGTTCTTTCATCAGAGATGTAAAGCAAGCAAGGATCTGGTATCAGCAATATGGAGCTAACTAATGTGGAAATTAATTATGGCCAAGGTAATCAGATGGCCAGAGAGTCATTTCTGAAGCATAAAACGTAAGTATATGGGTGGTTATTAAACTTAATCCCTGCTTCACTATTGACCATTCTGTGACTGCAGTCCCCACCTGACTACTTCTTTTAACCCTGGCCTGACACTCCGGACTGCTTAGCCCGTCCTTTGATCCTTCCCTTCTGCCACCACCCGACACCCAACCTATGGGACCTGACACCCTCCCCCTCCTCCAATCTGGCTCCATTGAACCTGACAACCAGCCAGATCCAACCTTCTTCTCCCTCCACCCACTGAATAGAGACACAACCCCTTTTGCCACTGCTCCAATATATCCCTCGCAATTCAAACCCTAAATAGTCATCCATTTGCCATACCCTACACTCCTGACCCACCTGGCACCTGTCTCTTCACTTATCCTGCGCCCAACCCCTGACCCATTTGCCCCCCCGCTTTCCCCTCCACTGACCAGTCATTCATTGTTTTGAGATATCTGCAACTGCCCCAAGTGGTTGTGATTGGATTTCTTTGGACGTACATGCTGTTACCAAACCATTCTGTGTTTCACTAACATTAAGTGGTGATGGAATAACTACTAATAAGCCTTCAGCAGAGGACGCATATACTTGAGGAATCAGTAGTTTTTTTTATTAAGCAATAGTAAGATATCAGGATACATTAGCTAAGACTTAGTAGCTACGTTAACAGCTGATTCAAAGACAATGTTAACTGCTAAGAGCTGGTGACTAGGTTTATGCTACATGGCTGCAGAATGTAGACCTGACTACCAGCCAACAGCAAAACTGACTATCTCCTCCCAGAAAGAGTCACTTGTACATCAGTGGGTGGAGATATTCCAAAGACTCTGAATTGATCCTTATAGGCTGACTACTTTATATAACTCCCAACATCCACAATACCACTCTGACTACCCATGTCCACCCACGTTCCATCCTACCCAACACACTTACCTAACACACTCATCCTTTCACAATAGCTGTGCAAATGACTAGCAGTGCTGCAGGATATTGAAACTTGGCACATTTACTGCTGCAAAAATAGTGGTTTCCTGTTGATTCACCCTGCTGATCCATGTAAAGATTCCTGGACAGATCCCCAGTGGTATCTAACATGAGGATCCTGTCCAAAAACTCCAGCACAGTACTGATTGAAAGTTATACGGATATTGTTTTAATCTGATCAGAGTCAGAAATAGGGTTCTGGTCCTGATCGGAGTTTTTGTGCCAATAAATGTTGCCACTCAGTTCCTGGAGTTTTCAGGAGTTTCCCAGTCTCTGGTTTGGAATACTTCTTCCCTGACCGGGAGTGCAAAACAAGGGAATCCTACATAACTGCTTGCATCACTTTTTTTTTTAACCAGCGATTAGATGGTTCAAAAAAAAAATACCCTTGCTTGAAAATGAAACTTATTTTGGATAGAATTTAATAGACATTGAGCTTATAATTTAGCAAATTTAATAATTCCTAATCAATGTACCTTGTCCACTGCAGTACCTCAGGCTGGGCCAGATATTGTTTTCACTCAACTTCTGCAAAAGTGCACGTAGCAAATGGGTCAATAAATGTGGAGCTGGAAAAGCACTGTGGGTCAGACAGCATTCAAGGAGCAGGGAAGTCAACGTTTCAGGCCAAAACCCTTTGTCAGTCCTGACTCTAGCTTCCAGCATCTCTAAGTACACATGGCAAATGTTCAGGAAGGGCAATCTTGACTGAATGTTGGGATGCTGAGGCCCTTTCCACCACCTTTTATTGAGCATGTCGACCTCAACTGAAGAGACTGGAAATTGATCACTCCCCATTTCTCAATGACGTATGATCAACCTTGGGATGGAAAGCACACCAGCAACTTTCTGAAACCCAAATGGCTTAGCCAGCTATTATTTTATTTGAAACTACAATAGATTTGAACTCCAATTGTGTCAGGCTCTAAAGTTGAACCTGTTGCCTCACCAGATATCCATCTCTGCAGGATAACAATATAGTAGTGACCCAAATCAGGAATTCTACCTTTTTTTTTCAAAAAAAGACGGCTTCATTAAGCAGGAATGCAAATTAATTTGATATAAGACACCAGCTGAGATTGGCAAATAGTAAAACATCAATTAAATCTTCCTGAGTTACGCCTTAGCAGCTTATTATTTTGTTTACTTCCACATTAAATTATTGGATTAATTTTTCTTGCTTTAAAGTATTGGTTGAAAATATCCATGCTGGAACCACAGACATGAATGGAATTAAATTCTACTGAAATTAAATCCTATTTTACAAAACATTAAATATTTCCCATGTAATCACTTCCAGTTATCCAATACAAACCTTTAAACGTTATACAAGCAATCTATGGCTTATTGACATTTGCAGACTGAGTCACTGATGATTATACAGTGTGAAGGCAACAGTTGGATTGGGAAGACATGATATTAAGTGGGAATCCCAGAAAAAAGACCCAACATTTCATTTTTTTGTAATTTCAGTGAGACCACCTCATGATTTCCAGCTGGCCTGAATAGCTAAATCTCACTCCAAGAACTTAAAAAGACAATTCCAAGTCGGAATTTGCAGCTGAAGTGAAGTAAGGGCAAGATTTAGGGTGTTCGCTTTTACAGCTGCTCATTGCTTTGAGAAGTAGCAGAGAGTTGTTTTCTTTTTCCTAGCAATAAAGAGGTAAAACCTTGTAACAAACAGAAAAAGTTGGAGAAACTTGATAGGTTGGGCTGCATCTCTGCTTCTCTCTCCAGAGTTAATGGTTCAAGTCTGGTATGCGCTTTCTTCAGTCTGAGGTATAAGACAAGGAGAGAATTGAATGTGTCCTGTACACATTGCTTCAGCTTCTGCATTCCGCAACGGTAAAAGTAGGTGTAGATTATGTACCATGTAGTTTGACATTTTGGTGCCTCTGACTATTGGGGTTTGTGATATAATTAAATACCATCAACTTACATGTCACATAATATCTATCACCCTGGCTTGAATTCAGCAGAGATTGAAATCTGATCATTTTCATAATGCCAAGTTGTAACATTCCCACCCTCCCAGTGGAAATGTACATCTTTGCTCCCTACCAAGCTTTCCCTTACAGAGCAGAAGTCCGTGGATCATGTGGGTGACAAATGCACAAAGGAGCTCATTCCTATCACGATGCAGTCTCTGAAGAACTCCTACACGCTATACATCATCTTGGATGCTTGGTGGCTATGGGTGGCACAATGGCTCAGTGGTTAGCACTGCTGTCTCACAGCGCCAGGGACCTGGATCTGATTCCAGCCTTGGGTGACTGTCTGGCTGTGTGAAGTTTGCATGTTTTCCCTGTGTCTGCTAGGTGCTCAGGTTTCCTCCCACAGTCCAAATGTACGCATGTTAGGTGGATTGGCCATGCCAAATTGCTCCACAGTGACTAGGAATATATAGGCTAGGTGGGTTAGCTGTGGTAAATGTGGGGTCAAGGGGATAGATTCTGTGTTGGGGACAGCTGGGTCTGTGTGGAATATTCTTTGGAGGGTCAGTGTAGACTTAAGGTGCCAAATGACCTCTTTCCGCACTGTAGGAATTCGATGACGTTGATGTGCCCAGATAGTCAGTAATACTTGCATCTAGTGACTCACAGTTTCAAACTCCATCAAACAATATAAAGGTCTGGGGGCCTATCACACTCACATAAGAGTGCTAGAGCTACCCAAGTACTCAATAGGAGTATGAAGAGAAGATGCCTCCATGAATTCCCATGCTTAGTCTTGATGGAAATCAGCAGGAAACTGAGATATAAAAGGAAAATGTGATATTGATCACCTGAACTGCACACGATCCTAGAAGGACACAGTAGCTGAGTGCACTGAACAACTTTCAAATAACAATCCTGAAGGGATATGCTTCCAAGCCGAGCTGTTCTGGTTTACCAAAGACACTCTGGTAATTTGAAACTTTGTCCAAATAGGCCCAATCCACATAAAATAGGATGACTTTAACCTGGTCAGCAACCATTTAGAGTAATATCAAGAAAGTTCATCAACCAGCACCTATTGATCAATCACCTCCCCGCTTACTCTTGGATCAAATTATTCCAGAGCAACTCAATCCCTTCCCCTCACCACTACCAGACACGCATGCAAGAACTTGGTACTGAAAGAGAGAGGTAAGGGTGTGGTCACTGACATTAAAGTTGCATTCAATTTTAAGGCACCAAGGGGCTTTCACAAAATTGAAATCATTGCAGTCGAAAGGAAAAACCACCAGTGCCTTAGCTCACTCCTGCCACCAGGACAGTTGGTTGTTTTGAAAGCCAGCCATCATAGTTTTACAAAATTCTCAAGTCAAAATCCTTGGCCTAACCATCACATTTTGTTCATCAATAACCTTCCTTCTGTCATAATATTGGGAGGACGCTGTATGTAGTCCATACCTCATGGCAGCCCACGGTAGAAATAGAATATTATCCAGGCTTTGACAGGAAAGTACCAGTATCCACTTTCAACCACTCACCATCCTGACTTGGGCATAGAACAATACTATTAATGGTCATTGAATCAAAATCCTAACTTTACCTACCATGCACCATTATCAGAAAAAATGCAATGGTTTCGGAAAGCCAACCATCATGTTCTTTGGTCAACTGAAGTAGAATCAGCATGAGGACAGCATCTCATCACTAAGTACAGCTAAACAGTGTGAGGTGGAGAATGAGGACAACTTTGTTCTATTAGGGAGAGGCCCAGTCTAAACAATTGGCACAATAAAACCTATCAGAAAAATTAAGTAGCAATCAGAAGTAAAAAAACGAGTAGCTAGTGACTGATTTTTACTTTACTTTAAGGTTTGTTGCTATTAGTAAAATATATCAAGTAATGAGTAACGGAGTAGTAGAGCTCTGATGTAGAGCCAACTAAACTCGAAACGTTAGCTTGCTCTCTCTGTGAATGCTGCCTGGCCCACTGATTTCCAGCATTTCTTTTTGTTTTCATTATAGATTCAAGCATCCGCAGTAATTTGCTCCCGCATTGTATGCTCCCTCCCTGGTGCCAGGGTTAAGGATGTCACTGAACAGCTGCTCAGTAAGGGGGGGTGAACAGCCAGAATCATGTCCACATTTGTACAAACAACACAGGCAAAAAGAGGAATAGGGCCCTGCAGTCGGTATTTATGGAGCTGGGTAGGAAATGCATTTGGCCAATGTCAAAAGCAGCAATCTCCATATTATTCCCAGAATCACACACGTGTGAGCATGGATAGTTGAATGTATAGTTGGAAAGATGGTGCAGGAGGGAGAACTTTAGATTCTGGGAAATTGGGAATAACTCCAGGGGAAATGGGACAAGTTGCTCCCAAACAGTGCTATGGTCTTTCGGGGACACTTTGCCATTGTTATTGTGAAGGGCTCAAATTAAATTGACGGGATATGGGGACCAAAAGCTAATATCAGAAAGGAATACCAAGGTGCATGAAATATTGGCAGAGATAGATAACATTGGAATAAGGAGGATACGTTTAGTAGGTGACATCAGAGTAAGGGAAAAAGTAATAAATTCTTACTCAAAGTTAATGTATGTGAATGTGCAGAATGTGGATTGGTGAATTACAGCTGTGAGATTCAGAGTTCCATATGGAGAAATGATGTTGTGGTTATAACAGAGACCTGTTTCAAAGAAAGGCAGGACTAGATATTAAGTATAAGTTTAAATTCCATGTTAAATCATACAAGGTGCTTAGGAAAGGGAAAAAAGTGGAAGGTGACAGTACTGATTAAAGGCAGCATTGCAATTCTGGAGAAAGTGGGGGTCATGAGCAGCATCTATTTGGTTAGATCTCAGGGGCAAAAAGGGTGCAATTGACATCCAAGATGGCAGCGGCAGGGTCGGTGATGTTTGGCTCCCGAGCGCGAGTCTCGGCCATTCATAGCTCATGCAGCAGGTTCTGCCACATCCATACAGTTTCATCATTCTCGTTCCAGCTCAGTAACATTTTTGTTTTAGTTTTGGTTGCCTTGGGGCCACTTCCTGATGTCCTCCTGAGGGTAGCCGGAGCCCCGTGTATCTCCATCCTGGCTCTATCTCGGGTGCTGGCATCGGAACACAAACCAGGAGCCCATGGACTGATGGGTTCTATCTCCAAGTCGACCAATGTCCAGCATTGGAGGAGGTGCCAGACCCGTGCAGCGGGACTGTCCCTAGCCCAGAGGTGGCAGGCGCAGAGTGACAGTACCGGTGTCAGCAGAAAAGGAACAGGTTGCCAGGACCTGTGAGGCAATGGCAGCTGGAGGAGCAGAGAGGGTGAAGGCGGTGGAGAGGGCAAGATGCACTTTTGGAGCTGTTTCAGTTTTAGTAACATCAATTTCATATTTATTCAGTGTTTTGCCATTTATACAATTTATTCAGAATTTATTCTATAATCCAAGATGGAGCCAGAACATGATGATGTTATCCACTTTTCACTGTTCCTAGGTACAAGTGACAATATTAAGTAAATCTAATTCTAACCAGCTAGTGGGAAATATGTGGAAGAACAAATTTGCAAATTAGAGACTTGACAAAACTAATAAGGTTCTTTAGAAAGGGGGCTTCTACTTAACTGATTATAGACTGGGACTGTAAAGAGCGGAGAGGAACAAGAATATATTTGGGGTACAACTGGTAGGTTTTCAATCTGTCAAAAAAAATGGACATTGCTAGATCTTATTCTTGGGCATTAAGTCTTGGGCATTAAATAGCTATGCCGTTTAAGTGTCAGTAGGAGAGCATTTAGGCAAAAGTGATCACTATATCTCCAGATTTAGGCCGACATTGGAAACGGATTAAAAACAATCCAGAGTACAAATGATTCATTTGGAGAAAGGCAATGTCGATGAGATTCAATACTAGATTCAATCAATAACTAGATTCAATATTTGGCAGGTAAACTGATAGCTGAGCAATCGGCTACCATGAGAAAAAGAGGCAGCTCAGCAAATTCAAGGGACAGGGCAAATAAACCCACAGCTCCCTGGATCTCAAAACAAAAAGAAAGAAATTAAAATAAAGGATAAAATGTATGTTTTGTGATAGATGTCAAGTAGCATTGAGAACCAAACCAAATATATAAGGTTCAGAGGAGCGGTGTAAAGGTAAAAAAAAGTGAGTATGTAAGTGGAATGACTACCAATATAAAAGAAATTCCCATAATTTTACATTCACATTGAAATAATAAAGGATTGTAAGAGGAGGATTAGGATCAATGTGGGACCAAAAAGGAAATTTGCACTTGGGGACAGAGGACGGCTATTAATTTAACATTTGGCATCTGTCTTTAACAGGGAAGATGATGGTTCTTGGGCCATGGAGAAAGAGAAGGTATTTTAGACACTAGAAGGGCTTAAAATTGATCAGGAGAAAGTATTAGATAACCTGTCAGTACTTAGTGGAAAACACACAAGTTCTAGGTTAGATACATCCGAGGATATTGAGGGATGTAAGAGTGCGTATTGCAGAGGCACACATCATAATTTATTTTAATTTTCCCTGGACCTGGGGTGGAGCCTGAGAACTGGAGAATTGTAAGAATTGCACCCCTTTCTGTGTAAAAAGTAATGTAAAGATGAGCCCAGCAGCTACAAACCAGTCAACTTCAGTGGTGGAGAAACTTCTAGAAAACGACAATTTGGAGCAAAATTAAAAGTCAGCAAAGATTTCTTTAGGAAAAATAATATTCAACCAACTTGCCCTTTTCAACTGTTAACAAAGAGAATTGACGAGGGCAATGCAATTGATGTGGGTGTACACGGATTTCCAAAAGGTGTTTAACAGAACACTGTCTAGCTGTGGGCCAAGACGTAGCTCATGGCATTCAAGGGACTGGAGCAACATGATTATTGTAATGGAACATCCAACTGCAGGTGGTGATATTGAGGGAGGGTGCTGAGCAGGGGAGCTTGAGCAGTTATGCCAGGACATCCAGCAGCAGGTGGAGACAGTGAGGGAGGATAGTTGAAGTAGTTGAATGGAACCACTCCAGAAAATGGGGTGTCTTTAGAGGGGAAGGACACCTCTTTGGAAGAAGGAGCAAGCAGACAAAAGATTTCTCAATCCAGTGTAAACTATAGGTATCATTCATTTAAATACTTCCTCATTTAATCTTAATTACCCTCCATGTTTGTAATGACCTGATAGCAGTGGAATAAGGAATCACTGCTTCATGATCTTTAGGTCTTCCATGTGTTCAAATTTAAAGTTATATTTCTGGCATAGTTGACAGGATACCACAGCACAGATATCAAGCCATGGCAGAAGAGATTGAAAGGCATATGGACAAGATGGAACGAATGATGTAGTAGTTGAAACTGCCAGTGTCCACAAGGGAAGATGAAGTTGCTCTGGGATCATTGAAAGCTCAGATATTGTCAGAGGAGATCAGAACTTTGGGTGTCTCTGCCTGGGTTTGACCTGATGTGTGTGCCCTTGATGCTACAGAAGAAAGAAGCTGTACTCCTGGTTGGATATACTATTTGATGAATAGGAAGCGGAAGACTGCGACATATGATGGTGTGGCGATTTGAAGAAGGGTGAAGGAAGCATATCTGGTTATGTTGTCCAGATGCCTCACGCAACAATGGAGCATTAATGCATCTGTGTAGGAAAGCCCATTGGAAAACACTGAGAAATAAGTCTGCAGCGAATCTTTGAGATACTAACCAGGGTTACTGGGGTCAGCAATAGCCTGACACACACATAGCAGAGGTTTATCAGTGCAGTGGTTTCCATATTCCTGGAGCTGCCAAGCCATTCGATCTCATCATCCTCCTGGATCATTCCTTCAAATCGACCAGGTACAGGTAGCTCAAGGACTGGCTCGCAGAAGCAGAAAGGGAGAGGTATATCCACATGGAGTTGAAGAGGCTTAATGGTGACAATCTCAATTGCCTTTCTTCATGCGGGATCAATGATGGTGAATGATTGGAATCCTAAGACCGGGAAAGAAGCTATGATCAATGAGATGACCGACCGTGTGGATGGGGATGTCGCCCTCTGACTGAAGAGGTAAGTGAAACAGATTGCCATACAGCAAGCGCAGATCGAGTCCTTGATTTATCTCCACAATAAATCTCATGGTCAAAGGACACTATAAAGATGTGCTGGATTTGTGACAGTATTGGGCACTTCAAGTGAGACTGCCCTCAACAACCAAAGCCCCTACTTCCATCAGACACTGAGGCCTCATCCAGTACAACAGCCTTCCCTTCTCGCCCGATGTATAATTAGCTAGACCTCCCATTGAGAAGCAGGCAGGGGAGGCAAGGCTACTTCAGAAAGAGGCTCAGTTTTGTGTAGAGTGATAGGTCTTTGCTTACAGTGAGCTTGAACTTAGCAAGGCAGAAGCAATGTGACTAATTGTCATAAAAGTATAGATGTCAACCATTACTCCCCGGCTTTTTCTGAGTTTCTGCTTCACAGGGGTCAGACATCCCCTATCATGGTTAGATTGAGCTGTTGTTGTCTGTACTTGATCACTCTTTTCATAACCTGGGTTTCTGGTAGTGCGCAATCGATTGATATGACAATGGAAGTAAGGAAGTTGAGAATATCCATGGTGTTGGAATCAAACATATTGAGAGATCTCCAGACATACTTGGAAAACATGTATGATGATTGCATGAGCAGTGCATTATGGGTTGGAGAACAGGACACAGGAGTCTTTGGCCTTTCTCCAAACACTCCAGGTGAACCAAACTGTATGGGACTGTAGAACTATTCAAATAGTAGTATTGGGCTTTTCTTTTGGATGTCCCCACCAACGCTGCTCTTAAAAGTCAATGGCAGCCTTTTCCAACTGGTTGACATCAAGCCTTGCTCAAGTATCACGTGTCACATGTGGTAAAGTTCCCACAAGTTGCACGATGGGAGCGGCCCTCATTACTGCGGAGAAAAGATAGGCTACCCATGCAGATTGCTAATTTCAGTGACAAAAACATTTACTTCAAGCCAAGAGAGCAGAAAAAGTTCACAAGAATAGGTGCAGGGTTTGAGGAACTTCAGTTATCAAAGTAAGTTGGAGAAGTCTCAACTTTCCTCCAAGGTAAACAGTAAGCTGAGAAAAGATTTGATTGAGGTATTCAGAACCTTGGTATCTGGTACAGTAAATAAGGTGAAATATTCTCATTCATGACAGGATCAAGAATGAGAGGGAATGGATTTAACATAATTGGTTTAGAAAAAATTAAATTTGGCACAGGACAGAGATAATAGGAACTGCAGATGCTGGAGAATCTGACATAACAAGGTGTAGAACTGGATGAACACAGCAGGCCAAGCAGTATCATAGAAGCAGGAAGGCTGACGTTTCGGGCCTAGGCCCTTCGTCAGAAATGGGGGAGGGGAAGGCGATTCTGAAATAAATAGGGAGAGAGGGGGAGGTGGATAGAAGATGGATAGGGGAGAAGATAAGTGGAGAGGTGACAGACAAGTCAAAGAGGCAGGGATGGAGCCAGTAAAGGTGAGTGTAGGTGGGGAGATAGGGAGGACATAGGTCAGTCCAGGGGAGGATGGACTGGTCAAGGGGGCAGGATGATGTTAGTAAGTAGGAAATGGGGGTGCGGCTTGAGGTGGGAGGAGGGGATAGGTGAGAGGAAGAACAGGTTAGGGAGGCGGGGGCGAGCTGGGCTGGTTTTGGGATGTGGTAGGGGGAGGGAAGATTTTGAAGCTTGTGAAATCCACATTGATACCATTGGGCTGCAGGGTTCCCAAGCAGAATATAAGTTGCTGTTCCTGCAGCCTTCGGGTGGCATCGTTGTGGCACTGCAGGATGCCCAGGATGGACATGTCGTCTGAGGAATGGGAGGGGCAGTTGAAATGGTTCGCGACTGGGAGGTGGCTCGACACCTTGTTATCTTTGGCACAGGACAAATGTTTTCCATACAGCGACGGGTTATAAGACCTGGAATACATTGCCTGAGTGTGGTGGAGAAGTGTTCAACTGAAGCGTCCAAAAGTGAATTTGGTTATTTTCTGACGAGGAAAAATGAGCAGGATTACAGAGAAAAGGCTGGATCAAAAATGTGATTCTGTGAATTCTAGGCACTATATATGTCTCTGCCAGTATCTCCCACATCGCATGGAAGCAAACCATTTTAAAAAAAAAGGTGATATAGCTGAATTTTTCTTCTTCCCTTTTGAGGTCAATAGCTGTCAATTGTGGCATGCTGATTTCTTGTCTAACTGTGATCGTGTAACTCGGGACATACCAGATAATTAGATCAGGGACCTTATGATCTCTACGGCTTAATGCATTAACCACTAGGTACCCATGGGCCCAGCTGTCAATGCTGTGCTTAATTGACCGTAGGAAAAATGAGCTTGTGATAAACTCAACAAAAGTTTGGTTGTTAGTAAAATAAGAATTGGATTATAAAGCATTACTGCCTCCAAGTTTGTAGATAGAAAGTTTCCACCTTAAATTATTATTACAAGTATGAAGAGTAGTACAGTGTTGTTAAAAAGGATGATACATTACTGGTTGTCTGCCACTCATTCATTTGGAAACTGCACTGTGGTACAGTATACACAAGTGGTTTTGGGATTAAGGGTGGTATTAATTGGTATTAAGGGTGGGGACCTCTCACCACCATACACACATATACGCACGTGCATGCAGACACACAGCACTTGATCAAAGTACTGCATTTCCGGAGTGATCTGTACCCCTGATTATAATTTATTATTTTAAATCAAACTGGTGGTGTAGTGGACGGTGAAGAAGGTTATCTCCAGAGTACAGTAGAACCTTGATCAGCTGGGCCAATGGGCCGAGAAGTGGCTGACAGAGTTTAATTTAGATAAATGTGAGGTGTTGCATTTTGGTAAGGCAAAACAGGGCAGGAGCTATACATTTAATAGTTGGGCCCTGGGGAATGTTGCTGAACAAAGAGACCGAAGGGTGAGGTTCACATTTCCTTGAAAGTGGAATCGTAGGTAGACAGAGTAGTGAAGAAGGTATTTGGCATACTAGCCTTCATTGGTCAGTGCATTGAGTACAGAAGTTAGGAGGTCATGTTGTGGTGCTACAGGACATTGGAGAGGCCACTTTTAGAATACTGCATTCAGTTCTGGTCTCCCTGCTTTCGAACGATGTTGTGAAACTTGAAAGGGTTCGGAAAAGATTCACAAGGACGTTGCCAAGACTGAAGATTTTGAACCATAGGGAGAGGCTGAATAGGCTGGGAATTTTTATCCCTGGAGCATCGGAGGCTGACAGCTGACCGTATAAAATCATGAAGGGCATGGATAGGATGAAACTTGAGGGCATAGCTTTAAGGTGAAAGGGTAAAGATTTAAAAGGGACCTCAGGGGATGTTTATTTTTGCATACTGAGGGTGTTGGGCATATGGAACGAGCTGCCAGAGGAGATATAGGAGGTGGGTGCAATTACAACATTCAAAGGGCATCTGGTGAGTGTATGATTAGGAAGTGTTTAGAGGGATATGGGCCAAATGCTAGCAAATGGGACTAGAGCAGTTTAGGATATCTGGTCAGCATGGACAAGTTGAACTGATGGCTCTGTTTCCATGTTTTATAACTCTATGGTCACAAAAAATGTTCACCACTTTGCCAGTTTATCATACTTGCAATTTTACTTGTATTTCTCTGCCTCTACCCACACCCTGTATTGTAATAATATTCTTTATTTCTCATTGTACCTCTTTTTGTCTCCTGTACTTATCACTTCTAACCTTTTAACTATTTCCTGATCCTAAGCAGACACTTTACAAATATATTTCTTGCCTGCGTGTAAGCTTTGCACGTGTGTGTTCCATTCAGCCTCTTTTATTTGTTTCTTCTTTAAATGCTATTATTTCTGTAATCTTTTGCTTCCTAAACAAAGTTTTATACCTGGAATGGTAAATGACTCATTTGTTCTCAACAGTTGCTGTCTCGCCTGATAAATATCACCAATTTCCTCTGTTCCTGCGACAAGTCAAAGCAGACATTGCTAGAGAAACTTGGCAGGTCTGGCAGCATCTGTGGAGACAAAAACAGTCAGCATTTCGAGCCCTGTAACCCCTCTTCCTGTGTACCTGGTTTCAGAGTATGAGATCTTTCGTAAATGGAACTATGGCAGGAGTTCAGCTGTTAACTTTTTCACTTGTTTTCCATTATTTTACTGGAAACTATAGACTGGGGTATGTTGCGTTATCAAATATTGTTTTCAACCATCCTTGTCACAGAAAGACTAAAGCTTCACTTCAGTGATTATGCAACAATCTATGGTAAGACAGAGATCTTGAATAACTTATAAGTCCTCACAGACATCAGCATCTGAAGTCCAAGGTCAGATATTAAAATTTTAACAGAAGTGTAGCAAACTAAACAATCATATCAGGATCAAACGCGAGTTTAAATAGCCCCTTCAAACGCTTTAAAAGTATCTTCTTTGTTTGAAAGCAGCCAATGTTTGCTTGGGCCCTGGTGCACCAGGAACAATCTACCTTCGCTTCAATGAATCTACTAAATGTAGATAAATGCGCTGTTGTATACGTTGTTTTTTACTCTAATGACCTTCCAGGAAAATTACCTTGAGAAGGATATTGAATGACTGGAGATGGTTTGGTTAGAGAATAGTTTAATGGCGAAACAGAAAGCTCTAATTAGTGAAGAGAGACTTTTTCAGGCTCAAGCTATTTTTTTCTAGACAAAAGATTAGGGAAGAAAATGATCCAGGGATTAAATGCTGTCAAATATAGATTATGTAGGTTTTAGCAAGCTTTTTAATTTGGACTATGAGCACAAAGATTCAAAAAAGAACAAATCTCAAGTGACACTGGAACATAGAAGTTCTCGTTTTTCCTCATGAGTAACAGATATGTGCATTATACACCCAGCAAATGCAACTAATCCAGACAGCTTTAAAGTAATTTGTGCTTTATGAAATACAATGGTGCCAATTCTCTTGACCTTTGGGCTGGGTGTGACTAACTTTCCCAGACATTAAGATCAGGAAGGGTCATGGACCTACTTCATTGGGTGTCTGCACTTCTGCAATGCCCCAGAGTTTTGTTGATTGAAACAGAGTGGGAGAGTTGGACCAGCATTCTGAATAGACTCAGGCTTGCAGCAAGAATGCAAACGTAACAAAACAAGACATCGCCACCTTTCTGCCTCCCTTTTCTGAACATTTCACCAACTATGTACCCCATTCTCAGCCACTTTATTGTTTCAGTTACTATTATGTGCCTCAATGTTGAGCATAAACTCTTAAAACAAAGGATTATCAATGTATTATTTTCTTTCCAGTTTTGCTTCTCTTGTTCCTGAAGGCAGTGGCTCACGCTGAGTACAGCTCTGCAGGCACTACCTGATGTTTGCAACCCCATTTGTCCATGCATGTACCTCAGCAATAAATTTTGGGGAGCTATTGAAGTGCAGAAGTGTTTCATTGCTGCACCTGACCTCATTTGAACAACGATTGGCACATGTTCATTTTCCAATTGGGATCACTGGGAAGTAGTTTACCAGGAACGCTGATTTCTACTTCCATCCCCTGTCTCCTGATGTATATTCCTTAGTGAGGTCAACTGTACTACTCCTCTGTCAATCAAGCTGAAATCAGCCAACTTAATGTGAATAGACACAATACTTGGGTTTGCCTGTGTTGGAGCTACAAACTGAGCAAGTTGTTGGCTTTATTTTCAAATAGTTTTTTCAAAAGCTGTCTCATTTGACACTAGTACAATGAAAAACTTATTTGCTATACTAATGCGGTAACCAGAAAAGTGAGTGCTCTTACAGATGAATCGCTTGAGTGTTGCCTTTAATACAAAATACATTTGCTGCATCAAAAAGGCTAGAACAACGATATCATTTTAAAGGTACACTTACCGAATACCATCCTTTGATTAAAGAATAAATAAGAATAAAATGTGTAGCTTGTGACTTAGTTCCTCAAAGAGTTGTATTTGGTTTAATAAGTTCATATTCATTTCAAACAAATAATGGAATCTAGGTTTTCTTTTTCAAATTATTAGTAAGAATGTGTATGGCTGTGTGTATTCAAGTGCTTAGTTTTCATTTATTGTGGAAGGAAGTCAATATTTAAGCCTTTTTTGTGGCAACTGCTCTTTTCAAATTTTGAATCAACTTTTGGAATGCCCTTTTGAGACCCCACAATTTTTCAAGCCTCATTAAATGTGATAGTATATTAATTGCCCTGCATAATTCAAGCCTTTGATTCTTCTGAGTACAAGCTTTTCAGTGATTAGTTCTTGTAAGAAATGCTTCAAGTCTCAGCTGGTAAAATACTTCAGCTGAATCCTACAGCATGCTGATACTCAAGTGACTGCAAATCTACTTCTGTTAGAAGCTGACATCTGTTTCGCATCACATTGTGTGAGAGTGTGTGTGTGTGTAAGATTGCACTGACTGATTGCTCTAATCACTTTACACAATGTAGCGTCCTTAGCAGGATTTGAGTCTCAACTGTTTAGTGCTGCCCTGTCATGTGCTAATATCATCATGAATTGCTCTCTGTGTGACGCGGTTTGTGTTTCCACTGAGGTTAACGGCCAGCAGCATAAACAATTGCTTTAGGAATATTCCAACATATATAACCTTTTTACTGCAGTAATATCTATATCACAGTAATGCTGTCTCTACAGATCTGGGAAGACTCCAAAATAACTCTCTCAGTTGCTGCCAAAATTCAGCCACGCAGTTTTTCGGTCACCTCAGTGAAAAATGCAACTTGGAATTTTCGTTTACAAAACTCGTAACCTTGTAGTACAGTAAAGGAAATACAAAACTCCATTTAAGAATAGGGGAACTTGATTACCTGAAGTAGATTCCCTTTATTTGAATAGTGAAGGACAAAGGTAGCTTTTAGAAAAGTTTTTGTTTCCCAAAAGTGTTTTTGACAAAAGTTGCCCTTGTTCTCTTCAAATTGATGAAATAATAAGGGGAGAAGGGATACAAACACCAAACAAATCATACATTCCAAGTGTTGAATATTTCTTCTTCTAACCCCCCTCCTCTCCATTTTATTTAACCCTTGTGAAATAGTTCTATACTTAATTCTCCTTGCTGCCACTTTCTAATCTCTAAAATTGAGAGGCTTATTTTGTCTGGCGCCTGTGTAAACCAGATTCCGAAGATTATATAATAACATCGCCTCCTTTATCCAATTGCACTTATTCTTGTTAATCTGTTTGGTTTAACTCTGATTAGAAACTTCTTAATGCCTAGCAACAGCCTCGTTACTTTATCCTCAGCTTTTTCTAGTTTCTCAACCATAGGATGTGGTTGGTGTTACTTTGTCTGTGATGCTCTGTAGTATTTCACTCCTGTCTAATCATGGTTCTGGCCCTGTTCTTTCCTTCAGCTACAGATTTCAGATGTCCACTACGACACCTATGAGCAACAGGGATATTAATAATCTCCTGGGAAGTTTTATTTCAGTCTTAAAATAGAAGTATTTGTCAGTTGTGGAAATTGCATAATTAAATGATATTTCTATGAGGTGAATAAAAATTGGCAACATTTTACTGTTACATTGAATCTAGCTTTAGGAATAATTTTAGCAATAAATTCTCTGCTATTCCACTTGCTGTGACCCCATTTTAGAACTAATAGAGACATAAACCATCTTGTAGGGCTATTTTAAAGAAGACAATTAGTAAAAGAGAAATTATCCCTGGTGCCCTGGTCATTATTTATCCCTAAATTTAAAACCACAAAAACAGTTACCCGGTCACTATCATATTGCTATTTGTGGGAGCTTGCTTTGAGCAAATTGACTGTCATGTTTCCTACATGACAATCATGACAAAACTTTAAAAGTACTTCTTTAGCTGTGAAACACTTTGGAACACCCTTTGGTCATGAAAGGTGCTACATAAAAGCGATCCTGTTCTTACTACTCAGAAAAAGCCAATTTTGAAGCTGCAAATGTTACATTTGTTGAGGACTATGTTCCGTATGTGGCTAACCATGAGAAAGTTGAATAAATGATTCATCAAAATCGTCTTGGAACATCATGTTCCCACTTTCTGAAGCCCCTGATTCCACACTTTGGCCTAATGCTGTAGACCTGCATTTCGTTAATTCCACCACAAAGTGCTCAGTTCTCATGAGACCTAACTAAGGTGAGTGCTAGTGGGTCCATTTGCTTGGAAGGCAAGATCACAGTCAAGGACATGTGCTTGCCTGATATCTGTGCATTAGTTCCATCAGAGTTACAGGACAACATCAGGAGCAGGAACTTTGTTCAATTCCAGCTTATTGTTGCGCTGTTTGACGTCGGCTAACTTAGGAAAGACTGTTCCTGGGTCTTTTTGACTCTCTAGTTGATTAATATCTTTTGTTGAAATTCGTTGGAAGATAAAGTTAGGGTTTCTGTTACCAGTTTCAGGGAATGGTGGTATTCAATTAATAATTATTGTAGGGGAGAGAGACATTGTAGCGATATCTGAGTCTGTTTTCAGCACACGTGAAGGGAATGTATGATATGGCCTTGCCAGATAAAGTCATATATTGACAAACAACTTTCTTACTTTGACAAAGTAAGAACTGCTGATGCTGAAGTCAGAGATAACAGTGTGGAGCTGGAGGAGCACAGCAGCTCAGGCAGCATCAGAGGAGCAGGAAAGCTGACTTTTCAGGTCAGGACCCTGCTTCAGAATTGGAGCAGGGGAAAGGGAGATCAGAAATAAATAGAAAAAGGAGGGGTGGGGCTTGGGAAGGTAGGTGGGAAGGTGATAGGTGAGTGCAGGTGGGCAGTGGTGGGGATTAGTCAGTGAGGTGGGAGGAGCGGATAGGTGGGAGAGAAGACGGACAAGTCAAGGAGGCAGGGAATTCACGAGAATACTAATTTAATAGGATAAACAACATTTTTGTACTATATGATAAGAGAATGCTGGTTAGTTGCCAAGTTGTCTCTGGTAGAGTCTTTACCAAAGAGGATGTATCAGTTAATTATAATTAGTTGTTAACTGCCAGGCTTTCTTTAAATTTTAAACCAAACTAGCTGACTCCGATTGGCTAATTGGTCAAGGCATTGCCTTGAGAAGTGATTCAAGGCAAGTAGATGTTATCCACTTTGTTGAGGTGAAACAGGTGTAGTGCCTGGACACGTTTTCTCCTGTCTGTAAGGAATAGAGCCTTCTGTGTTAATACACGTACCTACTGGTACACTCTCAAATATACCACACTGCAAGCCTAATTGACAATCCAAAATTTATGGCCAGCCTAATTCTTCACACTTTCAGGATGATTCAGCAAATGATGTCCATTTGTA
This sequence comes from Ginglymostoma cirratum, assembly GCA_024137785.1. Classification (NCBI taxonomy): domain Eukaryota; kingdom Metazoa; phylum Chordata; class Chondrichthyes; order Orectolobiformes; family Ginglymostomatidae; genus Ginglymostoma; species Ginglymostoma cirratum. Next base: position 15,841,815 of record JAHRHZ010000268.1, read on the forward strand.
GAACCACTTGTAATGTTGGACACTGTATTGTAGTTTTTCAAGCACGGGCACTTTGGATACAGTTGGTGCCTTGCTTGAGGGCTGGGTATTAACAGCATGCCACCAGTTCCAACTTGCAAAACTCACAAGTGAAAAACATTAAAAATGTCACTAAACAATCACAAGTGTGCAAAGGATCACACCAAGAACCAATTTTATGATTGTCAGCTGGGTTCTGTATTGTGCATTTGTGTGTACTGTAAGCTATGTGTATTAATACCAGGCCCTGTTCTGTGCAAACCCAAGTGTACACATTATGCACCTGCTTCAACTCAACAAAATAGTTGACAGACAATGCCCTGAATCATTTTTCAGGGCAACGCCTTGATGGAAAGAATCAACCAGATTGGTTTAAAATGTAAACTGTCTTTCACAATCACTATTTCAACACGTCTACCAAGTCACTTGCCAATCAGTCCCTACTGTCATGCAATATGTGTTGCTTTTCCTTTAAATTGCATTCCTGTGAATTGTCCTGAAGTATGCAAGGTGAAGAATTTTTACAAAGTATATTGTTTTTCAGCAATCCACAGATACTTGTTGATGTAAAATAAGTTTAGTTTTGAATGTCAAAAAATGCAATTAATTATTAAAATCATCTGTAAAATAAATTTCAAGTGACTAGCAATATTCTGTGTAAAATAATGTCCTGTTTATATCTCAAATTAAGGACTTTTAAGCAGGTCGAGGATCAGGTCATCTTGGTCATAGGTCATCTTTTAAATTCTTGCGTATGTAATAATGAATGTTTACTTTAGTTATTATTCCATTATCAATGTACTTTCTACATATAATATTACTATTGTAAGTAATGTAGATTCATATTTTGAGTTATCTTGTGACCACAGTTCAGCACTTCCAAATCCCCTACCCTCCGCCCTCAAAGGCTTCCAGTTAAAGAAGGATAAGTCAGTAATGCCACTGAATAGCCTGTTCCTTTTCTTCATTTACTTTTAATGGCAGCCAATAATTCTTATGATTAAGAGGGACTTCTTTCCCTTTCAAAATTGAAGCTCTGATACTTAATAAAGAAGTTGAAGATTTTTATTATTAAATGTGTTAGACCAAAAGGGATAGGCTTTTGAATAAAGTCATTGTTATTGTAAAGCTGGTGGGGCAAAGGAGATGAATTGGATTAAAAGAGCAGAAATCTCAGCTGAGGCTAGGTGGGTAGATGAATTTGATTGCTGCTAATGCAGCTTGTGTAAGGCAGCCAGGACTAGCCCAGACTGGTTGCCAAATTTTCTGGAAATTCCCAGCATAACAGGGGAGTTGTGTCATTGCCTCCCAGGATGCTCTATTGTAATCAGGAAGTGGCAGCTGTTTTTTTAAACTTCCATTTTGGTGTCTGAGAGAATGGGGATTATGCTGTAGTAAAAACCACTGATCTGTGAAAGAGTTTTTCACTTGTACAGAATAGACTGGTATAGATATCTTTTTTCCCTTCAGGGTAGTAGCCTATTGTCCAGTTTATCAACTGACAAGTTCACAGCAGTCATGCAAGATAGCATCTTAACTAACAACATTGAAAAGTAAGGAAAAGGACAGATGAACGACTCTCCTTCCTTATTTCAGCCTGTTTGGTTACACTTATTGGCTGGGGAACTGAAGCCCCAAATAAAGGCAAGATAACAAGCATGGGGCTGGATGAACACAGCAGGTCAAGCAGCATCACAGGAGCAGGAAAACTTGACGTTTCGGGCCTAAACCCTTCATCAGAAATGGGGGAGGGGAAGAGGTTTCTGAAATAAATAGGGAGAGGGGGGAGGCGGATAGAGGATGGATAGAGGAGAGGATAGGTGGAGAGGAGGCAGACAAGTTGAAGAGGCGGGGATTCTCCAGCATCTGCAGTACCTTTTATCTCTGATAAAATTCACCCCAAATAAAGACAGTTTACTGCAGATCACAGCTACTTCACACAGTTACCTCATTATCTAAATACAGTCCCTTCCGTATGCATAAATCAACATTCACAATGAACTATGGCAACTGACGATTAAGGAATTAAGTTCTAATTGTTAATATTTAAGTAATTTAATCTTGCACTATATTTTCAAGTCCGGGGGTCCCCAATTTTGGAATGTCCAACTTACGAAAACTCATACTTATGATCACCATCCCACACGGGGTTGTATTAATAATAATTTTAAAGATCCAATGTACAAACATTTCCTTGTACTTACAAATGGCTATTTTATTTCCTGCTTCGTGTACTGACCTGAGTACGAATAGACTTGAGAACAGAACCCATTTGCAACCTAGGGGCTGCCTGTACATACTTGGAAAGAAATGACATACATTGATGAGGCATCATCTACAAAACAACCTTTAACATAGCAGTACAGCATGTTTGAACATGAATGATAACCAGTGACAGTTACTGATGCTGGGATGAAAGAAAGTCAAACATTGATGGCATTTTGTTTCTATCAAACTTCTATTTTTTACTCTAATCTTGGCTGGACCATTTTCCTGGACCACGTCTTAAATTTGTGACTTTCCTATCTTGAATTATTTTGTTTTCTCTACTCAGTTACATTTTTAATGCTTTTTTCTTCTATTGAGGCCATCCTGCTTCCAACTGTAAACCTTGAGTCAGCAGCTTCCAAATGAAGCAGGGCAGCAAAGTTGATGGTGAAATTAAGTTCATTGAAAACTGTTAAATTGTGTTTTGGAAATTTTTTTAGCCTAACCAGAGATATTAGTGTTATGATTTGGTTTCTGGTTGAGGATCCCCAATTCATTAGGATTCTGGTAGAATATCCCAAAATCATTAGGCGAGGATGAATGAACTAACTCTCCTTAATTGAGCCCCTCTTTTGATTGGTCACAACAAGGCATCTTTGTACTTTTATCCCAATATATATGTATTTATGTTTTAAAATGAGCTGAATTGACCAGACTTCCTTGAGAGAAAGAAAGAGTGAGTTTATTACCTACTGAATGTTTTGAGGGGTGTGGGGGGTGGGAAGTGACATAAATTCACATAGATTATGCATTGAATAAAAAGATACATGAATCAGTTTTTGGAATTGGTCAAGAGAAGATAATAAAAGGTTACAGCAGTTAGGTTAGAGGATACTGGTAATGTTGATGTTGGCAGTGAAGCAGTTAATTTGAGAGCATTGATTTTGCAATTTAGCTGATAGGATTTTGTCCTGTTCCCTTTCTGATATTGATTTCACCCACCTGGCCTGGGTTCCAACGCTCAGAGAGTATCCTTTTTTTTATCTGCCGTGCAAAGGTGTATAGTGGCTGTCCAGAAATTGTGACATTCAGAGATTTCAAGTTTACACAAGGGAAATTGAAGGCCTAATGTTGTTATTGTTAGACTCTTAATCTGGAGACCCAGGTAATGTCTGGGGACATGGGTTCGAATTCCACCATGGCAAATGGTGAAATCAGGAATTAAAAGTATAATGATGACCATAAAACCATTGTTAATTGTTAGGGAAAACCCATCTGGTTGTCTAATGTCCTTCTGGGGAAGGAAACTGTCATCCTTACCTGATCTGGCCTATATGTGACTCCACAGCCACAGTGGTTGACTCTCAACTGTCCTGTGGGTAATGAATACTGGCCTAACCAGTGATACCCACATCCTGTGAATGAATAAAAAAAAAAGCATATCACCCTACCAACACTGACAGACCAATAGATGCAGTGCATTCTTTTGGTTTTGAAAATCCCAGTAAGGTAAAACACAAACGGTTTGGGACATAATTCACAGGAGGTGACACTGTGTGGAGCGGGCTGTCAACCCGTCATTATTTCTGTAGCCACAGGAGATCATAGTCCAGTTTGTTTGAATGCACCTCTCCTTTTGAAGGGTTGCTATTTGAAGTTCCCTTGGCACCTTTATTGGTGTGACATTCATGGTTCCTCTCAGGGCTTGCCCAACGGTCACTGAAATTGTATCTGCAATAATCTTTTTGCTGTATGTCTTCTTTTTAAAAATGCACACGTTATGATTAAAAAGTTCAATAGGTCCATAGGTCATTGAGGGTTATGATTCATAGTTATGATGTTGGCTAAACTAATACAAGGTCCACATTAAAAGTTTTAGTGATCTGTATTCTGCACATTAATAATAAGTGTATATTTGAGAAACAGAAAAGTACCGAAATGAGAACCAACCCTGATGATACACAACCAGCCAATGCAATCTGTCTGTGACTATTGTTATGAGTCCAATATGTTATGGTACCCACACTGGATGTTACAGACATTGCAAAGAATATTTTGCAAGTGGGGTAGGAAGTATGTCCAAAATTGTGGAGACAGTAAGGACTGCAGATGCTGGAAGCTAGAAGCTAGAGTCAATAAATATGAAGCTGGAAAAGCAAGCTGGTCAGTCAGTATCTGAGGAGCAGGAAAGTCAACGTTTCGGGCTGAAATCCTTCGTCAGGACAGGATTCTGACATCAGAAATTATGATATACTGGTACCATTGACGCAGGGAACACAGATGTTGAGGCCCCATGATCAGGTGTTTAGGAGCTAAGGAGGAAGCTACATGTATAATCTCCGAGGTAGTTGCAGTATGACAGAGAGTAGAGATAAGAAGATAGGGATAAGTTGAGATGGAGCAAGAAGTAAGGTATAATAGTCAGAGCATTCGGAACAATTCTGGGATGGGAGACAACTATTTAAATAGACAGGTTGCACCGCTGCAGCACTGGTACTAACACCTCCATGGGGAAGTTCACTATTGTGTTTGGGGAGTATTTAAATTAAATTGGGAGGTCAATGAACGTCCGTCTATACTACAAGGCGAGCGGCCTAAGAAGTGAGATTATCAGAGAACCAGAGAAGTAAGTAGCACTATTTTCTATAGGAGTGGGCTCTGATAAATAGTTTGGAACATAAATATGTAATTTGACACACTGGTGAATACATCGGTGAGCGACAAAGATAAAAAACATTATGTAGGAATATTATGTATTGCCAATAACAAACAAATAAGAATAGGAATAAGAATGATCTTGCTACTGGGAGATATTTATAGGATTTCAAATACAGTGGGTTAGGTTAGATAAAGCTAGATATATTGCAACAAATACAATAGGTAGAGGAACTGAAGATGTTGCTCCTGGATAATCAGGGAGATAGAGATGTGAGAAAAAGACAGCATGCAATGCATGTTAGCTGAATTATTCAACACCACAAGGCCAATTGCATTAGGTTAAGAAGTAAAGACGGTAGGAAAAGGAGATTTACAAGAATGGAATGTGAGAAAAGAATCGTAGTTAATCAAATAAGGAACCCGAAAATCATTTATTGGCTTGTTATTAGTCAAACAGCTGGTAAGATGTGGGAGGAATGGGATTAGGAAGAACTTCAGTGAAGTAGGTCAAGGCTAAAATGCTTAAATTGAATATTCTTTATTAGTGTTCGCTAAGGCGATGGTGGCCTTAACGAATGCTGTGAAAGGTCTAGGCAGAATACACTGGAGACTCTTGCTGTGCTTAGAATGGATAAGTATCCTGATTCAGCTGGCACACATCCCAGGTTGCTAAATAAACTGGGATGAAACTAATGGATGAGCTGAAAATATTTTTTCAATCCTCCATAGATGCAAGTAAGGTATCAGAGAATTGAAGAGTGGCAAAAGTGCCACCTTTCAAGAAAGGAAGCCTTTGTTAACTATAGGCAGTCAGTTTAATATCAGGGGTGTATAAAGTTTTACAAACAATAATTAGGGAAAAGATCATCAGACACCTGGAAAGGTTTGAGTTGATTCAGGAAAGCCAGTGTGGACTTGTAAAAACATTTCACTGTTTGAATAATTTAGTTTAATCTTCATTGACACTTCATTGAAAAGTTAATGAAAGGAATTCAAATGATGTTGTCTGCATGGATTTTAATAACGTTTTTTTTACCAAGTAGTTAGCTAACAAAACTGAGGCTTGAGGAATAGGAGAATCATTGTCAATTTGCATTGTCTTGAGGGCAGGCTGCAATAAGTAATGGGAACTGTATTTTCAGACTGTAGAGTGGCAGACAGTGATATTTGCCAATATCCAGTGCTTGCACCACCAACTCTTTGAAAAGCATAGTCCTATGTCTCTAATGTGAAATGAAGCCTCATGAAGGGAACATATGGCTACTTTCCCTCTAAGCATTCTTTCTTCTATGTGGACCTGCCATGGATAGCATGGTCAGTGAGTTTGTCGCACTACAGGTGCAAACTGAAGATCCAGAAAGTACATGGGTCACCAGCAGGCAGCATAGAAGAAGGCAGGTAGTGCATTGAAAATACCAACTGGTTGTCCTTTCAATAACCCAGGAACAAAATGATCTGGTTCAGAATATGACTTAGTCACAGCTGAGAACAACTAATTAACTATAAACTGAGGATCAAAGATAAAACCTTTTCGGTTTGCAGTTCTGACATGGAGACTTTCTCCCTGTGACCATCGAGACACCTTAATAAAGACAACCCATTGGATATATAGAGTGACAATGAGGAAATCACTCTGTTATCATTTCCTCAGGCAGTTATTTATGTGACTCATAGCTTAACACATTCCCTGACAGCCACCATCAAAGCATTAGACTGCCAATTTGAAGCCAAGGTTGAATATGTTTTCAATGTCAACACACTCTGACATTCTTGAACAGAAGGAAAATTTCAAGTGGGTTTATGTAATATTGGTGTATATCACAGTATCTTAAATGAAAAATTAGCAGGAAATTATTCCAAAGGTTATGTCAAAACAGTTGGGATATTCTTAACAATGTCTATCCTTCATATGAATATTTTGTAGAGAGATTTGGGTACTGTGTAAAAATTGTAACTGGTTATAAAAAGAAACCATGGATCTAATTGGTGATTTTAATGTTTGTGCAAAATCTTTAAAAATGCACATACAACAGTGAATGTGATCTAGTAGCTAGGCACAAGATATAAAATTGTATGTTATTGGCCCAGATTTCCTGGTAAGTTGATTGCCACGACCTTTAAGAGAGCTGTCCATCAAGGTCTAGTAATCTCTGTGGCATGGATTTCTCCTTTCCCAATGTGAGCTTGAACCTGCTGTTAGGTGAAGGAGATTTCCATGCATCCAATGGAAGTGGTTTCATCAATTGTAGCAAACCGGAAGCCAAACTTATCTATTGTCCTTCATTTTTAGTTATGTTTTCCAGGAAGCAAAATAAATCATTGGGGCACACTCCTGAAATAAAATAAAATTTAATTGGCTCAATTGGACACTGCAGCTCATCCAAGGCTGCATGATGATTCAGAAGTCTGGCAACATTGTGGTAATTTTGGAGTCCAGTAATCTGTTGGAAAGAGAGAGTGTTAGCTGTCATGAGCATCTATGTGGTAGCTACTACGAGCACTGCAGATGATGGCACCAATAGACAAGTTATGTCATTGAGGACGATGAGAGATTAAGGATCAATCATCGAGGGTCTCCACAGATAACAGTGTACGGGCAGGAATAAAACTATCTCAAGATTAGCTTCTGAATTGACATAAATCAAATCAAGTGAGGTCAGTCCCACAGGTGGACATCAGCAGATCATTGAACAGAAATGATATTGGTTTGCCATGTGATTAAGCTTGGTGGAAAATGTATCACATCCATGGTTACAGATTGTTACATTTTATGTGTAAATTTCATTGCTGTGATAGAGATGGAAACTTGATTGAAGATATTTGAATTAACTAGTGGATAAAATTGGCACATACTTAAGAGGTTGGAACATGTTCAATGTCTGTGGAGACAAAAAAAAGTTTGGAGATGGGTCTGAATTTTCCAAACACAGTGAAACCTATAACTAATGTTTTGGGGTGGAGAACCAGGAAGGCTGTGAAAAGAAAGCAGTCAGCTACAACAGGAACCATGAAACAATTTTGAGTCATCAGCATTTTAGTGGTAATGGAGTAAAAGGAGCATAAGATTGATCTCATTGACAAGATGAAGTCTTAAATGGCATGAGGAAAATGTGAAGTCAGGAGTCCAGCTGTAGGAGTTTAGGGAAGCTGGCAATTGGAAAAGATAGCAGCTCAGTTTTTATATAAAAGACATTGCTTGTTAGAGTTAAGGGGAGATGGGTTTAAGGAGATTGTTGTTGAAACAGATAAAAGGCATTAGGTTACCCTTTTAGGTTGATCTGGAGTAATGGATTATTTTGGGAGAGAAGAGTTAGGTCTGACATTTTTTTAAAAAAAACTGTGGTTTCTGGACATCTAAAATGGAAACAGAAGTACTGGAAATACTCAGCTGACCTGGCAGAAATTATGGAGCGAGAAATGCAATTAACTTTTCAGGTTATTACCTCTTTATCAGAGCTGTTCTGATGTTGCCGGACCTGTTGAATAGATCTAGTGCTTTCTGCTTTTCAGCCCGATTTATCTGATCCTGCCTGATCTTGTTTCGAAAAGTTAAATTACTTGAGCACCAGATATGATCAAGTGTAAGCCCTTAAGAGATTGAAGCTGGGGTCTGTCGCATGGGCATGCCAGTGCATTATGCTGTTTTGAGCTGCTGCACATGATGAAGAGGATGTTAGCTGCAAACTTCAGGTTAGCAAACTCGAGGGTGTTACAACCTGTCCCTGGGGGAAGGTTCGCAGGTGAGAAGGGGTGAACTGTCTCCTCTTGGCCACTTATCCACCCTTTTGGTTAGTCACAACACTGGTGACATCACAAAGTCAGAAAAGTCAGTTGTTGGTAAAAAATCTGCTGTTGGGGATTGTCTTCAAATTGCTGTAAGCTAGAAAAGTGCGTTATTTTTTAGGAGGTAGCTATACTTAGATTTAACTGAGAAACACCAGGAAATAGAGAAAGTCAAAGCTCACACGATAAAGCCATAGAAGTGATCAAAAAGTAGAGTAATGTTAAAGTAAGGGAAATAATTTTAAGACATTGCAGCCCAGCTCTGGATGAAAAGTATTAGCTGTAATATATGGGAAGTCACAGATCCTACCTATGTCCGAGGCAACTACATATGGAGGAAGTTTTATGCCAGGTGTGGAAAATTGAGCCCTGGGTTTTAGACCTCAAACAGCAGCTGGCATCACTGTGGCACATCCACAAGGCTAAGCATTACATGGATAACTCATTCATAAAGGTGATCACACACATAGCTTTAGGATGTGGAGGCAGAAAGATAACCATCAAGTAATCCAAGAGAAACAGGCAGCCAGTGCAGGAGTCCCCTGGAATCCCGGTCACAAACGGGTTTCCATTTTGAAAGCTGGTCGAAGGTGCTGGTTCCTTATGGAGTGCAGACAGAGCCATGATCGTGGCACCAAGAACCACTTGGCTGCACAGGTGTTCATACAACAGTCATGAGAAAAGTTATATCCAATAGAATAAAAATGACTGTAATAACACCGATACAACATTGGCTGAGCGACAGGAATCAGAGAGTAGTGGTCAGTGGATTTTTGTTTTTGACTGGAGGATGTTTTGTACTGGGATTCTCCTGGGGTTGCTATTTGGATCCTTGCTTTTCCTGGTATATATTACTGATCATCTCTAGGTGCGGAAGGAATAATTGCAAAGGTTTTGTTTTTAAATTTGTAGAATGTAGTTTTGCTGGCTAGGCCAACAATTATTGCCCATTTGTAATTGCCCAGAAAATAAGAGTCAACCACATTGCTGTGGGTCTGGAATTACATGTAGGCCAGACCAGGTAAGATCAGCAGATTTCCTTCCCTACAGGACACGAGTGAGCTAGACAGATTTTTATGAAAATTAACAAACTGTCTGCGGTCGCATCATTTCTGGTGACCTCCCCTCCACTGCCTTGAACCTTATAGTCCCCCAGCCCAGCGCTGCCTGTTACCTGCTCCCCAAGATCCATAAGCCCGACTACCTTGCCAACCCATCGTCTCCTCGTGCTCCTGCCCTGCCAAACTCATCTCTTATGTAGACAAACAGGAAGCTGGAAGAACACAGCAGGCCAGGCAACATCTGGAGGAAATGAGGAGTCAATGTTTCAGGTATTACCCTTCTTCAGGACTGGTTGCCTTTAGGCTAGTTTTTTTAAATTGAAATTGAATATCACCATCTGCAGTGATGGGATTCAAACCCATAATCCCAGAACATTAGCCTGGAGTTTGGATTACCAGTCCAATGATATGACTACTGAGTCACCACCTCCCCCTTTTTTTTTGTAGGAGATACAAAATTTGCGAGCATTGTAAATTATGAGGAGGGAAGCGTAGAATTTCAAAAGGACACAAAAAGGTGGTTGAGTGGGCAGATAGGTGGCAAAAGAAATTCAATGCAGAGGAATGTGAGTTAGGAAGAATGTGGATAGACGATATAAAATTGGGGTCCAATAGTTAAAGGGTTCCAGAGCAGAAAGACCTGGGTGTATATGTGCATTTTCTGGGCTTTATGAATAGGGGCATAAAGTTAAGGGCATAAACTGGAGAGTTTGGGATCATTTTTCTTGGAGAAAAGCTGATTAAGAAGAGATGTGATAGAAGTTTTCAAAATCATAAGAGCTCTGGACAGAATGGGTAGGAAGAAACTGTTCCTATTCATAACAGGATCTTAATCAAGAAGGCACAGATTAAAGTAATTTGCCAAAGTTGGAAATGTGATGTGAGAAAGATATTTTGGTCCAACAAATAGATCAGATTTGGAACCCACTGTCTATAAGCATGTGGAGGCAGAATCAAATAAGTGTTCAGAGGAGCTTGGGTTTGGTAATGAGGGAAGGGACTCAGGTACACACTAGGGAAGGGAGGTGTGTGTCTTGGGAGTGAAAAGGAGTCAACCCCATGGGTCTGGAGTGGGGAAAGCAGATCATGTCCTGGAGGGAAAAGAGTGAGGGTTGGTTCTGAAGAGGGGAGTGAATGGAGGTGCGGTGCAGAGTCAGGAAGAGAAGTTGGGTGCTGAGCGGGGTATGGGGATGGTCAGGTCCCAAGGGTGTGGGTCAGGGTCTGGCAGAGGGACACAAGTTATCTGGCAGAGAAGTAGTTAGAGGTTTGTGTGTAATTATTTTAGTGCAACTGCTGAATAGCTATTCAACCATCAGCCTAATAGTCTAACATTTCCTGCATAACTATTTTTGCTTAATTCACTCTTGGCATGTGGGTGTCGCTGGCTGGGCCAGCATCTATTGCCTGCCCCTAGTTGCCCCTGGAGAAGGTGGTGGTGAATTGCAGTCCAAATGCCTTAGGTTGATCCACAATGCCATTAGGTAGGGAAATAGGGAGTTCTCACGCATCTGCTGCCCTTGTCCTTCAAAATGAAAGCAGTCATGGGTTTGAAAGATGCTGTCTGAGGATCTCTGGTGAATTTCTGCAGTTCATCTTATAGATAGTACACACTGCTGCTGAATGTCAATGGTGGAGGGAGTGGATGTGGTGCCAATAAAGCAGGCTGCTTTCTCATGGTTGATACCAAGCTTTTTGAGTGGTGTTGGAGCTCAAGTAAGGAGTATTCATCATATTCCTGACTTGTGTCTTGTCGATGGAATATAGGTTTTGGTGAGTCAAGAGGTAAGTTACTCGCCACATTATTCCTAGTCTCTGACCTGTTCTTGTAGTCATTGTATTTATATGGTGAGTCCAGCTGAGTTTCTGGTCAATAGGAACCCCCAGGATTGATAGTGGGGGATTCAGTGTTAGTAATAATTGAATGTCAAGGGTGGTGGTTAGAGTGTTTCTTATTGGAGATGGCCATTGTCTGGTTGTTGGACACGTCCAGTTTCTTCAATTTAAAAGGAGACATTTGGAGGCTTCCAGGCATACAGGAATTGCCAGCAGAACCATTAACCAGGCAATTCCTTTGGACTGTGCTACAGTGGGAATTTCACGGTTCCCAATGTGCAAGTCTCATGTACATGAGAGTAACGATAATAAGTTGGAACAGGAATAGATCATTCAGTACCACCATTCAATAGGGCCAGGGCTGAGCCAATGTTCTTCGTATCCACTTTCCTGCATTGATCAAGAACCTATCTATCTTCGCCTTAAATATTTACAAGGACCCTGCCTCCACAGGCCTCTGTGACAAAGAGTTCCAATGTCTCTCAACCCTCTGAAAGAAAATCCCCCTCATCTCTCTCTTAAATTGGTGCCCTTATATTCTGAAACTATGCTGTCTAGGATGGAAAACATTCTCTCAGCATTTACCCTTCAAGCTCCTTAAGAATCCTATGTTTCATTGAGATCGTGTCTCATTCTTCTAAACTCCAGTGACTAGCATCTCAACTTGTTTAGCCTTTGCCTATATGACAATCCCTCCATATCAGGGATCATCCTCATCATTATTGCCTGAACTGTCTCCAATAAAATAATATCTTTTCTTATATAAGGGAACTAAAACAGCTCACAGTACTCCAGATATGGTCTCACCAACCCCTTGTGCAGTTGCAGTAAGACTTCCCTACTCTTTTACTCCAACCCCCTTGAAAGTAGGGCCAATATTCTTTTGACCTCCCTGATTCCTGGCTGCACCTGTATGCTATTTTTTTGTGTATAATGAACAAGTACCCCCAAGTCCCTTTACGTCGCAGCTTTTTGCAGCTTTTTTCCATTTAAATAATACTCTGTTTTTTCTTGTTCTTCTTTCCAAAATGAACAACTTCACATTTGCCCACATCATATTCTATTTGACAATGTTTTGCTCACCTATATAGGCTTTGGTGTGTACAGAACAGAAACAAACCCTTTGGTCCAACTCGTCCATGCCGACCAGATATCTCAATTAATCTAGTCCCATTTGCCAGCATTTGGCCCACATCTCTCTAACCCTTCCTATTCATATACCTATCCAGAAGACTTTTAAATGTTGTAATTGTTCAAACCTCCTCCCCTTCCTCTAGCAGCTCATTCCATACATGCACCACTCTCTGCCTGAAAACATTGTCCCTTATGTCCCTTTTAAACTTCTCCTCTCACCTAAAACAATGCCCTCTAGTTTTGGACTCCCCCACCCTGGGGAAAAGACCTTGGCTATTCACCTTATCCATGCCCCTCATGATTTGTAAACCTCCACAAGATCAACCCTCAGCCTCTGACGCTCCAGGAAAAATAGTTTCAGCCTATTCATCATCTCCCTATAGCACAAACCCTCCAACCCTGGCAACATCCTTGTTAATCTTTTCTGAACTCTTTCAAGTTTCACAACATCCTTCCTATAACAGGGAGACCAGAACGGAATGTAGTGTTGCAAAAGTGGCCTAACCAATGACCTGTACAGCCACAACATGACCTCCTAACTCCGATATTCAACGCACTGACCAATAAAGGCAAGCAAACCAAACACTTTCTCCATTGTCCTGTCTACCTGAAACTCTGCTTTCAAGGAACTATGACTCTGTACTCCAAGGTGTCTTTGCATTGTCTGCAAATTTAGTTGCAGTGCATTTGCTTCCTTTTTCTAAGTCATTAATGTATATTGTGAACAGTTGCGGTCCCAGCACTGATCCATGTGGAACCCTGCATGTTACAATTCCCAACTATCAGACCATTTTAAAAAATCTGGGCCATTAGCTCTTACTCCTTCAAGATCCTAAAATATTCTATCCACATAGCGCCATTATAGTGAGTGCTGTCTGTTGTACTATTTGGTTTTAACCATTTCAGCCTCTTCAGACCAACATACAGTAGGATCATTACCAAAGGGATGGCTAGGGTGGTACCTCTGCCTCTTTCAAATAAAATTAGCAGTTACAATTCCTAATTTCCTATATAAAAAGAAACTGATCAAGAAAGCCAGAAAAAGCAGGAGTTTTGCCATCTTCCACACAGATTTTTTAACTCAATGAAAGTCTTCAGTGCATGTGAAGTTGTAAGTATTTGAATATAAAATATTGTTTTACATGCAACAGTCTTTAAGTCTTATTTTACACAGATACTTAAATCAAATTGGGATCCGGAGGCACTTCACTCATGCCAAAACATTCCTTGTCCCAAGACATGTCACATTTTATCTCAGAATGACTGGTGACAGGGTTTTACATAAATAAAGGCACTGCAGAAAAACATAAAGCACATCCGATCTTCGGTCACATATAGTGTTATCTTGAAGAACTTGTCCAGATTTTTCCAAATTCTGAGTACTGATCAATACGTTCAAGGGCAATTTACCATAAAGCTGTTGCAATGAAGGTCCACGTGTTGCTCTCAAAATTGTTACAAGTCCTGTCTTAGTTTTGGTGCTATTTATCCTTGTAATGTTGTTTATCTCCCTGATTGCAAAGATAGCGAAGAGAACTTTCTGTTCCTATTTAAGAATGGAAAAATGATTATTTTTGTGACCAATGAAAACTTGCCCAAATTTGATAGTGTAGTTAGATGAACTGTTGTGTTAATGGGTGGAATTGTATAGGTCTGAGTGATGTGGGCTATGCAGAGATTTGTGGCAGAATCAGATTGGACATCTAACGAAGTCTACCTGAATGTCAAAAGTATCTTGTTCCACCTTTTCTGATTTTGACAAGTCACATAATCAGTTTCTCACTAGGCAGTAGTGAATTGCCAATTAAGGGGGGGTATTGCTTACCAGACACCTAGTTGTCATTCCAACTTCTCTTATTAATATTCATCTTCCCATCTTACCAAATGCACCAAACAAGCTAAACCTGGAAATCAGAGTGGGTACCTGGCCACTTGCTCTGAAGGATCTCCTTGCTGGGTGCCTGGCACCAACATGTCAGAATATGGCCTGTAGGCACCCCACACACACCCCATGTCCATGGATATCGGCATCAATACATGTTAATCTCTAACACTGCACATTTACAATGCACTCACACCTCTGCTGGTGAAGGGCAATGCTGTAATCAACGAAGTGAATAGTAGAGCTTGAGTCTTTGTTAGAGGTGGCTATGGAAACTGACATAGTATGAGTGTCAAGTTTTGAAGAGAACATTTTAATTCTTTTATTTGCAAAGTAGACAATTTACCTTCTTCCTACAGTGCTGAACATTTCTCCAGGTAGCTGACTACACCGATCTGGCTGGTGACTCAAACTAGGCTGGTATGGCCTGGTATTGTGGTCTCCACTGATGGTGTTGGAAGTGGAGGTAGTTCCTATTCTGCATCAACCCTTCTGTCAAGACCTCCAGGTTCCTGCCCGTACAGTGGAGTATTGATTAACCCTTGTATGCCATGCCCAGAGCAAATGTCTGGAACCATGCAGAACAAATCTGAACTAATTGCTTGTCTGAGTGCACAACGAGCTTTTAAAAATGGTGTCGGGGCAAGTGATGCTGGTTAATCTGGGATTAACTATCCATCACTAACTAATCACCCACTATCCACATCCCTAGTGGGGAGGGGCTATTATTGACCAGAAACTCAATTGCCCTCTCTATTTAAATTCAATTGTCACAAGACCAGGTCAGAAACTAGGAGTATTGCCGTGAATAACACACCACCTGACTCCCGTCTACCATCTACTAGACACAAGTCAGGAGTGTGATGGAATATTTGCCTGGATGAGTGCAGCTCCGACGACTCTCAAGAATCTTGACACCATCCAAGACACCGCTTCTACAACCATCCACTCTCCCTAGCACTGCCTTTCAATTGCAGTAATGTGTACTATGCACAGGGCACCACCATCTGCAAGTTCCTTTTCAAGTTACTCACCATCCTAACTTTGAAGTACATTACCATTCCTTCAGTGTTGCAGGGTCAAAGTTCTGGAATTCCCTCCACAGGTGGTGGTGTTCCCATGTATATGCCCCTGTCCTTCTAGATGAATGTGGTCATGGGTTTGGAAGAAGCTGTCTACAAATCTTTGGTACATTTCTCCAGTGCATCACGTTTGTAGATGTACCCTCCCTAAGGGCATTGTGGGTCTACCCACAGCACACGGACTGCCGTTGTTCAAGAAGGCGGCTCACCATCAGCTTTTCAATGGCAACTAGGGTGGTGCAATATATGTTGGCCAGCCAGTTATGCCTACAACCCTCAAGTGAATAAAAACAATTCCCAGCTATTTCAAACTGTGCCAGGAATGCAGTGATAAAATAAGGCTGGCATTGGATGTGAGGGATGCTATAGGTTTGGGCTGGGTTATTAATAAGGCAATTTCATAAGATAGAGCAAAAAACCTCTCTGGACCTCACAAAAAGAATTCCTCAAATATTTGAAGCAACTGAGGCAATGAAATGTTCAATTCATCCCATTGTGTTTGAACATGTATCCCAGTTTTTTTTTTTGTTTTTCATTTTTTTCCTTCTTTTCCATTTCCCTTACCAGTTGAACCATGTTGAGTAGCACATTACATAACTGAGTTAATGTAAGTTAGTGCTGCATGATATTGTGAACTGCTGAGGATTGAGTTAAATGCATTTGTTAGCGTACATCATCAGTTGATTTAGTAGAGCTGATAAAACTCCACACTGAGATTGATTGCTGTTTTTGAAAACTTTGTCATTAGATTATCCACCTGAAGGAAGTTATATGTTTACATATTGTTGAAATAGTCAAAAGTAATATGCATGCTTAAAAACAAAATGAGATCCCAATGATATCATTCAAAGTTAAACACAGTGACATATGAACAGATGGATGGAAGCATTGCTGTGACAAGTTCTTACATGTATAGCTAAACAGGTGGCTCACCACAACAGGAAAACAGAGGAAAAATCCAGACCATAATTGACTAACAACAAACTAAGTCTCCTGCGAGAATTCTTTTTTATGTACTAAGTAGTGGAAAATTAATTCTATGACGCATTCCTCTATGAGAAGCACAAATCTATTCAATTCCATTCAGCAGAAGCCAGGTGGGCAGACATTTAAAATTGGCCAGGTGATGCCTCCACCAATTGAGAGTTTGCTTTGTTTTGCCTCCTTACCTGGGTGGCAGCTTTAACCAAGTGGGATCTTAGATGGAAATCAGGGTGCAAAGATGTAATTATCCTCCTGTTGTAACTTGGGGTGCTGAGTGAGAAAGCTGGTGTAGATTGCCCCCCAGGTGAGCAATGTAGACAGGCGGAGGGGAGGCGATGGCCTAGTGGTGTTATTGCTGGGCTGTCAATCCGAGACCCAGATAATGTTCTGGGGACTCGCGTTCGAATCCCGCCATGGCGGGTGGTGGATTTTGAATTCAATAAATATCTAGAATTAAGAATCTAATGACGACTGTGAATCCATTGTTAATTGTTGGAAAAACCCATCTGGTTCACTAATGTCCTTTAGGGAAGAAAACTGCCATCCTTACTTGGTCTGGCCTACATGTGACTCCAGACCCACAGCAATGTGGTTGACTCTTAACTGCCCTCTGGGCAATTAAGAATGGGAAATAAATGCTGCCTAGCCAGTGAGTCCCTCATCCCGTGCATGAATTAAACAAAAGACAATCCAGGGCAGAAATAGTGCAAACAAGTGGAGCATGAGTGAGTTTCTGCAAGGAAAATTTAGACTTGGTTACAACTAACAGTTAACTAACTAACTAACTAACAATGCCATCCAGATCCTTCTGCCACTTGGAACTCTAATTCCACTTTCTGCATAACTCCTAAACCCATTTAGACCAGAAATTGACCAACCATATGTGAATAAGACTCTGGTGTCAAAATCCATGGGGTATCAAGTTACAAGGTCAAGGGTTGTTCACACGTACCTTGGTCCATCCACCTGCCTGCTTCTCGTTTGCATTAAAAGTCGGGCCTAAAGTCACCGGACACCAAATTCCGGAACCATTGCAACATGACTTGTCATCAAGAATCATTAAATTTGTACAATATTACAATTTTCCAAATTATGAGGTTGTGATATTTGGAACTGTATCTTAGTTTAGGGGAAATGAAGAGGATTATGTGACCTGTTCTTGCAGGCAGCATTTGAGCTTGATTTATTGTTATCACACATACCAAGATACAGTGAAAGTGTAGTTTTGTGTACTATGCAGGCAGCTTGGACCATACAAAGCACATCAGGGTAGCAGAACAGAGTGCAGAATACATTGTTAACGCTGCAAGGAAGGCGCAGAGAGAGAGATCAGAATTAGCATTTGAGAGATCTGTTCAAAAGTCCGATAACAGCAGGGAAGAAGTGATCTTGAATCTGTTTGTACGTGTATTTAAGTTGTTATACTTTCTGCCTGACAGAAAAGTGTGGAAGAGAATATAACTGGGGTGGGAGTAGTCTTTGATTATGTTGTTTGCTTTCTTGGGGCAATGGGAACTATAGATGCAGTAAATGGATGCAAGGCTGGTTTGTGCGATGGACTCAGCTATGTTCACAACTCTCTACAGTTTCTTATTGTCTTTGATCAAGGCAGGTTTGATTAAATGAAGCCCAGGTATTTTTCACTGGGAAGAAGATACAAGATATTTACGCTTGGAAACAATGAATTCATAGAATCCCAACAAGTCCACACTGCCCTTCCCAAGAGCACCCCACCCAGACCAATTCCCCTAATTTCCCATGTCTAACCCACCTAACCTAAACATCCCTGGACACAATGGGCAATTTAGCATAGCCAATCCACCTACCCTGCACATTTTTGGATTGTGGGAGGAAACCAGAGCACCCGAAGGGAACTCACACAGTCACTGAGAGAATGTGCAAACTCCACACAGGCAGTCGCCCAAGACAGGAATCGAACCCAGGTCCCTGGCACTGTGAGGCAGTAGTGCTAACCACTGAACCACCGTGCTGCCCTGCACCCTGTTTGCTAAAAGATAGACTGAGGGTCTCCAAAGTTCAAAAAAAAGTTAAGAATATTGAGTTTTAAATAGCTATATTGTAAACCGTCCATTTCTTTACAAGATGAAAGATAATTGGGATTTCTTTGATAGATCATCAGCATTTCCAGCTAGGTACAAGGCCCAGATGATTCACATTGCCATGAGAGGAGAAAGGTTTTTGTCATCTTCGAAATTGTATGGACAAATTTAGTCAGCCAGGATCCTCCTAGAAAGGGAGAGCAGCCACAGAGAGTAGGATGTGAGAATTTGGGTCAGAGCTCAATTTTAGATTAAAAGATAAAATTCATGAAGAGTTAAAATGAGACTGAGAAATTTGTCTAGCTTGCACCAGAGGAAGAATCTCCAGGGAAGAAGCCTTAATGTGAAAGGCACACATGAGATTACAAATTACCAGGCTGAGAATAGAAAGAAATAAACCCTCAGGAGCAAAGATATCACCTCCATCACAATTAAATAACTCCTTCAAAGATTGTAGAAAGTACATCTGTGACGTATATCTCTTGGTTTTCCTAAAAGAAAAGGTGGAAAGTTCTATTTTGTTTAAAGTATAAATTGCCTAAAATATCATATTTTAATAAATAGTTTATTTAGTCTTTTGTTACTGTAAAAGTCCTAAGATGTGAAGTCTTGTTACGCCAGGTTTTCAGCTATTAACTTTCAAAAATACAATTAAACTTCCAGTTATCAGTCTATGAGGAGATCGTTGTAACAGATTATCAAATTACACCTTGGCTGGTTAAGTTGTCAAACACAGAGTTCAGAGCTGCATTCATGATGAGGTGCAATTCTGTGGAGTCACACAAAGTTGACACTATTTCATCCCCATCTTGAAATAAGAAAGAGCTCACTAGTCTTGAAACGAATAAAAAATAGAATGCTGATGCATCAGTTTGCATCGGCTAAAGTTTGCACACAGGAATATTGAACAATGCCCAAAACTTTACCTGCACTGATAATCTGGCTGTGATTGCTTAGATTAATGTGCAATCTATAAGAAAAAGATTGATCTGCTTCTGTGCTCACAAACCTTGTCATGTAGTGTGAAGAGGTTAATGCTGTTATAATACATAAATGCTGGATCAGCTGTAACTCTGAAGACCTCAGTAATAGGAATCCAGCATTTCAGAAATCTTATGCTGTCAGAGAATAAATAACTTGTCCGTATTTAAATGAACTGTAGTGCTTGGGTCGCAAGACTTGATAATGAAATTGTGTCCTTGATGTACAATTTCATTTAGTCACTTTTTGAAATAATATTGCACACTACTGAGTTTCTCCAAAATGTTCGTGTTAACAGAATAACATACTTAAGGTTAAGCCTAGACGACTGATACAGAAAATTAAAAACTCTCTAGGTATAGGTAGGCGTGGACAGTAGATTTTGTTTTAACTTCACCACCTTAAAGATGTTTTGTGTCATATTAACCGTAATGAGGTAACAAAATCAAGATGTTATTTTCTTATTCACTTGTGGGACATGGCTGTCAATGGCTGGCCAGCATTTATTGCCTGTCCCTAGCTGCCCTTGAGCTGAGCGGCATGCTAGCCCATTTTAGAGGGCAGCTGAGAGTCGACCACATTACCGTTGGTCTGGAGTCACATGTAGGCTGGACCAGGTGGGGATGGCAGATTTCCTTCCCTGAAGACTACTGCAGATTTCTTCCTTTCCTTTGTTTTAATGTAATAACATGGGCCAAGGAAGACATTTCAATTTCTGCAATATGTAATCACATACAAATATTGAATAAGGATTACTGTATTATTAGCAACCAGCAGAAACAAATGATTGAATAAGCAGTGTACTTAATTATATTATGACTGAAGGATAGCAAGAAGACCTGGGCAGTGTTACTCACATGGGAAATTTTGAATTAATCATTCACGACGAGCTCATAACAGTAAAAGTGGTGCCATAAATTGTCTGGATAGGGTGCAGTCAGATACCATTTAGCGCAAAGCTGTAGATATTTTCTAATGAACTTTGTTTGGAGACATTATGACACACCTCCAAAACAGAAACGACTTGAACCCCAGCCTTCTAGTTCAGCGGTAGGGACACTTTCACTGCACCACAAGAACCCAAGCATGAATCTCCATTACTGCCCTTGACTGTCTGGAACAGGTACATGGTAATGAATGGGAATTTCTGTGGAATTCAGATAAAAGGGAAATTGTGAACTATCTGCAAAATAATGTGCACAAATGCTTAAAACAAGTGAAATTAACTCTGTAACAACAATTGAACAATCGGTTCATAACAGCTTGATCTGAGGTAAGGCAATGCTAAGTCAGGCTGAAGTAAAGAGATTACGATAGCCACCTTTACGGCAGACGGGAGAGTAGGACTATAGTCATCATAAGTACTCAGTGTTCCTGGGGCAGTTTCTGTCAGCAAGGGAACTTGAAGGTCATTTACACTTCTACTTGGACTGAGTGCCCAAGTAAAGTTGTAAAAGTCTATTCCTGAAAATTAAACCACTTTTAAAATTTATGATTTCAGCATTCTTCTCTTGCCTGAATTAGTCAGTCTTGTCAGAACCAAGTTGAATCTATTAAGTTACAGATAACATGAAACATTGTAAAACTTCGTACAGGTTAAAAATCTGTTAAAAAGAAGGATTTGTATTTTGATCTTACCTAAAGATTTTGTTACCCTGGAGGGTGTACTTGAATGGAATTTTTGGATTTGGACCTTGTAAAGTGACATCCAGTAAAACTCTGATTTAAACCAGAAGAACAAGTAATGTGGAAAATTTAGCAGTTAGTTATTTAAGTTTCCCATGGTGACAAATTATTTTAAGCTCTTGCAAAGCTTTTGTCTGAAAGAAGCAATAGCACATTGGATCACTTTTCTTTCTGCTTAATGTGGCAGCTGGAGAAAATACAACATTGTAAAAAGTCACAATCCATCCATCTGTCGCAACCCAGTGTTGCTTTATAATTTTATACCCGCTATAAGCAGCTTGTGATACATCCTATGGTGGCTTTTAGCATAAAGAGGGTCTGATTCTAGAAGGGATCAGAACTGATGCAGGCCCATCTAGAACATAGCCGCCAGTGTAACTGCTAGTGTAGAAGCATTAATTATCCCTTCAAAATAAATCAGATTATACTTCTTGTGGGAGATGCTCCAAAGAGCTTTGAGAAAGGAATTACTTTTCATTTAAGCTTTTCAAAAAGCATTGCAGAATTCAGAAATTGTTTCACTGTTTATAAATATTAAAGTCTTAGCTGGTTCAGGTTACACTTTATTATCTTGGGTGGGTTTGATTTTGTTACATGGTTGTTAAGTATTGGGAGATGTTCATAGGCTCTTTACGAAACAATTTTCTTTCAATATGGCACGATGTCGGTCAGCAACTCTGCAGTATCACACATCAGTGACACTTGCATGACTTCCTTTTTGAGAAATGGATCGAAAAGGACAAAAGTGGGAAGAGAATGAAAACCAGGAGGGTGGTGGGAAGGGTGCATTAAATTTTTAACTCTCTTTCTGTTGGCTTGACAAAGATGGGGGCAAGACATCCCTTTGGAGTATACCCCTCCTTTATAATAAGTATCATTATTTTGTACACAGTTTTCTCATTGGTTTGTAAAGCACTGCAAACAATCCATACAGAAGGAACAAAATGCATTTTTGTCCATTGACATGAGATGAGACTGTCTATCAGCTGGCCACGAGGCCCCTATGATAAGAGAAATTAGACAGTTCAAGTCCACAATACTAAACTGGCATGATGAAATTGTGAAGGCATGAAATTGAAATATGCACCGTGGTGATTTTCAAAGATTGGAGGTACTTTAAGGTAAGACAAGAGCCTTAATGACTCTAAAATTTACCAATAAAACTGCACAAACATCCAGGAATGCAAGCACGCACTTCACAGATGGAAAATGCTCTGATAGTTTTAGATTCAACTAATTTATAGAACATAGGAAAATGAAGGAATGCACAAAACAAAATGCTAGAGGTATTATTACATAGAAATGTAAAAGAAAATATTTGAGACAGTGTGCAGTTGGTGAATTTATTGTTAAATGACCGATCATTTAATATCTTTTATATGCTTTGCACTATTATATGTACCCATGACATTGAAAACTCCCTGCAATTGGCTTGTAATCGGACAATTCAAATTGGCATGAAGTTTGGGAAATGGATGAGCTCTAAAGAAATTCATTTGGCCAAAGTCACTTCAGTAAACCTACCCAATACGTTAAAATATATCACTGTAGCAGTTCTGTAATTGGAAACAATCATTGATTTTCTGCAGAAAAAAATACAAATCTGTGTAACTATGTAACCACTACCTGTGCTAATCTGTTAGAAAGAGTGGTGCAACTTACATATACCTTTTATCAAACTAGTATTTATGACTGCAAAGGAAATACAATTAGTTTTTATAATTTCCTTAACTGATGAGTTTCTCAATTATTGATATCAAGAAGTATTTGCAGGATGCCTTGTCATGAGTTATCTGAATCACCTAAAATAAGTTGAAATTTTGCTTGATTGTGAGTTTATTTTGGACATTTTGTGATGGTATAGTCCTCAGGTTTGTGTACTGCAGAATGATGCCCAGTTTTTCCAGAACTCCACATATTCTGATGTAGGCAGAAAATTAGTTGCAGCATCTTTTGTTCTTTCACCTCCACTCTTACTTACAATGTGTCTTGAGTTTATTCATAATCCCCTCATATTCTCAACAGAATGCTGCCCCTCAGCAGCATCATCCAAAATTAAAGCAGCAGTTCACACACATACTCTGATGAAACCTAGATCCAAGCCACCATTACTTCCCTCAAGCTCTTCACCAATTCTTAGTTATCAGCGCATTGTTATCCAGGACTGGATTTCCTTCAACTGAATATTAGGAAGACTGAAGACCTTGTGCAAAATCTTTTACAGGAACCTGAGCAACTTAGGCTGAGATTTAGGGCAGAATTATTCAAGAAGTTGGGTGACACCCAGCTTGATGTCAGGAGCAACTTAGTGCATCTTCAATGCATTTGCTAAATGACAAGGCAAGTTTCTCACTGGGCCACGGCAAGTTGCCAATGAAGGGGGCTGGCAGCTTGTGAAAAGACTGACTACAGCCACAATTTGTCTCACTAATATTCAGCTGTCTATGTTGCCAAACGCGTCAAACAAGCTAGAATTTGAGACCCTCCGAAATGTTCAATAACAAATAGAATCTCAGAGCACAGTTGATGGCAATCAGCCACTCACACCACTAGTACACAGACATGTGACATTTGCCTGTCCTTCATGATCTTCACAGAACCGATCCAGACCACTTGTAGGATGTTTAGGAAGCATAGACCTGTATATCAGTGCGTACTGGCAATGAGCATTGAAAGCCTGCTGTGAAGGACACTTTGAACACAGGAACAGGCATCTCGTTCATAGACTGAACCACGTTACATCTCAGGACAACTGCCATTTTCTGAAGAAGGGTCCTGACCCTAAAACGTCAGCTTTCCCGCTCTTCTGATGCTGCCTGGCCTGCTGTGTTCATCCAGCTCCACACTGTGTTATCACTGACTCCAGCATCTGCAGTTCTTACTATCTGTGAGTGAGTTATAACCCCCACTGTGAAGATCCATTTCTGAAAAAGGGTCCTCTCATTTTCTGTAATGTGGGCTGGCGAATAAGCCAGTGCAGCATATTGAACAAAATGGTGTACAGACTGAAGCTGAATGATTGATGGGAACATGGTCCTTATTATCAGGGATAGTAGAAACTGTAGATGCTGGAGAATCTGAGATAACCAGGTGTAGAGCTGGATGAACACAGCAGGCCAAGCAGCATCAGAGGAGCAGGAAGGCTGACGTTTCGGGCCTAGACCCTTCTTCCGAAAATGGGTTAAGGCCTGAAACATCAGCCTTCCTGCCCCTCTGATGCTGCTTGGCCTGCTGTATTCATCCAGCTCTACACCTCGTTATCAGCGTGCACCTTGTCTCAGTGTATGGAGGAATGTGTGCTACCCTTTCTGCAGGGTATGCCACCAATGACTAGACTGAGACCTGAGAAGGCCCTTCATTCATATGTTCCCAAAGTAGACCATTTCAGCTGAGGAACCTGCAGCCCACTACTGGCGGGTTGTTGGCTATAACTGCCTACTTAAGAAGGTGGAGATAGAAGCAAGAGGACCAGGTCTAACATCAAGCCCAAGAGTAGCAGTAGGCTACTGTTAAGGATGATGAGTACCCAACTCGGGAAGAGGGTGCAGCCACAGGGCCCTGCATGACGCATGATACATGAGGCATGCAGGAGGACCAAAGATTTCCAACCCTGACTCCATTTCCTGGGTACTAGCAAGGTGCAATGTCAACACAGGCTCGGTGTGTCACTGTGATGGAACTATGAAGGATGCTGGAGCAGAACCTGAGGGCTGCAGGGTGAAAGGCCATTGTGTCCTGGTGGCTGGAAAGTTAACTGCTTTCATTTTGTTTTATGGGACTGGATCCTTCCAGGTAGTGATGAGAGAACCATATGGGTTGACTCAATTATGCACCCACAATGGATCAGAACAGTGACCAATACCGTCTGTATTGGTCACATTGGTCCAGTTTGTTTCCTGATGACTAGGTCAGCCCTGCAGCCTGGGCAGTGGAACTCTTTACCATAGCTGGATTCCCAAGTGCAGGATACTATCGACTGTACACATATGGCACTAATATGTCACAACATTGCACAGTTCATCAACCGGAAGGACTTCTGTTTCATTAATGTCCACATGATCTATGATCACCATTACCACTTCCTGGAGGGGTGTGCCCACTACTCTGGCAGCTGCCACTTTCGCAACCTGGAATACTCATGCACTTTGTACCTTTAAAGGCCCAGATGCCTTACTGGGCTGTTCACTGTAACCATACGCAAACTTCTAATTGATGCATGCAGAGTGCAGATACAATGCTGCCCTTGCTTTAGCTACAACAACATGTATCAGAAGATAGGGTTGGTGGCCATGTGATTCTGCGGCTTTAACTAATTTTTAGGGGTTCATCCAGTATTTTCCAGACATCTTGATATAGTGTGTCCTGCACAATTGGAACAGAAAGCAAGGTGATGTGCTGGATGTTGAGGACCTGGGCAAATGTGAGTAGTCTTCCAATGAGGATGAGGACACTTTGGAGGAGAAAGCTTTCCTGTGCATGACAGACCCCAGATGTGTTCGCACTACAAGCCAGACTGGACCTGGTTGACACCTAGTTCCAGTAGGGAAGGTGTTGGCCTAGTGGTATTATCACTGAACTGTTAATCCAGAGACCCAGATAATGTTCTGGGGACCCGGGTTCCAATCCTGCCTTGGCAGATGGTAGAATTTGAATTCAATAAAATATCTGGAACTGAGAGTCTAATGATGACCGTGAATCCATTGTCGATTGTTGGAAAAACCCATCTGATTCACTAATGTCCTTTAGAGAAGGAAACTGCCATCTTGACCTGGTCTGGCCTACTTGTGATTCCAAACCCACTCTTAAATTTACTCTTAAAATGCCCTTTGGGCAATTAGGGATGGGCAATAAATGCTGCCTGACCAGTGATGCCCTCATCTCGTGAATGAATAAAGAAAAAAAAAGGAAATGAGAGTTGGGGGCAGCATACCATCATGAAGGATAGACTAGTGATTGGTCATAACACCAGCACTTGATTTGCCTTCTCGGGGTGACCTGCAGAATCTGTTCCTTCAGTTTGTGCTGGCTTTTAATGGATGCAAATAAAAGTTTATGTTTGGAATTGTCAGTTGCTTGCCTTTGTGATGTTCTCCAACTGGACAATAGCAAAATGTGGGTGCCTAGTGGACATTGGCAGAGTAGTGACTTGGAGAGGATATTTAGATGGGATGCAGCCAAGAACAAATAAAATGTGTGGCCTGGTGATTAAGCAGGGTGAGAGACTAGGGTTGTATGTTTAATCCGTGTAGCCAAGTTATTAAACAGAGTGGGTGAATGGGTTGTATGTTTAATCTGTGTGGGCTCATGATTAAGCGGGGTGAGAGCCTGGAGTTGTATGTGCATTGGAGAGTCAGCATGTTGGCTATGTACTGTGAACAGTGTGGCTGCTGTGCTATCCCTCTGCCAGTGAAGGATGACACTAGATTGTGAATGCTTGCCTAGTTACACCAGGCATTTTAAAGATGGCACATGCACGAGGTATACTGTTTGTTCAGCAGATATCTGATGATTTGACACGTTGGTCCAGGAGTAGCGCATGGAAAAATGGGGATAGAATCAGATGAGAGGCTGCCACAGGAATGGGTTAAGTACTTATTGCGTTGAATTTGAAATCAGATGGGAAGAAATTGTGACCTCCATGGGGCTAAATGGTGCAAAAATCTAAATACAATTATGCTTTGCGAAATGAAATGATAGCATTCCGTCCATTGTCATTGTCCACCATCATAACCTCAGCTCCCTCGCTACCAGACTATTTGCATCTTGGTGTCACATCTGACTTGAATTAAGCTTCCAATCGTATGTGTATCATTCAAAAATAATAGAGTAATAAATTTAAAGATAAACTTGCAATTGATTACAAGACAGACAGCAGAGCTTCTTTAAACATATAAAAAGGAAGAGAAAAGTGAACGTATGTCCCTTAGAGAAAGAGGTTAAGGGAATGATACTGGGGAACCACGAAATGACAGAGAAGTTAAATAAATACATTGCATTAGTCTTCACAATAGAGGATGCCAATAGCATTCTAAATTTGCTAAGTAATCAAAGGGCAAAAGGAGGAGAGGAAATAAATACACTAACTATCATGAAGAAAATTGGTAGAGAAACTCATGGGGCTAATGACTGAAAGTCCCTTGGACATGATAGGATGGAGCATAGATTATGAAAAGAAGTAACTACAGAGATAGTAGGTACACAGGTAGTCATCTTCCAAACTGCCAATTTAATAGCTTCATATAAAAAAAAGAATAAAATGGTACAGTCTAATATAAAGGATGTAACACCAGAACTTTTAGAAATGCTTAATATGAGCAAGCAGGTTCAGCATGACTTCAAGAAGGGAAATCATGCCTGAAAAATTTGCTAGAATTCTTTTTGAGGAGGCAACAAGCAGGATAGACAAAGGGGAAGGAGTGGATGTAATATATTTGGATTCTCAGAAAGTGCTTGATAAGGTACAACACATGATGCTACTCAATAGGATAAAAGCCCACAGTGTTGGAGATAGCCAATTCTCTAACCATGCTCATTATTCTAACTAATAGAAGATGCAGAATTTGGATAAGGGTGATATTTTGAGGATGGCAAGCAATAATTAATGGACCGCCACAGGGATTGGTGCTAAGACCAAAATAATTTACAACCTTCTTTTTAAAGACTTTGGGGAAAGTAAATGTACTATTGTCAAGTTTGCAGATGACACAAAAATAGGAGGGAAGGCAAGTGGTGAAGTTGCACAGAGTCTGCAGAGAGATATAGATAGGTTAAGCAAGTGAGGCAAAAACTTTACAGTTGGAATATAAAAATGAAAGAACTGCTGATGCTGGAAAACAGAAACAAAAACAGAATTACTGGAAAGGCTCAGCATATCTGGCAGCATTGTTGGAGAGAAGTCAAATTTAAAGTTTCGGGTTCAGTGACACTTTCTCAGAACACAGAACACTCAGGTGGAATATAATGTGGGAGATGTGAGGTTATGTACTTCGGCAGGAAGAATAGAGGAAGCTGAATATTATTTGAGTGGAAAAAGACTGAATAAAGATATAGATCACCAGGATTTGGAAGTTCTTGTATATCAGTCACAAAGAGCTAATATCTAAGTTCAGTGGATAATAGGAAGGCAAGCCGAATGTTGGCCTTTATTTCAAAGGGGATGGAGTATAATGTAGGGAGGTTCTGCTAAAACTATATAAGGCACTAATTAGTTCACAGTTGGAATACTGTGAAAAGCTTTGATCCCCAGAGGCAACCTTGATAAAGAGGTTGTGTAAGTTGGGCTGTACTTATTGGAATTCAGAGAAATGGGAGGCGACCTTATTGAAACATACAAAATTTTTAGGGGACCTGACTAGATGCGGAAAGGTTGTTTCCACTGCGGTGAGTCTAAGAGCAGAGGGCTTAATCTCAGAATAAGGTGTTGCCCATTTAACGCAGATGAAGAGATATTTCTTCTATGAGGGTAGAGACTCTTTTACTGCAGAAGCCTGTCAACTATATTCAAGGCTGAGTTAGACAGATTTTTAATCAGTAAGGGAATTGAGAGTTATGGGGAAAAGGCGGGGAAGTGGTGTTGAGGATTACCAGATCAGCCATGATCTCATTTGAATGGCAGAGCCTACTTCTACTCAGATACCTTATGGTTTTGTGATCATGAAGGACACTTTATTTCAACACTGTGTAAAAACTTGCCTGGCTTGCAGTGTGTGAATTGATGTGCTGCTAGATTTGAGCATGGCTTGAACAGCAGAAGGTCCTATCGGTGGTGAGTACATCTGCCTGTCCAGCTGTATGATTCTATAAGAACACAACATGAAGCCCAGATGCACGATTAATGAGGTGAAGAGCAGAGGATTGTGTGAAAAAAGTCACCAATTAAACCATGGTAGACCAGGTACATGGCTCTCACTCAAGAAAACCCTGGCTGAAAATTGAAAAAATTAGCCCAACCTGCCTTTGTGTGTGCCTGATCAGTTAGTTTGGACTCTGTTGACACTTCTGTTCTTGATTGGATGACATGGGTGGCACAGTGGCACAGTTGTTAGTACTGCTGCCTCACAGCGCCATGGACACGGGTTCGATTCCAGCCTTGGGTGACTGTGTGGAGTTTGCGCATTCCCCTTGGGGTTTCATCCCATAGCCCAAAGATGTGCAGGTTAGGTGGATTGGCCATGCTAAATTGCCCTGTAGCGTCCAGGGTTGCGCAGGCTAAATAAATGCGGGGTTATGGGGATAGCTGGGTCTGAGTGGGGTGCTCTTTGGACAGTCAGTGCAGACTCAATATCCTCTAACTGCATGATAGGGATTCTATGATTCCATAAGCCCTGTCTCTGGAAAGTCCCAGCTGAAGCGATGGGGGAGGCGATGGCCTAGTCGTATTATCACTGGACTGTTAATCCAGAGATCCAGATAGTGTTCTGGGGACCCAGGTTCAAATCCCGCCATAGCAGATGGTGAAATTTTGAATTCAATAAAATATCTGGAATTAAGAGTCTATCAATGACCGTGAATCCATTGTCGATTGTTGGAAAAACCCACCTGGTTCACTAATGTCCATTAGGGAAGGAGACTGCCATCCTTACCTGATCTGGCCTACATGTGACTCTGGACCCACAACAATGTGGTTGACTCTTAACTGCCCTCTGGGCAATTAGGGATGGGCAATAAATGCTGCTTAGTCCATGAATGAATAAAGGAGTCTCTGTTCAGCACACAGTGCAAGGTTTTGATGCTCATTTGAGCTTGATTACGGTGTTCTTGAAGCTTCCAGGAAAAGCCTGCCTGGACAGTGCGTTACACTGACATGTGCTCATTTATCTCCCAATCACTAGGATTGTTGAGGTATTGACAGAGACTTAGACCAGGTATTAATATATACTTGGAGAGATTCAGGACAAATGAAAAAAGGAACAATTTAACATGTATCTATATTTTCTTAAATAAACTTTTCTATGAATTCACAACAATATAAACCACAATTTATTAATTCTTAATTAATGTGAAAAATATAATTCTAACTTCATTTAACTTCTTAGATGGAAAATATTTATGCCATTTAGATCCATTAATGACATATACATGAATTATATCAAAGTAAATTCAATGAAAGATGATTTCAGAGATAGTAGGAACCGCTGATGCTGGAGAATCTGAGATAACACGTTGTAGAGCTGGATGAACACAGCCGGCCAAGCAGCATCAGAGGAGCAGGAAAGCTTACATTTCGGGTCGAGACCCTTCTTCAGAAATGGGGGAGGGGAAGGGGATTCTGAAATAAGTAGGGAGAGAGGGGGAGGCGGATAGAAGATGGATAAAGGAGCAGATAGGTTGAGGGGAGACAGACAGGTCAAAGAGGTGGGGTTAGAGCCAGTGAAGGTGAATGTAGGTGGGGAGTTAGGTGGGGGATAGGTCGGTCCAGGTCCTCCCTTTCTGAAGAAGGGTCTCGACCCGAAACGTCAGCTTTCCTGCTCCTCTGATGCTGCTTGGCCTGCTGCGTTCATCCAGCTCCACAACGTGTTATCAATGAAAGATGAGTTTTTCTTTTCCTTTTAAAGCCATTTGCTTTGTTTTTTAATGAAGCCCAAGTATAATTGAAATTTTAGAGGTATATTCATGAATTATCCTGAGTCGAGTCAATTATTTTTTCTAATTCATTCCCAGGATAAGAGCATCACTGGCTATGCCACTATTTATTGCGCATCCATAATTGCCCAGAGGGCAGTTACGAGTCAACCTACATAAGCTAACCTTGGTGAGTTGGAAAATAAACTTCCACATAACTGAGAAATGGCCTGTATTTACTGATTCTTGCTGCACTGTCTTGTTGTATTATATTGTAAAATATCAAAATTAACTTCCTCAGTTTTTGGAAACTCAGTTAAGTAAATCTTCAACACAATGTCAAATGTGAAGAGTTCTGGTCAAATGACTGTGTTGCATTGCTCAACTTATATAATGTGTATAGTGGCTGTCTATTTCTGTCAAATAAAGAACCCTATTAGCAGTCCATTTGTTATGTAGTACATCTGAAAGAGTGTTAGCAAATTGATTTATACTCTTGCTGTCATCATATAAAAACACACATTTGATTTTATTACCAATGGCAACCCGCTACATAAAATGCAAAACATTTTTGAACTTAAGCGAATACACTTACTTGAATTACTTATATTCATCAAAATCACTTGTACATGTGTTTGATTTTAATGGAATTTAAAGTATGGGTCTTGCCTTGTTCTGGCTTGACACTATTTACTCATGTTGACCAGTAATTTGACTCTTGGTTGGCCTTGCTGTGTGATATAATTGTGGTTTTTGATGTGGGGGTAATGACCTCACCAAGAACGCTGGTTGTGAAGGAACAGCTGGTGCAGGAGATGGCCAATAAGTTGTCAATTTTCTTATTCTGAAATATTTCCTTATGGGTCAGGAAGAGCAAGACAGCAGACTCCAGATCTCAAAAGAAAATCTTGGGCCTTTTCTGCACAGTGCTTCCCCTGATTTCAAACCAACTGCATTGATATGGCTGCCAAAGGACAGTTCTCCCCCATGACGGCCTGCTGCTGCATTCCACCTCAGAGATTCAAGCAGACAAACTTCAATATGCAATCGAGGCCTGCAAAATATAGTGGCTTCAGTCTCTCACTGGCCAGTTGACATGAGCTTGTTGCAGGCTACAGTTCTTTGTCTCCTATGTTGCATATAATAACAATACTGAGCACTTCTGGGTCATCCAGGGAACAGATTGTACCATCATTGATCTGACTGTGTCTCAACCCATTCTCAGAATAACTTCATTTCCTGCAGGAGTATTGGACTGTTTCTACAGGCCAAAGCCTAAGGGTTTGTGAATATAAAATACTGAATCAATGCTAATTCATAGTGGTTCAGTGGTTTGAATTACTGAAAGCATGGCTAAGGCACAGATTTAGAAAGTGTTTGATCTGTTAAAATGTGTCTGCATGTTTTAATATTCATACAATAAAGGCACATATTTTAGTATCAGTAAAAGCTTTGAGGAGTCAATTTCACTGTCTGATTCTCAGTTATCACCATAGGCAAAGTAATCAATGCACTAAGGAAGAATTGCAGCTGCTGTTCACCTCATCCTGCAGAAAATTGTAGAGAAGCAGAGACCATACATTAGAGATCTGAGAAGCCAAGCATTAATTTCAGAAAAGATAGGATGCTTGCTGCTTATGAAAAATGGGGTCCCACACCAGTCTTAGGACGCTGTTTGTACTTTCAAGTACAATTGGGCAGAGCATTCACTGTACATGCCCCACCCAATTATGCCAAATAAAATGCAATTTAACCAACCTTTTGTAAAGGGAATCCTACCCCTAATCTCATAAAAGTAATGTAAACCACTGTCATCTGCTGGGTAGTTTTGCCTCATCCCCATTCCACACCTGTACTCAACCATGAATTGCCCCCTTCATCTAGATTGGTTCACTGCCCTGTTTCCATGAATAAGACCATGATTTTCTCCCATTCTATGTTTAATATCACCAAACCACTCTTTCCTCATTCTACCTTGTGAATTTGCCAGCCATTACCCATTCTATTGGGTCAGCATCATCCACAAATCAACAAGTATTTGTTTTCACACCAACCATGTGCTGTTACCAAAGTGCTTGCTTCTCAATAACGTGCTGATTTTTATGCCTCCTTCTCTGACCAACTGCTCAGCTCATCTCTTTGCACACCAATGGATCCACACCATTTCCTAAAATACTCTGATATTACCTTCTCACTTATCTATCAATCCTTCTCAGTGTATGTTCCCATCTCTTCCATTCTATCAGTAAACTCTTCTGTGTTTGCTCATTTATGCCAATGCTCAATTCTCAATATTCTTGTGTATTTGTGTAGTCAATTTTTTTTAATCACCTGCAGTGACTTATTATTTGGCTCTCCACTCTCATAATTTGTATGGTCTTTTGATCTCTCTGCCCTTGATCTCTCCCTGCCCATAAATTCCGTGTGCTTCCCTCTCACTTCACCTACGCTCCAAAAGCTTGTAATTTCAAATAAACCTGTTGGGCTATAACCTGGTGTCATGTGACTTCTTATTTTTTTAAAACTGCCATCTGTGTCAGTGGTGTTGAATTTGAATTTGTATATGAGTAAAGGACAGCAAAAGAATGCATAGTGCTGTCTTATGGTATAAGATTGATAGTGCTGTGAACGGTTTGGTGATTAAAGCCACTAAAGTATTTTTCTGGAGTAATATGCTCACTTCTAAGTTGTGACTGTTAGTGGTTTATTTTGTGCAAAGTTCTGATTAATGAACTCTAACAAGGCTTTAATCAGCAAAAGTTCCCTTTATCACTGAAAATTGTTGCTGATGTTGCTTAATTTATTTATGGAGGAATACCAATCCACACAAATCTATTTTAAACACAAAACTGGTCAGTTATTGCCTTCTATCAATATTGTACCAGGTTTTACTCAAAACTGATATTTGTTGCAATTGTTGAAAATAATCAGAAGATGATTTGGGAATTTGGACTAAAAATGTGTCCTTCTAAAATATGTCATCAGCTTGTGATATTCTTAAATGACAAAATTAACATGCTACGTGTGAAATGACTTGTGCCATATCAATTTTGTAGCCTGTGTCAAAAGGATTTGCAGGCAGAGCTGACATCAGCTTTTTCAAAAGAATTTTTTTTCTCTAAAACTTCCTACTGGCATGTGCCCTCTGCCATATTGTAAGGTATGAAAACTGCAGGGAACCCAGCTGGAAAGCCATTTGAGAGACGTAGAAATATTTCTCTCTGAATAACAAAATATCAGTCCCGGCTGGAATTAAACTGTGAAAAGAATGAAAGTACTGTTAATCTATTACATTGCCAAATTCAATAGAAAAGTAAAGAAACTTTCATATTGACTCAAAATCATTCAATGGTTGACAATATTGAAAATATGGTTTAAATCCTAACTATGTTTCTTTAATATGTTGCTCATAATTAAACACCTATACAAATGGTACCTGACATATATGATTTTGCTGAACCAAAAGGATTTATGAAAAGCTAACAAAATGATGGATGAGTTAGTCCAAATTGCTAGCAGTCAGAGTGGAGACTAATAACTAGCTAAGTACCCCAGGCTGAGTTCTGGTATTATGCTTTCTCCTGACAAACTGAACTATTTGGACATGTGTAGAGGGAACACAATCTCATATGTGACTCATGATATATGTGGAAACTTCAGAATCAGGATGGAGGCATTGCAAATGGGAACTTGAGGAAATAGACAAGATGGTGAAATTGATCAGCATGAGACAGATGAAATTGAACGATGATTTGGGTGAGCTAATATTTAAAAAGGAAAAAGAGACGTTATGAGTACATTCAGAATGAAAAGACATTGAAAGATGGAAATAAATAGAAAAATCTCAGAACTAAAATCGAAATTGTGATATTTGTCGAGAAATTTTAGATAACTTGGAACTGGGTTAAAAAAAATTACTTTTATTTATGTTTCTTTTATTTTTAGAAAATTGCCAAAATCTGTTATATGCAGCTAATTGAGATATCAATTCACTATCGTCATGGGTAGGGTTCACTGTTTTTTCATGACGGCAAGATTTGATTTAACTCAAATTGTGAAATTATGAAAGATTATTGCACCATGTTGCATTTTGGTGTTTACCATTGTCGATACAGTCCCCCAAAAACGTTCCAAGTTTAAGTTCCTTTGTGGCCAGCAGTAACTATAACTGCATAAAACAATTCTTATAATATTGCAGAAATGATTGAGTATCCCAAAGTGGACAGAGTTGAACTGAACAGAATCATTTCCTATCTCAATTAGGAGAGGGAACAAAGTTACTGTAGAGTATGAGTAAAGAAGACTGCAGACCTTCAGCAAGTTGCTAAACTGGGATTCCCATCCCTCAAACAGCCAGAAATGTTGATGTTCAACCTATGTTCTTAATCTGCTGGGGTGGATATTTTCAGTAATGCTTGTATAGCCAGGCACCAGTTCCGAAACTCTTTCTCTGAGATTTGGAACAGAGTGCCTGAAGCACAGAGCAGAAGATCAAACTTCCAGTTCCTGGACAATGCAGATTCAGTGGGAAAATGCCCTAATTTGAAGATTCTTAAACATAGTCATTGACAAATCTATGCATGTGGAATTTTAATTTACCTTATAGACTATCTTCTATTCTGTAAGAATGCCCCCTACTTACCTCGGACCACAGACCTTGTCAACAGTGAAAGCTTAAATTTCCCCAACTATACACATCAAAACTGTTGGAATCTTTGTAAGCAGACCTGTGCTAATAGGGCGAAGATGTATGGAACCTGCAGGAGTGACTTAGCAGGGTGGGGGGGGTGAAATCAATAAAAGACAAGGGAAGAATGTCTGTCGTTCAACCTGCTGTCAGTGCACCCTGCCAATGGAGGGGAAGATGGAGGACCGACCAATTGCCCAGAGGACAGTCAGGCCACTTTAGTGGACAACTAAACAGTTCTATATGTGACTGCTTGCATTTTACCAAAGACAATTGGGCAAATGTGTCATGCGGGGAGTCCAGCTAGTAAACATTGCCCATGGTCTCAGGAGCAGGAGCCTACCTAAGTGGGCATTCAATGGTCTACGGAAGAGGTACTAGTGGAAATGACCATCCACATGGCAAATGTTTCCCTGCCCTGAGCAACTACCTCTCCCAACTCTTAAAGAATGCAAATGTGCAGGCTGAAATGAGAAAAAAAGGAAGGAATGATGACAGTGATGGGAGCGTACCATAGACCCCCCCAGTAGTCAGAGGGAAATTGAGGAAAAAGTATGTAGAGAGAAAATGTAAGAGTAATAAGGATGTAATAGTAGGGGATTTTAATTCTCCAGACATTATTTAGGATTACCATAGCATTAAATTTTAGATGGTGAAGAATTTGTTAAATGTGGTCAAGAAAACTTTCTTCATCGATATGTAAATCTTCCTACCAAAAAATGAGTACACTTAACTGCACATCTGCCAATGTGGTATACTGCATCCGCTGTACCCGTTGTGGCTTCCTCGACATCGGGGAAACCAAGCGGAGGCTTGGGGACCGCTTTGCAGAACACCTGCGCTCAGTTCGCAACAAACAACTGCACCTCCCAGTCACGAACCATTTCAACGCCCCCTCCCATTCCTCAGATGACATGTCCATCCTGGGCCTCCTGCAATGCCACAGTGATGCCACCTGAAGGCTGCAGGAACAGCAAATCATATTCAGCCTGGGAACCCTGCAGCCCAATGGCATCAATGTGGATTTCACAAGCTTCAAAATCTCCCCTCCCCCAACCGCATCCCAAAACCAGCCCAGCTCATCTCCACCTCCATAACCTGTTTTTCCTCTCACCTCAAGCCACACCCCCATCTCCTATCTACTAACATCATCCCGCCCCCTTGACCTGTCCGTCCTCCCTGGACTGACCTATCTCCTCCCTGCCCCCCTACCTACACTCACCTTTACTGGCTCCATCCCCGCCTCTTCGACTTGTCTGCCTCCTCTCCACCTATCCTCTCCTCTATCCATCCTCTATCCGCCTCCCCCTCTCTCCCTATTTATTTCAGAACCCTCTTCCCCTCCCCCGTTTCTGATGAAGGGTTTAGGCCCGAAACGTCAAGTTTTCCTGCTCCTATGATGCTGCTTGACCTGCTGTGTTCATCCAGCCCCATGCTTGTTATCTCGGATTCTCCAGCATCTGCAGTACCTTTTATCTCTAGTCCACTTAACCTCTCAGGTAATAAGGCAGGGCAAGTAATAGTAGGGGAACACTTTGGGTCTCGTGATTATAATTCTATTTGCTTTAAAATAGTTATGGAAAAGGGTAAGCCTTCCATAAAAAATAAAAATTTTAATTGGAGTAAGGGAAATGTTAATGGTATGAGACAACAACTTTCAAAAGTTGACTGGAATAGACTGTTTGCAATTAAAGGGATGTCTGATGAGTGGGAGGCTTTCTAAAATGTGATACTGAGAGTTCAGAGTTATTATGTTCCTGTTAGATGAAAGGCCAGGCTAGTAGGATTAGAGAACAATGGATGAATAAAGATATGAGGTTCTAGTCAAAAATAAAAAAAATCATATTTGATGCAGAGGTAACAAGGTGTAGAGCTGGATGAACACAGCAGGCCAAGCAGCATCAGAGGAGCAGGAAAGCTATTAGATGTAGACACTGGGTTCAAGTGAATCTCATGAACAGCGTAGAGAGTATAGGAGCATTCTTAAGAGGAAGATCTGGAAAACAAAGAGAGCATATGAGATAGCCTTGGCAAATAAGTTTAAGGATAATCCAAAAATATTCTGCAAGTACATTAAGATCAAGAGAGCAACTAGAGAGAAAGTGTGTCCCCTTAAAGATCAAAGAAGTCATTTTTGTGATTAACCTCAGGAGATGAGAGGGATAGTAAATGAATATTATGTTTCAGTTTTGACTGTGGAGAAAGAAGTGGAGGCTAGAGAACTCGGAAATAAATATTGATGTTTTGAAAACAGTTTACATCACAGAAGAGGAAGTGGTGGAGGTCTGAGAAAATATAAAGGTGGGTAAATCCCTGGGACCTGATTTTGTGTAACCTAGGACACTGTGGGAAGTTATGGAGAAAATTGTGGGGTCCCTTATTGTCTATTAATGCAAGTGAGGTGCCAGATGACTGGAGAGTGGCGAATGTTTAAGAAGGGATGTAAGGAAAAGCCTGGGAACTATAGACCTGTGAGTCTGATTTTAGTAGAGATAAAAGGTACTGCAGATGCTGGAGAATCCGAGATAACAAGCATGGGGCTGGATGAACACAGCAGGTCAAGCAGCATCATAGGAGCAGGAAAACTTGACGTTTCGGGCCTAAACCCTTCATCAGAAATCATTTCTGATG
>JAHRHZ010000268.1:15890063-15982039 GCA_024137785.1 Ginglymostoma cirratum
AAGGGTCTAGGCCCGAAACGTCAAGCTTTCCTGCTCCTATGATGCTGCTTGGCCTGCTGTGTTCATCCAGCCCCACACCTTGTTATCTCTGATTCTCCAGCATCTGCAGTGCCTTTTATCTCTGCAGGTTCCCTTTAATGTGTTTCTTACATTGTTTTTTTCTGTGCATTTGCTACTTCAGACCCACCACCATCCTATCCCAAATTAAAGGTTGGGAATCATTATCTATTAATGGCTCTCTCCTAGTGGGAGTCCTCTCCCCAGCAGAAGTCCTCCCTGTATAAAGAGCGAGGCTATGCTCAACAAGATCACTGTTGGGTGGTGGGGAGCAACAGAAAAGAGGGTCAAGTTTTGAACACTGTGACAAAGGATTTAGTGAAATGGAGGGAAAAGCTGACTAAGAAGCTGAGATATCTAGCTCCAAAATGTCTCTATTTCTCAAATTATCTCACTTGCAATCATTCACTCTTGAATGTGATTGTCCACTTAGGAAACTTCATGTCACTAGTCATGGTTTCTTGGGCTCCATGCTTGGCTGATGAACACAATCTGAGAACTACAGGTGTTTATGGGATAACACAGTGTGGAGCTGGATGAACACAGCTGGTCAGGCAGCATCAGAGGAGCAGGAAGGCTGACGTTTCGGGTTGGGACACTTCTTCAGAAATGGGGGAGGGGAAAGGGATTCTGAAATAAGTAGAGAGAGGGGGAGGTGGTGATAGAAGGTAGATAGTGGAGTGGATAGGTGGGAGAGAAGACAGACAGGTCAAGGAGGTGGGGATGAGGGGGGCGCTGGTCTTGGGATGAGGAGATTTTGAAGCTAGTAAAGTCCACATTAAGACCACTGGGTTGCAGACTTCCAAGGTGGAATGTGAGTTGCTGTTGCAATCCAGTGGTCTCAATGTGGACTTTACTAGTTTCAAAATCTCCCCAGCCCCGACCTCAATCCCAAGACCAGCTCCCTCCTCATCCCCTCCTCATTGATCTGTCAGTCTTCTCTCCCACCTATCCGCTCCTCCCACCTCACTGACCAAACCCTACCCTCACTTCCTACTTACACCCACCTTTACGAGCTTCATCCCCGCCTCCTTGACCTGTCCATCTTCTCTTCCATCTATCCGCTCCACCATCTACCTGCTATCGCCACCAGCGCGCCCCCCCCGTCCCCACCCCCATTTCTCAAGAAGGGTCCCGACACAAAATGTCAATTTTCCTGCTCCTCTGATGCTGCCTGGCCTGCTGTGTTCATCCAGCTCCGCACTGTATAATCTCAGACTCCAGCATCAGTAGTTCTTACTATCTCTGAGCTGTTTGTGGGAAGTGGAATTGTTCTTTGAGTTCAAGGTCGCTGGAATTCCTTTCTCAGGTTCCCTTTCAATCCTTCACCTTGCCAATTGCGGTTCTCAAAGAATTGTGTCCCTTCAGACAGAACGTTGCTCCAATCTGTTTCTTCTGAGTGAGGGTCTCTCAGGCATCCCCAAATTAGAGACTGTTGAGCACTCTTCATTTCAGTCACTCTATCATTGGTGTCCATACTTTCAGTCACCCAGCTTTTAAACTCTGGTATTCCCTTCCCAAATCTCTCGGTCTTTCTACTTCCCTTTCCTCCTTTAAGATAGTCTTTAAATTCTATCTTTTTGACCAAGCTTTTTGTCAAATGTTCTATTATCTCCTTATTTGACTCATATATCTTATAGGGAGACACTTCAGTGAAACAACTTTGAGATTTATTATTTTTTAGGATCACTAATGCTGTCACCTTGGACCCCCAACCACTTTTCATCTGAGAGTCTTCATCACTAATGCGACATTAGAAAGAAATGACTGAGATTTTGGATCCCTTTACTAAAATGAATAAAGAAAGACAAACTTGCACTTATCTAGTGACTTCTCAGTTTTTATGGAACACCGAAGGCATATCGCCAGAGTGTTCACAATT
Organism: Ginglymostoma cirratum; assembly: GCA_024137785.1. NCBI lineage: Eukaryota > Metazoa > Chordata > Chondrichthyes > Orectolobiformes > Ginglymostomatidae > Ginglymostoma > Ginglymostoma cirratum. The sequence goes on from JAHRHZ010000268.1 coordinate 15,892,003, forward strand.
TTCCCTGTTTTAAAATTGGGACACCACAAATCTCTTAGCAGAATTCAAAATATTTAAACAGCAATGCCTTCTAGACTTGGATGTGTCCAATGCAGAAAAAAAAAGCCGTTAAAATTTGCTCAGCATTTGGGCATGAAGGTCAGCACTGACTGAACATGTCAGGATTAACAGCCAAAGAGTTAAAAGATCCCAAAAGGTATGGACTAATTAGAAGATCAAATTAGCCTTACCAATCATCAATAAGTATTCAAGCCATTTAGACAAAAGCTGACAGAATCCATAGAGCACTTCTTGAGCAGCTGCAGAGGAAAGGTATAATTATGGCATTTTTCAGATGGGAAGCTAGCCTGAACCATTCCTAGGGTACAGTGGATTGGATCAACTGCCCTGGGACACACAGCGCAAGGCCATAGATACCAATTCTCAATACACAAAGGGGCTCAACACACAAAGCTGAGTGTCACATTCACCCTGGAAAGTGTCAAAATCATTCCATCAGGTCCCTCATGGGACAGTTACTTTAAGAGACCATTGGACAAACAGAGGTGAAATTATAGCCCAAGATATCACCTTGTATAAAGGAAATAGAACCCTTATCACAAAGAAAATGAGAAGAGATCCTAAGGCACATGAAAGCCATCAAGGAATAAAATCTAGTCTAGTGAAGGCAAGTGTCTACTCACCAAATATGATCAATGAGATTAATGGCAACACCAGCCACTGCAATTTTTGTAATGAATACAAAGCTGAGCAAGCCAGAGAGACATTTATGACACACAACATGCCCATCAGACCCTGGACAAGGCTTCGAGTAGACTTCTTCACCCCTGCATGAACTAATTATCTTGTCACCATCAATACTATTCTAACTACTGGGAATTAGACCTGTTAACATTAATTACTATCAGTGAGATTCTAGAATGCATGAACACACACAGTCATTACAGAATTCCTGTCATTGCGATGGTAAAGAATTGGAAAATTGAACACGCTGTGTCATCTCTCCACTATACCCAGTCAAATGGAAAGGCTTCGGTAACAGAGAAAATTACCAACTGGATCCTCAAGGAATCAAGCAAATCCAGCACAAACTATCAAAGGCAATCCATGAATGGAGAAACATACCATCAAAAGGCATGGAAAGTTGTCCAGTCCAAAGATTAATTTCATGCCAAATGGAAACTACACTTCTAATAGCAAAAAAAAAGCCTGAACCCAGATTTAGCAATAGGCATGAGTGACAAAATAAAAGCAAAATGACAGAAAGCAAAATTTCAAATTGCCACACCATTACTAGAGCCAGGCAGAGAGTAAATGTTTAAGCCTTTCAACATAAGGCTGCCATATGACAAATTGGGACCTGTATTGAACAGTTGTCATTGCGATCGTTTGTGGTGAACATGAATGATCAATTGCATTCCTGTGACTGCAGACATCTATGTAAACTAAAAAATCCAGTTCCTTCATTGCAGGTAGCTGACCAGCACAGAGTACAGAATGACAATCGGTTCCGGAGTTCCCCTATCCCTCGTCTGGTCTCAGGTCAAAAGTAAAGTCAAGAGTTCATGTTTTTACAACAAGAACCAGTTGTGGAGGATATTCAGTGAAGCAAATGCTCTTAAATGCTGTGAAAATAATCTCAGTGGTCGGAAGTGATCTGACTTTGTAGCTCTTTAAAAGCCTATTGTGTTATGTACTGCAGCTTAAAGTTTCAAAACATATCTCTGTCCTAAATTGGCTTGGATTGTTTTTTTAATTTAAAGTGCCTTATTAGAGAAATTACCACTTTCATTTGAAGCATGTGATAAGCACATGAATTAAATGCCATAATTAGTTTTGTATACAGTTCTTGTGATCTCTTATGATTCATTCACACGATGTGTACATTGCTGACGAAGCTAAAATTTATTGCCTAATCGCCCCAGGGAATTTGGTGGTGAGCTATATTCTTGAATTGCTGCAGTCCATGTGGCTAGCTATAGTTTTTGTACTGTTAGGAGTTGCAGGATTTTTAGCCAACAATAGTGGAAGAATAGCAATATAGTTCCAAGTCGGAATGGTAGTGCTTAGAGGGGTGCTTACATGTGCTACCTGTGTCCTTCTAGGTGATAGAATTTGAGAGTTTATTTAAACGGCTGGTACAATTCAGTTTCTGCTCACTAGTAATTGCCAAAATGTTGATAGTTGACTTGTATTTCATAAGCATGTCTATCAATGGTACTGTGTTACCTTATTTTGTTTCCAGTTAATTAATAATATGATAATTCCTTCTCAGACAACATAGGCTGCACAGATTCAATGCAGTGATCCAGTTTGATTCTTGATAACTTTGTAAGCTGTAATGAGAATTCTTGTAAAGCATGTGAAGAATGGTTTGAAGAAGTAAAAACCAGCAACTTGTAGTAGACAGAGATAGCAAGAACTGCAGATGCTGGAGTCAAAGATAACACGGTGTGGAGCTGGAGGAACACAGCAGGCCAGGCAGCATCAGGGGAGCAGGAAAGTTGACGTTTCAGGTCAGGACCCTTCTTCAGAAATGAGGGAAGGGGAGGGGAGCTCAGAAATGAACAGAGAGGATGTGTGGGGCTAGGGAAGATAGGTGGGGTGGTGATAAGTGAGTGCAGGTAGGGAGCGGTGGCGATTGTTCAGTGAGGTGAGAGGAGTGGATAGGTAGGAGTGAGGCAGGTCAAGGAGGCAGGGATGAGATGCAGGGTTGGTCAGGGGATGAGGCCAGAGGTGGGGAGACATTGAAACTGGTAAAATCCACGGTTAGGCCATTAGACTGTAGGCTCCCAAGGTAGAATATGAGGTGCTGCTCCTTCCGTTTGTGGGTGGAATCATTGTGACACTGGACGAGGCCCAGGATGTACATGTCGCCCAGGGAGTAGGAGAGAGGGTTGAAATGGTTCGCGACCGGAAGGTGGTGTTGTTTGTTGCGAAATGAGCGCAGCTGCTCTACAAAGCAGTTTCTGAGCCTTCGCTTGGTCTCACCAATGTAGATGAGGCCACATCAGGAGCAGCTGATGCAATAGACCACATTGACGGATGCGCAGGTGAACTTTTGTCTAATGTGAAAGGTTTGTTTGGTGACTTGGATGGAGGTGAGGGATAAGTGAGGGAGTCGTGGAGAGAGTGGTCCCTACGAAAGGCAGATAGGGGTTGAGAGGGAAATATATCTTTGGTTGTGGGGTTGGATTGTAGGTGATGGAAGTGGCAGAGAATGATGCGTTGGATACGGAGGTTAGAGGGGTGATATGTGAGGACAAGGGGAGTTCTGTCTTTGTTTTTGTTGGGGAGGGGAGGGGATGTGAGGGCAGAGGTCCGGGAAATGCAAGAAATGTGGCCGAGAGCATTTTCGACCACCGAAGAGGGCATGTTGCAGCCCTTGAAATAAGAAGACATCTGGGATGTTAGGGAGTGGAATGCCCCATCTTGGGAGCTGACGCAGCGGAGGTGGAGGAATTGGGAGTAGGGGATCACATTCTTGCAGGAAGGTGGGTGAGAGGAAGTGTACTCTCGGTATCTATGGGAGTCAGTGAGCTTGAAATAGCTGCTGGTTTCGAGGCGGTCACCATAGATGCAGACAGAGAGGTCCAAGGAGACGACGGAGGTATCAGATATGGTCCAGGTGAACTTGCGCTTGGGGTGAAAGGTGTTAGTAAAGTTGATGAACTGTTCAAGCTCCTCATGGGAGCATGAGGCGGTGCCGATACAGTCACCAATGTAGCGGAGGAAGAGGTGGGGGATAGTGCCAGTGTAGCAGCAGAAGATGGACTGTTCCACGTATCCTATAAAGAGGCATGCATAGCTTGGGCCCATGGCCACCCCCTTAGTCTGTAGGAAGTGAGAGGAGTTGAAGGAGAAGTTGTTAAGGGTAAGGATGAGTTCAGTTAGGCGGATAAGGGTGTCGGTGGAGGGGGACTGGTTGGGCCTGCAGGAGAGGAAGAAGCAGAGGGCTTTTAGGCAATCTGCATGGAGAATACAAGTGTACAGGGATTGGACGTCCATAGTGAAGATGAGGTGTTGGGGGCCAGGGAATTGGAAGTCTTGGAGGAGGTGGAGGGCAACTTGAATTAGACAGGTGTGCAGCAAGAACAGAAAACAGGAAAAAAAAATTCAGTCAATTAGTCAAAAACATCCAGTTAGCCAGAAGTCACAAGCTAGTTTCCTAAAGTGAATTGACTGATCCACTGCCCAAATATCATTGTTTTGAAGTTATCGTAATAAACCTAATAAGTTCTGTGAAAGCATGCTTGCACCTGGAGTGGTCTTGGAATTAGTCAGCACTGTAAGACTTATTAGATTGGCTCTCCTAGCTCTGTCTGTAATTGTCAATAAATTTGAAGCTGCAAAAGCACAGCAGGTCAGACAGCATCCAAGGAGCAGGAAAATCGACATTTAGGGCTGAAGACAAGTTACTTAGCTCTTCCAGTTAAAATTAGAATGAACACTCCAGACCTTACAGGAATGCATGCAGATTCATTTCTAAGCAATAGCTGACAATGGGCTGAGATAATGTCTAAAGTGCTCCAAAAGCTGAAGAAATTTGTTCCCTTATTAAGACATTCTCTTTTCAGTTATCCTCATCTATTTTAGGTTCATTTATGCTTGTTTTCCACCAGTGTGCAGAAATAAATGATCCAGTTCTGAAGATAATATAAAAACCAGATGGTGCAAGAATTGGAGTGGAATATTAATTTGAATTTAGTTTTTTGGCCTTGTAATTGTTCAGTTAAGACACATTATTTTATGGGATGTTGGTTCTTCAATTAGTCAGTGACCACCATCCGAAGAGCTTCAATAATGAGGTCTGTTCACTAGTTATTAAAAAGAGAGTTGCTGATAACTAACCAATAGTTTAACCATGTTAGTATATAACCACATAATCATAAAAGTATCCAAGCATAGCAATTCTGATATGCCAACGAGAACAGAAAGGAAGTTCTGATTTTTATTCAAACAAACATTTTGCAATATAGGTTCAGTTAGATGAGTCAATTGAATCCTATCCTACTTAAATAAACCATGCAATTGTTCCTGCATTTTATTATGAATGCATAAGCAAAGTGAGAAATTCATGGCTTGTATGACAACGATCCAAATTGTGTTCTGGCTGAGTTCCCTGCTAAAGAGGGAAGGGACTGAATCATTAGGAAATGTTCAGTTTCTTGGCAAAATGCCATAGTGAGCCTAAAGTGAAAGCTCTGCGAAAAGGCTAGCCCTTTGGGAAAATTAGTATTGCAATCCAGGCTTTTGTACTGTTCCCCTCCCATTTCCTACCCTTGTTGGAACATACTGAATTGTGGCTCCATGGGTGTCTACAGCTATCCAGCATTGGGCCAAGTGTTTACTCTTCATTTGTGAGTCTAAAGGACTGGTGATGGACTTTTTGCCTACTGTATGTGGGCAGAACTGGTTGAGCTAGTCAGCATCACTGCACATTGAGTGGTGGCTCGATGTATTGCAATGAAGGGAGATTTGGTAGCAGTTCAGCTTGCCTTGTGTAATGTTTCCATTGCATTTGTTTCAATAGTGTAATTAGAACTCCGATCTGCTATGGATGGGAGGGTGATAAAAAACAATTTCCTGAAATGGACAGGAACTCCTACACTGCCCGAGGGCTGACCAATTTCTAGAATGCTGTTAATTGACACAACAAAATTAATGGGGCAGTGGATCTACAGATATCCTGTTGAGGCTGCTGTCACTGCCCCATTCATACTGATTTTATTGAGATTCATGTCCTTCTAAGAATACCAGAATAATCAAGCAAACAATTTTTATGAGCCAGAGCACAAGCTAATTAACAAATGATAGAAAATAACAACTAATACAATCTTCATTTACTTTAGAATGTGGGTTTGTCCGAATTTATTACAGCACAACGATTGCAGTTTAGCCAGACTATATGCTTTGACTGGCCTCGTATCTAATTTGCACTCAGCCCCATTACGCCACAGCATTCACATCTGCTGCTGCCTCTCTACAGGGATTCTTCAAGCAAAATTGTTTTCTTTGTCCTTCTTGGCACAGGGGCTCTTATGCATAGATCAAAAAGTCAGGAGAGAGTGACAAAGCATTGACTCAGTTCCAGGTTCTTTCCCCACAAAATGTTTCTTATGTATAATGCTGTATATTCAGAATAACTTTTAAGGTGTAAATTTATTTCTCGTAACTTGCCATTTTGGACAATTATAATTATAATGGTATAACTGAGCAGATTTCTTTTCATCGAGATAACGAGGTGTGGAGCTGGATGAACACAGCAGGCCAAGCAGCATCATAGGAGCAGGAAGGCTTTATGTTTCGGGCCTAGACCCTTCATCAGAAATGGGGGAGGGGAAGAGGGTTCTGAAATGAATAGGGAGAGAGGGAGAGGCGGATAGAAGATGGATAGAGGAGAGGATAGGTGGAGAGGAGACAGACAAGTCAAAGAGGCGGGGATAGAGCCAGTAAAGGTCAGTGTAGGTGGGGAGGTAGGGAGGAGATAGGTCAGTCCAGGGAGGACGGACAGGTCAAGGGGGCGGGATGAGGTTAGTAGATAGGAGATGGGGCTGCGAGTCTTTTCTTTCCCTTTTTTATCTTCAAGACATTAATTCCTACCTATGAAGCAGTTCCGCAAATAAAGTCCTCTGTCTCACTCAAGTGAGTTTTGACAGTAACACAGCCAAGCCGCCACTAGAGCACAACAACATTAGGATAACAATCGGGGCCAGGGCATCTAGTTAGGTTTGTGTATGAGAGCCACTGACGGTGAAGATAGAAGGATTCTCAGCTTAAAATCAATAAGATCCTTTTGCTGCCAAGTTCTCTAGAAAGGTTGATTTCCACATCTTTTGTTTCCTGATCAACTCAGAATTATTTTTACCTTGGTTTTCTGCACTGTGAATTCTGCATAATTCTAGCTCCTCAGACCAAAATTATTTGGCGGGAGTGCAGTGCCAGCAGCAAGTGTATTTATTAGAAGATGCAGGTGACAGACAGCTGCTTAAGTTTGCAACAATGAAATGTGTGAACAGTTAAAGCAAAACCACTTGAAACAGCACATCTCCATTCAGGATAAGCCTGAGGTATTGTGCTGGAAATTGTGCAGCAAGTGGAAGTATTACCTAACCCATGACATGTTGAGGAGGGCCTATCAGTCTCATGGTAATTAGGACCAGTAACTCTGGCCAGTAACATTTATGGAGCCCTTTCACCCGGACCTGGCTGACTCCTGCCTGAGTTAAAATTGGCCCTTTGGCAGTTCTTTTGTTCATAATTTCATTTTAGTGTGACACTACGTAAAATTAGAAAGTCATGAGGAGGGTGTGTGTTTATTGTGCTTATAGCATGCAAAATATCATTTGCACATGATATGAAATCAGTACTCAGTTCTGAACACTATCAAGTTCTTTGTCCTGAGATTAGGGTTTTTATGATAATGTTTTAATTTTCTTGCAAAGAAGAAGGTTTAACACAAATGTTTCAGAATACTATTTCGCTTGTGAGCAGATTTTATGTCCACTGGGTCAGTCAGCAAATTTCTGAAAATTAAAACTTTTTGAAGGATTGGTGACAAAAACCTGATTTATTTGCTTAATATACTTGAGTCCCTATAGGACATTCTAACAAGCCAGTTAGGAAAATGAATAAAAGCACACACACGTTTGAATGTTGTAAATCATATTGAGAGCTCAGTTTGATTTAACTTGATGTAGATTTACATCTACGCTGCCTGAATAATGTACCTTAATCCAACTTCGGAACAGCGTTTCTCTATTGTACTATTGTGATAGTTTCCACGTTTCACCCCAGCTATCCCATTGCTCCTGACCGACATTGTTAATTTAGTACGAATTAATACTTTGCAGTTTCCTGTAAAAAATCAAGTCATAACAGAACGAAAACTTTCTTTTACTCAATCTTGGGAAACCAGAAGCCATCCTCTGTGACTCCTGAGAGAACTTGCACGGCTCTGGCCCTGATTCAATCAATGTGCCCGGCTGTCTCCTTCAAGCAAAATCCAGTGATTTACAACCTTGACATTCTGTTTTGCAAATGAGTTATATTTTCTAGCTTATATTCAGTAAATTGCCAAAATCATTTTTTTTCCAACTTCTGGAACGTTGCCTGCTTTTGCCTCGTCAATTCCCTCATCACCTACCCTGCCCCACACCCTGTCACAGCTGCTGAAATTCTACTCCACAAATGCAACACTTGAGATTCCAAAACTCTCCTCCCCGGCCACCATGTTACACACTTCATAAATTCCAACTAATCTGAAACTATGACACCCGCCATCCTCTCCCACACAAATTTCCATATGCACAACTTTGCCAAGTTCCATTGTCTTCTTGTATCCTGTGAAATCTATTTGAAAATCCTTTTCTGCAAATTTCTCTATTGCTCACTTATCCCACCTGTGCAATTTGCTCCAGTTATACTGAAGTGGTAGGATTTTCCACTGACACAAGGGATTTCTTGCTTCTTGCACTGTCTACTTCAACAATGGCTATAACAGCGTGCTTTAGAATTCATTCCCACTTCAACTCGTTTTCTACGTATGTGGTTACCTTCTGATGGATGACATAAAGAGTCGGCAGAAGGATACAGATAGACTAACTGAGTGGCAGGTGGAATATAATGTGTCAAAATGTGAGTTTATGCACTTTGGCAGGAAGATTAATAAAATGAATACTATTTAATTGGATAAAGACAGCAGCACAATGGAATTTGGGAGTCCTCATACATAAATCACAAAGATCTAATATCCAAGTTCAGCAAGTAATAAGGAAGGGAAATGGAATGTTGGCCTTTGAAATAAAGGGAATGGAGTATAAAAATAGGGAGGTTTTGCTAAAACTATACAAGGCACTAATCAGAGCACACCTGGGATACTGTGAATAATTTTGGCGTCCACGTCTAAAGATATACTAGCATTGGAGGCGGTCCAGAAAAGGTTCACAGGGTCATCTTAAGTGCAGGGCGATTTTCTTAGGAGGACAGGTTGAGTAGATCGGGTTTACACAAATAGTTTAGAAGAATAAGAGGTGATGTAAGGCTTTTTTGGGGGGTGTGTGATGCTCTGCATGGTTGATATGGTAGGTACAAAGAGGTTGCTTCTCCTGTGGGGAAACTCTCCAACCATAGGGCATAAACCAGAGTAATGAGTCACCAATTTTAAGACCAAGATGAAGATTATTTTTTCCACTCTGAGTGTAGTGAATCTGTGGAAATTTTACCTCCGAATGCTGTAGAAGTTGAGCCTTTAAGTCTATTCAAGACTGAGATATACAGTTGCTTAATTAGTAAGGGAATCGAAGGTTATGAGGAATAGATAGGAAAGTTGAGTGAGGATTTTCAGATCAGCCACAATCTTGTTCAATGATGGAATGGCTTCATCGAGCTGAAAGGTCTTCCACTGCTTCTTTGTCTTATGGTTTTATGGTCTATGTACTTCAATAACTTCCTGAAACATTCCTCTTTGATCTTCTCCCTGAGCTATTGTTAAATTAGAAGCAATTCTGTGTTGTGGCTGAAAACCCACAAGAAATCAGCTTGTGAATATTCAAACTTTATTTTACAGATGACTCTGATGTACATTTGAACCAATAAACGAAAAGCCCTTGTTTTAGCCATTGCACCACCAATCTCCATATATTTTCAGCTACCAAGATCCTAGCAATAATTATAGCTCTGAAGAGCAGTGAGAGGCTTTAAAGCTGAGTGAAATGCAGCGTTAATCATCACCCATTTAATATTGTACCTGGCAGCAGCAGTGAATTGCTCTGGTTGCCGGCAGTAATCGGTTACTGGTGAACTGTCAGAATTGGGTGTGGAGATTGGCAGAATTACCTACCGAACAGCCAGACCTGACAGCTCCTTCATTGTGACGAAAACTTGGCCATAAATGAATTCTGTCTTTGAATAAAGAAATAATGATTGGAACCAAATTCCTATTTTAATGTTCTCAATAATCACTCAGCCAAGATTGCTGCTAAAGCATAAAGGAAGGATTGTAATTGTTGCCCTTTTTATTAAATGTGGGCAGTTTTCCTCTACTCACTAACTGCACTGAAATCCAAAATCTGTTTCTTAAATATATGTTTAGGAATGGAGCAGAGGATATCTCCTCCAATAATAATTCTAAATTACATGTTAATCATTTGATTATTTCCATAGTTAGCACATTTCCAGTTCAAAGTACAATAAAATGCTATCTTTTCTTTCAATATTTATATTCTTGTACAAGTTGTTTACTGGAAAGGATGCATTTTGCTTTCAACTGTTGTGATTCTTTGATTAAATAATCACCACAAAGAAATATAAGTATCAAACTGATTAAAGGATTCAGACAGAGGGAGTTATTTTAACTACAATTTCATGCCAACAGGCTACAGCAAATTAGCTTCCTCTTTGAAGCCATACCACACCTGACTATTTTTTTTTCCATTGATTGAGTGGGGTAAAAAACAGGAATGCATACTATACCGAGTAATTTAAAAAGCCAAAGTTACCCTTCCAAGGCTTTTCTTGATTGATTTTGTTTCGTATGGGTTTGATAAGTTCCCTGCAAATAAAATAAAATGTAAAACATTCCTTTAAAAATTTCTTTTTGGGACTTCAGGACAATTCAAAGTGCTGCACGGCCAACAAAATATTTTTGAAATATCGGGCTCAGGCCCCAAACAACCTGGGCCATGGCAAGATATCTTGGAGAATCATGTGAGAAGTTGAATGAGGCCTTTCTTGACCTTGGGAGCAACAAGTCCCGTTTTCCAATTAAGTTCCGGAGTTGGGATTATATTCTCACCAGTGAGTGGTGAGGGGCCTGTTAATGGGAATTATTACACATTATCACCCTCTTTATGATGTAATCTTACCTCATCAATATGCACACTCCTCTTCTACCACCCACTGGATAGAGACTAGGCAGAAATAATTCCCAACATGAAACCGAGAGCCTGGCAATTCCAGCTCCTCACTTGCACTTCTCATCCTCTAGTTTGGACACCCGGCATTCCATGGGCGGTAGCCACATGGATCCCATATCCTGGGATCTGACATGTACTAGTCCCTCTGCATCATCATGACACATCTCCAAACCAGTTAGAGAATGCTCCTGCACTGCCATATTGCTCTTATGGAGGCTCTGATAACTATCATTGGAATGCTGTTGAAATAACACTTACATGCAGGTGCAACCACCTAGTTCATGGTTTAGAACAGGATGCATCTCACGGCTTGTTCTGTTAGCACTCACAGCATCTTTGCCTTACTATGTCTTTTGTCCCCTCGGCTGCACTTTAAGGACTCATTGTGCTTCTGTCTCGCCTTGCAGTTTAGTGCAAAATCAAAGCCAGGCAACTTGTCATGCTTGTCAGTAGTAGTCAGTTAAAGGGTTGGACATGTTGCACAGCAAATGGTATAGTGTTATGTCCATCTCACATCTGAACTATGTGCTAGCCAATGTGTGGCAAACATTCTACTGCAAGGAAATGGCCATGTCTTGATGTCTATGGGGAGTAATCCTCAAACATGCCACCAAGACCGTAAGATGTAAGAGCACAAGTAAGTCATTGGGCCCATCAAGTCTGTTCTGCCATTCAATGAGACCATAGCTAAACTGATAGTTTTCAATTCCACTTTCCTGTGTTTTCCCAGATCCCTTGAGTCCCTTAATGATTAGAAACCTGTCTATTTTCGCCCTGAATGTACTTAACAATCCAGCCTTAGCAACACTGTTGAAAATTTCCAGATTTCCCACTCTCTGGAAGAAAAGATTTTTACTCATCTCTGTCTTTAATAGACAACCTGTTATTCTGAGATTATGCCCTCTGGACGTAAGCTATTCCACAAGGAAAACAAGCTCTCTTCATCTATCTTGACAAGCTCCTTCATAATCTTTTATATTTCAATAAGACATGGTCTTATTCTTCTAAACTCCAGAGTGCAATGCAGCCCCTCCTCTTAAGATAATTGCTCCATACCTGGGATCAATATGGTGAACCTTCTCTGAACTGCCTCCAATGCCAGTATTTATTTCCTTAGATTAGCGACCCAAAACTATTCAGTCTTCTAGGTGTGGTCAGATTAATGCCTTGTACAGTTTTGGCAAAACCTCATCACTTTTAAACTCCATTGCCTTGAAAGAGTAGCGTTCTATTTGCCTTTCTTATTATCCATTAGCTTTTTGTGATTCATAGACTTGGATCCGCAAGACTCTCTGTGATGAAGCTTTCTGCTGTCTTTCCCCATTTGAATAATATTCAGCTCTTTTTAAAAATTCTATTCTTCTGCAAAAGTACATATCTTCCCACATTATTTTCTATCTACCAAGCTTTTGCCTACTTTCTTAACCTCCCTAAAACCCTCTTGTAGACTTTTTGTCATCCTGCCTACTTGCCTTCCCACCTATTTTTGTGCCATCCACAAACTTAGCTATAGTACATTTACTTCCAATTCATCCAATTCATTTATAGAATTGTGGCCCTCACTGATTGCAGTTCTGAAAATGCTCCCTTTATCCAAACGCTGTCTTCTGCTAGTTAGCCAATCCTCTATTCAAGCTACTATAGTAGTCCTAATATCATGGGCTATCATTAAGCAGCCTTATGTGCAGTACCTCATTAAAAGCCTTTTCGAAACCCAAATATATTACAGCTACCGGTTCCCTTTTGTCTATAAGGCCATAAGATAGAGGAACAGAATTATACCATTCAGCCCATCGAGTCTACTCTGCAATTTAATCATGGCTGATATGTTTCTCAACTCCTGCCTTCTTCCTGTAACCCTTAATCTCCCTACCAATCAAAAACCTATCTAAGGATACCGGTATAGTCTGGGATATCTAGGCAATGGTGGGTACATTTTGATATGGTGAGTGGGTGAATCAAGTTAGCAGTCGTCAAGGGGCACCATGGGGATATGCGAGCATTTGTCAAGGCTGGTTTGGGATGAGAGCACAATAAGCATGCTAGGTCTCATGCAACGCAACCCTCCATGAAACTCAACATGTTGCCAAAGTATGGTAGGATTCAGCCCATTATAATAATATAGGAAAACAAGGAACCAATTTACATACAACAAATATACCTAACAAGAACACCTAATGAGGGTTGCAGATTTCTGCTATGTGTATTGTAAAGATTTATTTTTGATTGTGGGCTGAAATGGATAAAGGACTGCTGTAAAACCAAGAAGGTGGAAGGAATTGCTGCTCTTTTAAAAAGCATGTGTCTGAAACTCATTGTAAGTCATGTTTACACTGTAAACACGGTGGGGGAAGCTGTTTGTAAAACAGCCAGCAATAGGTGGTGTGTACAAAGTGAGATTCAGCAAATACAGGCTGCTGATTGGTTTGTGGGCTTGTGATGGCATAGTCCATTATCCTGATAGCAACTATCTGATTGACTCCTGGACAGCTGAACAGCTTGTGGCTGTGAATGTTATAGGCAGAAGCCTTCAGACTGCTGCAAGGGCAGATTTGGTATGTCTTTCTCTTCAATAAAATCCCTAAAGCCTCAGGAAGGCCAGTTTATTTTTCCCTCAGCAGTTGCTGTAAGCTGTGGTGTTTAACTAAGAGACTTGTAGACAGTGTATCAATTGCCTGTGTCTCCTGAGAAGTCAACAGAATGTAGAAATGAGAAATTGAAGTATAGAAAATTCTGGCAAGCAAAATGATCCTCTCAGTGAACCCTGTGGGCTGCTTCACCAATACGTTTCCCTCCAACAACACCACCAATGTTTTGTTGTCTGTCTGTGGGGGTGTTTTAGAAGAGCGGGTAAAAGTTTTTAGTGGTCAGAGTTAAAATACCAACAATTGATAGTTGTTTACCTGTAGTGAGGTTCTATTTATTTGTAATAAATGGTAGTTCTTGTTGAGTACAGAAGTGCAGTAAATGTTTTATGTTAACCTGACTCTATCCAACAAGTAAATCGGGGACTTTCAAGTACTTTTTTTCAAAAACTCCTCATTTATGTTATTGGTCTGACAAATTTAAATTAGAAAATCATGAGTCTCTGTGGATTACACTTCAAAAGATTTTAGATGTCAATTGCCAGTTAGTGGGTGCAGGATTTATTTGAGTAGATTAAATCTTGAACCAGCATAGAGTTAAACATTTCAAAACGTGATGGAAATTATTTTGGATGCAACTAATTTACAATTAAAATTCTCTGATCTTTTGCTTTTATTTGACTGATTCAGCCCAGACTGTGCTGAATTGACTAATTCAAACAAGCAAAACTGAATTCTTGAAAATCTAAATGCAGTTAAAGCCATAAAACAATACATAAGTCTCCAGAAAAACCAGAAGACTAAACTTCTATTCTCTTACACTTAATGATAAATCTGTGCAAGGCACTGTTAGGTCATAGTTTATAATATTATTAGTTGTTAAGTGAGAAAGCATATGCAAATTTGAGATGGTATGAGACTACGCCTGGAGCAAAGAAAGCAAAAGTGGTTTAATAAATGATCTGATCAGGAAGCTGGTGATAACAGGTAATCAATTTAAAATTGCCACAGTCAGTGAAGAAAGGCGTTAAAACAATATTATTGACACAGAAAGCCAAAAGAATATGTCATGCTTTGCCATAGCAAGTGGTTGATACAGAGGTCACTGTATCTTTTAAACAAACATTGATTAAGGTTTGATGCAGGGCCAGGCTACACAACTATGGGATGTGTTTTGGATTACTTTTCTAAAGAAAAAGGAAGCTATGATAGGCTGAATGGCCATCTGCCGTGCAGTAGACCTTAATTGTTTCTTTGTATATCTGCGCTCTTTGAAGCTCACTGATACAAGAATGATCCAGTACAGAAGCAAGCCATTCAATCTGCTCCTCTCATCTATTCTGTTAATGTCTGATCCGTGATCCAACTCCTGCCGTGTTTTCTAGTAACAGTCTTAACTAGCAAAATTCTACTTTGGATTTGAAATTAATCAATGTGTTAGCAACGTTTTGTAATAGAGTTTTACATCCTTAGTATGAGGAAATGTTTCTTAACTTCTCCCTCCTAAATTGCTCTTGAAATCAGAGGCTGAGTCCTATTGCAAATGTAAAGGGTTTTCTCTGGACATCTTATCTATTCCCCTTCAATGACCTGTTCCTAAACTTTAGCCAATTATTTGTACAGGTCATAAGGAGCTGCAAATAAACAATTAGAGTAAGTTATTCCTGTTCTTGTCTTCGTTTCTCATCTTAAACCATCAATTTCCTAAGTCCTATCTTCCCTCCAGAACCATCAGAGAAGTGAACTGAAACTTGTTCTGCCGGATCAGAGCACAGAAAC
Source organism: Ginglymostoma cirratum (assembly GCA_024137785.1). NCBI lineage: Eukaryota > Metazoa > Chordata > Chondrichthyes > Orectolobiformes > Ginglymostomatidae > Ginglymostoma > Ginglymostoma cirratum. The sequence goes on from JAHRHZ010000268.1 coordinate 15,907,283, forward strand.
CAACTCTGCCAATCCATGTATTAATCACCCTTGAGCCAAGAGTTGTGCTGTAACTACTTTATTTGGAATGCACTTTCTGTGCACATTTTGTAACTATTTATCTTGCAATGTACAAACTAGGTACAAAAAGATTCTCAAGACCATAAATAAATGACATAAGTTACATGTACCTAAAATTCAAATAAAAAAAATAATCTATGCCTAACTCATTGATAAAAAGGATACAAAGGAAAAAAAGGAAATTGGACTGTTAGAAGAATTCCAGTTTGAACTAAATTAAAATACGCTGTACACTTTTATTCAGAAGACCACAGTCTTGCATATACCCAATCAGGTCCAAGCAGGAATACAAAAAATAGATCTATGTCATTTGTTTAAAATTAGCATTTAAGAAGAACATTGCTCAGGACAGAAGGATGTGAAATGCAAATGAAAATATCAGTTACAGTTCATGAAAACTTTGAAAGGTCGATGACTTACTGTATAACAAAAGTGTGCATCTTCAGTATCTAGGAAAAAAATGGTCTGAAAAGAAAATGACCAAGACTGCTGAACGTGACTGAGAATTTTCTGACATTATCAAATGCATAGAAAACAATGGTTAGTTCCAATGGCACATTTGGAAATGATACTTCAATAAAATACACACACACACACACACACACACACACACACACACACACAGAGCTCAGTGACAGGTCCAGGGATCTGTTTCTATATAACAGATTCCATACATTATTAATACCGAATAGTATCTTGAACAGGTCGTCACACTAGGCGCAGCAGTGACATGCAGAAGTCCACAAAGGTTAGTTATCTTACACGGTACATTCCTCTAGAGATTTTCCAGAACAGATGCTGAACTTTATATACTTAAAGCAGGAGTGTTTTTTTTGCTTTGAATTTGGGCTTGTCCAAAGCCTGTGTTTTTAGAACTGAGGTTCCTTCCTTGGATCTGATTTTAGTGGGATTTGATCCTGTGGGATTGTTCACGTTCATTGTTGTTCTGAGTTCCCAGAGGCTGCATGCTGAGGTTGATTAGGCAGTTCAGTCAGTTCTAAAGTAAAGCAATGGATAATTGATTTAATTGTTGCAGAATGTAACAATGCTGGTTACATGTCATTTATAAAGATTAAATCAACTTTATTTAGCTTAGCATTAATTTTCTTCCGCACCATTCTGTATTTGCAGAATACTGTTTGTTAGAAACAATTTTATCATCTACATATAATTCCCCAGGTTGTCATCAATCAAACTCACTAATGTTAATCACAATGCACACAGGTCACATGATTGTTGTTTCCGTCTCTGTAATGGCAACAAAAACAATTGTGGATTATTATATTTTAAAACTAATATCCAGCTATGAAGAAACAACAAGCATGGGGCTGGATGAACACAGCAGGTCAATCAGCATCATAGGAGTAGGAAAACTTGACGTTTCGGGCCTAAACCCTTCATCAGAAATGGGGGAGGGGAAGAGGGTTCTGAAATAAATAGGGAGAGAGGGGGAGGCGGATAGAGGATGGATAGAGGAGAGGATAGGTGGAGAGGAGGCAGACAAGTCGAAGAGGCGGGGATAGAGCCAGTAAAGGAGAGTGTAGGTAGGGGGGTGGGGAGGAGATAGGTCATGCCTTCCGGAGGGACCACTCCCTCCGCGACTCCCTTGTCTGCTCCACACTCCCCTCCAGCCCCACCACACCCGGCACTTTTCCTTGTAACCGCAGGAAGTGCTACACCTGCCCCCACACCTCCTCCCTCACCCCAATCCCAGACCCCAGGAAGACTTCCCACATCAGGCAGATGTTCACCTGCACATCTGCCAATGTGGTATACTGCATCCGCTGTACCCGTTGTGGCTTCTTCTACATCGGGGAAACCAAGCGGAGGCTTGGGGACCACTTTGCAGAACACCTGCGCTCAGTTCGCAACAAACAACTGCACCTCTCAGTAGTGAACCATTTCAACTTCAACTCCCCCTCCCATTCCTCAGATGACATGTCCATCCTGGGCCTCCTGCAATGCCACAGTGATGCCACCCGAAGGCTGCAGGAACAGCAAATCATATTCAGCCTGGGAACCCTGCAGCCCAATGGCATCAATGTGGATTTCGCAAGCTTCAAAATCTCCCCTCCCCCAACCGCATCCCAAAACCAGCCCAGCTCATCTCCACCTTCCTAACCTGTTTTTCCTCTTCACTCAAGTCACACCCCCATCTCCCATCTACTAACATCATCCCGCCCCCTTGACCTGTCCGTCCTCCCTGGACTGACCTATCTCCTCCCTACACTCACCTTTACTGGCTCCATCCCCACCTCTTCGACTTGTCTGCCTCCTCTCCACCTATCCTCTCCTCTATCCATCCTCTATCCGCCTCCTTCTCTCTCCCTATTTATTTCAGAACCCTCTTCCCCTCCCCCATTTCTGATGAAGGGTTTAGGCCCGAAACGTCAAGTTTTCCTGCTCCTATGATGCTGCTTGACCTGCTGTGTTCATCCAGCCCCATGCTTGTTATCTCGGATTCTCCAGCATCTGCAGTACCTTTTATCTATGAAGAAACAACAGTCTGGTTTCAGTCTCTAAAGTGCCTGAGAAGTGGCATTTAGGCAGATACTGTATCAGAGCAGGAAGTAGGTCACCTCATTGATTGGAGATGATGCAAATGTATTCAGATCAGATGCAATAAGGTGCTGAGGTTCAGTAACATCAAGCCCAGTCTGAGAAACTTATCTGGTTCAAAGTTTCTACAACTTGAAGTTGAAAGAATAATGGAGAGAGAAAGAGAGGAAAGAGGAATATTTTACACAGAATCGATTTCTTCCTTTGCACCCTACAAGGATCTCCAAATTTGAAAATCTCAGTTCTACATGTTATCTTGAAAGCAATTAACCAAATAATGTATTTGGTTTGACCAGGTTTTGCTATAGCTCAGATTAGGTCATGTACTTGAGAGAAACATGTCCAGCTCTATTTCCTCTGAACTGAGGCATGTTCAATTTTATAAGTTATCTTGCTTCTAACTGAAATCCAAGATATTTTTTCACTGAAAGCAGCCAAATCAGCTCCAATGCTACTTTTCTTAAAAGGTAAATAGTTGGTTCTATCAGTGGCTCAGCTGGTAAAGACAGCAATGCCATACAAAAGCTGAGGCACTAGGATCTGTGCTTTGTTCATCTCAGCCCTGGTGGCAATCCATCTCTGATTACTTCAGGTATGAAGCATTTTAAAACAAAAATGCCCTTGGTCACTATCCAGTTACCTCTTCTGGAAGGTATTTTTGTAATCACCCTGCTCAATAAGTAACCTGCTGTTGCTTACATGTGAAGCATGATCCTTTGGTGCCAGGTAGCAATGATCCATACTACAGTAAAAGAATCAATGCCTTTTGTAGAAGGGAACAAAGTATTTTTCATGTCTTGCTTCATCCGAGGCTTTTTGAGAAGGTGACCTCACTTTCTCCACATAGAAATTCTCTCTCTCGCGAATATTTTCACAGTGAAGGAAAAGAAAACAATGCCTTTATAATATTAGGCAAAAATATAAATATTCCAAAACCGAAACAAAAGGGAATTGATAATTCTTTCAGCTGCCATTCCTAGCCAGTTGATCCTTGGACTCTTGCCTCTCCAGCTGTGGGAACAACACAGGGGAGCTGCCAAACGTGATCGAACCAAAGCAGCCGTCAGCCCGTGTGCCCAAACCCTCTCCCCCCTCGCCGAAGTCTGGGCAAAACCTCTGCCACAGGAACCCTACGGCCCCAACCATCACCCCAGAGGCAGAGAAAGAAATGGGGAGTGGTGGGGAGTGTAAGAAAGAGAGGAAAAGCAACTAAGCTCAGTCATGACCCAAAGCCCAACAGCAAGGAGGGGGGGGGGGGGGGGAATAAAGGACAAGGCCAAGACAAGTTTTACCCTCAAATAGTGGGCCAAGTGGACATAGAGGGGCAGCAACCAACAAGCAGGAGTGTTACAGGCAAAACAAACCCCTCATCACACCCTGCAATAGATGCCACCAGGCAGTAGCCGCGAGAGAGCCAGCAACAAGTGATGACTCCTGCAGGCGACCAGAAACCCGATGAACAAGGCCTCCTGGCTCTACTATTGGAGAGGTCACTACAAGAGGTTCTGTCAGTACAATGTTATATTTTTCCTCTTTATTTTAAATTGATCATAAGTTCTTTCATTCCCAAAAACAGGAATTAAGCTAATTACAATATTGTATTTCACGCTGGAGTGTGCAGTTTATGCTTGAATTCTTTTCTCTGGTAAGGAAGGCCCTATTGAGTGCAACACCAGTTTTAACATTGGCAGGAGCCAATGTTTCACTTTTTCGTTTCACTTCAAGTTGCAAATTTCAGGGATTCAACCACAACTTGAAGTGAGAACTTCCTGCATTTGCTGCTGTAACTGGGAATTGATGCTGTTATTGCTTAAGAAATCAAACTAGATTTTGACACCTTTAATTTGTAAAAATACAATACACTGACTACTCAAGTGACATGCCATCAAATTAATTATATAGAACTTAGTTATGGTTGTTCACCTGACAAAAGAAATGTGGAGAGCATACATCTGTTTGAATGCAGCTCTAATGATTTCACAATATGAAAAAGGCTCTGTTTCTAAAGATCATCATAGAATGTAAAATTGCCACAAATATGCTACAGCAATGCACCAACCCTTGAACATGAATCTGGCAGAACTGGTTCCAGGAAAATGCTTCAATAGACTTAAATCTTTCTTCCTGCCACAATTTCATTTGCTGTTTGTATGCAGCTCAATGGACATTTTATGAAATCTCATGCCACTCCCTCTTGGTTAACTCGGTTGCCAACATTTAATGCCATTTGGCGGTGCTATACCAAGGCTGCTGGGAACCTCTGAAACCATATTAAGCGTGAATCAGAATTTTTATTAGAAAAGGAAGGAGAGAAAACTGATTCAACAGCACCGAAGGGAATCTATGTTGTAACATTATTCAAAGCAACCAACCCCATAACGCTAATGTCAAATGATAATCAAACTCTAAGTAATTCACAAGGATTAAGTTTGATTTTACCTTGTTATCTTTTGTAGTTGTTTGCAGCAATTTCCTTTCAGCGTCCAAGGGGACTGAAAAGTTGGTAGTCCCTTCGCCAAAGTTTGAGAATCTTCCGTTCCATAAATCTACTTAGACATTTCCTGGTGGAAGGAACCTCCGTGATGTTTGTACAGGGAACTACTATAAGTTACATTAAAGTCATTACAGTCTTAAGTGGTAATCCACAAGGCTGCTTGCTCATTTCAGCGAATAACTGGAAGAACATAGTGGCAGTTTACAGAAACCTTCATAGGGTGTAGCCATTAGAAGAACTTCATCTTTCATTATTTAAATCAAAACCGTGTCTACGAGAATACCTTGGAGAGCTTCAAATCATTTTACATAAGTCACTCATTGGGAAGCCCACCAAATAAAAGGTAACCTTCAATCCAGTGATTATGAAAGCAAACTGGAAATCGGATGGTAATTATGAAATTATTAGACTGCTCCTTCATGAGTTCATCCAAGAAGTGCAGGAATTTGAAAACAGATACATATGTAATCCAGTTTCCTCTTACTTAGACAAAGATCTCTGTATTTGCCATACAGTGGTCATAAAGTTCAGCACTGTCCTCAAATCAGGCAAACTGCTGACAAAATATCCTTCTACCAAAGGACAACAATGAAGTAAAAAGTGCAGTTTATTTCTGTTAAAGTGCATGGATGAGGTAAAAATAATTTCATTGAGTTTTTGCACTGGCTCAGACGGGAACCATTCTTCCCTGCATCTGTTGCATCTGGGCCCTCATTCCCTGGACACTGCTCAGGATCTTGCTCTGATGGGCTACTGTTGTGATTCCAATTCGAGCCAGGTCACTGTGGTAACAAATAAAAGGAAGATAATGGTCAGAACACTAACCACATAATACACACATTTACCGTTCACAAAACAGAAACTGCCTACCCCAATTCTACCCAAGCAAATTTGGGTCCAGGGTTCCATCATATTTTATTTAGAGCTTCATTGATGATGCCTGGAGGAGTTTTGAGCTGGTAGACATTGGTGGGAATTTTGACAAACTTGCAATTAAATGTAATCTCACAGCATTCTTTAACTCCAAGGTACTGTATTTTCTACCGAATCCTGCTTAATAGGATGAGATGTTGCATTTACTCAGTGTCTGAGGTAACGGAATTATTTCCCTCACTTCATCTCAGTAATGAGATGCCTTCAGATTGTCAGGCTACTCATTGATTCTGGAGAAGGAGGGATATGAAAATAACTTGCACTAGGTAAATGGAACATGGTTGCAGTCCATTGGAGATCAGGTTACTGTGTTTTGAGTGAAACTTTGAGCTGAGGGCTCAGTCCTTTTCCCTGCATGCTTAAGCACCATTTCAGTGGACACTTCAATGCAATACTGACTGTGGAGCACTGCTAGAAGTACAGTCTTTCAGGAGCCAGATTAAACGAAGGTCATGTCTACCCTTAATGTGGATTAAGAACACCCATGGCAGTAACTAAATGAGAAGAGTAAGAATAGTGGGTCTTGTGTTAAGATTTAGTCCTCACCAAAAACAGATTAATTGGGAGTTGAATTTGTAGCTTCAAAATCTCCCCTCCCGCAACCGCATCCCAAAACCAGCCCAGCTCATCTCCACCTCCCTAACCGGTTTTCCCTCTCACCCCAAGCTACACCCCCATCTCCTATCTACTAACATCATCCCGCCCCCTTGACCTGTCCGTCCTCCCTGGACTGACCCATCTCCTCCCTACCCCCCTACCTACACTCACCTTTACTGGCTCCATCCCCGCCTCTTTGACTTGTCTGCCTCCTCTCCACCTATCCTCTCCTCTATCCATCTTCTATCCGCCTCCCCCTCTCTCCCTATTTATTTCAGAACCCTCTTCCCCTCCCCTATTTCTGATGAAGGGTTTAGGCCCGAAACGTCAAGTTTTCCTGCTCCTATGATGCTGCTTGACCTGCTGTTTTCATCCAGCCCCATGCTTGTTATCTCTTAATTGGGAGTTGAGTTCATTGCTGATTGTGGGACTGTGTAGTGTGCACAAAAAAAAAATCATCTTGCTACATAAAATCACAGTTACCAAATTATTATTTTTGTGGCTGGCACATTTGGAGACGGTTAAGTGAGTACCCTTAATTTGGAAAAATATGTGGATATTCACAGGTGCAATGCAAGTAGCTTAAGCTTTAGATAAAACCCATTCGCCGGTACTTCGGTTGTAGCGTTTAAAATTGATTAAATCTGTGCAAAATGCACCTGTAATTAGTTCAGATCTGTACACAACTTCTTGGTACTTACTCTTGGTTCATGTGTACCACTGCCTCTAGGGAGGTGTATCCTGCTGCTGTAAAGTTATCTTTGTATCTGTCCATCTTGATAGCTTCAAGCCAATCCCCAACAGATCCCAAAGCAGAGAAATCAGGTGTGCCTGGCTCTAATAATGCAGTAGAGGGTCTGTATTTTTAAAAAAAAAATTATCAAAAGAAGATGAGGAATTCATATTGTCACACAGCATTTATCTATCATTATTAGCATAGTGGACATAAATGTTAAACAGCTGTAGAATATAGTAAATATGCTGTAGTAATAAACCTGTCGAAAAATTTGGTGATTCTCACAGCAAATACTGATTTGCTGCACACCTTCACAAAGAGCTGTACCAATTTCAGGCAGAATACTAAACGAATGCTGTCAATGAGCTGGACTTGATTTTTAGTTCCCCCATTACCCCTGGGACTGGGACAAGAGGATGGTGGGAATTGAACATTGTTCAGCCTGTCTCGACGCCAGTTCCCAGGCTTTATTCCACTATCAGGCCATTAGCACAGAAGTGGAATGGTGGCAGTGCTACCTGCATGCACAGCTTGTTAATGAGCAATTAAAAGATGCAAACTAGGATTTCTGAGTCAGCCTGTGTGTCCCTTGAGGTGGTGGTCGCCAATGTAACTAATTACAGATGGTCTCCTACTGGCAGGCCAGGACAGAGTTACTTGAAGCAGGACTAAATGCCCTACACGCCTGATTGATAGCATAGTAACTGCAAGTCACCTCTTGAAGTGCTCCCCAGACCCACTCCATCACCAGCAACACCGCCACCTTCCACATACACATGCTGTGAAAAACACCTCTTGGTTTAAATTTGAAAACTTGAAGGGGGTGCATGGTGTCTCAATTTGCAAAGTACTGTCTTACTGGTTTACTTTCCACTGCAGCCTGCTGGTGAAGGCCTCGGATTAAATACAACATTGACGAGCTACCCTCTGGCTATTAACTGGCTGCCACGGGGGAACAAAATTACATTGAATGATTGTTACCCACACAGTGCACGTTTTCATCTGCACCTTAGCCTGGCGACGGAAAATCCTACCAACAGTCTCCACCAGGCGATCACTTCATGGGGTTAGACTGACAATTCCATTTCTCCCACTCCTCTATAAACATGCTGCGATATTTAAAACAGAATTGTCTTTTTCTGATTCCTTGGAGATTGCATGGCTGTTGGTGGATTGGTGCATTGTGAATTGTGATGTTTAAGGCGTCATGTTTGTGTTGGGTGTACGTGCTGGTCTTTTCTCAGTCATCGTTTTTGTAAATTAGCTCCAGGCGTTCTCATCTTAGTTATTTTCCTGGTCATGTTCTGCGATTTGTTCTGCACACTTGCTCCTGTGTCATTGTTCACAATTTCATCAAGAAGTATGCAATGAATTAAATACTAAAGCAAACAGCAGATTTTGTTTTGTGATTTCACAACAGTCCATTTTCTATGCTTAATGTTAATAGACACCTGCTACTAATTACTTGGTGACATCGAATCGGGTCAAAATACACAACGATAGTACGATTCAAAGTCCGTGACTATGCAAAATGGATGCCAGCACCAAATATAATTCTGACTCCATTTGCCTTTCTATCGAACTTAGCGAAATCAGATTCGATATATGATCGGTCATCTAGTGGCTATCATCTGTTTTTGTGTCTCTGACAAAATTTAATTTTAATGTCTTTCTTTTAAAAAAAAAAGAGACTCTTTTCTAACAGCATACAACTTTTATGTCTGCTGTGACATTCAACACAATCACTGGTGATCTTCTGCCTTAGTTCCACTTGCCTGCTCTCTCCCCAGTTCCCTGACAGATCAATGAGTCAGTCCATCTCAACTTTAAATAAGTTCGATTATGGCATATCTAGGAGAAAAAGAACTCCAAAGATTCTTGAGTTAAGAAATTTCTCCATATCTCAGTCCTGAACATAGATCCTTTGTTTTGACACTATGTGCCCATGTTTATATTCCCCACTCAGAATAAACAATCATCTCTTAGTGTCTGTAAGGTCAAGCCTTCCACAGAACCTTACACAAATCAATGGCATTACTTCTCATTGGTCTAAACTCAAGAATATGTATGAAATTTAATCAACTTCTCACCACGGGGAAAATGCTCTCATCCTTCTAATCATTAAGAACTAATGGGACTACCTCCAAAGCAAATATATATTCTTTCGTAACAGAGACCAAACATGGACATAGTCTACTAGCTGTGGCCTCAGAAAGCCCTGTACAATTGAAGGAAGAATTCCTTTCTTTTTGAACTCCAATCTCCTTACAATAAAGGCTAACATGATATTTGTCTTCCTAATTACCTGCTGTATCTGCATGCCAACTTCTATGTTTCTTTACGCATTAGTTTGCAAAACTGAGAAGAGAGAGAGGGTGGTCACCTTATTGGGATTGTACGAGAGACCACCCCACAGTCAGCGAAAAATTTAGAAACAAATTTGTAAGAACATTTCAGTTATCTGTAAGAATAATAGGGTGGTTACTGTAGGCGATTTTAACTTTCCAAACATAGACTGGGATTGCCATAGTTTTAACAGCTTGGATGGAGAGGCATTTGTTAAGCGTGTACAAGAAATTTTTCTGCTTCAGTATGTGGATGTACCTGCTAGAGGTGGTGTAAAACTTGACCTATTCTTGGGAAATGAGGCAGGGCAGTTGACTGAGGTGTCAGTGGGGGACAACTTTGGGGCCAGTGACCATAATTCTATTAGTTTTAAATTAGTGATGGAAAAGGATAGACCTGATCAAAAAGTTAAAGTTCTTAATTGGAGGAAGGCCAATTTTGACAGTATTAGGCAAGAAATTTCAAATGTTGATTGATCACAGTCATTTGCAGGTAAAGGGACAGCTGGATAATGTGAAGACTTCAAAAATGAGATAACAAGAGTCCAGGGACGGTGTGTTCCCGTTCGGGTAAAGGGCAAGGCTGGTAGGTGTAGGGAATGCTGGTTTACTAGAGAAATTGAGGTTTTGTTCAAGAAAAAGAAGGAAACGTATGTCAAGTATAGACAGCAGAGATCGAGTGAATTCTTAGAGTACAAAGGCAGTATGAGTATACTTAAGAGGGGGATCGGGAGGACAAAAAGAACTATGAGAGACTTGGCTAACAGGATTAAGGAGAATCCAAAGGGATTTTATAAATACATTAAGGAGAAAAGGGTAACTAGGAAGAGAATATGGCCCCTTAGAGATCAGCAGGGCCACCCTGTGTGTGGAACCACAGGAGAGGGAGGAGATACTAAACGAGTATTTTGCATCAGTGTTTACTGTGGAAAGGGAAATGGAAGATGGAGAACAAGGGGAAATAGATAGTGACGTCTTGAAAAATGTCCACATTACAGAGGAGGTGGCACTGGATGTCTTAAAACACATAAAGGTGGATAAATCCCCGGGACCTGATCAGGTGTAGCCTAACACTCTGTGGGAAGCTAGGGAAGTGATTCTGGGCCCCTTACTGAAATATTTGTATCATTGATAGCCACAGGTGAGGTGTTGTAAGACCGGAGGTTTGGCTAAAGTGCTGCCACTATTTAAGAAAGGTGGTCAGGAGAAGCCAGGGAACTATAGACCTGTTAGCCTGACATTGGTGGTGGGCAGGATGTTGGAGGGAATCCTGAGGGACAGGATTTACATGTATTTGGAAAGGCAAGGACTGATTAGGGATAGGCAACATAGCTTTGTGCGTGGAAATCATTTCTCACTAACTTGGAGTTTTTTGAAGAAGTAACAAAGAGGATTGATGAAGGCAGAGCAGTGGACGTGATTTATATGGACTTCAGTAAGGCGTCTGACAAGGTTCCTCATGGTAGACTGGTTAACAAGGTTAGATCATGTGGAATACAGGGAGAACTAGCTATCTGGATACAGAACTGGCTCGAAGGTAGAAGGTGGAGGGTTGCTTTTTAGACTGGAGGCCTGTGACATATCGTGTGCCACAAGGATCATTGCTAGGTCCACTACTTTTCATCATCTATATAAATGCTTTGGATGTGAATGCAGGAGGTATGATTAGTAAGTTCGCGGATGACACCAAAATTGGAGGTATAGTGGACAGCGAAGAAGGCTACCTCGGAGTACAATGGGACCTTGATTAGGTGGGCCAATGGGCTGAAGAGTGGCAGATGGAGTTTAATTTAGATAAATGTGAGATGCTGCATTTTGGAAAGGCAAATCAGGGCAGGACTTATACCCTGAATGGTAAGGTCCCGGGGACTTTTGCTGAACAAAGAGACCTTGGACGCAGGTCCGTAGTTCCTTGAAAGTGCAGTTGCAGCTAGATCAGATAGTGAAAAGGGCATTTGGTGTGCTTGTCTTTACTGGCTAGTGCATTCAGTATATGAGCTGTGCGGTCATGTTGCAGCTGTACAAGACATTGGGTAGGCCGCTTTTGGAATACTGAGAGAGATTCTGGTCACCCTGCTATAGGAAGGGTATTGTGAAACATGAAAGGGTTCAGAAAAGATTTCCAAGGATGTTGCCAGGGTTGGAGGGTTTCAGCTATGGGGAATAGGCTGGGGCTATTTCTCCTCGAGCATCGAAGGCCGAGGGGGGGTGACCTTATAGAGGTTTATAAAATCATGAGTGGCATGGATAGGGTAAATAGACAAGGACAAGGACTTTTCCCTGGGGTGGGGTTGTCAAAAACTAAAGGGCATAGGTTTACGGTGAGAGGGGAAAGGTTTAAAAGGGGCCTACGGGGCACTTTTTTCATGCAGAGGGTGATGCATGTATGGAATGAGCTGCCAGAGGAAGTGGTGAAGGCTGGTACAATTACAACATTTAAAAAGGATGGGTATATGAACAGGAAAGGTTCAGGGGGATATGGGCCAAATGCTGGCAAATGGGACTAGATTTACCTAGGATATCTGGTCAACATGGATGAATTGGACCGAAGGGTCTGTTTCTGTGATGGACATCTCTATATATTCTAATTAAATAGTTTATTTATATTTGTGATTCATTGATAATCTATGATTTTACTGAAGATAATTGTAACTTCTGTATGTAACAAGTTGATTAAAATAATTATTCTATCCATCGTCATTACATACACCTATACATGTATTCCTAACTGTATTTATACTTAAATGTACCTTTACGTTTGTTGCTATTCTGTCATGTTTAGTGTCTGGGAGCAGAAGTGCAGTAATTCTTGGCCGAGAGTTGATCTGATTCAGTTTAGTAATTTATTGAAATATTAAATATTTTTTCCCGTACTCTTGAGGGCAGGCTTACATGTTTAAGCCTTTGACTAGATAACTTCATTCTTTCTGAATAATTAACTCGCATCACGTGGCTGCATAATGGGCCTTTGCCCTGTCACCATTAAATCAGTTTGAAGAAACATGTGTCAGCCGCTAGCCCCATGATGGTTGCTACCTGTTCAAATCACATAAAGGTCAGTAAATAGCTTCAGTGAGCCAGTAATGATATGTAACTGCTATGCAATGTAACAGTATTTGCAAGAACAGTCTGCCTACTGACATTTCTCACTGTGAATTCATGTACTGTAAAGACATCCATTAATATCAAAACTGATAATTATACTAACCATTCACTGGAGACATGTGGTAATTGAAGTGGTAATACCCATGGAAATATAAATGCAAGTCAACAGTTCCTAGAGTAATTACATGCTCAATCTTTTGTTCATGCATTAACTCTGGATAAAGAAAGTTATCAATGTTGTAACATTTTGTAAATTAAGGCTACCTGGAGAACTGAGGGGTTTAAGGGTGTGGCAGATTATTGAGCTCAATATTTAGTGGCTGTAGGCATGAAAGTGTATGGACTCACAAAATATTTTTAACCTTAAAATAGTGGTAACCTCAATGTACACAGTTATGTGAAACAATAATGATTTGTAGAGATGAATTTATGATGTCCTTATATCAGATATGGCTATAACATGTTAAACTATCATAGAATTTTAAATACTCACCTTGTAACTTCACTCACTGCTGTTCTTTTCAAGTTGCTTGGGTTTCGAATCAGTTTGTCCAGTATGTTTACAATTTGCACAAATTTGGGTCTGTCATTACGTTCTTTCTGCCAGCAGTCCAGCATTAACTGGTGGAGGGAGACCGGACAGTCCATAGGTGGAGGTAATCGATAACCTTCCTCAATTGCTTTAATCACCTGTAATTTAGATCCATCTTTCTCATGTTAGACTTTTTCTTGGATTTTAACTCACTCCAATTTCATATGAAAACAATTTATCAAATGTTATGTTACCAATTCCAATAAAATACTTGTTCTTGACTTTTCTCATTATCCCTACTTTCTCCAAGTCAGCAACACATGCTATGTTGGCATGAGCTCTAAAAGAACAGAACAATAACGGTATTTCACCCAAGTACACGGAAACATAAACCAGGAGCGCCAACATAGTATTCCAACATGAAAGAAATTCAGGTGTTAAGAGTCAATTCTGAGCCTGTTTTCTGATGTACTGTGGCATGTACTCTGATCACAAGGAACAGGGCAGTGATTGAGTCTAAGACCCACCACAATGACTTGTATTCATACAGTGTAGTAGAATTTCCCATAATGTAACCAGACAAAGATGGATAGAAATCAAGGAAGGAAATATCTGGGGAGATGAATAAAAGCTCGGCCAAAAGGTTTGGCTTCAAAGCTGAGCATTAAAAGGAGATGGAGAAGCAGGGATATTTTAGATTTGTAATTCCAGTGTTGAACTCAGATCGTTAAAAGAATTCGGAGAAGCACAGCAGACCAGAGAGTTGGAGGAACACAAAGTTTCTGGATGGTAGTAGAGTTACAGGTCGTTACAGAGATCAGATGATGCCAGGGAGGGCTGAAGCATCAGGATGGAATTCGTACATTTGAAGTCAAATGGGACAAATGGTCTCCTGTGCTATAGAAGTTAATGAAGGGAGGTTGTAAATTTTAGACGAGTACATTTTGGAGGAGGAAAATGATCAGTGCTAAACCCTTTAAATATTTAACTTCCGGAACTATTGGGTCCTGAATGAACAGTGGGATCACAGGAAGTTTACTTACGTCCTGATTTGACATGTCCCAGTATGGCCGTTCTCCATATGACATCACTTCCCACATGACAATCCCATAACTCCAGACATCGCTTGCTGAGGTAAACTTCCGATAAGCAATTGCTTCAGGTGCTGTCCATCTGATTGGGATTTTACCACCCTGTAGATTAGAATTTGGCTATCAATTAGGAGTAATGAGTTTACTGCTCTGCCTGTGGATTCTGATTGTTTTACACTGGCTCTCAGCATTAATTTCAAACTGGTGATCTTGAACTGTGAGCTGCCTTACCCGTGTTGTGTAAGCTGCCTCCGGGTCATCTTCAAGAACTCGGGACATGCCGAAGTCTGAAACTTTGCAGACTAAATTACTGTTCACTAGAATGTTTCGTGCAGCCAAATCTCTGTGAACGTAGCTCATATCAGAGAGATACTTCATTCCTGAACCAATTCCTCGCAGCATTCCTACCAGCTGAATCACTGTAAACTGGCCATCATTCTTCTGTAAACAATACAAATCACATTCACTTTTGACATACAATGCAGCAAACTACCAATTAAGATCCGACATTTTGCAAAGTGTCTGTTTCTGAAAAATGCACTTCCTTCAGAGTCTGATGGATGACTTACCCTGAGGAATGCATCCAGAGATCCATTTTCCATGTATTCAGTTATGATCATTACTGGTTTACCTAAAGTTTCAAAACAAAAACAGAATTACTTGACAAATGCTTCCATTAATGAGATGAAAATGAGATATAGAGAATTACACTGTCTGTACCATCATTCATCTTGAAGGATTTAATTTAATTAAAAATGCCAAAATTTGTGCCTGAGAAGCATTGTAGTCTCAATGATTTATTGAACAACATGTTAGACACCATCTGTTAGATTAACCCTTGCTAGCCATATATTTACAAGGTCTTGTGTTATCTGGAACATGTCTCTAGGGTTTAGTTGCTTGAAGAAACTCAGTTTTCCCTCCATTACTTTACCTATCTCAAGGGATTATAATTGCATCTCTTTAGAATATGACATGTTGCCAAATTGAATTCACGAGTCCCTGATGAAGGTGCATCTATTTACTAGCACTGTTATCCACTGTGGTGGGTGATAAATAGGAAGTTCTGGATAGGAAGGGGTATTGAGCGCAAAGCATCAGACAGCCAATCTATTACTGTCAGTGCACTGTCCACATCAGAGGAGAAAATAACACCCACCCAACCCAAATACTAAAGAAAGAAAATACAGTAAACATTTAGATGCCACTTTGATATGTGCTCACTTAGTGACCCAAACTGCTTGCACTCAAGTCCAAAAATTTGTAGTTCCTGATAGCTAAATGAAGATAAATTCTATTTTAATACACTACTAAATAAAATGTTTTCCCTCCACTACTCCAACTCCAAATTTCCCTCTTTTGAAATTGGGCGTTTTGAGGTTTTGTTCAATAAGCAGCCATTCTTCATGTGTGGTTGAAGCCTGTGTGTTTCAGCGGGCTACATGACTAGGGCATGTACCACAGGCAAGCATAATCCTTATTCAGTACAAATCATTGAATGGCAACTGGAACTAGGAATCCTTACTGAATGAGCTCTCCTTCTCAAGTTTAGGAATACTAAGACCCACTGGAATATACGTCATTACCAGCCCAGCTAAGGTAACAGAGGTGAAGGCTTGAACATTAAAACTTTTCAGTCTTTATATCTCAGTAGTACAGCAGATGCTTCACCCCAAATACAAACATCATTAAAAAAAAAATCAAGAAATTATTGATTTTACTTGGGCGATTAGCCTATAAGTAGACAATTCTTTTTAAGCCAGTGGAAGAAGGTGATTGCACATTGTAGCTTAAGCACGTAATCCCAGCAATACAAGGCCAGGACGGTATCGAAGTCACTAACAAAAGTTGCTGAAGCGACAGCTTGGAATCAAGTTTGAAAACAATGTTTGACACTTCATTTGCATTTTCATTTACTATATATTGCCATTTATCGTACCTATCAAAATGCAGACATCAGCAGCCGAACTTAATGCTTTATTAAATGACAGTCATTAGAAAACCAAGAGGCGATAGAGACTGGGCATATTACCATTGGGCACTGCCTGTTGGAAATGAGGCTACAGGACACAATAAGTCAGCTTTACATATAGCAAACTTAAGAGGCCTGTTTTGTTTTAATATTGTCAACTACTTTGCAAGTGAATCATTTTCTAATACAACTCATTTATGGCAAAGCAATGCTGTTTACTTTTTGTTTTTTTTTCCTGCTCATTTCAGTATATCAGTCACTGAGGGATAGACGACTTCTGCACGAATATTTCCAATTTCTCATCATCTCCTAGCTGGGTAATCTTTGGTATGATTTACAATAAGAAAAATGTTTAGCCACCGAATATTGAATTTTTTTGCCATCTGTTTTTAACCTATCCTAAATGACACACAGTCCAATTTGTCAGTGTGTCAAAAATATCCAAGCCCACAAAGACCTAGATATTAATTTCACTTCAAATCTTAATACAAGCTGTCCAAGGATAGAATGTCAATTTACACAATAAACTCATTTAAATCTGCCATTAAGATTAATGACTTGCATTCTGGGTCTTCTCCCTTGTTATTTATCAATAGATGTTCCATCTGTCATTTTCAGATGAATACATGTAACTTTTATGCTCAGTGCCATCACTGGACGTACATTTTGTAACTACCCCCTCCAGGTGGATGATATTTGGGTGATCAAACTGGCCCATGATGCTTGCTTCGCTCAGGAAATCTCGTCTCTGTTTATCAGTATAGCCAGCTTTCAAGGTCTTAATAGCAACGCAGATCTCTCTCTTGCCTGGCATTTTCAAGCGTCCACTACATACTTCACCAAATTCACCTTTGAAAAAAGAGCAGAGAATAAAATGTAGCTACTTATTATGACTACGTTAACGCAACTCCAGCCCAACCTAATAACACAACAGTGCTGAATTTGGACGAGGTGGCACAGCATAAGCCCACATCGCAACCGTCTCTAATTTAGCATTAGCTGACCATCTCACTCAGGCAAGTTGCAAAATGGTAGTTAGTGGGGGTCTTGTGGCACAGTAATAACGTCCCTACCTCACAGCTAGGAGACTTGGGTTAATGACTTACTGCTCCATAGGTGTGTAATAACATTTCTGAATATGTTGACTAGAAATATCTGCAAGATGGTAGTTGAGAGCCAGAAATAAAAATCTGATATGCATTGAGGTAGGTGAATCTCAGATTACTTCTGACAGAGAGAGCAAAGAAACTTTTACTCAATGTCTAACTGTGATATCCCTGACCTTGAGGTGTTTGCTGCTGAAACTAGGGGCTGTGTAGTTAGGCCCCGATGTGATGAGTTCGAAAGCAGGTTGGTGTGTAAATTCTTTCGGCTGGCTGGTGTGCCAGTTACCCAAATCAATCCTGGGAATTTATTGCTGGTTGCTAGGTCCCAAGAGGAATAGAGACGGAAGTATTGCTGGATGGAGGTGGACTCCCAGTGACTGACAAGGGAGGTGTGTGGAGCGTGCAGCACACCAGGCAATCCTGAAGGCTTATCTGCTTGCTTGGTCTTGGTTGCAGCCACATACTGCCCTGTGAAGGGAATCCAGATTGGGAGACCAGCTGGTGAAGCCTCCATCTTGAGGCAACACCCCCGCGACCAGCCACCGACCCACCCCCCACCACCACCACTCCTGAAAAGGCAATTTGCTGCTTCAGCACTGAGAAAGCCACAGCAGGGTGACGTTTCGCCAAATGGCACAGAATCCTGAGCTCCATCTGACTAAGCTGGAGTTCCAGAGCCCGTGTGTCATGCCAAATTGATATTGTTCCACTTCCCAATATAGGCAGTCTCAATTTAACGAGCACAGACTTCACAACAGAACTTTTTAAAAAAGTGTTTAATACCAGAACACTGATCATAAATCTGTTTTCTAGACCAATTTACAAATAGCCCATATGAATAACTTACCTACACCTATCACCCTTTCAATCTTTATACAAGATGCATCAATTTCTTTGGCAAATTCGCGAACAGCTTGATTAGGATCCTCATAAGTGAAAGGGTCAACATATGTCCTTACTCCTTCAGAATAAAAAAAATACTTTTTTATTGCAACTTAAGGAAGCTATTCTTTATACGTATATAAAATAAATGACCAAACAACTGTTACATTTGCAGCATTTAAACAAACAGCTAGGTCAACATTTTCCAAATCATGGAAAGAGAAGAATGTTTACTTAATGTTTTCCTTTCCTGCAGGTATTGATGCCTGCTGACCTACATCTAGATAGACACCCATTTCTCTAATACTCCATACATCATCAGAGTCTAGACAGTGAATGTCAGTAGCTATTCAGCCACAGAAGGTTTACAGCAAGTTCAATGCAGTTTTCAAATGATTTTGCAATGTGGATAACTGGTTAGCAATTTGGAATGGGAACCCTGGATGATTTTTATTCAAGGATCTCAGTTAGTTGTGCTTCTCAAAGCTGCTTTAGCGGAGGTCTGCTAACTCAAGGAAGACGTGGTATCTAACCATCAATTATCGAGGGATCTTCTGGGCTACTCGGTATATTGTTAACAGGACAGTGTTTTTATGCATTAGAATACCACAGGGCATGAGGAATGCTCTCTGGTGCCTTTAGTGAGAACGTTATTTTGAATCATCCATTCCTTCAGTTAGGCACCTTTTAGACTCTTTTTATAACAAAGATGCTATATACAAGTTGTCAAAGAACTTTGATGAGAAAGTAGATTTTAAAGCTTGGCATCGAGAGAGCACTGCAGCACAGGAAAATCAATCAGATTGGAAGCAATATTCAAACAAGACTTCCAACTGAACTGTCAAGAAATCTGGTAGGAACGTGTACTTGTTTTGTATTGTTCTGGTATAATACGTCAACTCGGAAACTGGTGTACGATGGTGACATCCCCACCCAGACAGCATGCTGCTTGAGGAAATAAGCTGACTGCAAAGACAGCTCCAAATTTCTCCAAACTTCTTCGACCACTGAATAAAGATGAGGGTGAGATGGTAGACGCAAGTGAGCTGTCAGTAACTTTAACCTTTTAATTCAACTCCAAAGAAAATACTGCCAAATCAGCTAGCTCTCAGCGATCACATCTGATTCTCCTAGCTAGCAGCAGACTCTTAAATCCTGCCTTTTCATGGGTTTACAAACTGTCATTATGGTTAAGATGACGGACAAACATCAGGAGGTGGGAAGTAAATATCTCCAAGAAATCCAACACAAAATATCACCTGTATAAAAGCAACTATTACCCAGTATATTGCTGTGACCTACTGTTACAAATTGGAATAAAGAGCTAATCTAAATGCTGTGCTGTACAGTTAACAGAAATCGCATAGTCTTTCGATGAATGCAATCAAATTCTACTTATTATCACACAGAGATAGTAGGAACTGCAGATGCTGGAGAATCTGAGATAACAAGATACTGCTTGGCCTGCTGTGTTCATCCAGCTCTACACCTTGTTATCTCTTATTATCACATACCTTGTCCATTATGCAAATGCTTCTCTTCATCTGCTTCCTGCTTGGCTTTGCTGTATTTTCTACGCCTGCAGGAACAGGAATAAAGCATGAAGATTAATGACAATGGGCAGAAAATAAGAATCCAGGACCACCTGCTTAGCTGGGAATGCACCGTAACTTGCTGTTCAAACAGTCAATTGTACCTTATTGCCTCATAATTACAGGTCTGGCTCTTGCCCTCCCCCCAGTCCCTACCTGCAAGACTGTCACCTGCTGAACTCTGCCTGAGGCATGACACTGCCGAGTGTCATTAACCAGTGAAAAAGCTAGAGAACTCATTAGCCAGTCATTGAGCAAGGGAAATGAATGCTAATAGCCAGTTGCAGACTGGGAAAATAAATTGACATTCAGAGATGACTTACCTGACTAAACTAAAATGGAATAAGGGAGTCTTTGTAACAGATTGAATTATGTAATTAGAAAGGTTTATGCAGAATGACAGGGCACAGGTAGAGAGTGCTTTGATAAGCAGCAGGGGTCAGAGAGGCCAGCAGGACTGTAGGTGAGACAGAGGGGGGCATTCTCAACAGGCTATTGCAGGACAATACAAAAGGACATTTACACAGTATTTGTAGATTCACTCAATGTGCCAGAATTGTTGGGGTTTCAAGCTCCAAGGCTTTGTAGTTGGTTCCATTATCATTCACAAAAGCAAAGATAATGAACAGAATAAAAGATAGTTAGGATGGGTAAACAGCTGATGACATTGCCAAGCCTCTAAGACAAAAGAAGAGCTAACTTTGATTACTGCTTTTCCGATTGATGAAGGATTAATTACTCAAATACATTCTATAGTAGATAATTGATGAAAGGAATCAGGAGTTCTAAACCATTAATCAAGTTTCAACAAAATTAAATTAATGTTGTTAGCTTTGCAAGGAGAGTTTGTTTCAAAATGAAGAGCCAAAACAGTTGAGTAATATTGGATGTCCGAAGATGAAAAGACTTGCATTTATGTAGTACATTCAGCAACCTCAGGACATCCTTAAAGCACTGAAGTTAAACAACTGTTTTAATGAAGGAAATTCTGTGGCCAGTTTGTACATGAGTAGCTCCCATAAACAGCAATGCAATAATTTCCAGATTGATGTTGATAAGCAGTGATGCATTTGCATCAGAGATAGTAGGAACTGCAGATGCTGGAGAATCTGAGATAACAAGGTGTAGAGCTGGATGAACACAGCAGGCCAAGCAGCATCAGAGGAGCAGGAAGGCTGACGTTTACATTTACTTATTCAATGGGTTGTTCGGTAAATATTACTTCATGAAGATATCATACTTATTTGAACGAAATCACTTATACTTATCAGACACAAGAGGTGCTTTACTGATGACATTCAGTGCAATCAGATATTTTAGTGATTAAGCTGTAGGCGTGAAGCTGGTAATAGAAACATGAATAAGTCACAACATTGAAGTATATTTTATTCCAACCGCAATTACATTTCTTTTCACACCCTCTTACTGTAGCTGTTAAACAGGGCATCTCTCAAAGATTTTCAAGATTTTAAATTGTGGCACAGTTCCAAAGGCATCAGTAGCTAACTCAACTGGGTACGAGGAGTGTTATAATAAAGTCTCCAACAGAACTCATTTGATAGTAGCTAGGAGTGAGAAAATCCTAAGATGCTAAAGGTCGTAGGAAGTTGCATACTGCTGCAGTGATTGCAAGAGGTTTATTTCAACAGAAACTAGCAACTAAATTTTGAAAAGTCATTGTTTGTTTAGCTGAATGCCTTACAAACTGCATTTTGCATTTTGAGATCACAGAAAACAACAGAAACATAAATGAAACAGAAGAAGCCTATTTATCCTGTAATCACTCCTTAGTTCCACACATTTTCCTCCTCTACCTGGCCCCATATCCTGCAGGTTTCTGTTTTGCACTTTCAAGTATTTATTCAGTACCTTTTTTAAAATTACTGATTCTGCTCGAAGCACCCCCCTCGAGGTTGTGCAATCCAGATCAACATTTCTTGCTGCATTAAAATCCTCAAATGCCTCTGATTCTTTTGCCACTTATGTTAAATCCATGATCTCTTATAATGGCCCTGAACCACTGGAATCTGTTTCTCCCTATTTCCTCAACTAAAACCCTTCATGATTTTGAATACCTTTCGAATTTTTCACTATCCTTATTAAAATATTCCAGACATGTGAAAATTTGAAAAGAGTAGTTCTGCCTAACTCAATTAATACTGGGTTAATTTATTTTTGGCTGAGTGTCAATTTTGTTAAGTGCCCTCTTTCAAAGGCTGCTGGATACTTGGTTAAGCATTGCAATCTAGTATTGGCGTTTAGCAGCTACAGCTGCCACAAAACCAAGCTACTCATGACACAAAGCTATTGCTGACAGTCCATTGCACATAAAACCTCATCCTCTCACAGCTCACCAGGATGATGCACTCTGTCCGATTATGATGGACCGCTTCCCAGACTGGTCTAAGTAGCAGAGCCCTCTATTCTCCTCGCTCCGATCGCACAATGGACACCAGCTTGCTGAAGGTGGCGTGGATAACACAGTGTACAGCTGGAGGAAACACTTTCTGAAGAAGGGTCCCGGCCCGATACATCAGGTTTCCTGATCCCCTGATGCTCCCTGGCCTGCTGTGTTCCTCCAACTCTACACTGTCACCTCCGACTCCAGCATCAGCAGTTCTTACTATCCCTGCTGAAGATGCCGTGCCAGCTGAGTGGCCAACACATTATATTAGAGAGGAAGTGCCTTCTACTCTCTGACCTCCTTTCCACCCCAGACCCACATCAAGCATTCAACTTTTCATTATATTCAGCAGAGCCCATCGTAATGCCTATATCACAGATGGTGAAGTGATGTTCTCCACCCCCATAACATTTACAAGTTTTACAGGTTGCTTTTGGCCAGCATTCACCTCTTAAGTCACTGCTGCTAATAGCTGCATCATTCAGATGTCAATGTTTCAATTTTCAAGCACCAATGGCATGGTGAAAAATCACTTTTTAATTGGAAATTAAACATAGCTGGAGCAAGTGCATGTTTTATGTATTTTGCCCTTCAATGTTCTCATGTCCAGCAGATGTGGATCCTGTGCTTTCGCCCAACAAACTAACACCAGCTCCACCCTGGGAGTTGTCCTATCCATTTATTTTTGGGGTTTGAAGTTAGCACCTCGAGACCGGCAAGCGATGGCAGAAAATGCCAGTTGTGGTGGACATCATCAACACTGTACTGCACCTGGTCACCAGACACCCTCCCCCTGCCACCTTGTACTCTTTATCTCAACAGGCTATTTCCACCCATTCTTGCCTCTATGTTGAGACCCACCATATTAAACTTGGCCTTCATCAGTCCTCCTTGCCCCTCTGAACTGTGCCACTGACCCTCAATGATGCCCACACTGGTCTCTGCGTCCACTTCCTGATCGACAGCAGTGCTCCACTAGACTGCACTGAGGACTAGCTCCCATCCCGCTTTCTGACACGGCCACTTGATTGAATGAATATGCAAGTGTACGTGTCACACAAAGCTGACACAAGCTGTAAGTATTAGATCAACAGCTTGGCATGCTGTATAGCAAGAAGTCCCCCTGCCCTGGACAGATCCTTCCTGCTGAGCAGCCTGTTTATGCATCTGTGCAAAAGAGCTCATCAACACAGCAGTGTTGACAGCCTTTAAGCCCTCAGTGAAGCGCTAACCCATTAACTGGTATGGTACGGCAAGGCACACCATGGATGCTGCAAGCATGCAAGTAGGTGTTGAGTAAGGGAGCAAGCCGGAGATGCAGCCTGGCCCAATCCATAGACTGAGTGCCTGACCCTGCATGCAGAATGCCCTTGCACCAGTCTTCCCATGTTAGTTGTGTCCTGAAATGCAGCTCTGACATTCCTTAGTGTTCAGCATGTGGCTCAAATTGGTGCCCTATGTATGTGGAGAAGTTGGCAAATATGGAATGCCAGTGTCCATGAACGAGGGATGTGTGTGGGTCATGCCCATGGAGTGTGCCTGAAAATGCTGTTCCATGCTCAGTAACATGGAAACAGCAAGCTGAAGTTTCAATATACCTGCTCAGATGTCCTTGTTTACACACAACCCTACTGTGTGGGGTTTGTTAAGGAGCCACTCCCACAGTGACTTGCATTTATAATTTCTCCTTTTAAACAAAACAGTTTCCATATCTTGGTTTCCTGAACTTTCTTTTTGGCCTTGACACTACTCATTAATTCCAATCTTCCCCACTATTCAGTTTAAAATCCTCACTACTTTGCTGGTTATGCAGTTGGTAAGTACTCTGGTTATGGCATGGTTCAAGTGGAGACTGTCCCAGGTCTGTACAGGCCCCACTTTCTCCAGCACTGGTTCCAATGGCCCTTGAACTGGAACCCATTTCTACACCTGTCTTTTAGTCATCCGTTTATGTCTCTAATCTGATGCGCCCTCTGCCAATTTATGCCTTGCTCAGGTAATAATGTAGAAACTATAATCTTTGAAGCTTTTGAAGCTTGTTTCTTAGTTTGCCAGCTAGCTCTTCATACAGATTATGCAGGATCTCCTTTTGTCTTGTCAATGACATTGGTACCTACGTGCACCATGATTACTGGTTCCTCTACTGCAAATATCAGGATTTCATTTGTTTATTTTTCCCCCAATATTCATTCACTGGATGTGATAATCACCAACAAGGCCAGCATTTATTGCCCATTCCAAACTGCCATTGACAAGGTGATGGTAAGCAGTCATCCTGAACCACTACAATCTATATGATGTGAATATACCTATGATAGAGTTATTGTGGCACACAAAGTAGCATCCCTACTTCCATGTCAGAGATTTTGGATTCAAGTCCCATCCAAGGACTTGATAACCAAAGAGAGTTACAATTAATAATGCAGCCAAACAGGTTAACTAATCAAACTGTAAATCCTCCGAAACATGCCAATGGTAGGAGGTGAGCTCAGGAGAGATTCCTGGTCAGCGATATGATGACAATAAGATATTTGGAGCCTCTATCAACATTACCCATAACTCCAGATTAAAACATGAGCAAAAGTGCATACAGTAATGGAAATCTGGACTCTGACCGAACTATAAGACACCACACCACCACACCCAATGAGCTATTTGGGAAGGACTTCTAGCATCTAAAGTTATTTCCAGGAAAAGGCTATAATTACACTGCCTGTTGTGTTTCAGGGGTCAAGTAGCAATTCCTGTTAATAACATGTCACTATTTTCCACTAATTGTCAAATCCCAGCATTCACCATTTTAAACATGAACAAACTGCCAAAAACAAACAGAACTAATTTCATACATTTTTGTCATCATCTCATCCTGTGAAGTAACAGCCCACAAGACATCTGCCTGTGCACTTTAAACAAAAATTGAATGCAGCCTTGGTTTACCACTAGAGTGTCCCTGTCTAATGCTATTACTTATTCCACTATTGACTTGTCCCACAGTCTTGCAAACATTTGCCATTTGTTTCTTTCTTGGCTTATTACAGATTAGTGCTGCTGTCAATTTTTGGGTTTCGACAGATTAGTTGGCTTGGCAATAGGTAAACAGCATTGAAGTACTCTAAATACAAGCAATTTTTAAAAGACAGAATTCAATTGATTTCTCTCCTTGATTTATTGCAACTCACAAGCGTGCCTCTTATCACCAGATTTACTGCTCCTTTGCCCTATTATAAGTGATAGTTAACCAAGCAAATACCTAAGGTAACTGAACCCAGTACAAATATTACTCACTGCACTGGGAAATTTGCCCCCGATTATTTGGTCAACTGATAGTTTTCAGTAAAAAATATCAATGATATGATATTTCATTTTGAGAAAGTGGTCCGCACTTCATCAAAGATTGGAAAGGACGATATTCATTGCACAGAATTAACATCTTCTACACTCAACGAATCTCAGTGCTTTTAGATGGGAAGTCATAATTAGAATTCTAATGAATCATGCCATCAATTCTGTCTTAAATAATAAAATCATCTATATAAATGGATGTGAAATTATGCCATTGTCCTTGTCATTACTAGTTCCTATTACAGTAGCTTTTAATAAAGATATCTCGCTGAATTATGCTGATGATGACCTTTCGCGTTTTCCATCTCCGAAAAAGCTCTTCAGGTTAGAATAGCCCTAAAATTACTCGTAATATCTTACTACACATGATGAAACCTCCCAGATATTTCAATGTTAACCATGATGAAGTATAATGACAGCTGCACTTTTGAAAACGATATCTTTACCAATAAAATGCAGAGTATTCTGAAAAACTTAAGAAATCAATGCATTGCTTTAAGACGGCTTCCCCGGTTTTGACAATACTGGGAGGTTTACAGAAGGCAGAAAACCTTTAGGTTTCAAAACAAAGCAGTGAGAGTGACAATTTAGAATTTACTCATGAACACCTCCATGCAAACTCATGAATCCTAAATATAACAAACTCAACTTTACTGTCAGAGGTGGGACAAGGAGGCTTTCCACTGAGCTCAAGGAAAGCTGTCCACAAAGATTTAGTCAGTTCTGTGGCATGCATTCCCATTTCTCAACATTATTAGTTTGAATGTTGTACTTAATCAAGTTTATCTCCAGTCATGCATTGACAGTGAGTTTTGTCATCAAGGCTAAGCAGCCAACTACATTTAAGAAATAGAAAGCATGCCAGAAAGTTTAAAAAAAGACCCCGAATCTCATAGCACTTTAATACACAAATTGTTCAAGTGGCAAAACAAATGATTTGAACATACACACACAAGGAATTGGATTTTCTCTTAATATCATAATGGAGACAATTAATATTCAACAAATAATTACTCTTTCAGGGCCAAGGAGACTGTTTAGTGGCAACTATGAACTGGTACACAATCAAAATATTTAAACAGGGTGGATGCTGGTAGAATGTTTCCTATGGTTGGAGTATAGAACTAAGGGGCACAAATTTAAAATAAGGGGGATGTCACTTAGGTCCAAGACATGGAAGAAATCTCTAGAAATAGTGGAGGCATTGGTGATCATCTAACAGGCTTCTAAAGACTCTGGAACAGTCCCTCCAGATTGGAGGGTGGCTAATGTCACTCCAATATTCAAAAAGGGGGATACAGAGAAAACAGGGGATTATAGACCAGTAAGCCTAACATCAGTAGTGGGGAAATTTATAGCAGAGCTTTTAGAAAACAGTGGCAGGATCAGACAGACTCAACATGGATTTATGAAGGGGAAATCAGGCTTGACAAATCTGTTGGAATTCTATGAAGATGTAACGAGTAGAGCTGACAAGGGGGAGCCACTCAATGTTGTATATTTGGACTTTCAGAAAGCATTTGACAAAGTCCCACATAAGAGATTAATGTGCAAGATTAAAGCGCAGGGGATTGGAGTGAAATGTGTTGAGATGAATAGAAAACTGGTTGGCAGAGAGGAAACAAAGAGGAGCAATTAATGAGTCATTTTCAAATTGGCAGGCAGTAACTAGTGGGATGCCACAGGGACCGGTGCTGGGACCCCAGCTATTCACCATATATATTAATGATTCGGATGAAGGAGCAAAATATAAAATCTCTAAGTTTGCAGATGATACCAAGTTGGGTGGGAGGGTGAACTGTGATGAGGATGCAGAGACCCTTCAGCATGATCTGGACAGGTTGGGTGAGTGGGCAATTCAATGGCAGATGCAGTGCAATTTGGATAAATGTGAGGTTATTCACTTCAGAAGCAAAAACAAGAAGGCAGATTGGTTGAATGGCAGTAAATTGGGAGAGGGGAGTGTGCAGCGGGATCTGGGTGTCCTCGTGCACCAGTCGCTGAAGGTAAGCATGCAGGTACAGCAGGCAGTGAAGAAGGCAAATGGTACGTTGGCCTTCACTGCGAGAGGTTTTGAGTACAGGAGCAGAGATGTGTTATTGCAGTTATACTGGGCCTTGGTCAGACCACACCTGGAATACTGCGTGCAATTTTGGTCTCCTTGGAGGAAGAATGCTCTTGCTCTCGAGGGAGTGCAGCAAAGGTTTACCAGGCTGATTCTGGGGATGGCAGGTCTGATGCATGAGGAGAGATTGACTAGGGTGGGATTATTTTTGCTAGCATTCAGACAAATGCGGGTGGGGAGTTGGGGGGGTGGTGGTGGGGGGTGCAAGGATCTCAGAGACTCAAAATTCTAACAGAACTGGACAGGGTAGATGTTCCCAATGGTGGGTGTGTCCAGAACCAGAAGTCACAGTATGAGGATTCAGGGTAGACCATTTAGGACGGAGATGAGGAGAAATTTCTTCACCTAAAGCATGGTGAGCCTGTGTAATTTATTACCACAGGAAGTAGTTGATGCCAAAACATTGAATGTGTTCAAGAGGTGACTAGATATAACACTTGGGGTGAATAGAATTAAACATTATGGAGAAAAAGCAGGATTAGGGTAGTGAATTGGATGATCAGCCATGATTGTGAAGAATGACAGAGCAGGCTTGAAGGGCCGAATGGCTGCCTCCTGCTCCTATCTTCTACGTTGCTATATTTCTATTTTTTTATTCAGACGATTGTGAAATGAAGCTCAATCTTTTGAGTATGGTTAAGGAGGAGGTTGACTGATAGATTTCTGATCACCAGTGGCATCCAGGGTTATGTAGATGGAGTGGCTAAAATGTCTCAATGTTCGATCAGCCACGATTGCGCTGAATGACAGAGCTGGCTCAATGGGCAGAATGGCCGCCTCTTGTTTCTGTGTTCTTGAGCACACCCGCATAAAATGGAGTGTGATTTCAGTGCCGACACACCAAATCTAAGTAAATAACTAAGCATCAATTGGGTCTGCTAAAATCTCTCTTGACCCCCAAATTACCCTATCCACACATTTGTACCATAAGTTTTGGAAACTGGATGACCTGTTTATTAAAATAGTGAGAAGGAAGTGAATCGGGTACTACGTTTGGAAGGTAACGTTTGGAATCTTATCCCCTCAATCAGATTGGGACTTCCACCACAATGATTTTCAGAAGATCAAGTCTCCAGCATTTCAGCCTTCCCAACCAAGTTAATGGTTATAGCATGGGCTTCCTCTGGTCCATTGGCTTGCTACTGACTATCCTGAGGAGGGCAAGCAGTCCACCCCATCATCCTTATCGGCCAAAGAATACAAAAGCAAGACGCTGGGGCTAGAACTATATAAAACACATCTCGGGTACTGTACAGTTCTGATCATCACATTACAGGAAGGGTCCGATTGCATTAAAAGAGGATACAGAGATTTACGAAGATGTTGTCAAGATTGGAGAAGAACGGATGTGACGTAATAGCTAAAAGGACCAGAGGGAGTTGAGGTGAAAACTGAAATGAGAACGGTCGTGACTCTAACTTGCCAACTGAAAGGACAGAGAAACCAAAAAAAAGTCTCATTGCCTTTAATAAGTACTTGGGTGTGTACAAGTAGAGCCATAAGCTACAAGACTAGGAACTAAGCTAAAAGTGACTTTGGCTGGTTAGCTATTTTTCAGTTAGCACACAGACGATGGGCAGAACGGTCTACCGCTTTATGAATTTATTCACCTGTGAATGGCTCACTCTGAAGAAATTTAGTGTAACTGATAGCATTTTCTGGATTTCCATACCTAATGGCACACAGTGACTCCAGAATATGCTGCAAGTTTGAGGGGAATTTGAAACAAATATTTTTAATCAACTCCTGGACATGTAAGATAGGTAAGACTTAAATTAGCTGGCCCAGAGTTAGGAACACAACCATTGTGCCATAAGACTCCCTTTGTTTCAGAAGAGTAAAGGTGACAAACACTAGCAGTTTCATCACGTTACTACCATAATACTTGAGCTTTAAAAAAGTTCTCTCTCCTTTTCACAACCAATCTAAAGGCACTAACACACTACCCTTAAAACAACCAACAACAACCAGTACACACCAATAGAGATGATGATCAAGCTGAGACTAAATCTACTGTCACATATGCATTTTGGTAAAGACAAAATGACTGACACCATAATAGTGGGTACAAGTTCAAAAGGCAGAGCAGGAGCAAAGGGACCCGTGTATACATGCACAGATCATTGAAGGTAACAGTATGGGTGGACAGAGCCGTTACTAAAACAGTCTTCAGCTTTACTCATTGGCTATCAAATTCAAGAGCAAGGTGGTGATGTTGATCGTGTGTAAGACACTTGTTAGACTTCAGCTGGAGTAATGTATAGTAGCAGCTCTGGGTGTCAATTTATTGAACAGATGTGAATGCATTGGAGTGCAGAAGTGGCTTACAAGATTGGTTAGAGGGATGAAGAACTTTAGTTATGAGGATCGATTGAAAAAGTTGGGACTGTTCTCCTTGGAAAGATGGCAGCTCAGAGGAAATCTGACGGGATTTTTCAGTCATTACTGGCCTAGATTGACTGGTGCGGAGGGTAAAAGAAGTCAAGAATGAGAAGGTACAGATTTTGACAATACAGTATGGAGCTGGAGGAAAACAGCAGGCCAGGCAGCATCAGAGGAGCAGGAAAGTTAACATTACAGGTCGGGACCCTTCCTGACCCGAAATGTCAACTTCCCTGCTCCTCTGATGCTGCCTGGCCTGCTGCGGTCCTCCAGCTCCGCAGTGTATTGTCTCTGACTCTAACATCTGCAGTTCTTGCTATCTTTAAGGCATAGATTTAAACTGATTTGCAAAAGGAGCATGTTTGATGTGAAAGAAAATCTTTTTATAGGGAGATTAGTTAGGGTATATAAAACACTGCCTGGAGATGTGGTGGAAGGAGGTTCAACTGAGACATTCAAGATGGTGTTAGATGGCAATTTGCCTACTGCACAGAAATAATGATGTGCAAGGATATTGGGGAAAGAAAAAGGAGATTGGCACAAGGTAATGATGCTTACTTGAAGAGCTGGTGCAAACTCAATGGGCTGAATGACTTCCTTCTGTGCCGTAACACTTCTATGACTTAGCTTTACCATCCACAATGACTTCCTGGCAAGATTCATAAATTGACATATACATGAAAATTGGTCACAATTGAAGTGGAAGGGGGACCACAGGCAAATACAATCCTGTTCTCCAAATTTATGTAGTAATAATCTTTCCACAAAGGTCACTGGAAAGCAATCCTGTGGAAGAAACCGTTTCTTCCAATTTAGTATCTTTAGAC
Organism: Ginglymostoma cirratum; assembly: GCA_024137785.1. Lineage (NCBI taxonomy): Eukaryota > Metazoa > Chordata > Chondrichthyes > Orectolobiformes > Ginglymostomatidae > Ginglymostoma > Ginglymostoma cirratum. Next base: position 15,938,367 of record JAHRHZ010000268.1, read on the forward strand.
TTTTCTGGTTCAGATCAGCTTTCTAACAGAGACCAGGCAATCAGCCCCCCTTGTGGGAACACCCTACATCTTTTACAGCTGTTCCCATTAGTGTGATATACTCATCATGCTCTGAGATTATTTTTGATATGAGTCAAGATGATCTCAAACATACCCGACCTTGTCTTTTTTTTAAAATTCACCTCTCACCATGGTTTATTTTGACTGGTACTGCATTACCAGAGACTGCCACAACAGTTTACTTTTCAGCATTGAAAATGTCCAGAGATTCCAACATCCTTTAAATTGTGACAAGGAATCCGAGGAAACTTTTGAGCAATAAGTCTATGTTTTTAAGTCCTGATTAAGGGCACTTCTGCTTTGCAATTCCAATTCTAATTCAGGAGCAGTGGTGATATAATGGCCTCCCAGAGCTCTTCCTCATTTATAATTCCACTAACTGCCATCTTCCATGAGAAACTGGGCAAGAAGCAAAGCCACTGAATCGAGGCTCAAATCACAAGGCCCCTGAGAATGTATATTTTCTCTGCTGCTGGAGTGAATACTACAGAGTGAGGGAAAGGATTATTTCATCGTGAATGGTTTCAGTAATGAGAATGCCCACACCTTCAAGTATGTGGAAGATCTGAATTTTCAAATGCAGTAGACTTTTTTGCTCCCTGCATATAAAGAATCAAGTCTTACCTTCTGCTTATAACAAAGGCCGAGATCAGTATCACCAGTAGAACTGCACTGCCAGCCACAGACACAAGTAAAACAGTGGGGCTGGCACCATCACCAATGATAGCTGATGGAGCTGGACACAAACAGAAAAAGGTGAAGAAGGAGTTTCTTAATCTACAGATCTGATCTCATCATAGGACGCAAAGTCAAACATCATAATAATTATGGAGACACTTTATCTATAGGTGCACTGCTGTTAGAAATTGAACTAAACTAAACATTAATACATTAGGTCCTTCTGTTGAGAAATGAATATCCTCGTCTGTCAGAGGTTAACTCTGGCCTATTGTATTAAGCTACACTGATCTCCTCCAGAGCAAGGGTAGAAGACTTAAGGTTAGTCTTGAACTCCCTCAGCTAAAGAGATGAGAACAAAGCAGCCATAGTTCAGCTACCATTACCTATTCACAAATCCCTGCCAGAAAATCCAGGTCAGCTTATTGGTTGATGGCAGTTTTAACTTCAGTTGTGATGCTTGCATAGCTGAATAACTTGCTGGCATTCATCACCTAGGGTGATATAATCAGGTTTTTTGAGCAGTATTGAATAGATGCTGTCTATAGATCTATACCCGATTCAATTAAAAAAAATATTTAAATCTAAATTTCAAACTGTTGAGGAATATCAATGTAACTGACAAACGATTTCTGAACTACTTAATACCTGAGTTTGTTATAAACTGAAATGGGGCACTGAAATCGCCATATCCGGCAGCAGTTCGTGCACGAACGTGGAACATGTAGGCTGTTAACGGGTTCAAACCCTTAATTTCTGTGTTCCTTGAGAGAGTTTTAACAATTCTGTAACTGCGTTCATTCTGATCCTGTACAAAGATATAAATCGCTGTGTTAGAAGGGAAACAGTTAAAACAATGAGCTGGTACTCACATTGAGAATAAAAGACTCAAGCTTTGTCTTCGGGATATGCGCATATTCGAAAAGAAAGGGTATGTCCTGTGTTTACTGCTCAGTGTGCTGTTAGTGCTCCATTCATAAAGACAAAGCCAACTAGAAGACATGGTCTCTGTAAAGACTGATTTTACAAGATGTATAGAATGGACAATGCAGAAAAGGCAACTACAAGAAATCTACATTATAACTGGAGTTGTTCAAGTGAAGAGCTATTAAACTGTAAATACCAGTTGGAAGTTTACTGACACAACCTGCAGTTTATAATGGAAACACAAATGTTAGAGAGGACTTTATTAAACAGCAGTGTATTGTTAGATGCTACTTTGTTGTTAAGATCAAAGGAAAGTTGAAACTTAAGAACTTTGAATGGAAAAAGACATTTAATAGCCCCAGAGATCCTAGGTGTGCAAGTATGAAAGAGCTTTGATGGACCGGAAAGCCTCTTTCTGCCCTGTAGTATTCAATATTCCTTTACAATAATGACAGTTTCACATGTTGATCACCACTGACCTTTTCATAGTACTTGATCTCGTATTCCAGAATTACACCATTTGGTCGCTCAGGTTCTGGCCAAACCAATGTAACTCCATGTCTTGTTATTTCCTTTGCTTGTATTAGACCGACCGAAGATGGAGCTGAGTGGAATAAATGCACCAGTTAACCAACTTATAAAGAAAAGACTCTTGATACAATTAAGAGATAACACAGTGTGGAGCTGGAGCCCCATTTCTGAAGAAGGGTCCCAACCCGAAACATCAACTTTCCTACTCCTCTGATGCTGTCTGGCCTGCTGTGTTCCTCCAGCTCCACACCGTGTTATCTCTGACTCCCAGCATCGGCAGTTCTTGCTATCTGTTGGTACAATTAATCCTTTATACGCTCGAACCATTGTGGAGGAATTTAATTCTTAAAAGTAAATAATTTCATTACAAGGAAAGTGTTTAAATATATCTTATTGTGTGGGCGGGTCTCCAGACAGGAAATGCTATTGAACAGATTTAATCTGTAAATTCCACATCATGTTGTCGTTCCCCCAGATGTTTTGCGATTCATGAATCTTTGTGCATACCTAATCTAAAGATGTTGTCATCAGCCTTAATAGAGGGAACAGAACTAGCGCTGCATTAAAAAAGAATACAACATGCTATACTTTTAAGAATGTTATTTTTAATAAAATTTGATCAGACACGTTATGACACTCTTGCAGGATAGGTGGGATTTGAACCTGGACTTCTTGACCTAGAGGTGGTGCCACTACCACTGCCACAATAGTTCTACTTTTAAAAATGTGGTCTACCTGAGAATCCCATTCACAGGCTAATTTACCGACATGGCTGTCTGTAGCTCATGCAAATGAATTTTTATTGATTGTAAATTGATTTCTCCTGGTCAGAAGAGGTTTACCCTGTTGTCAGAATCACTAGATGTATTGATGAACAGAGATTGATCAGGACCAACAACATTAGTCTCAGAGCCACGGTATCTTTCGTCAAAAGCATGCTGGCATTGAATTCAATTTCTCTAACTTGAACAGAGTTCATCTACTTTCAGACTGAAGTAAACAGAGAACAATTGTTAGAGCTTCCTAAACCAAATATTCTTGGCATAGTCTTATCAAATGCGTAGTGGTGAAATAAATATTAATCCAACCAAGCAATTGTTAATCAACAGAATTCACATTACAGATAGTAATAGAAAACTGTAACTTTTGCTGTGTTTTGGAGACAATATTTTCTAGCTTGTAAGTACCATTATCAATGTACTTATACATTTTCAAGTTGAGAACTATCTCCGTGTACTTTGGTGGATAGCTTTCAAGCAAATATTTACCTCAACTATAACAACAACAGAAATATCCTGCTTAAGAGAAAGGAAAATCAATTTCCGTTCCCAAATCTTGCTCATTAGCACATGACATGTGCTGGAACTGTTAGGGATCAGGCTTGTCTGTGATGAAGTCATGTTTGAATTTCACAGCCGAACATTAGCCATTTAGTCATAGCATAGTACCCAAAATCTCACACTTCAGTCAAAAGTAAATGCCTGGAAAAGGGACAGGAATAAAATTGATGCAGCAGAAAGCAAATGCAAAAAATGAGAAACTGAAATCTGTGTTTTCATCTGGTAGTAGCAAAAATGGATTTCTTTCCTCTTCTGGTTTACCTCCTATCTCTTGCATGAAATCTGCTCTGAAATTATCTGTCTGAAGTTAAATCTCAGCTGATGATATATGACAATTAGCTGCTGGCTGGAATATCCCTTTCTTGTGTTACATTTTATTAAAATGCAGCACAGCCTTGGATGTTCACTTTGTTGTACCCAATGCTCTTGCACTCTGCCCAGATGTGAGCAACTTCTTTGACTACATTCACTTCCTCAATGTCCTGCTATTCTACACCCTCAACAGTTTTATTGCTGCCCTCCTGAGCTGGAGACTAGCATTTCCAGTAGTGGAGAACAGCTTTGTTCTGTGTGGCAAGTTCTGTTCTCTAATTTTCAAGGTATTCAAGAATCAGAACCAGTTGAAGTTGCCTAAGAGACCAATGTACAGAAGTTAAACAACTGATCCATTAAAGAAACCAAAATAAGATAGAAACAGCTGCAAAAACTGGCTTCCTTATTGCCTGTGAATAAATACAGCCAAAATGTATAATAATTCACTTTTAAATTCTAGAACACACTTAGATCACATTGTTTTCATTTTTATGGTTGAAGATAGTTTCTTTTGCAGTAGTAAAACCACTAATGACAATGGATAGTTGGCAACCAGACTTTATGGGAACATGGCAGATCTCACAAATGGTCAGTTGTATGGTTCTAGATGTTGAATTCCAGAAAACCTACTCCTGATATGGGAGAAAGTAGTGGATAATCCCTGAATTTTGGGGCAGTCTGTCCAGCATCAATTTTTTTTAAAAAATCTAAATTGATGAGTCTTAGAACAGGTAAAGCTGGACAGGTTTGTGTTATTCCAAGTAGACTCATCTTATAGTTCAGTGGATTTAAACAGCAGCTAACAGTTCACTTTAAATACAGTTTAGGTTATTCACGTCAACAATATTTTAACTGAAACTACAGGTTATGCACAGTGAGGGTCAACTTCAAGACCCAACATTAGATTAATGGAGCTTTGCAAGAACAATGTTATTCCATTTAGCCGGAAATACAGAATTGGAGCTCAAGTTAACTTTACTGTAACAATGACCGAGGAAGCATGCAGTTTACTTGCAAAATGGAAATGTAGAATTGACATTATTTTCAATTTCAGACATTAATCTTCAGGTGGCTTTCGCATCCCTGTATTAAAATGTAGTTCTACTAAGCAAAGTACTGTTGGTTTGTTTCTGCCAATTCTCTCCATTAAATGTAAGGTATTATCTTAAAATCTGGTAATGGAGACTTATGGCCTGCCAAGAGAAACATGGCACCTTACTACACATGTTTCCTTGAGTCAGCTTTGATTCGACTAAATATCAAAACAAAGCACTCTGCTGGAAAGCAATTTGCAGGTGACATGTTTTTAAAGAACTGCGGCATTTTCAATATTTGTTTGGCTGTCTCTCATTATTTAACCATGAGAGTGCATTTTTTTTTGTTAACCTAGCTGAGAAAAATAAAATCAAATAGCAAGGTTGGAAAAAATGTTGCTTAAAGTCAGATCACAAATTCATTACATGTTTCAGTTTCTAAATGTAATTGCAATTTGTTGAACTGAACTGACTACAAACCAAGCGGTAAGGAGTTAATCTATTACTGCACCTTTCAGTCAAGGAATACAACCCATCGATCATTTTGCTGGAACTGCTGCTCTGTTCCAGTAAATAGATTTGGTCGAAATATGTCATCTGTACTTCTAATGTGTTATGGCTATCTTTAACAATTAAGCACTGCCATTTGTGTTCTCAAATCAATCACGTCAAAACAAATCAGCAAAAAATGAATTTGAGAACCTCTGGGGACGCTGGAAAGTATATAACAATTTGGGATTTTACTGTGATTGAACATCACAAGGCTAGAAACAGCTGGTTTTAGCAATTTTCATGTTGCTTAACTGGTGTTCCTTAGTAATGTCTTCTGTATCTTATGTTGATTTCTGTGAATCTGCTACATATCGTCTACCTACAACACAGGGCGGAGCTCCAAAAGTGACTGACATTTTTGATCACTTTTAAGTATGGAAGTAAACCTAAGGCTATTTCTAAACACTATTAGAACCATTCCAAATTATGCTGCTGCTTTTGTCACAGAATGTCTAGAGTGTGGAAGAAGGCCATTTAGCCCATCGAGTCCACACCGACCCTCCAAAGAGCAGCCCACCCAAACCTATTCCTGTAACCTTGCATTTCTCATCGTTAGTCACTGAGCCTACACATCCCTGAACACTATGGGCGATTTAGCATGGCCAATCCACCTTACCTGTACATCTTTGGATTGTGGGAGGAAACCGGAGCACCCAGAGGAAACCCACGCAGACGTGAGGAGAATGTGCAAACTCCAAACAGACAGTCACCCGAGGGCGGAATTGAACGCGGGTCCCTGGCGCCGTGAGGCAGCAGTGCTAACCACTGAGCCACCACGCTACCCCACTCTTACCTAATTTTATGATTATTAAATAATGATTTATTTGCTGGACATTTTATGAAAGACTTAATTTTTACATGTCTTTTGCATGTCATAACAGAAAGATACTTTATTCTTTTTAATGAGTTTAGCTGATGGTAAATGCATTGTTCTTCATACATTGCTCAAGTCTAAGGACCCAACACATCAGCATTAAAGAGCCACCAAAATGTGATTCTTAATCTATCAGATTAAGATTGTGTCAGTTAATGTGGGAAACAACTATTTCATTTAAACCGGGAAGCAAAAGTCACTCTTGGAGATGGGAAGATTTTTTTCCAGGTAGTCTGCAAACTACAGACAATGCCATATTTTAGAAGCATTGTTATTGTTCTAACATGAAATGCAGTGGTCAAAATGACCCATCACAGGTGCAATTTAAAGGAAATGTACAGGCATGGACCGTGAGAGAACGCCCTTGCTTTTTTCTGTGCAGTAACTGGCACTTTCACATTCAGCTGAGAAGGTGTACGAGACCATGGTTTCACACTTAATTTGGATGTTGAGCCCTCCAGCAGCACAGTATAACACTAAAGTGTCAGCCTAAATCATGTGTTCAAGTCTCCAAAGTGGAACTTGAACTAAAGTCCATCTGTCTCAGGCAAGAGTGCCACTACTGAGCCAATTCTAACAAATTATTTATCAATCGAGCCTTTGGAGAAGAATCAGCGTATTTTTTTTTAAAGGGGAAACCAGTTAAGTTAAATGTTCCTAAAAGCTTCATGTGTACATGCATCTACTGAATTGCTGGAACATTCTTTGTATTTGTTGCAATGGTTTAAACAGGGCAAAATAGAACCAGCAATGAATTTTTGAATAAGCACTATATACTGCACACGAGTCAAGTTTTACAATTGGAGAAAAGTTGGCTGTGAACCAGCTGACTTTAAAAAAAAAAGGGCAATCTCATAGCGACAGCATGCTACCAGCGGTCTCAGTGAAGAGAGAGTGGACTTTCATCTATCAGAGGGAGGAAGTCCTGCTATCTGGATCTGCCATCTCTCGTTCTTCCAGAACTCAGCAGTTGGCACTGCTGTGACAGCAGGGAGTCACTAGTACAAGGAAGACAATGGCTACTATAGAGAGGTAGGTCAGGGTGTTTTAGATGGGGGAGGGATATTGGGTCTGGGTTTTGGTTTTGGAATCCAGGTTGGGAGGCTCAATGTGGGGTGCCCCCAGTGCTCACAGGGAACATCCTGAATGATGTTCTCTCTTTCATTCCCATCTTTTTAACAAAGTTGTTTAAAGGCCTTGACACTTTTGCACATCTGCCTACGCCCACACCAACTGCATTACAGCAGGGCAACATAATATGCAGACCATTTGTCTTGTTAACGGGCTCAGTTGTCCATTATGTCTTTTATAATAGTGGGTGAAGTACTGATTTTGGCACCCAGAGGACACCCATGCAGACATGAGGAGAATGTGCAAACTCCAAACAGACGGTCACCCCAGGGCGGAATTGAACGCAGGTCCCTGGCGCTGTGAGGCAGCAGTGCTAATCACTGAGCCACCACGCTACCCCACTCTTACCTAATTTCATGATTATTAAAAAATGTCCAGCAAATAAATCATTATTTATGAAAAACTTAATTTTTACATGTCTTTTGCATGTCATGTATTATGGTGACTGTGGTCAGGAGTGGACAGAAAGGTAATGTGTGAGCCATCAATCGTATAAAATGCAGAAACAACACACCCGGCAGAGGGCTGTAAAATCCAACTTTATATTTCTAGAAAGCACTACCAAATATTCAGGCTTGGAATATTATTCTAAGTAATGTTAAAGATACAAAATAATTTCAATTGTTTCTAAAATGAGTGTTCATTTCAACTTCCAAATCAATCTTGTAAAAAGGAAAACCTGGGCCTGGTTCTAATTCTCAAATTAATAATAATAATTCTATGATATCTGAAACTAAATGCCTTAGGATGTTTTTGCGACATTTAAACCATTATAGAAATACATGTTGTTGTTGTTGTACTGTATCAGGAAATCTGATGGGGGCTTCTAGTTACCCCAAACATTTTTCTTGCTCTTTTTGAGGTAAACATCCCAAAATCTGCAAATGGGGACTGATTAGGCTAAAACTCCTTAATCTCTTAAGTGTGGAATGCCTTAATGGTTGTTTGGTTAACCTGTTTTCCTATTTGTTGTATGCAGGGTCAAGTGGTTGCTAGAGGACACGTCGGGTCAGAAATACTGCTTGTGAAAACAAGTCTACCAGGTTAACCTTTGAAGGTACGCTGTTACCTGGGTTTCTGCATGCACACCACAAATGTGTAAGCCAATCCAAACAGGAAAGCTTTTTGTTTTGTATTTTAAATGGATGGGGTATGCTAATAACTGTCATCCACAGGGAGTCCAAATAATTCTGGTTAAACTTTTATCAACAAAGCATCAGTACCTATTTCAGCACTCGGCTGGTATGAATAATCTGTGCTCTTTAGACAAAATAACCGTTTCTAAGAACTTAAGCTGTGGTTCTCAAAATAAAACCTAAAATGACAGATTTATTCGAATACAGAGATTATCATTGATTTCTCATTGCCTTAAACCTTTCACAGGATCTAGGAAACATGTCTTTATTGCCACAAGAGCAGAGAGCAAACGTCTTTACTGTCATTCAGTCTCAGGAAACGAGCAAAGCAGCCATTCTGCACAGCCACACTATCTACATCAGGTATAATTACTTGGCCAATGTAGGATAGTAATCGTAAAATCAGGAATGTCTCCCTGAGGAATACTAATTCAAGGCCAAATCTGTTTTGGAATAGAGCCAACAAAGCCAATGAAGCAAAAAAAGGCTGAAAATCCTGTTTTGGCAGTTTGCTAATACTATTTCCCCAACAAAGTGTCCAATGCAAAATCAGTCCACACGAAATCAACTATCCAGCTACGTCACGTTCTTAAGAACATCAAGGAGTGCACTTAGTGCGCAAACATATCAGCTTTTATTCTTCCGTGTTTGCTTAGCATTGGTTGTTTACTGCCTAAAATAAGATCTGAAAATTAAAATAGAAAAATGTATTTTTTGTGAAAAGTGGCCCATGATTAAAGAAAGGTGAAAGTTTGAGAATTTAATCAAGATCTGTGGTCAGCGTAAATTTCATCTATAAAGGACTAAATTATAATCTAGCATACATGTGCAACATGTTAAATTTGTAATTCAGCCCTTACTTATTATGCTGTTAGGAACCCTGTGATACAAATAAATGCTGTACAATGGTTACAATTGTATGCACTTGGACACAAAACATTTTCGCAGAACGAAAGAAAAAGAAATTGAGCTTGTAACTTAGTAACCCCCTCTTTAATGATGCCTATGTACTTTGAGAAATGTGGTTACTCTTTGCCTGAAACTATCTCACCATCTGTTCTGTTTGCAATCAAATGACACAAAGCCTTTTATGAGCAATAAAATTTCCATTATGCACCAAGAAATCAAAGATATTTGGAACGAGAGTATGGTGAGATAAACTTGACTGTGAGCTAATTGTCTGGCTCCAGCCTGACTTGATCTGTTCACAGGAAGAAGTGTTGGTGAATTCAAAAGATTATTAATTACATTCAGCATGTGCTGAGAAGAATTTGTTTCAGAGATGTTCTGATTCTCCAAGCAATGTTCATTGCTAATAATCAAACAAAATTGGGAGGGGATTTTGTTTAAAATATTTCCTGGTTTAGTTTAAAGTTGACTGATTTCTCAGCTGAGTTCTTGCTGACACCAACAGCTTCTTGCATTTGTACTACGTTATTAGTGTAGAAAGATTTTCAAAAGTTCTTCACAAAGATGTATTAATGAGCAAAATTAGGCATCAAGCAAATGGATTTAAATTTTGGGCATCGATAGGTTTTAAAAGATTTTTTTTTCCAAAAGAGATTGGAAATGTAGGAATATAGGGCTTCAGGAATGGAATTACACAGTGTGGGAGGAGCGGGGGTGCAGTTAGCTGAAGGCATGGTCCAAAACAGGGATGGGTTAGGAGTTAGGGTGGGGATGGTCCAAGTCTTCTGGTGACTGACTTTAGTTTTAACCATTGGCAATACTCTGGACCATTCAGCAGCAATGAGTATTAGCAGGAACAAAAACAAAGTTGCTGGAAAAGCTCAGCAGATCTGGCAGCATCTGTGAAGGATGAAACAGAGTTAACGTTTTGGGTCCGGTGACCCTTCCTCAGAACGGAAGGGTCACCGGACCCGAAACGTTACCTCTATTTTTTCCTTCGCAGATGCTGCCCGACCTGCTAAGCTTTTCCAGCAACTTTGTTTTTGTTCCTGCTAATACTCATTGCTGCTGAATGGTCCAGAGTATTGCCAATTTACAGCATCCACAGTTCTTTCGGTTTTTATGAATATTAGCAGAATTTGTTAATTACGTTTTTACAATTAAACCCAATTTGTATTTAAAAATCCAGTGTGAAATGTACCTCAATTCTGCAGTGAGTAAATGTGATAATATATGTGATATAATGCTGTTGTGCAAAGGAGCAGGTTTGAGCACAATTTGAAATCTTTGCAGGATCACTGGTAAGGATGTTTAGTTGCCTTCGGTGTTTCTCCGCTTTTTTAAAAAAAGATAGAATTTTCTGCCAGGATTTCTGCTGTGATACCTATCCAGCGGTATATGCGAGAAAGAGTTCTTCTGTGGGCAGTTAGTGAGGACAGGATTACAATCGGCTTGGATGTTCTTCAGACTCAATTTGTCATGTAACAGTCACTATCTAGCTTCCCCCTGATAAATTGGGCATTGGTGTAGGATTCTTGTGGGATTCTAGCACCTAACACGTGCATCCCTCTTTAAAAAGAATTATAAATTTCACATTTGGTTTAGTAGCCTGAAGTATAAGTTTGTCACATGTGTTTGCACGTATAGAATGTCATAAGATTTCACAGTTTTGTTTTATTTAAAGCTTTGTCCCAATTTTACTTTTAAATCCCATCCTCTGCCACTGCAGTCATAGAGCCATAGCTGTACAGCATGGAAACAGATCCTTTGGTCCAACTCATCCACACTGACCAGATATCCTAAATTAATCCAATCCCATTTGCCAGAATTTGGCCCGTACCCCTCTAAACCCTTCCTATTCATATGCCCACCCCAATGCCTTTTAAATGTTGTAATTGTACGCACATCCACCATCTCCTCTGGCAGCTCATTCCATACATGCACCACCTGTGCATGAAAAAGTTGCTCCTTTAGGTCCCTTTTAAATATTTCCCCTTTCACCTTAAACCTATGCCCTCTAGTTTTGGACTTCATTACCCTGGAGAAAAGACCTTGGCTATTCACCGTATGCCCGTCATGACTTTATAAAATTCTATACTATCACCCTCAGCCTCCAACGCTCCAGGGAAAACAGCCCCACCTATTCAGCCTCTCCCTATAGCTCAAAACACTACAACCCTGGCAACATCCTTGTAAATCTTTTCTGTACTCTTTCTAGTTTCACAACATCCTATAGCAGGGTGACAAGAATTGTACACAGTATTCCAAAAGCGGCCTAACCAATGTCCCATACAGCTGCAACATGACCTCCAATTCTTATATTCAATGTACTGACCAATAAATGCAAACATACCAAACACCTTCTCCACTAGCCTGTCTACATGTGATTCTACTTTCAAGGAACTATGAATCTGCACTCCAAGGCCTCGTTGTTCAGCAACACTCCCAGAAATCCATTTTTTTATTCACTCATGGAATGTGGTTGTCTCTGGCCAGGCCACCATTTACTGCCCATCCCTAATTTCCCAGAGGGTAATTAAGAGTCAACCACACTGCTGTGGGTCTGGAGTCACATGCAGATCAGGTAAGGATGACAGTTTCCTTCCCTACAGGACATTAGTGAACCAGATGGGTTTTTCCCACATTTGACAATGGTTTCATGGTCATCATCAGACCCATAATTCCAGATTCATCTGCCATGACAGGATTTGAACCGGAGTTCCCCAGAACATTATCTGAGTTTCTGGGTTAAAAGTCTAGTGATAATACCACAAGGCCATTGCCTCCCCTATTCTTAGGTCTCATTCCTATTACAGAAGAGATTGTGGTTCTTACAACTGGTCTTTTTGATTCCCCTCGCTAACTGGAAGGAGACGCTTGTTCTTCCTCCAAATTCAGCAAGTTGGGAATTAGAAATGATGATTTGTAGCCTATCCCTCATTCTAGTCATCAGATTGAAAATAGTCCGTTGAGCAGCTGAGCAAAACTTGCACAATTTATTTACGATGTGGACAAACTTTCTAGAGTCTGAACAGATAGATATTTATATTTGCAGGATAAATATAGATTGCAAAATAAGACTTTAGCTGTATTTAAATATGCATTGTCAAAATCCTGTGACCAGAAAGCTGGATTCCTGTTTTTGCAGCAATATCAACTGAGAATCTATATTCTCCAACTGGCTTTTATTAGGAACAACTGAATCAACTAATAACCCTTATACTGCCTATCCAATTGAGTCAGATTGAAGTCAATGCAACTGGATAATGGTAGGTCTGTACAAGGTCAAGAGCAATTCCACATGCTTTGCATCTTCACCTGTGTCCAATTTCACTCCTAATAGTGCTCAACGCTGTTAACTTAGGAATTTTTGTCTACTTATTCGTGAGACATGGGCGTCACAGGCTAGGCCAGCACTTATCGTCCGTCATTAATTGTCCTGGAGGAAGTGGTGGCATGCTGCCTTCTTAGACCACTAAACTCTGGGATGCAAGGTCACCCACAGGCCTGTAAGGAAGGGCCTTCCAGGATTCTGACCCAGTGACAGTGGGGGGAGAAAAGAATGGCAGGATATGGTTTCAAGTCAGGATAGTGACTGACTTGGAAGCGAACGTGCTAGTAATGGTGTTCCTGCAGCTGCTGTCCTTTTGCTTCTAGGTGTAGAGGTCACAGATTTGGAAGGGCCTTGGTGAATTGCTGTAATGCATACTGTGGATGGTACACTTTGCTCATATTGTGCATTGGTGGAGAAGGGAACAAATGTTGAAGTCTGCAGTTTGGGCACCAATGATGTAGGATGCTTGGTCCTGAATGGGATCAAGCTTCATGTCGGAGCTGCACCCAAAAGAAAATGGAGAGAGTATAGCATCACACTTCTGACTTGTGTCTGGAACTACATTCATGTAGTTAACTCCCTCCCTAACTCTTGCCACTCTCTCCCCACACAAATTATTGAATCATACAGCCATACCACACAGAAGGCAGTCATTAAGCTCACTGTGGCCATGCCAACTGTTTGAAAGAGCTACCTAATCATTTGCATTCCAATGTTTATTCCTCATAGCCTTGTAAGTTTTTCCTTTCCATTTCCCTGTTGTAAATTATTATTGAATCTGCTTCTAGCAAATTGTAACCTGATTTAAAACACAGAAATATACTGCAGAAGCATCACATCCTTTCAGAGTTACCCCATCCCTGCCCCTCAAAGTTGATATGACAATGATGTAATAGATGAATTGGCATTTGCAATGGTTATGTCTAATTGCAGGTTTGACTATAGCTATTCCCAAAAATCGATGGCTGGAGAAGTTACATGCAGACCAAGAAAAACAAAATGATTTCCCTGACCTCTATAATGTGGTGCCAGTGTTTAAAGTGAGCTAAAAAAAAGGTGTGCCTGCTGCTATGAGAGGGACAGTCTTCTGGCAAATGGAGCAATGCCCAATTACACGGTTTGTTTGCTACCAACACACTAGTAACGTAAACATGCAGTAAAACACTGTGCAGGTATATCAGTTTCACAACTTCGTCAATGCTAAAATGCAAAGGAATGTCTTATCTAATTGGAATCTTTACCTCATCTAATTTTGACAATGCATATTTAAATACAGCTAAAGTCTTATTTTGCAATCTATATTTATCCTGCAAATTTTCAAGATTAGAATTATAATTAAGTATGCTTATAAAGCATATTTGTAACACCAAATTGAATTTGTTGTTCCTTATTTTGTGTCAAAAGAAGTTTATACCCCTCTATAGCATATTAAATAAATGGTATATAAAGTAAATGCATTTAATGCTACAGTTAAAAATCACATCCCGTTGCATCTAAAGTTGTCTGATATGAATACATTTTCTGGATTGAAAATGGCCCTTTCACTATACCCACTTTATGGAACTGCTTGATATCCCTTTCGGATAATATCGTTACAAAATTTATTAAAACTACTCTATCAGTTATTTAGAAGATAGTATTTCAAAGAATTCAATGCAGGGAATCAGACTGCTAATTTCAGCTATACGAAATAAAATTTAACTTCAACTCATTTAAAACTACCAAAATGTTCAGTTTATCCCTGTTATTGCAATTATTGTTTATGTGCCTCAGCAAAATCAATTTTGCAAAACATTTCAAATTTATAATGATTCGAAAGAATGTTGTAGACATGAGGCAGTGGAGCGAAGAAAGATCAAATATTTACCGTAAGACAAATTTTACTAGAGGAGGGAGTGACACTTGTAGCATTCTTTTAGTGGTCAAAAGCACTTGCATGTGCACAGAATGTTTATTCTGTAATTTCAAACATTTTTGTGACCCTTACATTTCTTGAGGCATGTAGCCTCCTACCAAACTAGGCAAGTCCTGAACTCTCTCAAAATTTGTGGATCTGATTCCATGACTCAATGACACAATGCTTTAAAAGATGCTGGTTTCTGTTTTACTCCATCCAGAGTTAATTCCATGACATCAAAGGCATAATATCTTAAAGTGCAATCTTTCATTACTTGGTACATTTGCTTCAATTTCTTCATAAGATAAAGGAACATAGCAAGATAGTCCGTGCATGCTTTCGAGCCTGTTCTGCCTTTCAACAAGATCATGATCCGATTGTGGTCTCAAATCCACTTTCCTACGGAGAACCCCTTTCCTTCTCCAACATAACCCTTGATGCCCTTGTCTATCAAAATCTAGCTCTGCTGTGAATAAATCCCAAATACGTGCCTGAATTGTACGGTCAACCAGATCTCACAAGTCCAACTTCATAGACTTTTTTGTCCGAGGGTACATTCTCCAGACTGCTTACACACAAGTGGAAGTACTATATGAAGATTCAATCATTTGGGATTCAATCAGTAATGCAAATACTTGAATTCATTCACCAGTGGATGGATCTCCGATGAATTCAAGCACATTGTCAACACCTTAACCGCTGTGCATGATGGGACAATCAGCATCATGTTAACACAGACTGCACAAAACACTGTAAAAAGCCAAGAACACTTCACATTCAATTACTGTGATAGTAGATGTCAGCTGTGTTTCCATTGGCTGAGATCACTCTCCTGTTTACACTCAGGATCCTGTTTAGAGGCAGACAGTGAAACAAAAGGTTACTGCCATTCCCTTCTACAAAACCCCATGAAACTTGCTCCCCAGCCCCAACAGTGCAATTGTCCCCTCACAGCTCTATTCCCAATTTGCTAAAATGAGATCCACAACAATCCCAAATGGTCCATGCTTCATGCCAGTTTCTGCATGTACTGTTAAGTCCAAGCACTGTGCAATTGCTTCCTCAAGGATGCCTACTCTTAATTGGCACAATGGCATACCACTAGTACTCCAGATTTGTGATATACATGAAGTTAAAACAGCTCCACATCTCCATGTTAGCTACCTACAACAAAGATTTCATCCAAAGGATACGAAGATTTGTGAGCTGCACTTCCTTAGCTTCACAAGCGATGGTGCTGAGGACATTCAATCCCATATAATCGCAATAGTCCAATTAGTTAAAACCAGTTAACATTGATGATTGGAATTTGGATACTCGGCACTTTTGACGGTGATGACAATGAGATTTATTAACTTTTTCAAGTATACCTTAAATTTTCATACTTTAGAAAATAGAGGAAGGGCAAACCTACAGTAAATAATGCATAGGATATACAAGATTAATATTTTTTCCAAAATTAGACCATGAAAACAAATGTACTACTCCATGCTATGCAGTGCCTCAACATTCAAATTGTTGTAACACCATTCTCAGTGCGAAAAAAAAGGTTCATGTAAAAAATTACACTACTGCATTATTCTTCCAAATATGGTCACTACTTTTGCTGTCAGTTGTTCAGTTTGGATCTCTTGAGATTAGAATCTTTGAGCCAGTCTCGGGATGTACAATGCAAAACTATGTTCTGTCACAAGCATGAGGATGCAGGCTCACAGCGTTTTATCTCTCAGAATCTGACCTAAAAGAAATGAACATTATAAAAACAGTTCATGTTTCTTCCTAATTGTATTTGAAGATACATCACTGGCTGGCTCTGAAGTTAGCTGTTGAAAGCCATGCTGGAGCCTCATTCAGTTTTAGGTCAGTTTGACTGAAAAAACCTTGGACTCTTGCAACTGTCAAACTCTGCGAAGAATGTTGAGACAGTTTCCTGTCAACACATTTATCAAAACACTGTAAAAACATAACAAAATCATTCCCCATTTTCCTGCAGAGACCTTGAAACACTACACATGGGAACTTTATATGCTTTCTTACAAGGGTAAATACATTGGAGCCCAGATTGATCAATGGCTTGATACACATCTGCATATACTTCAAATTTCATCATGTTACCTCCTTTAATAGTTTTATACCTGCTCACTATAACTAAGTCAACACCATCAAGTTTTTGCATTGCATTTGATCAAACAACGATGGAAAGCAAATTCTGCAAAAAGCACAATAAATTCTTGTTAAATATTCAATCTAGATTACAGTATTCTAGTAGGTTTGATGTGCAAGGTTTTGTACATCACTGCTATGATTAAGATTTTTCCTCTCCTAATCCTATCAGTTGATTTTCGCTCAACTCTGTACTAAGGCCAACAATTAAAAACAGTCTTCGCCTCACTACCAGTAATGATAGATGACTAGCTTGTTGCAGAGTTATGCTGCTTCAGTGAAGTAATACCTAGGCATCTTACAGCCTTTCAGGAAGATCCAACTTTCGGCTAACTGATTTCTCTACCACAAAAGTACTATCTCGGTGTGTTTTTTTAAAAAAGTGATCAATGTGTTTCTGCATAGTTGTTTCTCAAAACAATCTGTTTTAAATCATAATTTTTGGCTGTATTCTCTATAAGGTAAACCACATCAAGTAACTGCAACAGTCTAGACGGTATACAATCAATAAAAAATTGACATTTGCATCACTGAGCTTGCATGAAAAGCATGAAGGACTCCCAGGACATGCTTGAAGTTAGTATTTAAAGTAACTGCATTGCTTTGAATTTATAAATGGAGGACAGAAAATCATTGAAGCATTTCACAAATAAGCAGATAGATGTCTTCATAGTTCTGGTCCTTGTTCAAGTTAGGCTTGGAAAAAAAAACCCAACAGTTTAATCTATAATTGTGGGTTTGAAGTATGGTTCATTTAAGCAGAAACAGAACTTCATGTTGATGCTCCCTGCCTTAGGAGACTCTACTTATTATTATGCTTGAATCCGTAACAGTATCACTGGTTGATAATTCAAATCATTGGCCACACCATTAAGACTCATAACATTATGAGGTCATGGTTCTTTACTGAAATGTATGGGTCAAGGATTATTCTGTTGATTCCAAATAAATCACTTTTAAGAATGCCGTTAAACGGAGTGTCTGGTGACTTTTCACACTGCCTTTTGCCTTCCGGATTTGGGTTCAAATGTGGCTCAATAAATATCTTTACTTGTTATTGGGCAACGTAGAATGAGTTTGTGAAATGTGAATATGTTTAACAGGGCAAAATTGTTCTGGCTGGTAATTTCATTCCAGTTATACAACTGGATATTTGGATCAATATCAAATTGATGTTGCTCTGAGGTTGAAACTGACACGTTGATGGAACAGCGCATGAAGGACATTAATGTGCACATTAATGACTATGGAACACCTGGCCAGGGAATGCCTGATGTTGCTCAGTGAGTACCCGACTAGGGATGCACTCTTTTTCAGCACTGAGCCAAAAGCCTTCCACCTCACAAACACAAAAATTTCACAAAGAACTTGACCTAAGTTTTGAATGTTTCTAATGTGACCTCAGACACAGTGAAAATACTTCTGGTGATACTTCTCAAAAGGAAAAAGGTTAAAATCTCAAATAATACAGCAACAATTGTGGAAGTTATGTAATTTCACACTTACCTGCCTGGTTGGTTGTGACAGTAACTAAGGCAGATTGGTCATGGCTAGGATTTGAATTTGTTACTCCATTGACTGCAAAAACTTCAAAGGTATAATTGGTGTGAGCCTGAAGATCAGTGATGGAGACCTTGGTATTCTTCAAGCCGGTCTGCTGGGGGACAAAATGAATCCCACTCCCACAAGGATGACAACGGCTGAGGTCGTTGCTGCATTTCTTACAGATAACATTGTAGGTAATGTCGTGCCTGCCTCCATTGTTCTGGGGAGGACTCCACTCCAGGATCACAGATGTTTCATTGATGTTGGAGATCAGATTCAGTGGAGCAGAGGGTGGTCCTGGTTAGAGTGGAAAAATCCAGTGAATGACAACTTTATTCTGTTTGAAAAATTTGATGCAATATTCAACTCACTTAATCTTTAAGACATCTTAAGGGCATTTGTTGACAATAAATCACTGTCAAATATTTTCAAACATATACATAAAGCTTATTTTTATCATCTTAGTTGTTGTACTTCCTTTCAGTTCTTTCATACTAACCTGGTTATCTTGGATTTCTAAACTCTATGCAATAGCCACGGGCAAAAAGCAAGTAAAAACATAAAGCATCCAAGAAATGTGAACAGATATTGAATATAATCTGTTCAGTAACATTAGTACCACTGGTGATGTTCTGTAGCGCAGTTTTACTGAAATCTGTCAAAATTAACTATCGCTGTTTTGAGTATCTTCTCAATATACTGTACAAATAAGCACAGCATAAATTCCTGAAAATCAGTCCTTGTCCAGACACAGCAACTGGCTGCACTTGGTAAACTTTTCCATTGTGTTCTGCGCTGTAAACAATAAAATTGCATTTAAACGCTCAATACTCAAGAGTAAGCATTGCATCTTAGAAAAATAACAAAGAATAAACATGTAGTTTAAAAATGGAGTGGAAATATTTGTAGTTTATTCTAAGTTCATTTTGTGGACTGGACTTTTCAAACTGCATCACAACAGAATGCTCCGTGTTCACGTGGGAAAATGTCCCACATTGAATAAGAGCTTTTTGGAAGCAAAAGTCAATAATTATTATGTGCGACAGAGTCTAAACAGGGAACCAGTGAGGCGGAAAACTGGGAAGCAGCTGCCTGCAAGAGTTGAGGAGCAGTGAGCTAAAGAAGAGAGACATGGTTACACAACAGAGTGGAAGCATGAAGCTCAGCAAAAGGGAAAGCTGCATAATACTGCAGCCTGTAGTGAAGGGTCAGCCATTTACCTACTAATCCAGCTGTGTGCTTTGCACAGTTACAATTATTAACTCAATTAAATTATAGATATCAATTAAATTCTCTTTTTACTGTTCTTGCACAATGAGTGTTTTAACATTAAGCAAAATGATCATACTGACATTTCTAACCTGTCTTTCCAGGTTATTTGCTAAGGTCCAAATAACTCAGGAATGCCATTATTAACCTCATTAGCTGACAGGAATGTTTTGGAAATGGGACTATGCAGTTACTGCTGAATATTTATTTGGAAATGAAGTGTAGTTAATGCAATATGTAAAAGATATAAAAGCCTCAGTAAGGGAATTGTTTTCTCAGAGTACTTCTGCTGATGTGGGGTTAGCGTTGCACTGTGCTATAATTACATTTTGTTTCAATTTACATGTACTATCTTCACTATGAAAATATTTCCTTTCAGATAGAACCTTATAATTCTTTTCTCTTTGGAGAAAATCAATACTGATAACATGCATTTTGTGCGCTCAAGCTTTCTTCTTTTGCACCTGGTTCTGGGCTTGCTAGGAACTGGGTTTAAGAAGCTAAGTTCAGTGGCATTCGTGTGTACTCGCTGCTGGAATTGATCCGCATCGAGGGAAGAAATTAAAGACAATTAAAATGTAATGATTTTAGAAGGGAATGGTTTAACATGCAAGTATCTTGCCATGGTACTGCCATAACTTGTTACAGGATTATAATAAACAGATAAAAATCACTTATTGCAGGCCTGCAACTGCTAACTTGTGGGTTTGTTTCCTTGTACGCACAATTTTTAATTACACTGGTTAATGCTTCACGTTTACTTTAAATGGATTAATGGCTACATTAAAATGTGTTGACGTGAACTAAACCAAATGCTTTAAGCAGTGCTGTAAAAGTAGTTGATTATAGTCTCCTGGTTTACATTGAATGAACAGGGATACTGTTTACAAAGATAACATCTACCACGAATCAATCAAAACTTGATGTAGTATAACAGTCTGTAAAAATAAGGCATCACATGGTTCCCTGATGGCTTATCACAAAGAACTTGCATTTCTATAGTGCCTTTTACACCTTCAAAGATTTCGTACATCTCTATGTACAGCGAATTCACTGTTGGAAAAGAAATAGCTGAATTGCACATATTAAATTGCCCTTAAGATTCAGCCCCTAGTTATTTAGAGCTCTGACCAGTCTTAAATTAGCTGTATGCAGCTTAAGTAGTGGGAGGCAACTACAACTGGACTTGATGCTCCTGGCTTAGAGCAAGTAACAGCATGAGTTGCGATTACCATGATGGGATGTGAATATGGACAGTCAGTGATGACAGGGTTCTGACAGAATGATCAAATCATCTACCATCGTTCAATGCCTAGTTTTGTGTGTCAGAGATGGCTACTTGGTTTGTTTTGGATTAGTAACTTAACTGAGTTATTGACTATGGTAAGGTAATGGAAAAAATGACACATATGAAAGATTTTATGGAGGGGGAGGTCTTAAAAAGGAAGAAAATAATAGTGTTATGCAAATCCTACTCATTCACATTTGGTCTATCCATCTTTCTCCACTGATCATATATGGTGGAGAAAGAGTTTCCAGGATTCGAAGATTGGAATTATATTATATAGAGAAGGAAAAAAAAAAAATCAATTTAAGGAAAAACTATATGTTTTAAAACTGGGCCTTGAAATGCTGAGTATTAGAGTTTAATTTTGAAAGGTGTTTAATGAATGACTTCAGAAACCCTATTTCCACCACTTCCAAATAACATCCTAGAAGTACTCTATGATGGGCTGGTATGGCTAGCCCAAGCAACTGATAAATCTTGTCAACTCATGAAAGCAGAAAGGCACATCTGTGAAAATGGATGATCGTAAACAAGAGAAATAAGTTACTTTATTACCCTTGAAGGAATACTTTTTCTTGATCTTTCTTGACACATCTACATATCACCAGCACTAATAGATTTCTTTCAACAGATATGGAAAGTGTTTAGTTTGCTGGAGGCCAGTTTATTCAAATAGTGGTGCTCAGATTACACTACCTGTTAGCAAACGTTTCCCGGGCATAGCACCATTTATCATTCAAAATGAGAAATAGATTTCCATTTAATGCTTCATTCCAATGGAAAAGGATAATGTATTTCTTTCAAAACCTCTGTCGACAAATATTTTGTGCATAATGTCTTGCAGCCCATTAGCAACTCCAAATGTCGCTTGGTACAAGATTTTTGGCCGTTTTGCTATAAATGTCACAATTTTGAACAGTCTCATGGGGAAGTTATTACACAAGGCTGCAGAAGTGAGTTCCGAATGGCGTGGACTGAGTGAAAGGTCAGCAATGATGGAAGTTGGAATAGGAAACAATCTAGTGTCAAGACAGCAAAGGGCAAAAGTAAGATCACAAACAATAAACTTCCTATAAACAGACAGCATTCGGAAATTATCTTTCAGGAAAAGAAAATTTCATAATTTTATCAACTAAGAGGTAAAATTACAAAAGAAAAAGCTTGAAATCAATGAAAGAGAGTCTCTATAGCATCCAATCAGCACTTCACAACAGTCCCTGTGGGTTTTAACTCCGAACTGAACTCCAAACGAAATTTCTCCATCATAAGGACTGACTAATTCCAGCTCAATAATATTGTTCATCCTTTTTATTACCCGCAATCGTCTATTTGCCAGCTCCAGATTCTATTTTTCCAATGGTCTCCTAGCTAGCCTTCCAACTTCTAATCACTATAATCTTGATTTCATTCAAATCTCAGTACCCAATGTCTTCTTCCTATGAAGATTGCACCTAACTATTACACTTGCATTCTTTTCTTCTCCCAGTCACCTTGTTCGGAGATGCAATTACACACCCCTGGAGCAGGTGGGAGTTGAACCCAAATCTCCTTGCTGAGAGAGGGACACTATCACCATATTACCAGAGCACTTCCTATTACATTTGTTCCCATTGATTTACACTGGCCTCAGTTCAATTGTTTATCACTAGTTTCTCTCCAGACTTGCCGGTAAAATAATGGCAAAGTGGACAGAACTGAAGTTTCTAGTACTATAATAAGTAACTCAGCGACAATGCCCTTTTTTTGAAAAAAAAAAACAACTTTGTTTGGGACTAATACAAAATTAGAGAAAAACCCCTTTTGAAAATGGCTCCTTGACTAATATATAGATTCTTCTCATTCCAGTTGGAGCAACACTGATGTATGGACATTTACAAAAACTGATTTTGTACCAATATTAGCTCTAAATTGTTTTTTGGAGATACTCATAAGTTCCTTTTTATGAACATCAAGGCTGAGAAATCATGGAAACATTGTAATTTCTTTAAAAATCAACTATTTTTGTGTAGGAGTTCCCAGAGTACAAATCCATTATTGAAAAATCCAAGAAATCTATAGATGAGTTACCTGCTAAGAAAGTTATGTTTGTGAATGTTAGTGTAAGGAACAGTTACAAATTTTGAACGCTGTAAAGAATCATTCAGATTAACATTGCATCAGCAAATGTGATGGCTTTTCTGCATTCAGTTGAAAATGTGATTAAAACACAGAATTATATTCTATAGTCTATTATTCAGTATTGCCAACATATTTGCAAACTATTTGATAGGTTGATACCATTCCATTCTACTATGATAACCATATTAACATTTCATTTTATTAAAATTAATCAGCATTTAGATTTAACTACTATACAAACCATGTTCATTTTTTAATGTGTACCTGTCCAGTGAGAGTAAAGAAGCAGTTTGATGTATTGCAGAACACCAGTTACTTTAGCAAATACCAAAATCTTAATTTCTTGATTAAGTCACAAACAAACAATTTTCAGTTAAAATCAAGCCATTTTACTTATAAAAATACAATCCCATTGGTACAGGAAATTTTGTGTATAAAAACGATACATTTTGTCATAGTTTTCATCTTGCACTCATTAAGCTAATTTGTACAAAATATCTAAAAAGGAAAATGATATTTATACTGTATGACAGGGTAAGCAAGTGAACTCAGATTTATACAGATTAATGCACCAGTTAATGATGATTGACAATGAAGTGCCAAGTTTTGTTTACATTTTAACAAGGCAAGTTGACTAATTGGTCAAGGCATTGCCTGAGAAATGAACCAGAGAATGGCTGTCACCATACCAAATAATTATTTCTACAGGAGGTATTTGGTATTGAAGTTCAGTTTCTAGAGTCCAGGTTAGTATCTCCATCTTGGATGACAATCACACAATTTCTCTCGTCAGTATTCTTGAAATTTCCAATAGCCAACAATTCCATTTGAGGGAACAGAAGAGCCAGTCATTTATACATTATTACTAATAAGTGCAAGATAGAGACTTAACTGCCATTGTCTCCTTCCTGGCTGAACTCATCATCGTTGACTTATATCTCAGCATCTATCCTTGACTATTCCAGCTATGGCCTTTTGATGTCTTTCCCATCTCCTTTTGATTAATACTTTAGTCATGAGCACAACAGGGATCCCAATAGGGTGATCTTTCAAAATGCATCACAGTACAATATGCAACTCTATTAACTAGTCAATGAACTGTCCCCTACTGTGACCTTGAACTCCTATCTCTTCATAGTTCTTTCCCAATTTCCTGAAAGCGTCTTTAACCACTATTGCTCAGTAGTCGATTACCCCACTTACTTCTTTCTTTAATTTGTGAGATTAAACACAATGCAGTTTTCTTCTTTTACTACTATTATTCAAGTAACACTTAAATATTGACTGTTGATAATTTGTTTTAAACTAATCTCTAGGTGATGATTACTCTCTATCCATTTTAGCTGCAGAATTTAACGTAATATGCCAGCATTCTGTTTTGTTGTCAAAAGATGAAAATTCTCTCAGATTCATGTTCCATTAATGCACAATTGTTCATTCATTTTTTTAAAAGATGTATAATGCATTGGAGTGCATTTATTACATGAAGATTGCTTTGCTGTTAGAATTGTATGTGAAGTGAAGGACCTAGGTGCACTTCAACAAACAGAAAATTGAGAGAAAATGTAAAATGAAAATTAGACTCACTTGTACAAGGCATAGACAAGGGATCGTTTTCAGCTCTGAAGTAACCCCTTTCACAGGTGCAGTACGTGGAAGCTTCCTGAGTAGAAGAGCTATGTGGTGGACATTTTGAGCAGCTTGGATCTGTCGACAAAGCCTTGTAGTATCCAATTTTACAAGCTGGAAGAAAGAATGGAGTGTCACTGCGTTATTTACATAGCTTTATATGGAACCTCCTTGTAACATTTTGAAGTCTCCACAGTGGGATAACACTGGACTTTTAATGGAAGAGAAATGGAGTGTTAATGTAAATAACCAGAGGAGTAAAAGGATGGATTTCAAAACATTTACATGCCATCAGATTTTCTGTCTCAGATGTAATGGTTCTGCTGGTCTGAATGTCATCATTTTGTCATCACTAGACTATGTTTCTCCTAAAACAGGCAGTGGTTTGAAAGAAAGTGAAAAGAGGGATTTAAAATCTTTATGTCACCTGAAGGTTATAAACTCATCTCCTCTTGTTACTTATCCTCCTCGCTAGTCACAAAATTATCAAGAGTCGGAATTGGTGCAATAAACTTCTTCCGACTGCAGAAAAACCGATTAACCAAAACTATCAATCTCCCCTGGCTTTGGTTTCAAGTCTGTAACAGAAGTGAATAAGATTTATGGAACTAGGGTTGTTGCATAAGGTTACAACGTGCTTTTGGCTACAGTTCAGCAACTTCAAGATTTTACTGAGGAAAAATCAAGAATCACAGGAAAGTATAAAGGTCAAAGCCTTCCCTCCACATCAAACAATGCTAACCCAAAAGCAATCCCAAAAACAAGTAATATAACCCAAGTGGGCAAGGAAGACTGTCAGATTAAACAAATGCAGACTGTGAAACACATTGTCCTCTTAACACTGAGCATTCCACTGCACTGGTTTTAACAGCTGTATCGAAACACTAGTTACTGTTGCCCATGCATTCCTCATTTGATTAGTTTTCAAGAAAATAATGCAGAAGTGTAAGTTGACATATGAAAATCTCATGTCAAACATTTAAAACATGAACCAAATATTGTGTGTCCTACTGTTAACTACTATGACCAAGAAAATAAAGGCAAACTTTATTCATTCTCGTATATATCATGATCATGAGCAAGTATAAATTAAACACACAAAAGTATATACAATTGGAAAAAAAAAATGTTAGATGAAAATAACTTCCTGGTCTCATTAGAAGAGTCTTTTGTAGTTGACAAGATAGCGTTTATTACATGTGAGCGACTAGTTAGGAGGTTACATTGTAACAACATCCATCATATCAGACATTGAGGAGTAACAGTTATTAGGTCTCAGTCCTTCAAGATCCTAAGCTGTTCTGCCCACAAGTCCATATGAAATCAATATAATTGGTGGCTTTATGGCATTTCTCAGTCTTCACCCCTTCAGATCCATATATAACGAATACAAGTGTAGCAACTCAGAATGGAACCTTTCCAGCTCCTGAACAGATGTGGACAATGGCAAGTTAGGAAAATATGGTGAGATCAGCAAATATTATGTTCTCAACGTCACAAAAAAATGCTGCACTTCATAGGACACTGGCACCTTTCAATGTAATGCTGCTGCTGGACATTTTGTGCACAGGAACAAGCACCATCACAGTGAACAGCAGGCTGCATCTCAGGGCTCCTCACTGTATCTCTGCCTTGCCCTTTCCCTTACCTTTTCTCTAACTGCCAGAGCTTAGAGGCACACAGTACTTCTGCTTTGCCTTGCAGACAGAGTTAGGTAGCTTAGATAAAAGGTACTGCAGATGCTGGAGAATCCGAGATAACAAGCATGGGGCTGGATGAACACAGCAGGTCAAGCAGCATCATAGGAGCAGGAAAACTTGACGTTTCGGGCCTAAACCGTTTTCTGATGAAGGGTTTAGGCCCGAAACGTCAAGTTTTCCTGCTCCTATGATGCTGCTTGACCTGCTGTGTTCATCCAGCCCCATGCTTGTTATCTTAGAGTTAGGTAGCTTGTCATGATTGTCAACAGTCAGTCAAGCAAATGGACACAGGGATGGAAAGGGGCCAATAACTGTGATGGAGGCTAACTCAACATACAAGGGTGGGAATTGACAAGAGCATTGCAAGACATGGGGACGTAATGGAAAATGAAGACCCAGGAGAGCAGCCACAATAGTCCAAGGATGTTGGGTCTGAGGAACATTACCTTCTGCATGACAGAGTGCTGTAGCAACAAGCTCAACAAGTCAGACAGGACTGAACTGATGTATAGTTTCAGCAGATGAGAGCTGTGTGTAATGATCACTCACTAACTTTAAATGTGTCAGTGCTCAAAGAGCAAGCAGTTATGGTCCCAGAGGCAAGTGCAGTCTTCCTTTGCAACATCAAGAGCAGAAAAAAAAGTGAACATTTTCAACTGTTTGAAGGCTTTCCATTTTATGATGCTATCATTTTAGACAATGAGAAGATTTAAGGCTATGTTGGGTGTTAAGGCATTCCCTTATATAGGGCTCTAAGACAGTATGATGCGGAGGGTGGTTAATATGAGTATCTTGATTCTTATAGCTGCAGTTCCATGACTGTCAATCAGCCAGGTGATGATATAAGATAGCAATCCATTTACAATTGTGAGCATGTATTTGCAATAAAATGTTAGCTGTGCCACAAATGTGCCCTTTGAATAGCTTTTCTCTTATTCCCCTCCCATTATGTACACAGTGAAGGGAGCTCCTGATTGGCAGGACAGTTATGCTTTAACATGTGCCAGTGTCAGGAATCCTGGGAGGTCCTAGCTGTGGCAAGTACCTCCACCATTGCCAAGTGGAGTATAGCATAAAGGGTGCCATAGAAACATGGTACATACCAATGGGGAAAGCTGCAGAGATCAGCATAACTCAAAAGGGCTCAGGGAAAGAAACTCCTGAAACTAACAGTTAGCCAATCTCTGGTAAAGTTCAGCCCTTGATACATGACCCTACAACCAAGAAAGAAAAACATTCCCCACTTTTGATCGTTCTTGGGACACACTGACTTAGTCACCCTAGAACTTCTACAGGTGGACAGTCAGAAGTGGTCAGCTCCATCTTGGAATGCAAATGGGCAAATTAAAAAGTCGAGGTTCTTGTAAGAAATATGAACAGCTGTTCAGTAGTTTGCACTAAACAACACTAGTCACTGGACAACCAGCAGAATTGGCTCATTACTTCACCCAGGCATATCGCAGACAAGTTGCTAGGCTACAAAATTACCTATCATCCGTTAGCTCAGTATTGACAAGAACCTGAACCTTTCTGGTATGTTGATTTTAAAATTATATCAAACATGGCATTTGCTCACCTGACAAAACACTTTAATAAGATTAGAAGAAGTTCAACATACAAGTATCATGTAAAATATATACCAAGGAAAATGAACTTCCTGTAATAGGCAGTCTTGGAGTTTCCTTGATTTTTTTTTTAATCTAATAGACTGGGTGGAGTTCTCAGTATTTTCCTTTAACAAGCTTTCAATTTAACAAGAAACTAGAAATGAATCATTAGCACTTGTGACCATAATGTTTCATCAGATAAGACATAACAGCCTCTGGAACGTTCAATGACCACCACCAGAGAGGGGCGTCCCGACCCAAAGGATGATGAACCTATTAGTTTCCTTCAACAAAGTGGCTGAATGGCGTGTGTGGGGTTGGTCCCGAAGACTAGAGCCGCATTTCCTCCTGGGTAGTTGACACATGGCAGAGCTTCCAGCAGCACAGGGCAGATGGGCATATGTGATGTATTGCAGTTGCATAGGCAGCTGTCAGATGCACTAACTTCTCACAGTCTGTTGGGAACAGAGCTGGAGAGCACCAAGCCATGAATTTTTGATCGCCATAAATATGAAGGGCAGTATGAATGGGTACGACCCAAATTCAACATTTGGGTTGAAACTGAAAGATCCAAACATGCACCAAGACATTTTGATATTCTGATAAAAAAACAGCTACTGACCTAGAACATTAATTTTCTTTTCTTGCAGTGATGCTGCTAGACCTGACTGTTTCCAACACTGTTTTCATTTCAAGAGTTCTAGCATCTGCAATGTTTTGCTTTCATATTTTTAGCTTTGTCTTCTGGAGAATCCAATGCTTAAACACTTTACAGTTCAGCTAACCCAAAGCATAATCTATCAGTTTTTCAGCTGTTACAGGGACAATATTTTATTTTTATGTGTCTCTCTGTGTGTCTGTGATGAGAAGACTGCCTTTTTTGTTTAAAAGCGAGAAAAAGGAAATTGGGATGATTGTAAGTAGTAGGATTAATAGGGCATGCCAGAGTTGAGGCATTTGGCTTGCTAATGTAAATAAGTCTTGCTTAACACAGAAAAAAGCTTAACAAGTGTAGAGGCTGATGATCAGGATAGTTTGAGTTATAACCACACATCTTAGTAGTTTACAAAATATGAAAGCATTTTCAAAATTTAAATTATTATCTCCTGTTCTGGCATGTTGGTAAAATTAAACAAACAGACAGAAGCCAAATATAAAATAGTAATTTTGATTTATAAAGTATTATCTATTAATATTATGCATTAACAATGAGCTATAGCAATCTTGCACTTGCAAGAAGAGAATCATTTACATGACAGTTCAAATAATGACAAGCAAAAAAAGCACAGATCTATATCTTAAAGAGCTGGCTAGTCTGCCTGGGCTTATCCTTGATCTTTTAAGTCATACTGATCCTTAAAAAGCCATTTAAGTCCCAAACTCAGCCAGCAGATGGGATCAACCTGAGCAACTAGGGAAACAAAGAACTGTTATTATTCAATGATCTAGTCAGGGCTGTTCTCAACCTATACCCATGAGAGATCATCATAGTGCATTGTTATTTTTTTTTTAAAATCACACAGATTCAAATGTGACGTTTGATGTGCTCTAAATTTAGCTGTGAGGGTGTAAATTGTGAGAGGCTGAAGGTCTAAGAACTATGAATGTTCATTAAAAGTAATTTGCCCATTTATCTGCAATTTAATGTAAAATACTTTCCACGTTGCAAAAATGAACAAGACATGAGATTTTATATATCTATAACATAATGTGTGTGTTATATATATACACACACACACACAGTTATTTATTTACACTAGCTAATCTTTTCTCAGTTAAAAGTCTATTACCTTGACACCAAAGGTTAAATGTTGTCCCCCTCCACACTTAACTAAAATCAAACAAAAAATAGTATTAGGTCATTCACTAAGCATGCAAATTACAGCACAAGGGACTTGTTACTTGCATAATTGATGGTTAAAATAATAGACTTTGTTCTATTTTATTCTAAAAGTTAACAGTCATGTGGGTAATGAATTATCCTTTGACAAACAATGTGAAACATTCAATTTAGATACCTTGAATCTATACATTGACATTATCTTATACCTCAGCCAAACTGTTTATATTTAAATACTAAGAATTTAAATTAATCACACTGAGATTGAAATGTCAGCGCTATGATTGGTTGCCACAGTAAAAGCCACATTACAGCCATAATTTTCACAAACAGGAATGATGTTAAGTGTGCGTAGACAATGAGGTATGTGGGCACTTTGTCATGAATATCTCAATTAGGAAAGTCTCGGTGTGTAAATGCTTAGGCAGACTGACCTACATAATGTTGCAGCAAAATCAAAATGATATAAATGTTTCACCCACAGAAAATTAAGCAGAATTCAACAAACAAAGATGTAAAAATTAATTCAAGATGGAAGCTTTACTGACATCTCACATATCTATGCAGAAGCATAGGGGTAGTTGTGATATTAGAAAGCAATATCTGCCATAAACAGAACCAAGTTCTCAGATAACTCATCACCTTCTGAAAAGGACGTGGAAAAGAAGAGCTATTTTTAAAATGAAGGTGTTCTCTCAATTCTAACCAATTTTTAAAATTGAATGGTTCTGATCAAACTGCAAAGCTAGGTCTGGCATGCAGTTACTGAATGAAAAGATTTTACATAATTCTGAACAGCTGTAAATTATAGAGATTTTCCATACCATATAGTTATCTAAAACCCATCATTTTCTTCAGGTAATTTGAGATGAAACAAAAATTCAACTCAACATCTCCTGCAATTTTAAAATCAGTATAATTATCTAACTCCAAATTAAATGAAAATCTTTCTAAAAAGCACTGAATTTAAATCTAATTTTCTGTTAAGCATGCAAAGAAGAAAAGCCTTGCATAAAATAATGTATTACTGTCACTACGCTTGATGCATTAACTTAATGGAATGCAATTTTAAATTAAATATGTATTACCTGTAGACAATGAAAGTCATTGTCAGTGAAAATTGCTTGAAATTTTTGTAGATGTTGTTTGCAGTTAAGGTAAGGTAGGTCTGAGGAACTCTTTTTCATGAAATGTCAACATCAAGCATTCCCTTATGAATGTATGGTAAGCATCCCTTAATCTAGCTCAACAATGCACTTTGGAAATTACATTTCTTTTACCAAAACCAGCCACCTTGGTGTAATCTCCGATTGAGACATGCAATGGTGTACCAATTAATGCAGAAACTTCACAGTTTTATATGATGGACTTATACCAACCACCTAGTTGAGAACAAATCCATTTCACTCATAAGCCTTAAAAGCAGCAGTAATTTTGTTTCTGTGGCCTGAATTTCACCACTATTTTCAAAGGTGACTAAACAGCAAATCCATTCTTAAGAAACCATTTTGAGAAATTAGAGTTTTACTTTAGCGTTCAAAAAATGCAGCAGAATAGGCTAACTGCTTTTAGGTTTCTGTTCTAAGTCACTCTTAACTGATATTTAAAATCTTTTGATTTTTTTCACCTTGAGGCCAAAAAAAAAGATATATTTTGTTTGGCAGGTTTACATAGCTCTCTGCATTAAAGCAATTCCCTGGGAATGGGCCCCTGGCCAATATTGCCAGCAGGTAAATTCCAATTCTATGATAATCCTTTGATTTATACTGTGCTGACTGAAACAACTTTATCTGCCTTCCTAAAGAGTTCATTAACCACCCCAGCGCACCACCCCTCGTGTTACGTGATGAGTTGTTTCACTGTTTCCAACTGTGTGCCTGTAATCTCCTTTGCTGATAATAAAGTGCCCTAAAACCTACAACTAAAAATTCCTTCACAATGGCATTGCTTCCAGAGTAACTGCACAAACAGACTTTAAAACTGTTCCACAGGATCCTGTTCGATCACAACATGGAATTGAAACTCAATTAAAAATACTTTCCATTCTCCCCCACACTTCACTTGGCTTATCACCATTTACTAAAAAAAAGTACCATTCTCACCTTTCTTTCCAAGTATATATAGCTCTCTGTCTGCCATATATCTCTGAATGCATCTGTGAACACCATATGGCTTCATATGTAAGATGACTATGCTTATTTTGGAAATTGTGCTAGCTTTTAAAAGTGTATTTTTATATGGATAATTTGCAGTTAAATAAAATATTAATATTATATTTCCACGTTGTTTTAAAATATTTTTTAACACAAGAAAGGTACTCGTCTTCTTGATTTATGTGAATTCTTCATTGAGTTAATAATAATAATAATCTAACTGACGCTAATTAGGAACTGTAGGCTGGACTCTCCTGTGAGCTTCACCCTTCGACATCGGGCCAAAAAGTGGTTTGCATTTTGCAACTTTACCACAGGGCTCCTGATTGCCTGTGGTTTTGCTGTCCAATTAAAAGATGGTGGGCAGGCTCTTAACACTGTCAACTTGGAAGACCGGCAGCTCTGGAGCCTCAAACTACCACTGGGAGAGATGAGCGCTGAAGCAGTGAGGAAATCACAAAGGCACCTTAACATGGAGATGCCTTTGGGCAGGAATGTACAAGTTAAAATGTAAATAGGCTATGAGGACAGTATGCCCCTTGGGATGGAGGAAGAATCACTCCAAGGGGATTGTTGGAGCTACAGGGCTGCTATATCTGCCCACAGCCCTGGTTTTGGAGGGGGGCATAGAGCTTTAGGCTCTAATGGCCGCTCGGTCTGCTGCTGGACATTGTTGCTATGAAGCTGGTAGCTGCCTCATGGAAGTGGGTTCATTCCACCCCTGAAAATACCAGGTGACCCATAAAATGGTCTGAAAATTAGCCTTAATTATGCAAATTGACTGCTTAATTGACTGTGGAGTAGGAAGTCCATTTCCCTTGGCATTCACCA
The DNA here is from genome assembly GCA_024137785.1 of Ginglymostoma cirratum. Lineage (NCBI taxonomy): Eukaryota > Metazoa > Chordata > Chondrichthyes > Orectolobiformes > Ginglymostomatidae > Ginglymostoma > Ginglymostoma cirratum. The sequence continues at coordinate 15,971,225 of JAHRHZ010000268.1, forward strand.
TTAGCAAGCTACCCAGACTACGGGAGACCAATAGGAAGCCGTCCTAACATTGATCCTTGCTCTTTTACCAATAATCCACCTCCATTCCTGCTGCTCAAGGTATGGTAAAATTCAATCTTACATTATTAATGCTTCGATTGTGGCAGGAGACTTTGAAATGTGACCACAGTCTCACTTCACTGTTAATGGCAAGATCAACACGCCTGAAAAATAAATAAGAAAGTTCTTCTGCACAAAGGAGGAAAATCACATACTGCAGCCCAGCTTTAAAAGCATAAAGCAATTAGTTGTTTTTCAGGCACGGAACTCTGTCAAATTTAGTCTTATTTCTGAAGTACCTTGCTGTTTTTGCTTGTCCAAATTCCGCATCGCAGAATTTTACGGATTACTTACAAGTTAGTTTGAGATGAATGAATGCTTTTGTCACAGAATGTAACTTTAGAATGCTGTAAGTCAAACCACTTGCCTTACAGTGGTTGGGTTGAACTGGATTATGATGCAAGTCTATCTTTTGCATACAAAATTTAAATCAGGAAAAAAGGAGGTATTACGAAACGTTGAGCCAAACTACCATATGTAGTAATGATGCCGACTGAAACCTGCACTGTCTGAAAGAACAACTGGTGAGTTACAAAGGGTGTTCTCACAATCCAGTATCACCATACTTGCAAAGAAAAGAAAATATTTATATAGTTTTTTATTAAGTCTATCATATGTCTCAAAACACTTGATAATTATTTTTGTTACTGCTCAATAACTCTTCATATTATGTACGGGAAACAAAGGAAACTATCCCATGCTAAATTTGCCAAATTTTGGCTGGTTCAACATCTTACGAACTTAAACGAATCAGACACAAGTATCAGAATGAACTTGACCTGCCTTATCAAATGCTGAAACGTTGAAGTTGAGCCATTTTTAAAATCTTATCTTTTGGAAAATTATGTCAGAATAATCTGCAGGCAGTCTCCTCCTGCATTTATAACGCCCACATGTTTTACTTTTGTCTGATTAAAAGACTTAATTCAGTAGACTGGAATTGCTCCTTCATGTGCGCAAACATAGTTGAAATGAAGAAGCGTTGTAAGGGTAATATAGCCTTCCATTCTGTGTTATTGTCTTTAACAGGAAATCAACTAGAACTAGAGGAGCAACCTCTGTGACATTTTTATTTAAATCACTGAGTTTATCTTCCAGTAAGTGGGAGATATTTAGCATCATTGTCCAAAGTATTCACCTCCATGTTCCAAAATAATAGTGAAATATGATGAAGATGGGCTTTTTGCACACTAAAATAAAAATTGCACTATTATAATGTTTGTCATGGTCTCAGAGTATCCTAAATAATTTTGTAATCTTGCACACCACAAGATGCGTGGCAGCAATGAAATAAAATGATCAGATCATCTGTTGTGAGTGATTTTCAATCGGGGTTAGATCTTTGTCAATTCCCTGGAAAGATCTCTCTTGCTCTTCTTTGAATAGTGGCGTGAGGTCTTTTTATGCCCAATGATGCATATGGATTGTCAGTTTAATGTCTCATCCAAAACAGCTTGCGTTGAAGGCTTTATTGCATCATGTGGAAAACAAAAAAAAAAAGTCAATATTGCATCATCGCTTCAAAATTCTCCCTTGCCTGGAGTCACAGATAAAAAAGCAAAGATTAAACCAGTGCTGAGTTTACATAGAATTTTCATTCTGTCTCCCCCAGATGAATGCAATTAATTTATTTTAATTGTGCTTATACTGGAATGTATGCCACGGCCAAGTAAGTGCAGTACAAGTTGGAAGGGCTTTACCCCATTAGTTCTGCTTATGATGCAAAACCAATGGTTGGACAGTTTTATATCTTTTCAATGGGAATAGCTATCCTATATAACTGAAATAAATTTCACATGTTGACCTAACTGTTGGCATTAGCAAGATATCATCAGTCCTGACCCAACTAAGCAAACACCCGCCTTTTCTTTCTGCATGGTTTTCTCTAGCCAAATGACTGTTCTTTTCAAAAATCCAAGTAACAGGTAAAAGCACCCTTGAAGCATAAAATTACCTGCCACCAGGGTAACAGGCCACACGTTTGATTCCAAGCCTGCACTAAATTAGTGGTAAACACAGATGAGAGATTACAATTGCTGATAATATAACTCCGCTTTTATGGATAATATCATCCTTGGTTCACACAAAACTGTTATCCAGTGATCATTACTGGAGAGTAAACGTGGATATGCAAAATCACAATTAACAATTAAATCCCATTTATTATATTTAATTCAAATTCTAACATCTGCCATGGTGGGATTTAAACCCGTTTGCATACATTAATCTGGCGTTCCGGATTAGTTGTCCGGTGATGTTACCATTATATCACTACCTCTCCCTAATTATATCCTAACCATGGATTTGTAAAGGCTCAGCATAACTTTCCTGCTTTTTACTCAATGCCAGTATTTGTGTAGCCCAAGATCCAAAAAACTTTGCTACCTCCTCTCTCAATAGATCAATAAATCCTCTCTTCAAAAGATCAGCACACACAAACCCTAGGTTCCTCTAACTCTTCATACATTTTGGAACTTGGATGTTAAGTCTAGTTTGATTCTCCCTATTCCTTCTGCCAAAATGTATAATTCACACTTACTGTTTTATATGGATATTTTAAATCAAACTGTTCAGAGATATTATGACATACTTCTGGACCAGGTGGGACTTCTGGCACAGAGATAGGGACACTATCACTGCACCACAAGAGATATTGCATCTACCATCCAGATGTCCATTCTACTAATCAATTTATTTCCTATTGCAGTTAACTTGTGTCATCCTCACTCCATGCCATTTCTCCAAGTTTATCTTTGGCAAATTTTGAAATTTTACATATTTCAATATCTAGATAATCTGTATAAGTCAAAGAAAAAGGTCTCAATATTGTTCCTTGGAGAAAACCACTCCAATTTGAAAAACAACAATTTATCACGAATCGCTTTTCTGCGCTTAAGCTTTTTTTTTAAGAACTGGCACTGACCTTCCTATTTCCTGAGCCATAGTTTTGTTAACAAGCCTTTTTATATGGCACTAAGTCAAATACTTCCATAAAATCAACATAGGTAATGTTCATTGTATTCCCTTTATCAACCTTCCCTTACTTCATCAAACCATACAGTTAGGTTAGACAAGCATGATCAATCCATTACAAATTCATGCTGGCTGTCCTTAACTAACTCAAACCTCTCCAAGCACTTGTTGACTTTTCCTCCTATTTGTCTAAAACTTCACTCATCATGATGTTAAACTAATTGGTCTGTAGTTGGTAAGACTGACCCTAAAAACACCCTTTCTTGAATTAAGGTGCTATATTTATCAATTCAGTAATCTTCTGGCACTTCCCTCTGTACCTAGGGAAGATCAGAAAATTATGTTAAATCCTTCCATTATCTCCAACCCAACTTTAACAACCTGGGAAAGAAGCCATCCAGACCTACTGACTAATCCCTGTTAAGACATCTTTTTATTTTCTGTATTTTTGATTGTGGATTGAAATGGGCAGAGGACTGTTTTAATTTCACCCGAGCAACAAAAGCTGGCCTAGCCAACAACATCCAGGTTCCATGAACAACAACAAAAAGAGAGTATTACACCTAGTGCTGGTCACTGCACCCAGAGAAGGCTGGCACCTCTTTTTGCTATGGATTTGTTGCCCAATGGTTCGGATTAGGGGAAATAAACACATAATAGAACCAAATCTTTTCACTGTGTCTTCAATAGGTGTCTAGGGAAAATATTTTCTACTTACCTAGCCTGTTGAGAAGATCAATTTTGGAGCAGAGTCTCATTGCTTTATTCTTTCCAGCCATATTAAGCAGTGCTGTCACAGTTTTAGTGCAAACTGTATTCTGTCAACAATAATGGGGATTCAACAGCCAAGATATTGTAGCTTAATGGGTGCTAACGTGTGATTGAACAGCTGTAAGAGCTCGCATGTCTAATGTGTTATAAGTATTTCCTTGATCATTTACCATTCAAGTACATGTCTATGTACAGTATAATTGGCTGCAACAATACCACATTCAATGGGCCATTCTCTGCCAGTGTCACCACCTCCAACATGATACCTCCAAGCTGATCTTTGCCTTCGCTTTCAGCATTCCAAAGGGATTGTACCCTGCAGAATAACTGATCTACTCCCCAGTCATCTCACCACCCTCACTCCATTTCACAGAACCACCTCATGTACCACTGGTTCTTTTACCTCCTCTCTTTTCACTGTTCAAACCAACAAGCACTCCTGTGTGAAACACCGACTTAATTGTACTTCTTTCGATTTAATATATTGTACTCACTGCTTGGGTTGGAGTCCTCTCTGCTTTTTTTTTTAAAATTGATTGGGTGATCACTTTGCAGAACATCTTCATTTAGGGTCACTCTTGTGAGCTAAGCTGCCAATCACCTGATGCTCTGCTTCATGCCCATTCTGATCTCTCGGTCTTCAGCCTCCTGCTCTGTTCCGGTAAGCAAGAACTGTAATCTCAAAAGGAGAGCACCTTGTCTTTTGCTCTGACGCTTCATAGCTTCATAGACTCAACAATGAGTTCAACAATTTCAGATCAAAACCCTTGTCCCCATCTTTACAAACAACAGCTATTGGTAATGGTTTTGTTGTTATTTAGGGGAGGCAATGGTCTAGTAGTATTATCACTAGTCCTTTAACTCAGACAATGTTCTGGGGATCCAGAATTCAATGAAAATCTGGAATTAAGGATCTAATGATAACCATGAAACAACTGTCGATGGTCTGAAAAGCCTGTTTCACTAATGTCCCAGAAGGAAGAAAATTGCTTTCCTCACCTGGTCTGGTCTGGCCTACATGTGACTCCAGACTCACAGCAACATGGTTGACTCTAACTAGATGGGCAATAAATGCTGGCCTAGCCAGTAATATCCACATTGCAAATGAAGTTTACCTTCTCTAGTCATTATCCCTCTTGACATTTCATTTCTTCTGCTTCTCAGCTTATTATAGACTTTACAATTTTTTAAATAAAGATTCTATTACTCCCTCTCCAGATTTCATCTGAGCTGCTGAGTATTTCCAACACTTTGTTTTTATGTCAGAGATAGTAGGAACTGCCGATGCTGGAACTGCCGATAACACAGTATGGAGCTGGAGGAACACAGCAGGCCAGGCAGCATCAGAGGAGCAGGAAAGTTTCGGATCTGGACCCTTCTTCAGTTTTTGTCAGTTTTTTTTCCCCTGTTTGGAGTCTCTTGGAGGACAGCTTCAGGGACTATTAGATTTGATGATGTCCCACATTCAGAGTCCTTGCCAACACATACACGGTTGAGGTGGATATTTTCATCTGGGTGCCAATTTTGGCTTTCCTTTTCACAAGGCAGAATGCAGCCTTTTCTTGTAATTCTCACAATGTTGGCCATTTAAAATGGCCAGTAGTTAGAGATCATGTGGACTATTGCTCAATTGTGATTTTCCCTCATTCCTCTGGAGGTTGTTCACAATTTTAAAAGTTGTTCTAAGCTCCATCAGGTCAGTTGCTTAAAATAGTGAGCATCTGATTCATTGGCCAGGCAGCTCCCAGGTCAAATCTCCATATTACAGTCAGAGTAAGGGCAGGGTTCTTGAATTCCCATTGGTAGCCCTCAGTTAGGAAACTAATTTACTTCATCCTGATTATTATCCAATCACACTGTGTACAACAGATGAAAACAGTTTCAGAGATAGTAGGAACTGCCGATGCTGGAGAATCTGAGATAACAAGGTGTAAAGCTGGATGAACACAGCAGGTCAAGCAGCATCAGAGGAGCAGGAAAGCTGATGTTTCAGGCCTAGATCCTTCTTCAGAAATGATAACGTTCAGGCCAGGAGGGTGAATAGCTGTTAACGGGGTCTGTTAGTGACTAACAATAGGTAGCGTGTTATGGCAGACAAGATGATAACAAGGCCTGGTGTGTGGGGTAGGGGGCTAGGACATGAAATTCTGAAGAAGGGTCTTAGCCCGAAATGTCAGCTTTCCTGCTCGGCCTGCTGTGTTCACCCACCTCTGCACCTTGTTATCTCAGATGAAAACAGTAATAGTCTTTACACGATGCCTGCTTGAATGAAGTACCTGCTGGTACTCTCAGTCTGGACTCATACATTTAAAGGATGGTAACTTGGAAAGGTATGGTGCACAGGACATCACAGATAAGCCCACCATTCCTTCAATTAGTCCTTTGGAATTGTCATTGAGTCAAACACAATAACTGTCCACAATTGAAACAATCCTCCACAGTACATTCCCAAAACAGAAGGAGCATGGCTGATGGTTAACTGTAGATGGGAAGAAACATGCATTGACTTCTGTCTCAGATCTCCTGTCTTAAAAGATTACTATACTACAGTGTTATGATTTTTCCCCTGCTGGTCATTAAAAGCAACTACCTTAAATATTAAATTATAAGCACAGAATTAGTTCAGTATTGTTAGCAATCACAATGGTTGAGATTCTATTACCTATAATCATATCTCCTGACCAGACATAAATTCTCAATTTACAGGTTTAATGTGATGTGATCTGAACAAACAATTAGGATATCTGCGATGAAGGAAACCAGACAGCAGGAAGTATCGAAAGGTCATGAGGGAGGACAACAAAAACAAGAACTTAAATGTATAAGTGCCTTTATCACAATGAAACAACACATGGTGCTTCATAGAAACATGACAAAACAAAACATGATACCATGTCATAAAAGAAGATACTAGGTCAAAAACTCATTCAAAGAAGTTGGTGTCTTGAAGGAGCAAGGTCCAAGAAAGAGCAGAGAATGTAGAGGGGGAATTCCAGGGCTTGGGGGCTTGGAAGCATGAACACCAGTGGTGGGAGATACAATGGCATTGTGGTATTGTCACTAGTACAACTGCCTAGTAATTTAGAGATGCAGGATGTATTCTTGGGACCTGGGTTGGAATCTGACCATGACACCATGGAATTTGCATTTTTTAAAAAAATCTGGAAAAATGGCAGTGCACCAATTGTAAAAATCTCATCTGGATCTCTAATGGTCTTTACGGAAGGAAATCTGTAGTCCTCACCTCGTCTGGCCTACATGAGATGCCAGACCCCCACAGCATTTAAAAAGCATCTGGATGGGTAAGTGAATAGGAATGGTTTACAGGAATATGGGTCAAATGCTGGCAAATGGAACTGGATTTACTTAGGGTAATTGATTGGATTGGACGAGTTGGCCTGACGGGTCTGTTTCCATGCTGTACATCTCTTTGACTCTACGCAGCCAAATCTTTACCGCTCTCTGAAATGGCCCAGCAAGCCACTCAATCAAATTAAGAAAAGGAATGACACCAAACACCACACCAGGCATTGACCTAGCCATCAGAAACAACAAGAGCAAATTCAGTTCCGTCGACCCTGCAAAATCCTCCTCACCAACATTTGAGAGCTAGTGTCAAAACCACAACAGCTGTTTCACAGTCTAATTAAGGAACAATCCCATACTGTCATGCTCATAAAATCATATCTTACACACGATGTGCTAGACACTACCATCACTACTGTGTAGGTCCTGTCCCACCAGCGACACACACCCTATAAAGGCGGTAGAGGGAGTTGTCCTGGGACTAATCAACACCACATCCGGATCCCATGAAGTCTCATGGCACGGAGTCAGTTAGGGGCAGGGAAACCCCCTCCTGAATGTCACATACTGCCACACTCTCCTGGCTGATAAATCAGTAATCCTCAATATTCCTCCATGTTAAACACAACTTAGAGGAAGCACTGAGGGTGGCAAGGACAGAAAATGTACTCTGGGAGGGGGAATTCAATGTCCACTACCAGGGTGACTCAGCAGCAGCGTCACTGATCGACCTGAAGGACACAGTTCCTAGTCTGGGTCTGCAGCAGGTGGTGAGGGAACCGACAAGACAGAAAAACATACATGACCCTTTTCTTATCAACCTGCTGGCTGCAGATACATCTGCCCATCAAATTATCAGTAAGAATGATAACCTGCGCCAAGTTAGAAAGTTGCCCTCCCAACTGCCCTAGCAGTACAGCCCACAAAGAACTGTTGACACCTGAGCAGAGCTAGGTCTTTTTCCCCCAGAGCCATTGCCCATGTCCCAGAAATTTAAAGCCCCCCCTCCTGCACTATCTTTCCATTCGTTCATCTGCTTTATCCTCCTGTTTTATTTTATTTATTCATGGGATGAGGGTGTCACTGGCCAGGCTGATCCCTAATTGCCCAGAGTTAACAGTCAACCACGTTGATGTGGGTCTGGAGTCACAAGCAGGTCAGAACAGATAACGATGGCAGTTTGCTTCCCTAAGGGACGTTAGTGAACCAGATGGGTTTTTATGACAATTGACAATAGTTTCATGTTTCCAGACTTTTTTTTTTAAATTGAATTCAAATTCCACCATCTGCTGTGGCAGGATTCAAACCTGGGTCCCCTGAACATTACCCGAGTTTCTGGATTAACAGTCCAGCAATAATACCATTAGACTATTATCTCCCTTTTCTACACTCACTTGCACTTAGATTACTCAATTAACACTTGGAGTAATTCAGTGATCATTACACTTAAGTCCTGCTCGCTAATTTTCTCCTGAGCTGCCTCAATTCTGATTTCAGAACCAAATCATCTTTCCTACCCATTGGTACCAAAATGAAAAATGACCTCTGGCTGTTCACCCTTTCCCAGATCAAAGTCCTGCAGCCTCTCTGCGACATCCTTGGCTCTGGTAGAAGGAAGGCACATAGACCGTCCATGGCCACAAAAACCATTGGTTGTTCCCCTAATGAAGAGAATCCCCTATCACTGTACTCCTCTTTTTTCTTCGTTCCCCTCTGTACGTCTGAGCCATGTGCAGTGCCACAAATTGAGGAACCAGTCCATGAATTCCCACTGAGTACAGGCCACTCATTCCACCTGACCGACAGCTGTACCTCCATGTTGTAAACTTATTTCCTTTATTCTACTGGAACTTACTTATATTACTTTATTATATTGGCCCTAACTTTCACTTATTCCTGATATATCTCAGTTAAACTGCCTACACCAAATGGACTGCAGCAGTTCAAGGAGGTAACTTCCCAATACAAGTCTCAAAGACATCTAGAAATGGGCAATAAACTCACATCCCATGAACGAATAAGTACATTATAGGAGACCAACCAGGGGTGTATTGAAATAGTAAAGTTTAGAAGTAATGAAGGTATGGATTAGTCTTTCAGCCACGTACACTTAGACAAGAGTGGAATAGAACAATGTTATGCAGCTAGAAGAAATGACAAATATGACAGCAGAAGCTCACCTTAGGATCAAATATGACACTGCTGCTGCAAACTGAATGACTTAGTCTTAGACTGAGGTTGTTGACTTGCTCGCCGAGCTGGCTTGTTTTCGTTCAGACGTTTTGTCACCATGCTAGGTGACAACATCAATGGAGCCCCCGATGAAGCCTTCCTCGGAGGCTCTACTGACAATGTTACCAGCTTGGTGACGAAACGTCTGAACGAAAACAAGCCAGCCTGCCGAGCAAGTCAACGACCTCACCCACAATCTGAGCTATGGATCTTTGCCAAAACTTAGTCTAAGACTGTTTCCAGGGAGAGACTATTCAGTAGTTAGAGGATAATGTTGGAGCAAGGACCAAAAGCAGTGCCTTCAACATTTCCAATGTTTAACTCAAGTTAACCAGTTCTAGACATTGGACAAACACTCTGATAAATTTAGTGTCAGTGCAGGAGTTGGGATAGCGTGTGGTGAAGTTAATTTGACCATTGTTAGCACACAGGAGAAAACTAATGTAGTGCCTTTAGATAATGCTGCCAAAAAGCAGCATGTAGAGAGAGCTTCACTGTGCACCTATCCCATGTTGTCCCTGTCCTGGAACTGTTTGTTGGAGACAGTTTCGAGGAAGCTTTTCTTCCAGTTTAAAAAGAGCTACTCAGGGGACACCAGAGGTACTGGTCAGGTGCAGGAAAAGAAGCCAGTATAAGGGCTAAGAGTAGACGGATATGAAAGAAAAATAGATAAGAATGGACCCACCAGGGTGGACAACAATGGAGAGACATTGGGGAAATGTGTGGTCCAAGTGGTCAATGATGTCTAAGAAGTTTGAGAAGGAAAAGGAGGGAAAATATTATCTTTGTCACTGTCATAAATGACATCCTATGACCCGTTAAATTCTTGGGATCAACTGTTCATTTTTCCTGCCAAAGACATGTTTTTAATTATGATATGCATTCCTCAAATAATTCCACAGGTTAATACAAATGTATCACTTGAAACTCCCATATTTCATGTACTAGCATTGGTCTGGCCCTAATTTAATCATTTCTAAGTTGTAACTGGGATAAGATTTCGGTTGAGAAGAAGAACTTGATGTTGAAGACCCTCCAGCAATAAACAAATCAGAACCCAAAAGAAATTAAACACTTAGTTCAAGGCGGTACAAATGAAACCTCGAGTTGTAGTGTACATTGGGGATAAAAGAAAAACGTTAATAGAAACCCAAGATTCCACTCATTATAATACAGCTTGGTTTAAAAAACACTACTGAGCAAAGTTAATAATAAAGAACGTCCCTTTTGTTAGATTTTCGTGGTGCGTGTTTTTCAAAGGAATGGTGTTCACATCATTAATGCTGAGTCTGTCTGCCATGCTGCAATTGCAATAAAAGTGACCTGCAACTTTACAGCTTTATAATTTGAGCCATAGTGATCTTGGAAGATGAGAGAAACTCTGCAGCAAATGCCTGCTTCGCTCTCCTATCTACCTGTTACTCCACCAAATGC
>JAHRHZ010000268.1:15982049-16045703 GCA_024137785.1 Ginglymostoma cirratum
TGCTTCGCTCTCCTATCTACCTGTTACTCCACCAAATGCCTGCTTCGTTCTCCTATCTACCTGTTACTCCACTTTTAAAGAACTATGAAGCTGCACTCCAAGGTCTCTTTGTTCGGCAACAATCCCTGGAGATAGGTGAAAAAGTATTTACTGAAATCGACAACACACAATCCTAGCAGCCTGCATGTGTACCACCTCAATTAAAACCAGGAATGGATGAGCTGCACTCATGACTGACACAAAGGAAGATGCCTGTAGCTAATGAGCTCAGCTCCAAGACATCAATGCAGTGATTCCTGAAGCGGCATTCCAGGTCCAATCATCTTTACCTGCTTCATCAGTGACCTTTCCTTCACCACAAGCTCAAATGTGGGGATATCTGCTGATTATTATACAGGGTTCATTTCAATTTGCAATTCCTCAGACAATGAAACAGATTGCACTAACACACAGCAGGACTGGAATGATATTCAGGATGGGTCGATAAGTGGTAAATGACTTTTGTAACCCAAGGGCCAAGTACTGACCATCACCAACAAAAGAAAATCCAACCATCTAACCTTGATGCTCAGCAGCATTAGTATTGTCAAATCTATCACTGTCAACATCCTGGGTATCACAACCAACCTGAAATTTAACTGCACCAGTTGCATAAACAGCGTGAATACAACAGCAGGTCAAAAGGTAGGATTCTGCAATGGAGCAACTTACCTCGGTAACCTGGCAAGTCCATTCCACCATCTACAAAGGTACAAGACAGGAAAGTGAAAACTCAGTTTTTACCTCCTGAACTAACTTTCATTCCTTGGCTCCAACAACCCACAAATCTCAACATTATCCACAGCAAAGCAGCATAGTTGACTGGCAGCCTATCCATCACCTAAAAGTGTACACAGCTTCCACCTCTTGGCACACTGTAGCTGTCTAATGTATCATTTATAAAACATGCTGCAATAATTCACAAAGGCTTCTTTGGCAGTACACACCTCCCCACCCAAAAACAAAATCTCTACCCTTCCAAAACAAAGGCAGCAGGTGCATAGGATCACCACCCCTGCAAGTCACACATTCCCCTGCCTTGGGAAGACTCTACTGTTCCTTCACCACTGGGTCAAATTCCTGGAACTCTTTCCCCTACATCATTTGACATACCCTCACCATAAAGACTCCCATGGTTCAAAAAGACAGTTCACACCCACCTATTTGAGGGCAAATGGAGATGGCCAATACATGTTGGCCTTAATTACCAGGCCCCCAAATGTTTTGAAATGAACATGTGAGTATTCTGCACATTTGTACACTTTTGTAGAGCAGTGGATTTGCTTCGCAAAGGCCAAAACAGGACATGAGAATCCAGAAGCAGTTAAATCAAATAACTTAATCTCCGGATAAACCATTCTTATGACTCATCTCACACAGTACTTTTTCAATGAAGTTTGAGAAGGGAACCAGATATGCTTTAAACACAATAGCTTCTTTCACTTACAGGAACATGCTGAATCTTTGTCTTACATTGAACATTCAGCACCCAGATCAACAGTCAAGTTTCGCAGCAATATTCCTCTTCTCCAAACTCTTAAGAGCATTACTTAGTGCATCAGCACAGATTTTTCCAAGTATAGCATTAGCCAACTTTACAGTCTAAGACTGTAATTTTGTGGGTATATTTTTAATGCCTCTGCCAATAAACACAACAGAGCTAAGAATTACTTCAAATCATCAGCTCATTTTAAAATGAGGTAGCTTTCACTTCTTTCTAGGCTATTTTAATACAATAACTTTTAGAATACTTTTGCTAAATGGTTTTAGGTACCTTTCCGGGTTCATCTAGGATTTTAAAGACTTTCTTCTCTGAATTTAACTGTCTTAATTGCTTGAGTTCTGTGAAGTCTTGCAATGCAACAGTCGTACTGGTGTCTCTGAGTCAAAAGGTCCAGGTTCAAGACCCACCTGCCATGGAATGTCTCACATATCCAAACTGTCTGATTGAGGGTATCATAGTGCAGTGCTCATGTCCTTACTCTGGGTCAAAAAGTCTAGGTTCAAGCCTCACCTATCCCACAGCTGTCATAACAGGTTGGTTCACAATTATTTGCTTAAATTCCAGTTACATTCAATTTTCTGTCTACATCAATGTGTTCTTTGGACCAGTCAAATTTTGTACCTAGTTATGCTCCTAAGTTGAACTCAGAAAATGTCGTAAACTGACCATTTGCATTTGATTCTGCCTAAAACTCACTACTTACCATTCTGCCACGAACAATGTTATTGCTAAAAATGAAGTACAAAGGAGGAAATTATCACAGTATAACAGCATGCACCACAAGGTGCAGTATATCTTTCAATCAATCATCATACTACCTGAACCTTGCAACCATGCTCAGCATGCTGGTATGTCAAAATGATTAACTTTATACCATTCAACATTGCTGCATTATATCAAAAACAATAAATATCTGGGGAATATTTGAAGGCTGTAATTTATTCTCTAGGTTCAGATGACATCTAAAAACCAATCAGGCTGTATTTGTGTAATCTATGATGTATTTGAAGCGTTCCATTTGGACGAGTGCCAAGTCACTGCCTCCCTCCTACATTTCAATGTGTACCTTAGTATAGAAAGTGCAAGTATGCTGTAAACTACACATTCATTTGGTTTGTTGCCATGGATGCATGATTACAATTGGAGACAAGTTAAATTAAGCATGAAATTTTAATTTTGAGGTGGCCTATAGGACCAATGCAAAGGTCGGATTCTAAGAAATAACTCCCACTACTTATTTCAAATCATCCCCAACTCAAATACTTCTTCCATAATCTTTTGGGTTTTTTTTTTAAAAAGCTGGCAATAACACTATTCTTCTGAATCTGGATGAGGAATTTGCCGAATTAAAGCCAGAGATAAAGTCTGATGTTGTTTAGTCAAATGATGTGGGGCTTAACTACTACACTGGTTATTCATGTTGCTGCATACCATTCCAATTGGGAGTTTCTTTACCATGAAACTATCTAAAAAGCCAGTCCTTTTTAAGGCTCTCAGAGGTTCTTAACTACGTATTGATTTCTATTAACAACCAGCACTTATAGTGTAAAGCCTAATGGGAGGTTATATTTAGCCTGCTTCCCAATCCTCACTGGCATAGTATCTGCAATGCTTCACATTTCACCTAACTCATTTACAATCAGTTTATTGATTTCTGTGTGGGGGCTCCAACTTTGACAAGGAAATGGTTGTATAAAGATATCTGTGGATTGTCGCTAACCCTTCACACTGATTGGTTCTTCATGCTAACATAAGGTTCACGTACTGATTACATCTTCTGAATGCAGTCGCTGTGTGTGTTGCCAAAGATAACTTCAATGGTGTCCTAGAAGTGCGCTATATTCAGAAGATCTAATATTTCCCAAAGTAAAGTAGATTATCAGCTACAAAATGCAATAGCGTGCCACAGTGGACTAGTGATTTACAACATCTGTCTATTATCATCTGTCAGGTAAACAACACTCAACATTATTGTCAAGTATACTGGATAGTAACTTCCACAGTCTATGTGATGTAGTCAAATATAGAAATCATGTTTCTTGGTTTGATCTGCGGTCCTGACCTATTGTTGACTTAACAGTCTTACATAGATTTTAATGTCATGTCACTAATCTGACCCATTGGTAACTCAATAAAAACACCAAAAATAAAGGAGTTCGAGCTGGTGAATTGTATTCATATGGGCATTTGTGTGAAAAGTTTTAGCTACAGACAGAGAATCTCACTCGGACAGAAATTTAATTTTACAAGAGGTCTTATCCATTTAGAGTTTAATTATTGTTAGAGTTTGTTTTGAGACTTTTTCTCCGTCTCATTTTTTTATATCATATTTTTATCTCGTTCATTTGCTTATATGCACAATTTTAAAGAATGAACGGAACATTCTAACTACTACGTGTTTAAAACTCTGCAGCATTGATAGTAGCTTGAAGACAGGATGGACGTGAGACTGTTATTTTATGGCCAGGAGAGCTGGGTCCTGCTGAATTTAACAAGTCTACACAAGCAATGTTTTTTTAAGCTCCATTTTCCATCACAAGATTGACAGGGTAGTTGGCTGCTAGGCGAGTACGGTTTCAGGACTGTGAAAGAAGGGAGGGAGATTGAAAGGGTTGGTGGTGAATGAGATTTGAGGCCTTTAATGGGAGGGCAGGAGAGTAATTGGAAGAGCCTTCAGGGAGGTCAGAAGGATCGATAGTAGGAGGAGGTCAGAGGCCTTAAAGACAAAAGAAGAGTCAGGAAGATGTCCAGCTATTAGGGGGTAATTGGCTGGTACAATGAGAATTGGTGATATGAACAGATAAACTAGATCTAGCAGGTTGGAAATTTAAGTGACTGCAACAACATATATAAACATAAAGAATTTGGGAATGCACAAGGCCAGAAATAGAAGTGTAGTTAGAGAGTTGTGGGATTGCAGGAAGTCATAGTCATAGGGAGGGATGAAGGATATCCAAAAGATTGCTTAATCAGGAACCAGTATAAGACATCATGCACAGGAGTGATAGGGAATAGGACTTGCTTTGTATTAAACGTGGGCAGATTTTTGGTTGACCTCATGTTTATGGATGGTAGAATGTGGGAGACCATCCAAAGTGTTTTGATATAATTAAAGTACCTGAACTCTCCCAAATGTTGACTGGTGTGGTTGATCTATCGAAACACAATCAGCACTTGGCAACATCTGGCTTCAACGAAGTTTAGGATGGAAGGGATCAGGCAAGGTCCCTCCAACAATCTTCACCTCCTGTTAGAGATAGTAAGAACTGTCGATGCTGGAGTCAGAGATAACTCAGTATGGAACTGGAGGAACACAGCAGGCCAGGCAGTATCAGAGGAGCAGGAAACGTCAGGAGCTGACGTTTTGGGTCAGGACCCTTCTTCTTCTTTCATGCTCCTCTGATGCTACCTGGCCTGCTGCGTTATTCGTGTTAGGTGCCTTTAAAATGTTTTCCAAGGCCAGGTTTAAATTTAAAATGATTTTTCATTCTGAGGCATGCAGCCACATTATAATATTGGAAAAATTGTGTTAGCGTGGTGGTTGCCTGATCCCTTCCATCCGAAACTTCGTTGAAGCCAGATGTTGCCAAGTGCGGATTGTGTTTCGATAGATCAACCACACCAGTCAACATTTGGGAGAGTTCAGGTACTTTAATTATATCAAAACACTTTGGATGGTCTCCCACATTCTACCATCCACAAACATGAGGTCAACCAAAAATCTGCCCACGTTTAATACAAAGCAAGTCCTATTCCCTATCACTCCTGTGCATGATGTCTTATACTGGTTCCTGATTAAACAATCTTTTGGATATCCTTCATCCCTCCCTATGACTATGACTTCCTGCAATCCCACAACTCTCTAACTACACTTCTATTTCTGGCCTTGTGCATTCCCAAATTCTTTATGTTTATATATGTTGTTGCAGTCACTTAAATTCCAACCTGCATATCCCAGTGAAGAGTCATTAATTGGATTGATTGAAAACATGTGTCTTGTTCACATTTGCAGTAATTTCCTTTACAGGACACTGCATTGAGTCAGATATCCAGTTGTAGCAAGCTGCCACTTAAAACTCAGAAGAACATATGGGCAACTCTCAGCATAGTGTATGTTGGGTACCTCCAGTAGCCCTGGATTTTGCAATTAGGATCAATGTCACTGTGTCAAGAAATTGGAGGTGATTGCAAAACTGAAAAGGATTCTAACATTTCTCAAAACTTGTTTTTGTTTCTTTGGTTGAAAACATGATACTGAAGTGTCAACTTCTGGTCACCAATAAAAGAAACTAACCTGATAGTGTGTGAGAATATTGTAAACAAAAAAAAAATCCATTAATCCCCTCCCATTAAACAATAGCTTCCTTACAAAAACCCATCTCAAAAATGTGGTGCGAAGATGTTGAGTCAAACAAGTAAGTGGGCTAACATAAAGAAGCAAAGATAAATGCTTTGTTTTATTCAAGATAGAGAAATCCTCGAATCACGATCAGAGTTTTCTAGTCAAATTAAGTATCATTTTTTAAAATTCTTCTGGTACAGCACTGATATTGAAGCACAGTGTATTAGCTACTGCAGCAGAAAGACAATAGAGCTGTAATTACCTGGGAAGGTTCATATTACATTCTCCCTGTTGCAGCAAACAAGAATTCTCCCTGTGCTGTTGCACCGTTGTTTGTAAGTGGAATAGTGATTGGTATAAAACTGGTTTGCACTTCAGAAAGCAAAATGCAGTCTGTATGAAAGGCAATGGATGAGAAATTGGGCTCTTTAGCATCCATTTATTATTAAAACTTAAACACTAAAATGGTGGCCACAATGTATTGTGCACAGTTGGTTGTGCCTCATGCCTACCACCATAGTCACAAGAGTTACTTTACCAGAAGTATGAAGGGCAGATGAACACGACGTCAATTAGAGCTCAAAGACGATTTGATTACAGTGCGGAGTTAGGCCTCAAAAATTCTAATGATCTGTCAGAGGGGAGATTTTTAGAATGTAGCAATAATCTGCGGGTGCTTCGTACAGCGTAATTCACAATTACACAGATGGCAGCCTGTTCTTCCACTGCAGCACTTGGAAGCTGCATGGTTTTTGCTGGCATCTCTGTAAAAGCGGAGGCATAAACCATAATAAAAACCAAAAGAACTGTAGATGTTGTAAGTCAGGAACAAAAACAGAAGTTGCTGAAAAAAACTCAGCAGGTCTGGCAGCATCTGTGAAGAAAAAAATCAGAGTTCATGTTTTGTGTCTGATTCTGAGGAAGAGTCACTTGACCCGAAACGTTAACTCTGATTTTTAATTCACGATGCTGCCAGACCTGCATAAACCATAATGTTTGGATCAGCAACTGTGTGAATGGATTTGGCTCCCTCTCTCTTTCATGCTGGAAAAGAGGAGTTCGAAGCTCTGCCCAATTGACGTCAACTTCACATTGCTCTCTGGCATTTACTGTAGCCTTTTTGGCAAGCTTCCAAATCAACAAAACATCTTGATGCACATGTCCATCATTAGCATCCCGTGTAGGCTATTGTAAAAGTCCTGATCAGAATGCTACAGAGCATGTGTGAAACATCTGCTGGGTTTCACCTGGCACTATTTTTAAACCCCAGCCCTGATGGAGTTGACACCTACCATGATATGTAGGTGCTTGAAGGCTCTTGTAGTAGAGTGGTAGCGCCCCTACATTTGAGCCAGAAGGCTAACAGTGGATTATCACTGTACAGGTGGATTAGAAAATATTAATGCAGGTTCGAGCCGCCATCTCGTTAGCTCCTGCTGCCTCCATTTGTTTTCCCATCATAACTACCAACACTTTTGCAGGCAAGTTATTTGACTTATTTTTTACTTTGTGGGAAAGGTGCCCATGGGTGTGATGTAATGTGTTTTGGTTAATGATGTCTCTGTGGTTGAATAACTGACAGTGAATTCAAGTTGTGGAATGTGGGTGGGACAGTTGTAGCAGTGTTAATTGCTGAGAATGAGATGAAGCATATGAACGCTCTGCTTGTGTCCTCATTGACGGGGATTTTTGGCAGTTGAGTAATACGTACATGTTTAATGGTTTGAGTAGTGCTGAGGCTGGCTGAATCTTCCAAGCTTCACTTCCAACATTCACGGTTATCTGTTGCAATTACATTTTGACTGTGAATCGGAGAAACTTCCTTCCCATTGTAAATCCAGGATCTCTCTCCACCATTCCAAATCATCCAGTAACAGCTCCAGTGCAAAGTTTGAAAACTCCAGAGCCAGTATCTCCCTTGTTGTAGCACTTAATTCACTTTTCCATTTCAACCACTTTTTAGCCACAACTCTAAGCACCTGTCCCAGCTACACTATGTCTCCTTTAAAAAAGCTTTAGCTATTAATGGTGCTAATCGGCTACAATACTGGCCCCATGCTGATACATCAGCCAATGAACAGCAGGATTGACGTGCAGCCTGACTGTTATCACTGGGGAAAGTTAATTATGCAACGCGATCTCAATTTCATTTTCAAAACGTTATCCAGCGTAGACTCCAATTTACCAAATCTGTCTCCTGCACGTTTGAGCAGCTGCAAATACTAAAAGACTGTAAAGTAACGCTGCACTTTTCACAAAATGGATGCTTGAGATAGAAACTACTTCCCACTGACAACTTTATATGGTATACTGAATATCTTTTATTTGCTTTTTTTTATAATTTGAAGCTTTTCCACACAATTTTCAAGTCAGTCTTTATGAAAAAATATTCAGCAAAACCACTTTACATTCACATTGTATTAACACATATCTGAATATTCCCTCGATGACACCATTGTATCAAACTACATACAAATCTCCCATCCTCTCCCACTGTAAATAGGAAAATGATTTGTCAAATACTTTTTCTAGACCTTGTTTCTTGATAATGCTAACCGCATATCAGTGTGGCTCATTCAGATTGTTAGGCAGAATTTTCCCATGCCTAAATTCTGGGCAGGGAGTGGAGGGTATGGGTGGGGAGGTGTAGGAGGTGGGAGGTGGGAGGTGGAGAGTAGGGCAGGTGGATTACATGGTATTCACATAGCTCTCTGACATGGTCTAGCCACTGGACCATTTTATCTGAGGCAGAAACGCAAGCACACCTGATGTTCACTGACCAGAGGGGCAGATAATTTAAATGAAAGAGTCCTTTAAGGGTTTTAAGTTGTTATTCCACTGACCCCAATGCTGCATGGGGGACATTATCAGCTCCAGCCAGGAAAGTCTCCCTGTGACTTCCCAACAGAAACTATCAGATACAGAGGATGATTGGCCTATGGAAAGGGTCAACATACAAATCACTAGAGCCTGCTTGACTGGCCTCCACGGACAGAACTAATCTCTCCCCTGCAAGGAGTTGCCCTCTTGTTCTTGCAGCCCTTGGTAGCAGCCACCTCTCTGTGATGCTGTTGAGGCTATAGGGAACTGATTAAATTGACAACAAGGAAAGCTAACACGCTCTCAACCTACAAACAGGTCACCTCTGGGGAGAATACCACTGCAGTCCCAGTGGCTGCTTGTGAAGGATATAGAGCCACATGGTAGTCCCAACTTCAGGACTCACGCACCCTCCCCACCTGAAATTTCTGGGATAATCCCAAATGTTTTGTTAGAAAGTGAACTGTAACCTTCTACTGAAGGAGAATCAGCTTAACTCTCTGCTTCTGCCCAAATAAATGAAGAATACTAAACCTTCTGCAGAAGTTTTTATCCAATACCAGCCTCAAATAATCTTGTGTATGTAAACGTAAAGCATTTTTATTGCTTCCCGGAGAATAATTCAAATTTCAAGTAGTTCACACTTCAATTTCTGCAAATTTGAAATATATTCCACAGAAAGCAATAAATGGGATTCACATTTGAATACACAAGAGCTAAGTTACAACAGGTATACATGCATTTTAATAAAAAACCTTGTACATATTTTAGAATTGCTCCTACCCCAGACTGAATTAAATACCTTAAATTCAATTTTAATATAGAAATTGTGCTTTACAATAGTTTTTGATATCAAACTCAGATGAAATTTCCTCATTCACGAAAAAGTAATTTTCTAGACTTACTTATTTGAGCTCTGGTAACCATTACTGATTAAACGAGGTGTTGTTTTTAATCTACAGTGTGTCACAGCAGCCTATAAAGTAACACTGCTCTCTCCATTCAAAAACAGCAGAAATGTTGACCTCTCCAGGATTCTACATTTAAGGAGGATTGATAAGATCTTGTGAAGCCATGGCTAATTACTGTATTATTCATATCATAAGCCAGCTTTGACAAGACATCTGATAACAGAATGGAATTGTGTGTACAATATTGAGTCCTTTACTTGGTGATATGCATCTGCTTGTTACTGTTTATTCCAGCTGTTTGAAGGGAAAACGGGCAATTTACATTGAGGTGCAATGATGCTTTGCATAATGGAGAATATGGAGGGCTAATTTTAACTCTAGATGAACGAGATTTACAGTTATTCAAGTGTTTATTTGCACTAGCCTCCCCCGTTCCCAAACCGCTCCCCCAGCTCAACTCCATCTGCGCAATCAGTGGGAAATACATTTGCATCAGTCAATGTGCTTTGAAATTATTTGCAGTGATTTGGTGCTGTTTCTCGCCGCAAGCTGAAACCATAGCAAAGAACTAGCGGAAGGAAACAAAAGGTCAATGAACACAAAGAGTTCAAAACAAGTATGCAATTATACTGCAAACCATAGCAATGTAACAAATTTTAAAAGCTGCAAAATTACACAATCAGAACTATCAAATCGATACATTGTAGGGAATTTAAAAAAATCATCCTTCAGCTACAACCGACTTGCTTTGGCAGAATGATGATCCAGTGCACTGCTCTTCAAGTAATGTTAAATTATGCCGGTGTTGCTGGGACATCACATTTTGGGTTCTATGTAGTTGCTCAAAAATCACATATAATGATACTGGAGCTCACAAAAACCAACTACTCTTATCTTTGGTGGGTCTTTCATGCTACTATTCTGAGCAAACCTCAGATTTGTTTTCATTTTGGCTATATTGAACCTGTGCTTGGGAACACAGTCATACATCTTATTAATGTGTTTTTTTAGAAGTCACCATCAATACCTTTAACCTCTACGACACCACTAAAAAGACTGCAACCACCATTACTTGTGTCCTCCTTTACAGCTGTGAACTTCATATACCAAACAAAGTCTAGATTTTAGAAAGGCAACATCCATAGTCATCATCACCAGGTGATTCCCCCCAACCCCATTTGTAAGTGAACGTAACTTTAGAAATTTGCAAGCAGAGTATTATATTTATGTCAGTACATGTATGCTTTAAAGATGGATTGTGATTTTTCTGGAGAATTTTATGTTCTAAACAGGCTATATTTCCACTGTTATAGTAATCATTTTTAGCATTAAAATTACTCTGGAAAAATCACTTTGGATGACTAAAAGTGGGGAGAAACCATTCAGCACATGAATGTTCATGATAAAGTTATCTTTTAGAATGGGTAGGAAGCCTTAAGCCAGATCCAGGCAAAACTGGTCAAAGATTTCATTCAGTGAATTCAGCAGGCACAGGACTTATATTTCCATTGTCCAAGTTACTTTGCTGTTTGGGCTAACTGAGTCTGTAACATGAAGTGACATATTCAGCTCATAAAACCAATATGTTTTACCCTTACAACTAAACTTCATACCAGGTTCCCTCAGCAAACACATTTCAAAAAAACAAATTTGTACGAACCTCTTTCTTCAACTTCAAAGCTGTCACTGTAAAATTACACGGTCACGACAAATGCACCCATTGTTTATGTTTTGTATTGCACAGACCCTCTTCTCCCATGTGGTAACTTAAAGGGATTAATTTGTACAAGTGGCCTGAGTGGAAATTTTCAAGTTGTGGCACAGTTTAGAGGGAATATTGTTTACTATCCCAGCGAACTCTGCAGACACATTACTCACTTTCAGCTGCATGCAAGAACAAGTATATAGTGGATATAAAACATCTTTAACAGAGTAAATCATGCCAAAACACTCCTCAGGAGCAATTATCAAACAACTATGACACCCAGCCAAAGGCATTAAGGTAGGTGACCAAAAGCTTGGTCAAAGGGTAGGTTCTCAAAAGCATTGTAAAGGAAGAGAGAGGATTAGGGAAGGAATTCTAGAGCTTAGGACCTAGACAGCTGAAGGCACAAAAGAGAAGGAAGTGGGGGATGCGCAAGAGGCCAGAATTGCAGGAATGCAAAGTTCTCCTAGGATTGCAAGGCTGAAGAAGATTACATAGCTGAGAGGGGTGCTACCATGGAAGGAATTGAGTGTTTAAAAATCAAAGGATAGATGGACTAGAAGCCAATAAAAGTCAGCAAGCATACTGTCCAAGTTACTTGAGCAAAGCAACCAAGTCTGCATAACAAAGCAAAGTATTCAGCTGACAAAAAGTTTGCAAGAGTAGTAGTTTTGTGGAATTAACATACACAACAATAAAATGAAAAGGTTAGCTTCTGCCAGCTAAATAAGTTATGCTTGCATCACCAGGAAAGGAGCACTTTGGTGCAACAGCATCATATAAAGGTGTGGTCACTCCCAAACTAAAATTTCAGCACATCAATTAAAGATATTGATTTTTCAGTCAAGAATGAAATAAAAGCCTAAATACTTTCTGCCATAACAGTGTTTTGATTTCTAGTTCAATCTGAAAGATAGGAGTTGCATTGTTAGCTTTTACCAAAACGATGATGACTGGAAACATTATTGTGCCAAGATTGTTTTATGGATTGATCTTGTTTCTACAAAAGATGGGGGAGGGAAATACTTAATACAAAGTATTTCAAGTATTGGCCAAGTAGTCTGACCACCAATTGTTTTGTACACTGTTCTCAATTTCTTCAACTTGCACTGTTGAGGCAATTACATTCTTTGAAGTGGTTTTTCAACTAATCTGCTCTCGTTGTTTTTGGGGATTAGCCTCGCTGCTAGATCAAGCTTTCCATGTCTGCATTACCATCGACAGCCTCTTTTGCACATTGGCACAGCTGTCAAGAGCTTCCTGGTGCTTCTCAGGCTTTTCCCCGCTGCATCTAGTGCAAAAAAGTCCTGGTATTGATTCAAAGCTTTTGACATGCTAATTTGCTTAGCGACTGCATTAATCACTTTCCCATTCTGGCACGCTTCAAAATGGGCCATTTTTCAAAGCCGGGATGTCTTTTTCAACACAAATGCACATATTTTAAAACAAACACATTCTACTATCAAGTTCATTGCCTAAAAATCTCCAGTCTATCTATTTGCAAATCAATACTTTTTGTATTATTGCCTATGAAAGCAAAAAAAGAGACTTTGTTTTGTCATATAACATCTTTCAATTTCAAGCAGAACAGCCCCACGAGACTGAAAGTGCAGAAATAGCTGTTTCAAATGGGAGTCTGTTAGGAATACATCATTTATGATTAGTAGCTATTCAACACAACATTAATTATAATTACATTTTGTATATTTAAGAAAGTCTAAGGTTGACATGGAAATTAATTAAGTTAGGCACAATTACTACCCTAATTGCAGTAATTTGTTCATCAAAATTAGCAGGAATGGTGCCCTCATTAACCCACAATAGCGCAAGAGGGTCCATGTTAATTTTATGATTTGAGCTCTTAACGTGACAACCACTCACTTTGACTTTTTAAATTAGAAATTGATTCCAAACTTGTAAGAAATATAAAATAATGACTATTCGGTCACTGCAAAAATAAAAGCGTACCTAAATATTATGTTAATTCCCGACAGATATTCAAGCTGGAGTTACAACTCAGTCATTTCAAATGATAGGAACTGAATTTTGGTGATTTTCAAAATGATCATGGCCGGGGGAGAGAAAAAAAAAGGAGTTTTCTGTTAGCCTCTGACCCTTTTAGCTAAAAGAAACAAAGAGACGTTCTGGAGCCATGTCAGAACACAGTCAAATGGCAAAACAGCAGGGAATCAGACTGTCAAAACAACACTTGGCATTCTATACCGGACAGTTTCTGACGCTTCTGCTATTCACAGAAACGGGCCCTGAAAAATGATCTGGAAAATCCCAGGCAAAAAAAACAACATTAATAGCACTTG
Organism: Ginglymostoma cirratum; assembly: GCA_024137785.1. NCBI lineage: Eukaryota > Metazoa > Chordata > Chondrichthyes > Orectolobiformes > Ginglymostomatidae > Ginglymostoma > Ginglymostoma cirratum. The sequence goes on from JAHRHZ010000268.1 coordinate 15,995,689, forward strand.
TTTTTGCTGCCAAAGCCACATTGAAACTTGATTTTTGGACAGCAATCGAACATTATGTTGTGCATTAACAGTTACTAAACAGACAATGACAATGAGTTTCCAACAAAATAAGTGATTTTTCCCCAACACTGTGTATGATTTGACTTTTGATTTTCCATAGCCCATAAGTTAAAAATAGCTTAACAAGAATGTATCATAATACACAAGGATCATGGTTGTTAGTTACTGCATTTAACTTTAAACCAGTGAAGTAAATTGGGTTATCCACATCATTAAAGTGGCAATAACATTGCCTGTGGTCTGCCAGTATGAAGCTGCAAAATAAAATTAAGAATTATTATAAAGGTTATTATGATTTGCTTGCTTCAGTTTGATTCTCATATTTACTATGAAAATTAGATATGTTCATCACTTAACCAAAGGACAAAGTTAACCAAAAATCTTCAAGGCAACAGTCTGTTGTTATATATTGCAATGTTAATACATTACAGTGCAGATGAAGCCCTGTATATCTGCCACATATAGACAGCCAAACAAATAGCAGTGTGCTGTCTGAAATTGAAATTAAACGTGCACCAAGAGTCTATGGAGAATAACTAAATCAGGTAAGTTTTGGCTGCAGCGCAGGTGAAAGTGTTCAGGGCTGTTAAAACATGCATGAACATTAGCTGCCTATCCCCGAATCCCTCCCAACCAGAAGAAAATAATATGTGGAAGGAGTCAAATGTCCGGTGAGTAAACTTACCAATGCTGCTTCAATATTTTTTTATCTCCCTACATTTCCCAGTCAGCTATGATGTCCACTGCAGGCAAGCAGGAGCCTCATGAATATTTTGTAAATCTGGGTATTAAGATGTAACTAGGACTCCAATGACATGTTCACACAAAATAAAAACTTAAGGCAGACTTCTTCAGCAAGCCTAATAGAGAAAAACGTGATTGGCTACAGCACTGCAAGTGGCCACTCACTGCAGGCACTCAATTCAGTTATAACAGAATGTAATTGATCATTTAGCCTTTCAGGTGTTTGGGTAGTTAACTAATTACTCATTTTGATCACTTCACTTTGAGTGGAAGAAGGGATTGGGACATTTGTGCACAGTGGTCATTACCCTACCTCTGAGTTAAAAGGCCTAGGTTCAAGTCCTACCTGTTTCTGAAGTATATCGTGACATGTCTGAACAAGGTGATTTAGAGGGCAGTTGTGGTGCATTGGCAGTGTCCCAACCTCTGAGCCAAGAAGACCAGGTTTAAGTCCCACCTGCTCCAGAGATGGGTAGTAAATCCAAAACGACTGATCAGATGATATCTAGAATTGAAGGGGTTTCTGACAACTCGCCCTCAAGAAACTGGAACAGATAAAAGGTCAGTGTCATTCTAAGTGTAGTGTGTTGGGTGCAGGAAGATGGAGACCAGCAGTGTCAACAATATCCTCAACTTGCAAAAGCAGGCATGCTTGGTGGACTCCAAATACAGCAATTCAAATACACCAATACAAAACCTTTTTTCAGGTGGGTTCACAACACAATAGGGTGTCCAGGACCATCTTTCCCAACTTGTGTGAGAGCTGTAGCAAGAGCATACACTGTCTAATCTCTACAACCTGCTGCTTGCTGGACCAGGGGTCCTTGTGACAGCAGTCCCTGTCAGGATTAGCACTACTCTCTTTCTTCCAGGCTACTATTTCAAAGCCCTCATATATGTCTGCTTTGAATCAACCAATAAATGCTTTATTATCAACTTTCAGCTGATACATTTCCATCCCTGTACATGACAATAGTCACATTAAGTGCCATGAAATTGATAGCAGCAATACTCTCAAGGCATACCTTTCTGTATTATTAGACATGGTTCTCAAACAACTTCTTTTCCCACAGAGGATGTGTGCATCTCCTGCAGAGGGAAGAATTGTGTCTACTGTAAAGAAGTGGAGATGAAGCTGTGATTTATGCATGTAATTGAGAAGCTGAGAGAACAATGACACAAGATGTTATAAAATAAAATTATATTAAATGGGAAGAGAGTGGCCTGACTGTAAAATAAGGAGGCAGTGCACTGCCAAGGTAGTGCAGGTTATGCAATTTAGAACTGATGAGATCAGAATGCCATTAGTGGGAAGAGTGAGTGTGACAGGTGAAATGAGGAGAGACACTAAATTTTTCCTTTTGATCAATGACGAGGGAAGTCTTGCAGTTAGGATGAACGAACTGAATGGCAGGGGAAGGAGGGGACAAGTACAGGCAACAAGACATTCAGAAAGAAGGTGGACTGACCATTCCTGACCTACTGATGTCAAAGAATCCAGGCATGTATTCAGATGCTCAGGGCGGTGCCCTTGCTCTGAACTTTCTTTGTCACCAACAGGCAGTAAAATGGCAGTGTTGGATTTTATTTTGCCACTTTGAGGTAAAGGAAATTTTCACCCAGCCCTGGCTGCTGCTGAATGTGTGCCCTTCCGGGGAGGCATCAGAAAACTAGGAAACAAACTAACTTTTTCCTCCCTGTAATGATCATCAAGAAGCAGGATTTGTCATGAATGAATACATTTGTCTGTTACAAGGTAGATTGATTCTTTAGATAGTAACCGATGATTCCTAACTGAGGACTCAATGCTTGTGACTGACATAATTGTCCAAACTGCCCTCCAATCAACTGTAAATGAGGCCCGGTCATTTTAAACATTAGGTCTCATGAGTTTACAGATTCCTAATTTCCTTTATTCCCTCACCCCCTTCTCTACACCCCTCAATCCAATTAAGATCCTGCCTAGAGTTAGAACGGACTATATTTCAACCTTGCACAGAGTCTCTAAAGGAGCAGTCATCTTGTGTGTAAAGGCACAATTTGGAAAGGAAGTTCCTTTCCTTAGAGGAATAGGAAATGGGATTATTATTCTGCATAATGCACTGTAAGATATTTGTAAATGAGAACATTGATATATGCAAGAGAAAGCTGACAAGCTGGTTGACAATGTTCATTCATCAGAACAGATGAATGAGGGTGAGAGGGTTAGTATGATGATGACATTGGAGGAAGATCATATTGATTTTTCAGCACTGACTGACAGTAAAACACCAGCATGCTGCATGTGAATCTCATGTACTGAATTTAGAAGGAATTTTTCCACTGCAACATTTCAAATTGCAATCAGTCACAGTAATAATTTAGTTAGGAATATTGACATGTGTTTGAATCCTGAACAGCTATCACATGATTAAAACAGACGTTTTCAAGAGGCCAAATTTCTATAAATTTTTCTCCGAAGTTACACTGATATAACTGGTTTTACTTTGATAAATTACTGAGAAATAATGAAGAACAAATAGATACCTTCATTCTATACACAAAAAAGGATTATACACTTGTGGTTATACCTCAAAGAAACAACATCTTTATCAGAAAAACATTTGACAGTTCTGCCTGCATGAGCATATTTATCCAGGAAGTAGTTGTGCAGTGGAATAGAAGTGATCCAGATTCCAGGAGGACTGCCAAAGCCGCAATTTCACTATAATGTTGAACCAAAATTACAGGTGAACATTTCACAGAGATTCGCATCAACTGCATGGTAAATGCAAACAGAAAAATATGTTGAATGTTTTCCTGTAAAACTGTTCCCCTTTAAGACTGCCAGAATGTTGGACTGAAGGCTGTTAATGTTGCCTTTTTGTGTAAGTACTGTTTAACTGCTTACAAAACCTATTGGCTGTTTATTACTCATTCTGTAATTTGGCTGTAATTGTACATTAAGATACCAGTACTATTCTGTGACTCATCAGAAATGATGCAGCCCCATATTTCTGACTTGCCTACATTACTTTCAGTTGGATTGGAACTATTATCATGTCAAAACAAGTAATATACATGGCCCCAAAAAACATTTATTTTCCTCAATATTGAAGTCTAGCTCCATCACCAAAGACAACTGTTACTCCAAGACTACAACCTTTTTTTCCCATTTGTTTGGATTAATAAAATTCACAACAGAGCATCATAATTAACAGACTGTTTTCAAACTGAGGATTATCTTAATGAGGCAATAATTAAAGAGGGATCATAGGGAGTTTCTGAATGATTCAACATCCAGCAAAGGGAATCTACTCTATAAACACCACAACATTGATTCCTTGGGAAATCTAGTGTTGTGGTTCATTAAAAAGAGCTACTGAAATTTTGAAAGGCAGTAATAGAATGTTATTTTCTTAGCTTATGCTAAATCAAATGTTTTGACCAGTTTTCAGTAACGTGATCAGCGATACAATCACCAGACTCTTCTACTTGCTATCTTATCAGGCAGTCTGTCAGACATCATTGCCCCTTTCATATGAACTTGCAGGTGGCACAGACAATACTCGTCTGTCACTTTGAAACCTCAGATACGTCCCTTCCAATCTTTCAATTCTTTCAAGTATTAACACATTCTGCTGAAAGTGACAACTGGAAGAGGAAATGTAATTCTGTCCCATGAGGTTTCAGGCCCCAGCAGATGACCAGCGTTGGTGACTGCAATCACAATAAGCAGCCACCATTGCTGATTGCCAGGCTTTTGTCACACCATGAGATCTTAATCAATCTAACTCTGACCCCTAATGACAGGAGGAAGATGGATGAGGAAGTAAGTGACCCTTGACCCCTGCTCTATAATTGTCCCGTCAGAGTCCTCTCATGCAAAAACAAAAGGAACGATTCCTATTCAAAAAGATTCAAACAGTCAGTTTTACTTGAATCAAATGGGGGTGGGGTGGAGGGGGAAGATGAATCCTGGTCCCCTACTGTGACACCTTGTCAATTCTGTCACAGCAAATGTGGATTTTTACATTTACAAAAAAAAAGATAATCTATTTAACTTTATACACCAAAATGAACTTCAGATTGAAGACAGAAGGTAAGAAAATGATCCTTAGCCCTTTTGGAAATGTGCAGCATCACTCTACTATACTTAATATGGCTTACTTGGCTTGGTCAAAAAACTGCATCAATGACATTAGAATTTTAAAAAACCAAAAGCGGTTAAAATTTCAATGGTCATTCAATATTGAACCATGCCCTTAACCCTCACTTCTTTCTTTAACTTATATTGTTTTTTTTATTTAGTAAGAACAGGAATGATTAATTTGAAACCGGGGGATAATTTATCACTGGATTACCAAATACAAAATTCTGATTCATCCTCTTTAAATGGTATTGCAGATTCAGAAAAAAGGATAGGATGATAAATTCTACTGGTGCTGTATCTGCGCCAAGCACAAAACGTGGCCTGGATTCTGTCACTCAATGAAACCTTCGGTTATGCTCAAGAATATGTTAGAGAGCTGTACTATCTTTTATACTGTCCATTAGTCTAAGCTATCACAAGGCTCTTTTTGATACAGTGCAACATAATTAGCTACATAAAACTTAGACATAATACCAATACGAGGTTAAAAAAACTCATCCTGTTATTAATCAGGACAATCCAATAATGATCCATTCAGCAACATATCTTCAACTCTTGATCATCCCCAGCATGGCCAAACTAAACAGATTACAAAGTCTATAAAATATATGAAAAGATGGCTGGTATTTCTTTCCCCACATTAAAACTGGAGTGAAATCAACACAGTACAACAAGGAAAAGGGAATATAGGAATACTTAAGCTATGAAAGTACGCAAGAAAATACAGCACTTCTGATTAAAACTATTAAATTGATTTGACAGATATTTTGCAACTTCATGCTGTTCCAACTTCTTTTTAAAGTGCAATTTTATTCTACACACAAACAAGTTATCCAGTGCTTAAGTACAATGATGTTATTTTTCCTTTGTTAGCAGCTCAAAATCAAAAATTTCTTCAACAATTTCTAAAAATGGATAATTCACAGTAAAAATTATTTCATGCCATTCCTATTGATGCTTAGGTTACATCCTTTTTGTTTAAATTTAGCAGAAACTAAATGACATTCTGCTTAATTCAGTGTAATAGAATCAATACTATGTATATTTTATTACTAACATTGGGGGGTCACATGCAATTTGCACTTACCTTTAGATGCATTAACTACAATGGAAAGCTGCACCAATAGTTTCTCATTAATCAATAAGATTATGATTTTTAGATAAATGATACGGGATTCCATCTTAACTGCAGTATAACACGACGGCATTGCGGCAATTTGAAAATAAATAATTTGAAAAGCCCTGGGGTTCTGTTATTTGGCATTTTGCGAATTATATCAGCTTAAGTTAACAGCTTTACAAAAATATCGTTATACTAAAATATCATTGTAATTGTGTCCTTTTGAATGATAGGAATTGGAAGAGAAGTCAGAATGGCATCACAATGACCAACAAGAGGTTGTTTACATCAAGGAATTAGATACAGACCCAGTGACATTATCATTGGCACTGAAATGGGTATTCAATCCAATATTAAAATCTTAAATATTAAACACAGAAGGGTGTGCTACATTAACTGATTTCTGTGACAACTAATGCATGTTTGACTTTGATTCCGTTATGAAAAGATAACTTACAACTTCTAATGTTTTAAATTTAGTAAAATAAAATTTTCAAAACTATTTGTAAACAAACAATTTGTTTTCTGTACTTCAGCCTATTATACTACAGAGTCAAAGAAACACCACATGGAACTGAAAGAATTGTTAATCACATTGTTCTGTCTTATTAAGTCCCACTAGACCAGCTAATTATCCCTGTTCACACAATACAGTCTCATCACTAGTGAAATTACTTATGTACAAAATCAAAATGAAATAAGTCCAAATACATTATTATTATCCTACCTTGGCACTCTCCATTCTGTTCTTCATATCCAGTGTTACACAAGCAGTTGCCAATGGGCACGAGCCATTCTCCATCCGCACCACAATACATTTTTGGCTCATCTTTCTCCTCAGAATTGTTCACACAGGAACCACGGACTTCCACAAGGGATGAGGTGTCAGCGCCTGTGATGGTGTCAGGGAATTGTGCCAAGTTGTGTACTGTTAGTGGGCATTTCTTATAGAAAACACGGACAGATACCAACGCAATGCAGGCACCCACATCTTGAAATGCCAAGTAGAAGCCTTTCTTAGTCAGTGGTCCTACATCCCGGACTTCAGTATTCAGTTTCATCACACGATCGCCAATGTCCACTTGCGTAAAACTCTCATCAGCTGCAATGGTGTCAATCTTTATGTAGCGGTTTTCTGAGATATACCACTCATTATCATTATTTGACTCAAAGTAAAATAGGTTAAATGTCTCTTTGCATGTTCCCATGACACCTGGCAGACTGTTGCAGTCCCTAAGGGTAAACTTAATCTCTATGTAAACTCTCTGGGCTCCCTCACGAGGGACCCAATCAGTCCGCAGCCAGTTATTTTGATTTGCTTCCATCACATTACAGACCTGGTACGTACGAATCGGAGTATTCTTCTCATCCATGATACTTACTTCCTCCCACTGTTAAAACAAAACACATGTATCTTTTACTTCCACGTCTACACATTACTGTGTAGCACAGTTTGCCCTCATTAATATAGAATTTACACTTTTGGAGAAATGCTTGCAGTGTGAAAGCGTAATCTACATTGCCCAAGGCCACGTCTCATTCTACTTTCAAAAAATCCAGTAATGATGGATGTTAAATGGAACTGGTTGGTTAAATATTGAACAAATTGCATGCATTTTTGTAGTACGTTTCATCAAATAACTACAGGTATAAGATGCTTCCTGAAGGGAGAGGCAGATGCCAAGGAACAATAAAACTTTAAGGGAGATGACTGATGGTGACACAGGTTTCCAGGCATTTTTTGAAGATGGACTGTGAAATCAATGCATAAGGATACAGGAGACTGTTCCCAAGGGAAATGGAAGGACAAAATGTGCAATATACTTGGGATAGAACAACAGAGAATGTAATTGGAGACAGTACTGGAAAAGGCTGCAGAGATAGTTTCGTAAAGACATAATCAGAAGCAAGGGTAATGACTTTTGGACGAATCGTAATTTATGTATGATTGATGGAAACAACCTAACTTCTGTAAGGTGTACTGAACAATAACTTGTTACAGTCCTGTAAAATAAAACTGGTGTAAACATGTAAAGTTGAATCATTTTAAAATAATTCGCATTTTTAAAACGTCACATAATGATTCAATACACAGCATTCATAATCAGGCTACACGTATTTGCTTCAAATGGGAAAGGATGAGTTGTGTGCGCGGTGTAGAATGAAGCTTGAATTTGGATGGTATTTAACTGAAGGCTGAGCATAACCTTCCATTCCGCATTTGTCAGCGTGGCTGGTTAGGTTTAATTAGAGAAAGTGGAGACAGTGCACCTGCTGTCTTGCCACACATGAATCCTCATGTCAGTCCCATAATATCTCGGTCATTACCCTGACTTGCCGGGGAATTAATAAAGATTCAGTGGCCATCGCGCCATTCTGAGCTCCCGGGAGATTGGGTTCCAGGGTTTAATTTATCAGCAATGTGTTAAATCTTGTTAGCGACAAAACGATAAACTCTAATTAGAAGCTGGCTTCAAATGAAGCTACACGGCAGGGTCATGTCTGCCTCTCATCCTCCACAACCTTCATCAACTGCTCAGAATGATTGTGTGGTGTTCAAACCGCTGGAGTGCCTGGCCGCTGGTGTTAATTAATTTTAAGCGCTCATATTTATTTTTCAAAGGTACAAAGAGAAGCTTTTTAAAAAAAAAGTTTACCGTAAATCATGCCTTTCAATATAAACACCGTCTGAGCATATTTTTAGAAGTTGTATTTGAAAACGTAAAGTCAAAATCTTTCCCTGGATACCATATTGTATTAAAACATTGACCCAGGGAAATCTAAAGAAATGCTTCAAGTGCATTTTGTGCGGCACAGAAGCAAGGGACTATTTAATTTTTCACAAGGGTTTATAAATAGAGTTGAAATACCTGTTATGAAAGCAACGAACCTCTCAATTAAATGAAAAGCCTTTCAACATTAAACTCCGTTTTGTAAATAATAAAAAACGTGCCCTACTTGCCCGCAGCCAGAGTTACGGGCAGACTTTATTGACCGGCCCATCAATCAGACCCAAATCGGTTCGTTCAATACTGCGCTACTCTGCTGACCCCACTCCAGTTCCCCTGCAGAAGGGATGAGACAGTTCCTTCCACAGTCAGTGGACCTTGCCCTGGATGTTCGTTTCGAGTGGGGATGTCTGACTCTGAGATAAAGCGGGGATACATTTACTAATTAATTAAACCCCCAGCCCCAGCTCTCTCCCTCCGTCCAGTGCCCAGCGGATGGGAGACATACGCCGGCGAACGGTGCTGACTGCGGTCTCATCCTCCACTCGGGAATACCGATCCACAGCCAGCACTGTGCAAATGCACACGGAGCAAAGAGAAGATGCAGCTAAAGTTCAGCTCCCCTCTCCCCCATCCCCCGCCAACCTCCTCTAGGCTTGTTACTTCAGAAACCACTATTTCTACAACAGAATCGGTAATGCAATGCCGATCAGTGAGAGCAGCAACGCAGTGCTAATGTTTAACGACAACTAAAGCATGGTGACTGACGGCCTTCCTTACATTCCCTATTTCAAACACTGGGAATCTACCTCGATTCAAACTGGAATTGATTGGTCTCGTTTGCAGATTTTCTTGAAGGGAAATTGGAAAGAATTTTTTTTTTTTTAGAAAAAAAAAGAGGATTCATGCCCGGTTGGTTGCTTCCACCGTGTCTTAGGGAGAGTTGCAATGGTTAGTTCCCGAGCGTGGGTCGATGGCAGGAACTTGGCTCCCTTCTGTGTGCCAACTGTCACTGGTCTACAAGTGGAAGCGGTGTGCAGGTCTGATTCCCCCTAGCTCCCCGAACTCTGCACCAGGCTCTCCCCTTCCCCCTCTCATCTAAATCCCGACAAAAGCCGGCTACATTCTCAGGAACCGGTCTATTCCCACACAAATGAATCCCTTCCACATTCAACCGGTCCCCACCGTCCAAGCACTTTTCGCTGATTGTAATCCTTCCTAAACCCTTCAGTAATTGGCTGAATTCAGTCTGAAAAGACTCTTTCGAGGTATTCGCAGTCCGTTTTAATGGTGAGCCATTGTAATTCTGTACTCTAACCCCTCCTCCGGAGCACAGTCTTAAAGGTTGATCCTGGCTTTCAGAACTATTTGATCATTAATAAAACCACCTCGTTCCTGTTCTACTTGACCAGCTCGGTTCTGCTGCTGCCCTTTCGGGTTTCCAGTGCTGGAAGGCTAAACCCCTCCCCCCGAAGGGAAGGTATCATTTTCCCGGGACAAAAAGTGATTCAGTTCAAGGGGAGCACTTTCAGAAACCTGACCCTCCCGCCGCGACCCGCTCCAAAACGCTGCCGGGAGCTGGGAATGGAATCGAACTCAATGTGTGTGAGTGAGAGACTTCAAGCTGGAATACTCACTCCGCCTTCGGAGGGGAAAGCCTCCCAGCCCAGCTCGCCCTGGACAGACCGGGAGTCCAAGAGAACAACTGTGGGGAGTGAAAGAACAAGCCATTAGGAGAAATGTAGCAGCAAATAAAGACACACTCCCAACCTCCGCTTATTTGCAAATAGCTTCAACCCACCTTGCTCAACTGCGAGTGCATTTCAGAAGAAGTGAACCTTGATACGATCTGTCCTGGCTGCAGGTTATCTGTTTAATGCGGCCGGGGCCCGGTCTGAACCTGTTTAGGTTTGATTGAAACGCGCGTGCACCGTAATTCAAGAGGGACCAGGCCATACGTTATTACCCAGACTTTGGCCGGACGACAGTGTTCAGCAACACTCGGCAGGGGCGCGTTTGCAGTGGTCAGTATTTTTAGATGGTTGAAAGAAGAGGGAGAGGGAGAAGCCCCTGCTTGATTTGATATGGTGCAGACAGGAGGATCCTGCCACATGCAGCGGTTTGGACGCTCAGGTAGCGAGCCAGCACTACCCCTCCACTCTCACTGTCTGTTGGCAAGGGCAAGGGGAGACAGAGAAGAACACTTAAAGACGCTGGTCTGCCAGCGGTGCAGTGTGCAAGATCACCCCTGGGAGGGGGGTGCAAAAAGCAGGAATCAGTAGATTTTAATGGGGGGGGGGGGAGTAATTTCTTCCCAGTGCATGGTTTTCTTCAGTGTGAAAGCAGCTCTGAATGCCAGCAGCAAATGGTTAGTGGGGCGCAGTTCAAGAATTGTTGGAAAGCAACCACCAACTTCTACTGACTGACACCTCACTGAGCAGAGCGAGTTTGCAGGGGAGGTGGGTGAAGAAGCTGAATACCAGCCCACCACCCCACCCCTCCCCCATTGCTTGCTTGCTCCATTGGGATGAGCTGAGACGTGGACTACACAGCGGGAGGACAATGAAGGAGAGGGGACGTGGTCTGAATGCTGAACAGCGCTCGCCACAAACCAGGGCTGCCCTCAGTGGAGAAACTGTGCCTTTTGTGTTTCTCTGCACCTCCCCCCGCGACCCCCCCAGTAAAACTCTTCAGGAAAATAGTTAACCCGCTATTGCTGCATTCAAATGACCCGACTGCTGTGAAAAGTACGTTTTTAAAATATATATATAGTAACTCTTAAAATCCTCAATCCCATTCAGATTGCAATGCTACACAGCCTTGAACTGTTTCTCATTTCCAACGCGAATTCCCTGCTCGGTGCAAGAGCTGCTAAAAGGCTGGTCAATTTTGTGAACACAGCTCCTACCGTCGATTATTGAAGGTGTTGGGTTAGACTCGGGGCTGGGGAAGGTAGAGACTGTCGCGCACACACACACACATTGGGGGCAGCCCACTGACCAAAAAGGGCACTTCCCTAGCTCAGTGGGTAGTGGGGGAAAAAAGTTTGAAAGGAACCCACTCGAACAGTTTAAAAGCCCGCAGGGTCGGGAGACCTAGCTGGCCCGGAGCAAGCCGTGGAGAGGGAGCCGGAGGGAGACAGGTAATGAGGAATGACGGAGGCAGGCAGGGAGGGAGGTGAATAGACTTTAAGAGCCAAGCTCTGGGTATCCGCCCTCTGTGTTAATGCCCTGACCTCCCATCGTTGCGTGCTATAGCCCCGATGTACCGTTCACGTTTGCTGCAGTATAGGGGATAGCTCCGCTCCAAGTTCACAAACCCTCGCAACTTCCCCGGGGCGCATGGGGGCGAGACGATCCGACTTACCCTGGTTAGGCGGGTGCAGCTTGGAGTTGTAGAAGGCGGTAGCAAAGCGGAGGGTGAGCGCCCAGGCAGCTAACTGTACAATCCAGGCCATGGTTAGTTGTCGCTCTCCTCGCTCAGCTCGCCTGCCTGCCCAGTTTCCCGGTGGAATAGCGAGTGGACTTTGGGAGCTGCAGTTTGTAGACATTGCCGGGGAGGGCGGGGACAGAGCCTGACGTCAGCCGTCAATCAAACTGATCCCAGTCAAAATAGTTGGGGCTTTGCTTCTAATTCCCTCGGCCTCTACCCGCAACTCGAACCACGAACCCCCCCGGGCCTGAACTAGCCTTCAGAGTGAGAGCAAGAGCCCCAAATAACAGTATGGAGATAGTCCCCCCCCCCTCTCTCTCTCTCACACACACTATCTCTCTCTCTCTAACTGACTGCGGCAAATCTCCTTCAATTCTCACGTGTGGTTTTGCTGGAGACCTGTATCAATGACAGAGACAGAGAGAGACGCCGCTACATACACACAGTTCTCCGACCTCTACACGCTGGCTGAACACGTTCGCCACTGTCAAATCAACACAACGTTGGATATTTCTGCACTCTCTCCCCTTCATTTTTTAAAAGTCCCACCCCAGAGTTATCATTTTAGGGACGGACACCAAGCATTTAGACACTAGCTGGTAACTGATTTGAGGGTGCAGGTTTGCAACATTTTGAGAGTAGCACGTGGGCAGTACAGAGAAAGACTTCTGCAGAGCTCCAGGGTTTGAGGTGGTCCCGTGCTCTCAGCGTTCAGTGTTTGGAATTGCACCATATGTTTCCATGTGCTCTTCGCTCATTCTAATAGTTTCACCAATCGAATCATCCATGGCTTTAAGCCAATGCCAAAGACCAGTCCCTGGCCTCTTCCCAGGTGGGCAAAGCAAGACGTTCCACCAATCCTCACCATCGGGATGTGTATTTTTTTCCCTGTATTGGCGCTTTCCTTCACGTTGTGCCTTATAAATATTTCAATCGTGTGTTATTGGAGTGACTGAATATCCCAACAATGGAGTTTCTTGCAGCAAGAACCGTACAATTGTACGATTGTATTAAACATTGGTATATTTCCAACACTGTGGGATTAATTGGGCATGCCAATATGAATATCTGTTACATTTCGCTGGAGGTTGGTGTGTGGTGGCGGGTGTTGCTTTACAAACAACCAACCGGAGCAAAACATTAACCTCTCGTATAACTTTTCAGAAGTTGTTTCAATAATGTATTAAATCTCGGGCTCAGATGACTGGATCTAATGCCTGTTTCTCATCTCACCCAAACCTGTCTTCTCAGCTTGTCGTTTTGTGCCATTTCCGTCCAAGTGACGAATGATTCCCGTCGCGAAGTACAGACAAACAGACTCAGCTTTGCTGAAATAGCTACAACTGGATGGACGACAACTGGTTTACTCGCCTTGCAACTGACCTGGCAGCGCCACCAAGTGGAATCGCTACAGCCCTTCGGGTTCAATACAGTTACGGGAAAGCAAACTCGCACTGCCCGGATTAGAACTTCAGGCTAACGAAAAGTTTGTGGATGAAAATTCAGTTCGAAGCGCTTTTCATTCACAGCAGACCGTGAAAACACAGAAACGAAACCTGCATTTTAACAAGCACCTATTCACGAACACGTGGCGAATGAATTGTAACAAAGCAAACCGTTACATTTTCTATTTAATACTGTGCAGTCATTTTTGGGTTCACCACAAATTACAACCGGCACATTTAAATCCAGCAGATACATCGAGACTGAATTTCTTGTCGGTGTAAACAGTTCATCTGCCAACCTGCAGAAAATTATAAAATACCAAATGCCGTATTATGTAAAAAAAGTTACCACCATTTAATATTGTAAGTAGTTAGGGTGCAAAATATGGATCGTCTTCATGTGATATATTCATTGGGATCGATTGAAGCCAACAGCAAAAAAATTGCAATCTAAATAAATAAACTGCTAACGCATTACACGGGATGGGAAACTTCAGTTATGAAGATAGATTGGAGAAGTTGGGATTGATTTCCTAGGAGACTGCAAAGAGGGAAATTTGACAGAAGTCTTCAAAACCATAAAGGTCAGTCCAGAATAGGGAAGAAGAAACTGTCCTACTCATGGAAGGATTGAAAACGAGAGGGCACAGGTTGAAAGTAATTTGCAAAAGAAGCAAATGGGATTTGAGAAAGATCTTTTCCACGCAGTGACTGGTTCAGACCCTGAAAGCACTACCTGGGAAGTGTAATGGAGACAGATTCAATGGAGGCATATAAGCGGACATTAAATGATTATTTAAATAGAAATAATATGCAGGGTTATGAGGAGAAGGAGGGTAAATGGTATTAAATGATAATATTCATTCAGAGATCCAGACATGAAGTTCCTTCTGCAGTGTAACAATTCTGTGATTTTTAAACATATTCTCATTTACCAATTAAAGTCATTAATTGAATTTATCCATCCCAACTCAAAAGTGTTGAGACCCAACTTACTTCAGAATCTTAAGAATACAACCTTTAAACTAACCTGGAATTTAAACCCTAAAATTTTGTGTTTACAGTCCAAAAGATTTGCTGACTCTCTGAGGTGCTACTTTCTGGATATATGATTAAATCAAGGCCCTTTGTCCTGGTTTAGCTGGATCCCATTCCAGGATATTATTCAAAAAGGAATATGTAACTGACCTGGCCTAAACTTCCACACATACACCACCACCCATCCCCTTTAAGCAACACCCCTCCCTTATCCCAAACCACAGATTTACTGTCATTATTGGGATCTCACTGTGCACAACGTGGCTTCTTAGCAGTCAATGAATTAGAAATAAGTTGGTTGTGGCTTTCTTCAGAATCTTGCAGAGAAGTGTTTTGGAGATAAGACACTGCATATATACCAGTCTTTATTTATTGGTTTGGTCAAATAAAATTCAGGCACTAACATTTGCATTCAAATAACCACAGATTTGTCATTGCTGCTGCAGTTGTATATCTCCATTTAATTCATTTCAATATACCTGAAATTAATTATGACAGATTTTGGCATTAGTTTGAAGGAATTGTGTAAAGATTATCAGGTTAAGTATAAATATTCTTTTGTTGCAGTGTTCCTTTAGACTTTGTTATAGCAAGTCTAAGAGCAGTGGTGATGCTTGCTTTTTTGAAATTCTTCTTCACTCATTACTCTTCTAAATGCTGCTAACATCTTCCTACTCACAGCTTTACATCTCCCCAGCAGATCAGTACCACCAGCCAATGACAGGCACCAGCCCAGCAGGAGGTTTTGTGTATGCGCAGGCCTCCCCCAGGCCCATCCCTGAATATGGTTTCGGGATGAAAAGAGACACAGAAGTGTTTGCTTCAAAACGCAATCTCACAAACTCCAAAGTGTCAAATCAGTCACTTTATTCACTTCATGTTGTGCCCACTTGGCTATTTTACCACCTACTCACTTTGACCCTATAGTGTTTTATTCCCCGAACACATTCCAAGGTCTAATGAATGTAAGTACAGTTGTCCCATGGCACAGTTGTTGTTGCATCAGTTTTGCTGGTGAAAAGTTAGTTCCATTTTCAGCCATCACAGTTTCTCCACAGGGTTAAATAGTAATCTGTTTTTAAAAATATTTAGCTTGTTATAAATTTGAATAGTGTAGAAACAATATATGGTTATTCTGATTTATTTATAAATAATTCATGGTAAAAAGCTTCACATTGTAGTATTGTACCATGTTCCCAATACAAAAGAAAACAAAGCAGTTTTTAAAAAATAGGTAACTAAATCTTAGACTGTCATTTTAAAGCTTTTTTTTCGTGCCCCACAGTTCTGTTTCTCCTTTCCCTCCACACTGCACTCCACACCAGAAAAATACATTGTCTTTATAAAAATGAAAAAGAATGGACTCGGTATTCTTAAACCAAACAAAAATAGAAACTGATAAATTAATTGCTTTCTAATATTATATGGAAAGCTTGAATCAAAAAATCTATTTGGCCAACACAATCATTACATCGATAATTGACATTTTTTCCCACTATCGACCTTATGCAAATAATTTAATTTCTCTACTATGATCTATTCAATGTCCAAAAACAACTTGCTACAGTAAAATTTGTTTTTGGTATTGACATTTGGATAATAATGTCAACAAATCGCAACATTGGTTATAAAAGTTTGAGGATTTGGAAAACGATGATGAACTAATTATATGTTTTCTTTTAGCTAAAATTTACAATTGTCTGCAGTACAAGGGATACTAGATAAATAATTTAAAAATAGGATTTAACTGTACACTGCTAACAGAACTTACATATGAACTTTGCTTAAGTGAGTTGGGCCTTGATGAGTGTGAGACTCCATAAGTATAATCTGGATGAGTGATCAGGATCTGTCAAGGTCTATAAACTTTGATATATCTCAGCTGGGTGCTTCGGTAAATTTGCTACTGTGCATATTTCAATTTGAATCAACAGTCTTTGGCAACTTCAATGTCGCTCTATTTGAAAATGTGCCTTTAAGTAATCTCATGTGTAACTGCGAGGACTTTTAATCATGCAAACCTCCATCAGTGCTCTAAAGTACAATTGTTTCAGAATTTTCTCCTCCTAACCTGTGGTGGCCCCCATCTACCTGCCCTATATCAATGCAGTCTTTTAAATCATTCAAGCATGTCATTATTCTAAGATGTTGAAACATATTTCTCTTTTACCCTCTTTCATACACTTTACTTCTGTCATGGTCTAATTCTGGCCTTGGGAATCATATCTTGAAAGTTTCTTTACACTCATATTTATTGTTATGATTTTCCAAGGTCATTTTGAAAATTTAAATTTTGAAGAACTGAAGGTATATAATGGCAATTTATGCACAAAATACCTTTTGCAATCATTATTTATATAGATGCTTGGTTTATTTTATTTGCTAACATTGAAGAAATAAGAAACATTTAAAACACACTCAACTTCAGCTTTCTTTTTCTGTATTTGCCAAATCACAGATCAAGTAGTAAGTACAGATATTTTCAGTAGTTAAGTTTGGACCAGGAAGTGTGATAAGTAGGTAGTGAATTTCTCACCCACACAGAATGTTAGAGAGACTAATACCAAGATTTCCAATGTGTTGTGTTTTGCAAAAAGAAAGCATACAAGTGCACTGTGTTGATAATAAAGATTAGAAGCTAAAAGGTACCATCTTTTGTGTTCTGTCAGTCCAAACATAAACATGATAAAAATATATTTTTAGTGAACACAGTTTTTGTTCAGTTCAGTTATGCTTATAATCTACATCAGGCAGTCTATTAATTTGAAAAAAAATGTCCATTAAGGAATAGAAACCATATGTAGGTTTGTTTGGTATAGCAACACAGATAAGTTTGACATGCCAATTTGTTATTTCAGATAATCAGCTTGACATGTCTCCAGGAAAAAAAATGAAGCTTTATTTATTTTTAATTCATTATGTTTAGATTTTTTATGTTTTGCAATCATCAAAACACTCTACAATATGTGATTTCATTGTAAACAACACTTGTAAAATTTAAGTGTCTTCTTAGATAATTTAGTTTTAATATCATACCTTTAAATTAACAACCCAGAATATTGCTGTTTTAGAAAGTGTCCTGGCTTTGTAGGTTGCAGCAATTGCTTCTTTCTTTGTTTCTAACAAAACTTTTGAAACCAAACCAAAATATTAAGATTTTTTGTTTGCAAATTTCTCTTTGATTTCCAGTTTATTTTGCCTGGTCTATATTCTCCTTCATCTCCCAGCTAAGTTCATATAATTTCTAGGTGTTTAGTCAAGTACCAAAACAGAACAGCTCCTGGTATTTCTATCACTACTGAAGTAACTTTGGACTCAAATTACTCACTTTTATTCCCTTTCATTTCTTGCATTTACTGAAATGTTAAAACACCAATTTCTTAAAAGAAAATGATGCACAAATCCATGTTTGGCAGATTTTAAGTGAAATAGTTAAACCAACTGTTTAAAACCAGTGATAATAGGGACTGCAGATGCTGGAGAATCCAAGATAACAAGGTGTGGAGCTGGATGAACACAGCAGGCCAAGCAGCATCAGAGGAGCAGGAAAGCTTGACGTTTTGGGCCTAGACCCTTCATCAGAAAAACCAGTACAGTCAAAGCTATGCAGGCAGATGGAGTTAACTTAATACTTAGTTTATTCTTGTTTGCAAATAGCCAGGAACAAGTGTGTAGACATGGCCAAAGGATCTTAGGCATATATAATGGGAGAGATACTGATCACTGTAATGAGACATGGAAATATTTCTCTGACACAGTTACTGGTATTCTTCTGAGGTTTGGATTAACATGCATTGCCACGCCAGTACAAGAATTTTACCAAGTATTTGTTGCTGATATTATTGGGTCACATAATTTAAATAAAAATGACAACATGAAATACATCAGAAGTGAAAATTTGCTTTTTTTTAAGGTAAGTGTTTTCCACTTTCCAAAAGAGTACAAGGAGCCAATGTTAAATAGGAATTTCAATGTCTTCACTGTGCTACTTAAAATTAGGAATTGCTCATATGTTGCTACAATATGTAGAATATTTTTGGTACTTGGTGCAATTGGTGAAGGTTGTTAGCGTAATCAAGATTTTTCAGGTGATCACAGATTAATCTTTGCTCAATGATGAAAGAAAATCAAGGACATTAATAGATATTACCCGTATTTCACTGCAAATGTTGGATTGGATCTGAGAAGTTGCTGTATTTAGTGTGTAATGCCATATCATGCACAAATGTATCCCCTTCATGTCTGAGGCTGTGTGTGATTTATTTAAGGTTGTTAAGCTGTACTGCATTAATTTATTCACTAATGTTCCACAGTTAGACAAGTCACAGAACAATCAGTAATGAGCTGTTTTCGAAATTGAGAAAATTGACAAGCATTCTGTTGAAAAACATGGTGTGGTGCTCTCAGGTCAAAATACCAGATGAAGAGCTGATTGAATTTAGAATCTGGTGACAGGATGTATGAAAACCAAAAAAAAGCAGAAAAATGATAAATATAGCGAAACATAACCTGAAATAATGGTGATCAAACCTTTGGTACTGGTGCAGAATAAAAGCACAGTTTCCAGTATATTATTGCCCTCATGATTCTTTTCTATATTTCCTCCTTGAGAACCACTCAATATTAAACATTCTTTTCACTTTAGAGAAACTGAGATGTTCAGTCAATCAAATTGAATGTAATAGCACCATCCCCAAGAGTTCCTTGAATTACAAGAACTGTGATCAAATATGAAGCAAATGTTTCTCTTTTTCGGGATCTTCGCTTCGTATTATTTTGTGTAAAAAATACATTTCTGCAATATGTTGAAACAGAACAGTTCAAGCTCTGTTTTTTTTTATTTCGATAACAAAGCACACAAATGCATTCTGATGTGGTGACAGCAAGTAGCATGGCAGTATAATTGCCTTGAATGTTCTTGGTTTGCATTGCAGATTTTGTTTTTGGGCTATTTTGGTAAGGAATATTTTGTGAAAGTTACCACAATTGTGCTTTCCTTAAAAAAGAGTGAGAAATAAAATCTTTAGTCAAGGAGAAAAGCTTCAGGCAAATTTGTGGAAAATACACATTGTTGCAGTTGCTGAGGTTTTTGGTCTTCCATTGTACTTACGCTCCACCTGTATTGTTGCAAGATTGTTACTCCGTTGAAATAATCCCTATGTAATTGTGGGACTGCGCAACATCTGGTGGATCCAGCATCTTCCTTATAAGTGACTGTCACCATTGGTCAAAAGATAAATGTACTCAAGCACATAAGGCTGCGCAATCATAAAGATCGTGTTAGGAAGCGCAAGAAGAAGCAGCAATGCTTAGTTGTATGGGCCAATGGAAGTGAACTTTATTTAATATCAGGGGTGCAATACATAAAGCAAAGCTACGCCAGGGATTGACACGCTGCGGGTGATGCTGACATCTTGGACATCTTGTCGCATCAGCGCTGTTGTTTTTCACCATTTGTGTCACTGTTCTGATTGATTACTTTTGGTCCTTCACCATTATATCTATGAGAAGTTCTCTTCTTCCCTCACATTTTTTGTTTCACTTGTGTCTATGCTGCAGATGGCATCAACCCACACATCTGCATTGTTTACAACCCACATAACATGCCACTAGCCTCCCATGCTCCCACTGGGGCAGTAAGATTCCTTAAACTTTTCTGTTATTCAAATTCGTGCACACAACTTGAAAGTAGAGAATTAAAGTAATCGAGTTACCCTAAACCAGATTTGTGCTGCTTTTGGTATCAAAGAAATTTTAATTTTCTTCCTCCCCAAAGATAAAATGGTCCTTTTACAGACATCTGTTCAGAAGTTTCACCCTTGCAGCACCAGTTCCTTCAGCAAATGGAAGCAATGCCGAGGATTATAGCAAAAGTGTAACTAAAACTTATAAACCAAACCACATAAGAAAGATAATCCAGAAAAGTTGAAATGTCTTTAAAACCAAATACATTACAAATGTGTTTTTGGGTAAGTCTATTGCTTTAATTACACGTTCTAAATCTGCAGTTATATTTTGGAGCATAAAGCTTTTAAGATGTGTCTTGTAAAACTTGAAAAAAACATCCCAGTAAAACCACACCAAATATTTCCACTCTTGTACCAATAGTAATTATACTAAGTGAAAGATTTCAGAGATGATGCCATACAACATGGAAATTCTGCCTTCACTAAAAGATAATTCCCATTCTCTTTCATTGTGTTGCTTACTTGAATCTTTGCAGCTTTTTAATGTAGATCAATTAGTGTTTCAAGCATATTTTAGACGTGAAAACAATATTTGAGACTACATAATGAAGTGATATTGGATAATATCATACTTCTCAGCAAAGCAAATAAATAAAATTATGCCTTTTTAATTAAAAAGACAAAAGCATTTCTGAAGAAGATTTATGGTAACAAGGGATGTCTCTAGCAATTTCTACATTCTGAAGATTAAGAGCAGAGTACTAACTAAATGAACAGGCAGAGTCAATATGCAGTGGTTTAAGAAATGTCACTATACTTCAAAGTTTAATTGAATTGGAATTGAAGGGCACTAGTCACAGGAGACAAAAGAAAAATTATGTGTGTCTATCCTTGATTCTATTTGGTATTGATTTGTTCAAATAGTAATTTGAATGTGAAATCTTGGAGTGATGTTGTGGTCTTGTAAATACTGTGTTGTCCCTTGGAAGCCGCAGCACAGAAAAGTCAGTCCAATTATTAACCCTTTTATTCTGTGCCTGAAGGTGATTTGACATCAATAGACTCAATGCATGGGTCTCATGCAGTTGACAGCATTCCTAAAAGTAAGTGATCTTAGCTATCTTGGTATGGCAGCTATAGAAAGGCACATTTGTTTTGAGTTTTCAGATCTGCAGATCCAAGAAACAGCTTTCTCTTGTGACCAGGTAAACATGTTGTCATATTCTGAGAAATCAACATGCTTACATCATGTTACAAATGAGTTTCATAACATAAGCAATTTGAAACATCAAAACTGGTAGTTGCTGATTGGCTTCTGATCTGTAAACCGTTAGTTTAATGCTAATTAAATTATTACACTGTCAATATTATGGAAAATACAATAATTTAACAATTCATACAAGTGCAACAGGACCAGCTGAGCATGTGCAAATGGTCCAATGCACCAATATGATCTCTCAAGTTCCTCCAGGAGACTATAATAAGATTTAGAAAAGGAAAGGAACTAATCTATTAGGATCCAAAAAGGGAAATTTAAGTAAAATATTGTGAAGTCTGGAAATTTGAAAGAGAAACAGGAAGGGTTGGTGAAACTCAGCAGGCCTGGCAGCATTTAGAGTTACAACGTTCTTATTTTGAATCCAAAGACTTGCTCTCAAAAGATCTGCTGAGTTTCTTCAGCCCATTTCTGTTTTATTGAAATGTAAAAGGGTTAAATGTGCTGATGGATAGTGCAAGTAAAACCCATGCTCTTGTGTTGGCATAAGTTTAGAATTCCTTGCCTCAAACTCTGTCAGGAGATATGGGATTAGAGCCCAGCATCTCCTCTAGGATGAGCTACTCTTGCATATATCACAGTTTCCAATTCAGCATTGTATTTGTAAACCTGAGAATACCTGACCAAATGATTGTGTCAGCCATGGAAAAGGAGGCAGAAAATGAGAAGCAGGAGGAAAATAAGATTTGTAAAAATTAGGTTGCTTTTTCTGCTTAAGACATTGGCTAATGTTGCAATACAGTTCCTTGCTCATTGTCAGCATTCCAATATCCTATCCAAGGGCCATTCTTTATTTCAGAATGCAAACAGTGAGCATCAGCAGGCTATTCAACCGAATATATCCTTAACCTTTTTTTTCATATAGCATCCACAAACATGATGCAGAGTTTTAATTCTTTGCTGCAGCAGAGTGATTTACCTGGCAGGTGAAGTGAGTAAGATTGAGTGTAATAATAACATAGGCACATGTCCCCGTGTTTACCCACCCACCTTAAACCATCCACAATACTGCACACACCCAAGGTGTCCACTCATCTTTGGATCAATTAAAATCATTAAGGGTCATTTAATGACCACTTACATGCCTCTCCCTGCCTCTCCTACTACCTTTCTCAAGGCAGGTGAAGGCCAGAAGCAATGTAAAGCACATCATGTCTTACTCCTACCTACTGTAGCCCATCAGAGACTCCAATAATATCTCCCCTTCTTGGACTCCCAATCCCCTTGGCCTGTGTCCCTTGCTCCTCAGGTGGAACATCCTAGCCTAGCCAAATTGAAAACCCACATCCCTTTTTGGTTCTGTTGAGGATTTCCATTGAAGACTGCATGCAGTCACAGCAGTAGCCACGGCACCCAGTGATCCTGGTGAGGCCAGAGATCTACCAGCCATTTGACTGGCCAGCAGTTCTTGGACATGGGATATCCTCCCCTGATGGGAGCAGATGTCCCATCCTGAAGCAATTAATACCCTGTCAACTGCTTATTGGGAGGTGATGACGTGCAGTTGTGTTGCTAGACTAGCAATCCAGAGACTCAGATAATCTTCAGGGAATCCAAGTTCAAATCTCACCATGATAAACAGAGGTAAGAGATTCAGCTGCTTCATCAGTGGCCTTTCTTTCATCATCAGGTCAGAAGTGGGTATATTTGCTGATGTTTGCATAATCCTCAGCACCATTCGCACACTTCAGATACTGAACCAGTCTATGCGCAACGCAAAGACAATATCCAGGCTTGAGCAGAAAATTGGCAAGTATCATTCATGCCACACTAGTTCCAGGCAATCTCCAAAACAAGAGAATCTAACTGTTGCACCTTAACATTCAATGACACTACCATCCCTGAATCTCTCTATTGTCCTTACAACATTTTGGCAGTAGTGCTCCGGGACTTGGCTCCCCTAGCCAAGCTATTCCAGTGCAGTTGCAACACTGGCATTTATCTGACAATGTGGAAAATTGCCCTGTTATGTCCTGTACGCATAAAGCAGGACAAATCCAACCTTGACAATTACTGCCCTATCAATCTACCCTTGATCATCCATAAAGTGATGGAAGGTGTCATCAATAGTATGATCAAGCAGCACCTGCTCAGCAATAACCTGCTCAGTGATGCGCAAGTTGGGTTCTGCCAGGGCCACTCAGCTCCTGGTCTCATTACAGCTTTCATTCAAACATGGACAAAAGAGCTGAATTTCAGTGATGAGGTGAGAATGACTGCACTTGACATTAAGGCCGCATTTGACCAAGTGTAGCATCTAGAAGCCTTAGCAAAACTGGAATCAATGGGAATCGGGTGACCCCACTGGGTTGTGTCATACCTGGCACAAAGGAAGCTTGTTGTGGTTCTTGGATGTCAGTCATCTCACCTGTAGGACATCTTTGCTCTTGTGCAGAGTAGTTTCCTAGGCCTAACTATCTTCAGCTTCTTCTTCAATGACATCTTCTGCATCATAAGGTCAGAAGTGGGCATGTTCACCAATGATTGTACAATGTTCAGCACCATTCGCGCTCATCAGATACTGAAGCAGTCCATGTCCAAGATATGCAAAATCCTGACAATATCCAGGCTTAGGCAGAAATAATGGTAAGTAACATTCATGACACACAAATGACAGGCAATGACCATCCCTAATAAGAGACAACATAACTACCATCCCTTAACATTCAATAGCATACCATTACTGACTCCACCACTATCAACATCCTGGGGATTACCATTGACGAGAACCTGAAACCAGACTGGCCATCTAAATACAGTGACTAGAAGAACAAGTCAGAAGCTGCGGCAAGTAACACACCTTCTGACTTTCCAAACCCTGTCCACCATCTACAAAGCACAAGACAGGAATGTGAGGGAATACTTCTCATTTGCTCCTGGATGACTTCAGCTCCAACAACACCCAGAAAGCTTGGCACCATCCAGGACAAAGCAGCCCTCTTGACTGGCACCATATCCAGATTTATCTGCTGCCTCCACCACTGACGCTCAGTAACAGCTGTGAGCACCATCTACAAGATGCACTGCAGAAATTCACCAAAACTCCTGAGATAGCACCTATCAAACCAACAACAATTTCCATCTCGAGGGACAAAGGCAGCAGATACATGGGAACATCATCACCTGCAAGTTCCCCTCCAAGCCACTCATCATCCCAATTTGTAAATATATCGCCATTCCTTCAGTGTCGCGGGGTCAAAGTCCTGGAATTCACCCTTTACGACATTATCTTCAGAACACTGACTGCAGTTGTTCAAGAAGGCAACTCACTAATACCTTTTCAAGGGTAACTTGGAGTGAGAAATAAATCACAGCCCAGACAGTGATGCCCACATCCCATGAACAAATTTTAAGAAAGAATGAAGGAAGTAAATATAGAAAAGAAAAACAGAAACAAATCACTTTCAATCAATTATTTTTGTTGCTGCTTTGTCCTACATAATGACTTCGAATTTGCAGCATTGGAAAAGGTTACTGGATGGCACTGGGGAAGAACTGAGCCTCCTGTTTCTACTGACCCACAGTGCTGGCTACACTGTAATGAAGAAAATATTGGTTGAGCAAATGTTTCGTGCATTTTGTTCAATGAGTAGCCAAGCCATACAGATAATTACCCAGGTCCAATTCCTAAACTAAGCATTTACAGCTGAGCAAGCAACAGCAGCAGTTAGCTTAAAAATGTTGAGTGAGAGAGGGAAAACTGAGCTAAATTTTCTGTTCTTAATCACTATGGAGTGGCTTATGTTGGAAACTGCAGGGGCATTTTATTGTCGTTCCTACAGCTATGTTTTTTTTAAAAAATCAATTCTTGGGATGTGGACATCACTGGCTTGGCCATCATTTATCGCCCATCCCTACTTACCCTTCTATAGGTGAGCTTGCTTTTTGAACCACTACAGTCCATTTGGTTTAGATGGACTCACAATGCTATTAGAGAGGGAGTTCTAGGATTCTGACCCAATGACAGTAAAGAAACAGGATATATTTTCAAGTCAGCAAGGTGTGTGGCTTGGATTGGAATTTGCAGGTAATGATGTTTACATGTATCTGCTACCCTTGTTCTAGAAGGTAGTGGCCATGAGTTTGAAAGCTATTGACTAATAAGTCTTTATGAATTCCTGTAGTATATCTTTTGGATGTACACATGGCTGCTATTGAGTATCAGTGCGGAAGTAATGGAGTGATGCTGTGCCAATCAAATGGACTGCTTTGTCCTGAATGGCGTCAATCTTCTTGAGTATTGTTGGAGCAGCACTCAACCAGGCAAGTGGGAAGTACTCCATCACACATCTTGTGCTTTGTAAATGGTGAATAGGTCTCGGAGAGTCAGAAGGTGAGTTATGTGCTGCAGGATTCCTAGCCTCTGACTGCTTATGTAACTGCAGTATTTTTATGCCTAGTCAAGTTCAGTTTCAGGTCAGCAGTAACCCCTAGAATGTTGATAATGGGAGATTCCGTGATGGTAACATCATTGAATGTCAAGAGGCATTGCTTAGACTGTCTCTTATTGGAGATAGTCTTTGTTTGGCATTTGTGTGGTGTGAATGTTACTTGCCATTTGTCAGTCCAAGGCATCCTGCATTTTTTTTATCACCCTGATATACTTATTTAAGGTATAATTTGACTGGTTAGCACATAAAACAATACTTTTCACTGTATCTCGGTACATGTGACAACAATAAATAAAATCAAATTCAGAATCTGAGGAGCCACAAATGGTGCTGAACATTGTCCAATCATCACAAACATCCCCATTTCTGACCTTATGATGGAGGTAAGGTCATTGCTGAAGTAGCTGAAGATAGTTGGGCCTAGGACACTACCCTGAGGGGCTCCTGCAGACAGGTTCTGGTGCTAAGATGACCGATCTCCAACAACTACAACCATCTTCCTACCTGCCAGGTATGACTTCAACCATTGGATAATTTACCCCATGATATCCGACGCTTCCAGTTTTGCTTGATCACATTCGACCACATTTGGTCGAATGCAGCCTTGTTGTCAGGGGTGTCACTCTCACCTACCCTATGGAATTCAGCTCTTTTGTCCATATTTGAACCAAGGCTGTAATGAGGTCAGGAGCTGAGTGGCCCTGGCAGAACCCGAACTGGGCATCACTGAGGAAGTTATTGGTGAGCAGGTGCTGCCTGGTAGCACTGTTGATGACACCTTCCATCACTTTCCTGATGATTGAGAGTTGACTGATGGGATGGTAATTGGCCAGGTTGGGTTTGTCCTGCTTTGTGTGTACAGGACACACCTGGGCTATGTTCCACATTGTTGGGTAGATACCAGTGTTGTAACTGTACGGGAAGGGATTGGCTAGGGTAGCAGCAAGTTCTAGGGCACAAGCCTTCAGTACTACCACTGTAATGTTGTCAGGACCCATATCCTTTGCACTATACAGTGCTTCCAACCATTTCTTGATATCACTGTGAAGGGAATCAAATTGGCTGAAGCCTGGTGTCTGTGATGCTGGGACCACTGGAGGAGGCCGATATGGATCATCCTCTTGGCACTTCTGGTTACATTTGCCGCAAACGTTTCAGCCTTATCTTTTGCACTGATGTGCTGGGCTCTTTCATCATTGAAGATGGGGATATTTGTGGAGCCTCCTCCTGCAGTGAGTTGTTTAATTGTCCACCACCATTCACATCAGGTTGTGGCAGGACTGCAGAGCTTAGATATGATCTGTCGATGGTAGAATTGCCTAGCTCTGTCTATAACTTGCTGCTTGTGCCTTTGGCATGCAAGTAGTGCTGTCATTTTGTAGCTGCACAAGATTGACACCTAAGTTTTAGATTCGGCTGATGATGTCTTTAGCGTACTCTCCACTGAACTAATGGTAGAATGGAGGAGATGCTCAGCTATGAGGTTGCGGAATGTGTTGGAGTATGATTTTGCTGCTGCTGTTGACGTACAGTGCCTCAAATAAACCCCTGACTTGAGTTGCTAGATCTGTTCAAAGTCTGTCCCATTTAGCATTCATTCTACAGGTTTTGCCATTCCTATCCAAGGTGGCAAACAGATAACATGCCCTTTATGGTTGTCCTAGAACAGTTGCTGATGACATGTGAAAGTGCCACAAGCCCATTTGTCTTAGTTTAATCTCAAGACAAACAATCAAGCACCAACACTGTTACTTTATTTTTAAACAACACTGGTAAGATGGTGGTGAAGTAGGACCTCTGAGCCAGGGGCCCATCTGTTGCATCTTCTTTTCCTTCAGTTTCTTTTCTTCTTTTTCTCTCTTTTCTCATTTTTTTCTCTTTTATTTTATATATCTCTTGTTGAAGAGATTGGGAGCTCACAGCAACAGCATTGGTGATCAGCAAATAGGCCCTGCACAAACCTCGTGGCAGCAATGTCACAGAGTATCGATGAGGCGGTCCTAGTGCCGCCTCATGGCTGCTATGGTGGAGGCGAGTTTGGGTTCCCGGTGGCATCTGCTTCCAGCGCAGCTTCATGGGGGCAGCAGCAGAGGCGGGTTTGGGCCCAGTATGAGACCGTCTAACAGTTGCATCAGTGAGGGTCTGAAGTGGACCCATGGCAGCAGGAGACTCAAGTTTGGGCTGGAACAGTACCTAAGAGTTGGTGGCATCTGTATTGGCAAGGACCAGCAAGGACTTATAGTGGCAAGGGCATTGTTGGAGGTGAGATGACACTGAACAGTGGCAACTTTCAATCTAGTGGTGGTGGCGTGGCGAAGGGTATCATGCCCGGCCCCCAGGCCCATGACCCATAACAAAGCATTTAACAAGAAGGACTGTGAAGTTGGCCACTTTTTCTCTATTTCTTTATCCTTCTGCTTTTGTATTCTATGTTTTGGTTTATCTTTCTGTGTTTGAAGATGGCGCTGGAGAGTGGCGACACTATACAATACTTTCACTGTATTTTGTTACAAAATGCAAGTGACAATAAATAAATCAAATCAAATGAGATCAAATTTCCATAAAATATTTCAGATGCTTTCCTGGTTAAAGTCAGAATAAACAGCACTTAGTCCCATTGAGACAACAGAGATCAGAAAAATATGAATTTGTTTTCTGTAGAGAATAATATTATAGTTGTATATTAATAGTTGAATAATATTATATTATGTAGTTGAATTATTTCATACATAAGACACAATTAAAATATGTCCAATAATTTGTTTGGGTACTTTTCACATTAGATTTGGTTCCTAAGAGCACTCCCTGTGGAATTTGAACAGATAACCCTATCGGTATTGAAATAACTGCGCAGAGGCCAATATCCCATTGCCAAGCCACCTCTTATTTATGCATGCACAGTACGTGGGCTCTGACCAGCCAGGTGAAAGTCAGACCCTAGATTGAGGAGACCTTCTGAATCTCCTATTTATATCTGTCAGCCAGAGCTCCCTGTTTGGTCCAGGTTAACAACCCCAATCAAGGGTTTCAAAGTCAATGGACCCACCTGGCCTTGGTTCCATTTCTCATATTGATTTACTCAGTGTATTGTTAATAAGGCAAGGGAGTCCCTCATCTTTAAACACCACCAACATAGCTTTCCTGAACTCTTCCATAGATTCCCAACAACATGGAAACAGGCCCTTCAGCCCAACAAGTCCATATCAACCCCTCAGAGCATCCCACCCAGACCCATCCCCCTATAACCCACCTAACCTACACATCCCTGAACACTACAGGCAATTTAGCATGGCCAATCCACCTAGCCCGCACATCTTTAGACTGTGGGAGGAAACCAGAGCACCCTGGGGAAACCCACACAGACACAGAAAGAACATGCAAACTCCACACAGACAGTCGCTCGAGGGTGGAATCAAACCTGGGTCCCTGGCACTGTGAGGCAGCAGTGCTAACCACTGAGCCACTGTGCCTTGTTGAGCTAATTTGGAAAGACAGCATACATATCTCTTTGTATGGCATCTGTATAATTTTCTAAGCTCTGGACAAACAATACAAGCAGATAGAATTGGCCTCAACTGGCTCTTAATTGTATGTGGAGGTTTTATAATGTAATAAAGCATGAGCAACTTAATTTGGACCGAAGGTCACCTTAAAAATTAAAGCCTTTCTCAAAACTACTGCTAAACGTCTCTGTGTGTTCAGTATCACCCATTGAAGATGACAAAAGAGATAGACAATAGTCCTCACTCTCCATGCACCTTCTTTGTTCACATGTCAAGTTTTTGTTTTGCAACTTCTGGTGGTATATTCCTGTATTTTGTTTTAGGGCATATGGCTAAATCCTATTTTTTTGTTGTTTTTACCTTTATAGATCCAAATGGATTTAGAAATGAATGAACCTTGTCCCTTCAGGCTGTATTCCATGGCTGCAAAAATGGCCTAGTACATGACATAACAGCATGAATGTAATTGGAAATGCTGCATTCCCCTACCAAGAGAAAGTAGCAAGTATGCCCTCTGGAGGCAAATTTATATGGAAATCCACTGACAGGAAAAGACCAGCTGGTCTATCAGGCCTGCCCCACACTGTGATACCTGGAGCATAATAACTAGATACTTCTTATCTTCTGTAGCCACATAATCCCCTGGGAAAGAAAGAAAAAGCAGCAAACTACTTTTGAAATTTTCTCTCCTCCTACCTGAGGGATTCAAAAACTCACTGGGAACCCTAAATGACTTAAAATATTGCAGAAATGAAAGACAGTTAGAATTTTTCTGCTGACACGCAGAAGAATTTGGGTCAGCAGAAAAATTTGGGAGTATATTTTTGTCCTCCCTGTCTGGGCTGTGAAGTGATCAAGCAGATCATCTACCTGTTGTACTTGACCAATTTTAATTCTATTAATTTGGACGATCTTGTCAGATCATCACTAGGGCAAAAGAATCCCTTTCAATGCATTCAAAAAAGAACGTGCTACAACGTTGATGCATACTCAGTGATTCTCCCTATCCTGAGAAAGGAAGTACATGTACACGTCATCCTATTAATAATTTGAATGGTGCTAAGTCAGACACTTTGCACAACTCACTATTAATATTTACATATTAAAAACTGTGTCTTTGTTTCTAATTGGCTACCAATTTCAATGTGCTTAAGCTTTAAATGTAGCAATGAGATGGTTGCCTTTTGAAAGATATTATAGGGACAATGACATTTTCTTAAAAGTTGGAAAACTGAGGGCTTGATACAACAAAAAGCATCTGAAAATGCATATTTGTTTTCCAGCTTGCTAAATAATGTGATTAAAATGTTGGAGGCACAGCAAAGGTGTCCCCATGGTCCCTGACAGCTGTCAGAACTATTGAACAGCACCATGCAGCTGAGGAAAGCTTTATTGGTAAACTGTTCCATTGTGTCATGGAGGCAATTTCTCTATTTCACCCAAGCATCCGTTGCCATATCTGTGACCGTTTTTCTTTCAGCATTGACAGCAGCAAAGATTTTGTGACACAGGCAATAGTATTTTTAAAATATAAATTAGAACATGTGGTCTGTGATTTTTTTTCTCTCAGTTAAATGGTTGCTTTTGTCTGAGAGCAAATGATCTAGAAAATACATTATTCAATGGGTGTAGTGGTTGAGATTTTTCCCTGTAGTATTACAGTCCTCAAAGAACTCACTTCATATGCAGGCTACAGCACCATTTTTGGTTTTCATTTCTGCAGCAAAGCACAAGTTTAATCTAATTTTAATCTATTTTTTATTTACCTGCTAGATGTTTTACTGCAGGCATCAGGTAACTGATAGAATGTCTGATTCTAGCGTCAAAAGGTGAGATACCATAACCACGTTTTTTTCTCATACTTTGTTAAAACCTAAGTCTTACAACAAAGCTAAATATAAATCAAAAAGTCTTGCATTATACTTAACTGATGACTCATTAAGAAGTCTATGTTGGGCTATACAGTGAAGAACAGAGAAGGCTTCCCTTTGTAGAGTGCTTCTTCTTACCTCTTGAAGACATGACTTATAAAATGCTGTTATAATTTTGTAAGTGAACACAATGAAGATATTTCACTCAAAAGAGTCTAATGCAGAATAATAAATTGAATGACATATTAGTCTGTTTTCAGTGTTACCGGGAAAGAAAGTAACATTGAATAAGGTTTTTGATAACTTTGGACAGTGCCATGGGATCTTTAATGTACACCTGAAGTATCAGAGCAGACAAATTGGCCCTTGATTTAATGGCTAATAAGAACAGTGACAACTGCTACAATGCAACAATCCCTCACTTCAGATGCAATGATAAAGGAACACTAGGATCTGCAATACCAGGGGTGCACAGCTGAAATCAATAAAAAGAAGCTTGACGGATCTGTAAATAATTGTAAATTACTTAATAATGCTTCATAGGTGCATTTTCTTGCGTCTTCTCCTGCTCCAGGGCCAAAGTCCTGTTTACACATGTAAATTTGATTTCCACCAAACTTCTGTCATGTTATGACAGCAGAGCAGAATCCCTGAGGAAATTCACCTCTTATTTTCTCTTGGACTGAGATGTGTTTTGCCATGGTTTGTACTCACTGACTAGGAGTTTTGTTGGCATTACTTTAATCAATTTTAGTGAGACGTGAATGTGTCTAATTTAAAATCTCTGTGAGAGGGATCAGTGATCGTCTAAGGTTATTTCAGCTCTTCTTCTTGGGCTTTTCCTCAGAACTGAGGAATCCACTTGCTTCCACTTCAGTTCAATGGATTCAGTGATGATTGATAAGTCCAATGCGTGGTGTGAAAACTCTACCACAAGTTGTCCTTTGAAGACCACCTGGTAATGACCCTACCTCAGAGCCAGAGCTCCTTGTTCAAGTCCCACCTTGGAACTGATGGCCCTGGAATTGTGTCATGATGTGGCCAAAATGTTAATTAATCTTCCCAATACACCAATGTCAGAAACTAAAAACAGGAGAATTTCCTGGTCAATCATACCAAGCATTAACTACAAAGACACAACCTTTCCATGTTGAAATATTCAACACCTAAGTTCTTACCAAGGCCAAGTGTTCTTCTCAATATGAGGAACTAACACACATTCCTATGGCACATGCCTACGTCCTAAGAAAATTAAAAGGAATTCAGTGCGCTTTCCAAAGAAGAACACATAAGCTTTAATTAGTGTTTTAGCCAGTATCTATTCGTTGAAATAACACTCCTAAAACAAATTACACATGATTGTTTGTAGGAATTTATGTTAAATTGATTACTAGTTTATCTGCATCACAGTAATGGCTGCACTTCAAAAAAGTACTTAATTGGCTCTGAAACTCTTTGGCATGTCCTAACATATATATATATATATATATATACATATATTTGAGTCATCCAAAATTCTACTCCCCTTCCCTTACTTGCATCAAGACCCATATACCTATCACTCTTCTATTCACCGTTCCATGTCAATTCCTTCTTACGCACGGCCTCAATTTAAAAAAAAAATTGGGAGCTAAGTAGTGAGAGACATTTGGAAGCTGTACAGGGGGTATGTAAAATCCATGTGGTTAGGAATGGTTCAGAAAGGATTGCTGAAACTAAGGAGAAGCTGGGAATCAGGAAAGGCTTTCAAAGACTTACAGGAGGCAGTAGGATCTGTGATATTTGGAGCATCTCAGGCAGGGTTGCTTGAATCTGGAAGCAACAGAGGTACTGGGAACTAAGATCAATTTAGAAGTTCTATAGTAGACAGTAGAACTCATGTGGGTTGATATGACTCAATGGGGGGCAGTTGAATTAAGCAAGGCTACAAGCCAGCTGGCAGTGATATAAAGTACTTGGGTAGAAGTTAAAGGAATTATGAGGGCTGGAGTTAGGTCAATAGCCATCAAAGAAGGTTAAAAATATGTACCTGGGAAGATATAAAAGACCAATAGAGCCAAAGATCCGGTTACCAGATATTTACATAGTGAATATAAAATGGGACCATTGGTGTTCTTAGACAGGTCAGGAGAAAGTGAATACAAAGCCTCACTTAGTGGAACAGCCACAAGGGAATATAGCAGAAGCCAAACATCCACAAAAGGGCAGTCGTGTTCCAGGAAAGTTGGAACAGATTAGGGGAAAACACCTTCCCAAGGGGAAGGTAAAAGGGTAGGAATCCTGCTTGGAGCAGACACAACTGGCAGAGAGCACCAGGGATAAACCAGTGATGTAAAACAGAATTAAACACTGGGAGTTCAAAGACACAGAACCAAGATTCAAACCTCAATCAGTTCAGTTGGGTTGATGCAAAGTTCAATTAAAGTGAGGTCCAGGATGCAAGTCTAGACAACCTTATGAGAGACAAATAATAGATTTTCATCAACTCAACTGCTAAAAATCAAATTTGGAAAGTGCCTGAATCCAGATGGAATATGGAACTTAGCAGTGAAGAGTTAACACTCAGTCGGATAGCTCAGCTCAGGGAGCAAGACCAGCTGACAACACTAAAGCAGGGTCTGAACCCTGGTTATGATGAAGAGTAGGAATGCAGTGTGTGTTGTTGTCCAACTTCGTGTATTATTTCATTCTGACCTCTCAATGGAATGCTGGTAGTAAATAAGGAGGATAAAAGTTGTTTGTGCTTCTTTTATTTGTGTGTCAGTGAGATGATATAATAGTGATGCAAAATGAATTATTTATTTTCAAATTACGTCACCTTATTTTAATACCTGAGACTTTCAATGGACTGACATGTTTCTGAAGATAAAAACTTAACTGACTTTATAATGGCTACAGGAATCTACTCACCACACAGGCTAGACAAACTTTGTGAAATCAACATGCAGTAAACAAAATCATCTGAACTGAAATCACCATTTTTATTGAAAGATACTGAAATTAGTCCACCCAGTCAGATGTCAAGAAAACACCAGGGACTCGGCTTCGATTCCACCCTTGGGTGACTGTGTGGAGTTTGCACATTCTCACCATGTCTGCGTGGGTTCCCTCCGGGTGCTCCGGTTTCCTCCTACAGTCCAAAGATGTGCAGGCTTGGTGGATTGGCCATGCTAAATTGCCTGTAGTGTTCAGGGATGTGTAGATTAGGTGGGTTATAGGGGGATGGGTCTGGGCGGGATGCTCTTAGAGTTGGTGTGGACTTGTTGGGTTCAAGGGCCTGTTTCCACACTATAGGGATTCTATGACGATGATCTCTGATGATGATGAAACCCTCATCTCCTATGTTAATTTACAGCTGTCGAATAAGTTTCACCCATTGGAGATGTAAAACATTGCTTATAATTATTAAACTCGGAATTAAACCAGACATTGGAATATACATACCATCTCTACCTAATGAAGATGAAAGTGTGCTCCAGGAAACTGCT
Organism: Ginglymostoma cirratum; assembly: GCA_024137785.1. Classification (NCBI taxonomy): domain Eukaryota; kingdom Metazoa; phylum Chordata; class Chondrichthyes; order Orectolobiformes; family Ginglymostomatidae; genus Ginglymostoma; species Ginglymostoma cirratum. The sequence goes on from JAHRHZ010000268.1 coordinate 16,030,605, forward strand.
TCTGGCAGAACATGAGGAATGAATGCATGAATGAAAATGACTGGAGAGAGGGCTTTCATCCTCTTAACAAGGAAAGTGTCCAGTGACAGTTGATTCAAAAGAAACATCAGCTAGAATTCAAAGGACGACTTCAATATTTGCTACTGCAGGGGATGCAAGATACCAATTAAGCATCCATGGTCTCATGATAAAATTTTCACGCTTCAAGGATATCCTATTGACTTTAAACTGTATTTTCCCTTATCTTTCTTTTGCAATGGACACTAACAATCAGTAACTTCGTGTCTGTATGCACGTATGCTTGATGTCACATCTTTACTACTTCTCAGTGAGTTAGCAGATGATGAAATTACTTTTACTTTCACTCAAGAAAACTTTGCTAGTGGCTCTTTACTGGTATGATAGGAATTGACGGACTAACTCATTTTAAAAATGATCAATAAATCTTTGTTGCTTCCAACTGAGGAGCTTGAAAAGAGGGGAGATAGTTCACCCCTGCTCACCTGGTCATAGCACAAGCAATCAGAAGTGAGAAGCCCAGGTAATTTTGAAATCTTGACCCCAAGGTCCATGATGCTAATTCTAGCACCCATTGTGCAACCCTGGCTGACATCAGTCAATGCACTGCGACTAAATGTTGAAACCAAGACATTTTTTAATCTGCTCAGCTCAGCAATTCACTGAAGAGCTATTGAGAAACAGACATACAATTCTAAATTTGGAGTCATAAAAAATGGAACTGATATTTTCCAAATGTGTTTTCCGGGAGAGAATTAATTGATTTTAGACCCAAACGCTGCACTAGTTGTAAACAGATAAATAATATTTTGAATTAGAAACCAATAATTGCTGACAATGTCACAGCATTGGAAAAGAATAGTGAATGAAATATGATGTGCTCAAGACCAGGAAGCTGGAAAATAGGTAATTAAGCAAGAAATCACTATGAAAAGCCTCTACAGACGATCAATAGTTCCAACTCATCACCCAGATCTCAACTGTAGCAGCCACATTGTGGTGATCTGCTTAGCAAGCAATAGCAGTGGCGTTTTAGTGCTGCAGCAGTCGTTTTTCATTGGCATCAGTTACCAGCTATCATAATGCATAAGGTACAATCCACTTTTAAAATGCCAACGTTACTACATATTATATCTCAAAGGAAATGCTTGCCCTGAGCCATCAGGTACTTAGAAACAGTGAGTTATCATTGCCAGTACACAGATAAGTGTCTATCATCAAATCTAATGTATTTATCATGCCAGGGTACAAAATTGTAAAAGTCACATGCTGTAAAATCACAGCAAAGTTTCGCATCCAGAAATGCAGGTCATAAAAACCTGCATGAAAGTGTGACTCATATCACCAGATGGCTGTGCTTGTAGTTCAGAGAACTGCATTTATTATTTCTTCCAGTGAAGGTGGTGTACAATTAAATTTTAGTTGCTGCAAGGCACAAAATGATTTCTCACACTTCTAGACTGTTCCTAACATTCGAACATCATTACGATATTCATCACAAGTACCTAAAAGAAAAGTAACTTTTCTTTCAAAGCATTTTAATTTATTATTTATATAATGAAAAGGACCAGAAAAATGGAAGAGCTGTGAGTTCATATCTATTATTCTACTGGTAGGCTCTGAAGTACAATAAAACATGTGGTTCAGAATAATTCCAGTAGGAGGGTTTGATTCCCATTCAAACTGATGCAGTCTTGAGAACTGCCTCTTGTCATGTCCCTGAGGATAATAGGCAATGACAAACCATCACTGACAGAACTGCCACAAAAATCAGCCAAGGATGAAGAATCAATGGACAATGAATTCAAGGACTTTCAGACTTTCCTTTGGACAGAGCAGTCATGAAAAGGAATATATTACATACATGTACAGGTACGTGTTAGTGTATATATGGAAATGGATTTTCCTACCACTTTGATGGATGAGTGTTCAGCAAAAAGCAAAATATATGTATTGGTAGATGATAGACATTTTCACGTTGCCTGAAGAACAATCAATTGAAATTTATTTCAGTAAACCTTACCTGACCATTAGACTCACGCAGCATCCACTTATTGAAATGACTTTCTCAATCTAAATCCAGTCCATTGTCCACAAAAATCATCATGGAGATATAGAAACATCACTCATTTACTTGCTAAAGTGTCATAAATATGCAGAAAACTAAAGATTTCAAATTCAAATTCTAATGGTCGCCCTCTTTCAAACTGATACCCTTGTCAGTTTACAAAGACATTTTCCAGTAGAAGACCTGAAAATTCTCAAGACTGAGGGTATTTTATCTTTGCTCCTGCATCTGCCAAAATTCGCCTTTGATTTTATATTATTTTATGTTGAAACAAATATCATATTTTGCTTTGAAAATATGTGTATTGTTGCTTTAACTGTAGGTAATTGTGAATTTTTCGATTTTGTTGGCTGCATCAGTTAATGTTTTAGAAATTGGTACAATATTCTCCTTTAAAACTGGAACTGGATAGTGTGAAAGTGGATTGGAATTAGGGAACTTCAGTCCTTCATATGATCCAATGCCACTTCTAAAAGATTCCCATAACTCTGGATTCTCATCTGTCTACAGAATGCAATGATGCAAGTAGCAAGGACTTCCTAGGCAGTGTGAAAAAACTTTAAAAATGTACAGGCCACCCCCTCGTCACCATTTTGTAAACATATTTTGTAAACCTAGCTTTTCCAAACTTTTGAGAAAGCCAGATGGTCCCACCCGCAGTCTTATAATATTTAAAATATACCTCTCAAGTGAAACAGAGTGCTGACAGCCAGAATAAGATTCACAGTTACTGATCATCTGCATTATTACACCAGAGTTGTTGGCTCTGATTGAAATTAAAGTAGGTAGGATGATATCAACATAGCATAAAACCAGCAAATCAATACAGCTGTCATGATTTATTTCTATTATAATTTTCTTTTCTTCGACAAGTTTCAATTTTCAAGTGGTAAATTTTTCAAGCACTGTTGTAATTCTTTACATTTGACTATTAAAAAGTATGAATATTGCTGAATTTGATAAATAAATAACCATAACATTTAAAATGCGTCTGGATGGGTATTTGAAGAGGAAGCTTTAGAGGGATATGAGCCAAATGCTGGCAAATAGGACTAGACTAATTTAGGATATCTGGTTGGCATGGATAAGTTGGACTGAAGGGTCTGTTTCTGTGCTGTGTGACTCTACGACTACTTACAAAAATACCCACTTGTATCTCAGTAAAACTACCAGTTATTATTTAACATGAGACCATACGTATAGGAGGGGCCTATTCAGTTCATCAAGAGTGCCTGACTACTCAAGATCATGGCTGATCATCTCCTCAATGCCATTTTGCTGCATTAACTCCATGTCCAGTAATGCCATGAATCTTCAGAAACCTATTGATTTCTGATGTGAACATGTTTAGTAATTGACGTTCAATAGCATCTGGTGTGGAGAATTCCAAAGATGCACCACCATCTAAATGAAGAAATTCCACCCCATTTCTGTTTTCAAGGGTTTGTCCCTTATCCTGAGATTTTGACATTGTTTCTAGAGTCGCCAGTTATCATACTCTGTAAGAATTTGTAAGTTTCAATGCGATCACCTTTCATTCTTCAAACCTCTCAAGAATAAAGACACAGTTTTGTCAATCTCTCCTCATAAAACAATCCAAACATCCAGAAGTTAATCTGGTGAACACTGTTGCATGTCTTCAATGGTAAATATGTTCTTTCTTATGTAAGAAGATCAAACCTATACATAGTATTCCAGGAGAGATCTTACTAAGAGTCTTTACAACTGCAGCAAGGCATCTTGCTTTTTTATTCAAAAACTCATAAAATGAAGCCTTCCTATTTGTTTCCTACTCCCGCAAGTTAACTTTTAGTAGCTCTTGGACAACAACACACAAATCTCTTTAGACACTTACACTTCTCAATCTCTCACCATTTAAGAAATATTCTGCCTTCTGTTTTTTTCTACAAAAAGCATAAAGCTTCACACCTTTTTTTTTGCACTGTTTCCATCTGCCATACCCATTCACTTAGCCTGTTCAAGTCCTCTTGAAGCTTCTTTGTATCCCACAAGAAATTCCTCCTCATCTCAGTTTAAAGGGTCATCCCTTCACTCTGAAGTTGTGCTCAGATCTAGTTTCTCTTGCTAGTGAAAACATCTTCTCCACATCTACTTTATCCATGCCTCTCAATATTCTGTAAATTTCAGTCAGATCTTCGTCATCCTCCTAAACTCTATCCAGTACAGACTCAGAGTCCTCAACTGCTCCTGATATCACAAGCCCTTTATTCCTGGGATCATTCTTGTAAACCTCCTCTGGACCCTCTCCAACACCAGCTCATCTGTCCTTAGATATGGAGCCCATAAACTGCTCACAATATTCCAAATTCTCCCTCCTTTCTGCACCAGGGCCTCCAGCACTGCACTGGAAAACCTTGAAGGACATCTCCTCCATTCCTAGGTCTAAATGACTTTGAGGTAGTTTACTCGGACCTGCTCCTTTAAGAGGTACAGCCTGGATTTTAAGTAATACAGGCAAGGTTGAAGTATTGATTGCCTTTCATGATTCTGCATTCCGCCAGTTCAGGCATGGAATCACTTAGCACCATGCTTCACTCTGACTGCAAGCTGTGTTAATTTCAAAGAGCACATAGGTGATATGAGAGCACATAGGTTGGAATACAACATTGAAATACCAGCATGTTGGATTTCATTGATAGCGGAGGATGCTGACTCAGGTCCACATATCTGAAGTCAACACTGTCAGTTAAAAAGAAATATAAAGGAAGACTTATATAGCATCTTTGACAACTTCATTACATCCAAAAGCACTCCACTGCCAAATAATGACAGGTTAATTTATGTTACTGTTGTATTTAGTTATATTGGTGTTTTTGGCCTGGACATCATGGAAAACTGCCTGGTTCTTCTCAATTGAAATTATGATTTTTCATGTCCAATTGAGGGTGAAGGTACCGGCTCAGTTTTAAGTCAAATGCACTGTATCTTCAGTAGTGCAACACTCCGCTTTGTGTGCTGTACTGAAATATCAGCCTGGACATTATGTTTAAACTAATGAAGTGGAACCCAGGACCTTTAAAGGTCAGAGTGCTAGCAGTAAGCTGCATTGATACCTAAAGTGCTACAGGTTGCAGGCAGTAGCTTAGCCCATTATTCCTGGAGTGAGAGCCATTCTAGGCATATTACTAACAACCATTGCAGAGAAATGTTAATAGAGGCTTCTCTGGCTGTAAGCTTCCTGTGAGAGGATAAACGCCCGTCCATATTGTTTACAGGAAATGAAAGAAAGTGAGTTTCATCTGGTATCACTAGAGAACAGTGGCAATAAGAGCTAAAAACATGAGACAAACCAATTTACAAGAAGCTGTTCTTCTGAACGAAGCAGCAAACATGTATTAAACTGACAGAATCCTGTGTGTCAAACGTTAAGAACACAAATTGCCCACGAGTCATTGTTATGTCTGAATTAGCAGTTGTATATAATGAGAGGAATGAGAGTGATTTTAGGTTGGAATGCTGTACTTGGATCAGATTATGTTTCAATCAGATAATTGTGCATCTGGAGCCAGCTCTGTTTGCAGAATAACTTGATTGCCAAGCCTATGAACATAGTGGGGCCTTCTCATCAACAGTTTCAGCTTAGTTTATGTACTTAATTTGTAACATTTTGACATTCCATTTTTGGTGCTGCCACTCTGAAAGTCTGTTGTGCTTTTGTTTTTAAATATGGATGCCTTTGACATTTTTTTTAACGGAGCAGTCTTTAAATAAAACCACCCAGACAACACCAGGAATGTGTGAGGTGGACAACTATTGGATTCATTTTATTTTCAGATTCCAAGCATCCGGAACTCAGATGTTCTTAATCTAAAGGATGAAAATAAAAAGGCCACAAGCTGAGGGCGATCAGAATGCTCTTTAGATCACTGTGAGATCTGAACAGTAAGGATCACCCAAAGGATTCACGTGCATGAATCACCCGCCCTCTTCTGATTAGGTGACTTTAAAAGTTAGGCAGATGCTTCCTCCTCATCCTAACTACTTCCAGGGAATAGATCGACAACAGAGCAAAAAAATTGAAAAAAATATCTGGAGTCATTTTACTTGCTCCACGTATACTGGACATGCTGTTAACAACTAAATTAAGAAGGACTGCATGGTTTGGAATTTAGCAAGGACTTAAATCAACAAACTATTTACTCATCTGCATCTGGGAAAAGCTGAATGTTTTCTATCATAAGCTGACAGGATGCTCACATTTTGATATATCGTTGATGATAAAAGTCGAATATAATGGAGCTAGAAAGTTTTTGCTGAATCTACAATGATAAATCTATCTCTAAACTACTTCACATAATCTTTTCACTGCCATTCTGGTGTCAAGCAGCTTGTCTTGCATCCAGTCTTGGATAAGCTTCAATTTCCTCTAGCTAAAAATTAGGAAGAACCAAATCAATTGTTTATACCCTCACTACCATTTCCATCCAGAATTATACAATTATAGAATAGTACAACAGAGAAGTGGACATTTGGTCCATTACTGCTGTGCCAGGTCTTTCAAAGAGCAATCCAGTTAGTTCCACTTTCCCACTCTTCCACATATCTGTGCATATTTTTCTTTTTTAAGTATTTTTCCAATTCCCTACAGAGGCTATGATTGAATCAGTATCCACCAGCCCCTCAGGCAGTGCATCCCAAATCCAAACCACTTGTGTAAAAAGATTTCCAAGTTGCCTTGTATACTTTTGCCAATCATCTTCAATCTGTGCCTTCTGGGTATCAAACTTTTAGTTATTGGAACCAATTCATCTTTATTTACTTTATCTAAGTGCATTGTGATTTTGAATACCACTATCAAATTTCCCTTTAACCTTCTGTGCTTTAAAGGGAAACAACCCCAAATATTCCAGTCTGTCTACATAATTATAAGTCCTCAGCACTGGAACTATTCCACTAAATCTCCACTGTATCATCTCCAAAACTTCAAATCTGCCTGTAAGTGTGCTGCCTGCAATTGGAAACAATGGGCTGGATATTAAAAGGGAGACCAGCTCAAGGTGACTGTGACTGGGCTGAGGGTGTTGGTGGAGTTGGGAATCATATTGTTTTGGTTTCTCTACAGAAAGTAAATCCTGAATGACAGGTTTGGCTTCCAATGAGTAGGAAGCTGGGGAGGGTGACATGACTAGGTAAATTCAGTCCGTGGAAGCCAGATCCAAGTGACTGGGGAATGTAGTGATCGTAATGAGGTCAACCAGGAGGACATCATAGAATGTGAGTTCTCTGATTGGGGCTGTTAATCTGGTCCAATCAGGGAGTACTGGCTGACAGATAAGAACTGTAGTGTCAGACATCCTGTTCACTCTGAGAGCTGGCTCAATGTCAAGGACTCTCTACATGTAAATAGAGGGTAACGTGGTGAAGGGATTCTGGCCTCTGTGGAGTTATTTCAGTTGGCAACAAGAGAAAAGCACACTGCTGAAGAAATTTACTCGCAACAGTAGTATTTGAATTGGGGTATTTCTGGTATCATGCCATTATTTGGGAAGCTTCCTGCTATCGAAGACTGGGCCCAGAATGTGGAAAGAATGTGTTATTTTTCCAGGCAAATGACATTGGGGCAGATGAAAAGCAATGAGTAATTTTCCTGACAGCTTGTGGATCTGCACCTTTTTCAGTTATTAGAAGACTAAGTTTCCCTGAGGTACCAGATACTAAAACCTTTCAAGAGCTGATGGATTTAATTAAGGAATATTACAACCCTAAGTGTACTCTTGTTCTGAGACACTATTAGTTTTACTCAGCAATTTGAGAACCAGGGGAATCTTATCAGGATTTTTGACGAGATGAACGCTACTGGCTGAGCCATGTGACTTTAACCCTTAACGAGAAGCTGATATGTGGCATGTGGGATTAATGACGTAGTCATGCAAGAGCACTTACTAGCTGAAGTGCTGCAATTGGCTTTATCATTGGAAAATGCAGCAAGTGGAGCACATGAGTTACAGGGTATTACGATGGAAGTGGACACTCTTGCCAATCTGACTGAGCTTGGGGAACACCTCTTCAGTGGTGGCAATTGCATAACCTCACTCAGGACATATCCTGAACAGAAGGACTTCAGGTCAGCCTACAGCAAAACAAAGCCAAGCCTCAGCCAAGCAGATAAAGTTTTCTTCAGGATCTATTCAGCAAGCAATTGTAATTGATGCTGGTATAAGGACTCAAGACAACAAAAGAATCCCACTATACCTAAACTGAGTAAGAGAACTCATAGCCCGGTATCCAGAAGAGGCAGACCCTGGAAGTTCCACCTACATCTGGTTTGGAATAGTTAAATTGCTTGGCAGCATGCAAATCAGAACTAATCAAAATAAACATGGGGCTGGATGAACACAGCAGGTCAAGCAGCATCATAGGAGCAGGAAAACTTGACGTTTCGGGCCTAAACCCTTCATCAGAAATGGGGGGAGGGGAAGAGGGTTCTGAAATAAATAGGGAGAGAGGGGGAGGCGGATAGAGGATGGATAGAGGAGAGGATAGGTGGAGAGGAGGCAGACAAGTCGAAGAGGCGGGGATGGAGCCAGTAAAGGTGAGTGTAGGTAGGGGGGTAGGGAGGAGATAGGTCAGTCCAGGGAGGACGGACAGGTCAAGGGGGCGGGATGATGTTAGTAGATAGGAGATGGGGGTGTGGCTTGAGGTGAGAGGAAAAACAGGTTAGGGAGGTGGAAATGAGCTGGGCTGGTTTTGGGATGCGGTTGGGGGAGGGGAGATTTTGAAACTTGTGAAATCCACATTGATGCCATTGGGCTGCAGGGTTCCCAGGCTGAATATGATTTGCTGTTCCTGCAGCCTTCGGGTGGCACCCGTTGTGGCTTCCTCTACATCGGGGAAACCAAGCGGAGGCTTGGGGACCGCTTTGCAGAACACCTGCGCTCAGTTCGCAACAAACAACTGCACCTCCCAGTCGCGAACCATTTCAACTCCCCCTCCCATTCCTCAGATGACATGTCCATCCTTGGCCTCCTACAATGCCACAGTGATGCCACCCGAAGGCTGCAGGAACAGCAAATCATATTCAGCCTGGGAACCCTGCAGCCCAATGGCATCAATGTGGATTTCACAAGTTTCAAAATCTCCCCTCCCCCAACCGCATCCCAAAACCAGCCCAGCTCATCTCCACCTCCCTAACCTGTTTTTCCTCTCACCTCAAGCCACACCCCCATCTCCTATCTACTAACATCATCCCGCCCCCCGGACCTGTCCGTCCTTCCCGGGACGGCCTCACCCCCCCCCTACCCCCCTACCTACACTCACCTTTACTGGCTCCATCCCCGCCTCTTCGACTTGTCTGCCTCCTCTCCACCTATCCTCTCCTCTATCCATCCACTATCCGCCTCCCCCTCTCTCCCTATTTATTTCAGAACCCTCTTCCCCTCCCCCATTTCTGATGAAGGGTTTAGGCCCGAAACGTCAAGTTTTCCTGCTCCTATGATGCTGCTTGACCTGCTGTGTTCATCCAGCCCCATGCTTGTTAACCTGGCAGCATCTGTTGTTTTGAGTCTGGTCATCCTTCTTCAGAAGAAACATTATCTCTGTTGTCTCTCTGCAGGTGCTGCCAGAATTGATGAGTTTCTCCAGCAATTTCTGTTTTTGTTTGTGAATATTCTGGGCCAATCTAAAACATTATAATGGCATTGTTTGAATCTATTGATTCATTAATTGATACATGTATGTATCTTGAGCATTTTGAAGAGAACACTTAAAATGAAAAGGACACTGGCTACAGCAGTAAAAAAATTGGATTGCATTTACAAAGGAAACATATTGTTTGAATGGAGCTCCTAATTTGACAGTGCTTTCAGATTGAGGTCATATGATTCCTTTTGTAGATGTAAAATATTTTGGTTTTGAACATTGGCAGTCAGAGAGAACCTGCCTCAAGGACAAATAGCCTTTACACTAGCCCTTCTGTGAAACATCTCTTGTTAAACTTTTTGAGTTGAAAACCCACTGGAAGACCTCATTGCTGCAAGTACAGGGCTATTAAAGGAGAAATATACACCATTATCTCCAGAAAAAGAAACATTAACCAGTAATAACTGATGCGGGGAGAAACCCCAGCACTGCTAGCTTGTGGAAAGTGACTTTGGCTACAGACCAGTATTTGGGCAATCAGTGAATATTTTTATTTCTGAATTTAATTGTGTTGCTCAGGTAAATGTTCTTTAGAGCTAATGCCCTACAGAGTTTTATATTTTTTCCAGACTTAGAGCGAGCTTTTGGTTGTGTAGGCATCTGTGTGGCATTTTTTTTCCAGTGCAGTTGGACATATTTGTCCATTTTAAACCTTTTGTTAATAATTTTTGTATCTTTGCTTAAATAAGTATTCTGCAATAAAACTGTTCTTTATTTCATAACTCAAGGAACTTGGCTGGCTCACATATTAAACTGCATAAAGCCTAATATATATGATTGAAAACATCACCTCTTTTTTAAACTCAGACTCTGTTGGGGCCAGTGGAAGAATGAGTCAAGGAAATTAATCAGTCCAAATTAATATAAAACACTAATTTAGCCCCAACGGAATCTTTGGAAAGAAACTTAACACACAAATACTGGGTGGCACAGTGGGTCAGTGGTTAGCACTGCTGCCTCACAGCGCCAGGCACCTGGGTTCAATTCCACCCTCAGGCAGCTGTCTATGGAGTTTGCACATTCTCCCTGTGTCTGTGTGAGTTTCCTCCGGGTGCTCCGATTTCCTTCCACAGTCCAAAGATGTGTAGGGTAGGTGGATTGGCCAAGCTAAATTGCCCGTAGTGTTCAGGGATGTGTAGCTTAGGGGGGTTATAGGGGGATGGGTCTGGGTAGGATGTTCCAAGGGTCGGTGTGGACTTGTTGGGCTGAAGGGCCTGTTTCCACACTGTAGGGTTTCTATGATTCTAAATATGGGTGATGTGGGAGCACAAATGTTAAAATTCTGAACTGTGATTCCAATCTGTCTACTGCCAGGTTTTAGGGAACAGGGCAGTAATTTAAATATGTCATTGATTCGAAAGCTTCTGATTTAACCTGTGCTACAATTTAAGTAGGCCTGGACAGGATTCCAAGGTCTTAGAACACCCAGCAGCCACAGAGAAGTGAGACAGCTTCAGTGGGAAGGAAAGACCCTTAATAACACTATTTATGAGCCAGGAATACAGGAGTACTGTTCACCTGACCCTCAACTTTGTGCTCATTTGATTCACCGATGAAATAAATGCTTCTGGGTCAGCGAATCCCTGCCCCAGATCAAGATTCAGAAGCCCCAGAATAGAACTTTTCCCTGCATTGAGGTTGGGAATCCAGATCATTGGGATTCAAATTGTCCCTGAAATAACTCCACAGAGACTAGTATCTCGACACCAAGTCACCCTTTATTTACACATGGACAGTCCTTGACACAGATCCAGCTCCCTCAGAGCCAGCTTTCAGAGTAAACAAAACATTTGACATCCCTATTCTTATCTGTCAGCTAGGGATCCCTGATTGGACCAGATTAACTGTCCTATTCAGGGAACTCATATTCTTGTTAGAATCACTACATCCCTCCTCCTCAGAGTCTGAGGACATAGGCCAGTTCTTTTTCTTCTAAACCCCCTCCTGGGCATTTTAGCTCTGGGTCAGGTTCCTCCAACTCTGCCTCTGATACAGGCAGTGTGTAACTCACCTCTTATGGCTGGAGGATCTCGGAAAAAGTTCATTCTCTTCTTTAGCCGGCAAAGGTATCGAGGTGGCGATATCTGCCATGTCCATCTCAAATTCTGAGGTATTTTCAATGGAGAGAGAGAACCCACGGGTTCCACAACAGTCAGAAAGGCTGTCAAGGAGCCAGGTACATCTTGCTCCTGCACCTTTTGTGAGTTTGCGGTTTTCATATGGTCCATGTGCTTGTTTAGGACTTTTGCACCTACCCAGACTTTATACTTCACTGGACCTGACTTTGCATCGACCATGCCTCTTAACCATGCAGGGCCAATCCCAGGGTTCCTACACCAGGTGTCATCCCCTGAAGTAAACTGTCTCTATCTCTTAATGGAGTCTTGCGTCCAGTATTGGTGTTCCTGATTGCCATTTCACCCTTGCCCCCACCCTGCCCCCTTCCCCCTAGGTCTGGGAAGTTCAGATTTAACCTGGTGCATTATCTTCTCCCCGTTAGTAACTCTGCTGGAACGATCCCTGTAGATGTGTGAGGGGTGGTCCGATTATCAGGTAAGAACCAGGAAAGTTTGATATCTAGTGAAGCTGTAGGCTGTTTCTTTAAGCCTGCCTTCAAAGTTTGACAGCTCTGTCTATCAGACAATTGGATGATGGATGGTATGGAGCTGTCCTTATATGTCAAATGCTATTCAACTTTAGGAAATACTCAGATTCCCTGCTGGTAAATGATGGACTGTTATCTGTGGCCAACACTTCCAGGAGTCTGTGTATTGCAAAAGATGTGCGCAGTTTTTCTATCGTCATCCCTGTGTTTGACAAATGAACTCTATGTTTGTCCAGCCACTTTAACTGGGCATTTGCAATGATTAAGAACATTGAGCCAATGAAAGGACCTGCATAGTCAACGTGTTACCAAATCCAGGGCTTACCAGACCATTCCCAAGAATGTGGGGGAGCAGCTAGTTGTAATTTTTATCCTTGTTGGCACTGCCCCACCAGCGCAGCTATATCTGCAACCGACCCTGGCCACCAGACATAGCTTCTCGCCAACATCTCCACTTTCGAAACCCCAGGATGAACCTGGTGGAGTTCAGCCAGTATCTGGCAGTGAGCTTTGCTCTGGATAATGGCTGGCTCTCCATAATAATATGCCATCCTCTACTGTGATCTGGTTTCTCTGGGTCCAAAAAGGTTTCAATTCTGGCTGTGATGGCACTTTGATTCCCCCATCACCACCAACTGTTTCAGTTTTGCCAGGACAGGATCTTTCTGCATCCAAAGCCTGATATTTTCAGCTGTGACTGGAAGTGTGTCCAGAAATTTTACAGACTCTTCCACTGGTGCTACCACCGATGGTGTATCTGCCAGTGGGAGACAGCTCAATGAATCCATATTTGCTACTAGGCCTCCTGGATGGTGTTCCAACTTGTAATTAGAAGCACTTAGTATTAGAGACTACCCTGAATTCAGCCTGAAGCTATGGGCAGCGCTGCTTTGTACCTGTTATATCGACCCAGCAAGAGTTTGTGGTCAGTTATTGTTGCAAATTTACATCCATACAGGTATTGGTGGAACTTCCTGACTCCAAATATGACCAAACTTTCCTTCTCTATCTGGGCATATTTACGTTCTGCATTAGCCAAAGTCCTTCATGCATACGTTATTGGGTATTCCTCTTCATTGGGCCACTTATGAGTTAATACTATCCTGATGTCATATGAGGAGGCATCGCACGTCAATACCAGATCTTGCGTGGGATCATAGTGTTCCAACACCTTAGATGATGATAGCTGTCTCTTCACTTCCCTGAAAGCTATGGCTTGGCTGCGCAACCATTTCCAAGGCTGATCCTTTTTTACGAGTTGATATAAAAGTGTCAGGATGGACGCTAATTTATATATGAACTTTCTATAATAATTACCAGTCAAGGAAAGACCTAATCTCTCGGACAGGCATGGGAGCCAGGGCACCTTTGAACATCCCCACTTTACCTTCCAACAGGTGTAACTGGGTCCTGTCAACTCTGTGGCCCAAGTAGGTCACTTGGGGAGCCTGGAACACATTTTCCTTTATAAAGTGGTACACCCACCTGGGAGAAATGTCTAAGGACTCTATCCAAGTTGCCTAAATGTTCTTTATTTGTCTTTCCTGTTATAAGCATGTCACCTAGATAAATGGTGACCTGGTGTAGACCTTGTAAACTGTCATCCATCGTCCACTGAAAAATTGTGCAGGCTGACGATACCCCACATGGCAGTCTCGTATATTGATACAAACCCCTATAGGTATTAATTGTCTCATTCTCCTGGGAATCCTTATCTGACCGCAATTGCAAATACGCATGGTTCACGTCCAGCTTCGTGAAGGACAGCCCCCTTGCCAGCTTTGCGTATAAATTCTCTATGCGAGAGATTAGGTGTTCATTCAGCTTCAAAAAATGGTTTATCATTTGTTTAAAAACCCCATAAAGGTGAACTAGTCCGATAGGCTTCACAATCAGTATGATTTGTGCTGCCCTTTCTACAAACTGGCCTGATTTGATGATTCCTTCATTTTCCAGTCTTCTGATTTCTGTCTCAACTTTTGCCCAGGAAGGCAAATGGCACCAAGTGGGACTTGCAGAATCATGGAATTGCTTCCTGCTCAACATGCAAGTTGGCCTTGTCTCCTTTGAAATTCTCTAGACCTTCCTGAAAATCTTCTGTGTATTTAATTAGAACTTCTCTCAGGCAGCCATTTTCTAATCGAAAAATATTAAGCCAATCTGGGTGAATCTTTCTCAACCAATTAAACTGTATCAAGCTTGGGCCAGACTCTTTTACTACTATCATATAAGACTGGAACTGAAGTTGACCCTTAATCTGTAAAGGTTCCCCAGTATAGGTTCTCAGTCTAGCTGATTCAAGGGGATCAAGGGTTACAGGGAGAAAGCAGGAGAATGGGGTTGAGAAACTTATCAGCCATGATTCAATGGTGGAGCAGACTCAATGGGCTGAATGGTCTAATTTCTGCTCCTATGTCTTATGGTCTAATGGTCTTAAGGTCTTGCTCAAACTTAAGGGTTGGAGTCTAGAGTGAATTTTGTTAAAGACTGATTGTAGGATCACTGAAACAGCTGTATTGGTATCGACCTCCATTAGAACCAGGTGATCATTTAACCAGACGTTTATTTTGATTAGAGATAAAAGGTACTGCAGATGCTGGAGAATCCGAGATAACAAGCATGGGGCTGGATGAACACAGCAGGTCAAGCAGCATCATAGGAGCAGGAAAACTTGACGTTTCGGGCCTAAACCCTTCATCAGAAATGGGGGAGGGGAAGAGGGTTCTGAAATAAATAGGGAGAGAGGGGG
>JAHRHZ010000268.1:16046103-16079458 GCA_024137785.1 Ginglymostoma cirratum
TGTCTGCCTCCTCTCCACCTATCCTCTCCTCTATCCATCCTCTATCCGCCTCCCCCTCTCTCCCTATTTATTTCAGAACCCTCTTCCCCTCCCCCATTTCTGATGAAGGGTTTAGGCCCGAAACGTCAAGTTTTCCTGCTCCTATGATGCTGCTTGACCTGCTGTGTTCATCCAGCCCCATGCTTGTTATCTCGGATTCTCCAGCATCTGCAGTACCTTTTTATCTCTGCCAGGTTTGCTGAATGTTTCCAGAAATGTCTGTTTTTGTTTAAGATCTTCAGCATCCACAGTTCTTTGTTTTATCAAAATATTCAAAACTTTAGTGCCATATCAGATTCTATGATCATTTTCTGACTATGTATCCCTTCCATCTAAGATGTAATCGCCTCCATTAAAGCATCTGACTCTGACCCATCTCAACTCGGCTGCTAACATCATATTGCATATTTGCATCATTTTCAGAACCAGTTGCTCCATATGCTCTCCTTGCCGATCTCCTGTTCTCCAATATTCACATACTTCAAATGCAGACTCCAACTAAGTCAGCCTGCGTTAGTTTTTGATTTGCCAATGCCTAAAAAAAAATTGATATTAATATCCACAAGATCTTACCCCTCACTACCACTGTAACTACCTTTAGCAATGCAATTGTCCTGCCCAACCTCGTTCCCCAAACCTCATAGAATTCTCCATGGTTTCCATTCCTCTGAATTGGGTTTCTTGTGTGTCACCTCTTCTCTCCCATCAGCCAACCATTGGTAGTCATGCCATCAGCCACCTAGGCCATGCTCTGGAATTTACTCACCAATTTCCTAGTCTCCCCTTACCTTGCTACCTCTATCTTTGAACACACTTACTTACATATGGTTTTTCCTAGATTTTCCATCAGGTTCTTTCATTTCACTTTTGGCACATTGCCTGCTTTTAGCTTAACTAAAATGTATCTGATGCTTTCTCCTTTTTTTTATATGTTTTTGGATTTTGCAGCAATAATGCTGACAAAACAGTAGATTATTACTGCACCGAAAACAAAATATACTTTGGCAGTCTGAGTATGCACTGAATTGTTCTGAAAAACAGACAATACAGTCAGTGACACTGTGCTTCTCCAAAGGGTACACTGTTGACATTCCCTTAGAATTCATCCCCTGAGTAATTAGTGAATTGACATTTTTTCCCATTTCTACGCTATTATTTTTATTCTAAAAACTTTTGAAAAGGTAATGCTTTATTTAATGATGTGTAACTGGATTTTTAATAGCTTACTAAGTTCATAATTAATGCTAAACACCATCACGGGACTTGGTAAGCTAATTTTATATTCATGGAATGTCAAATTTCTGCATTATGAAAATTTCCATACATTTTTAAATTTTAAAATTTTGTTTCTGACATACTCAATATTCCATCTTCCATGTTTGCTGTCTAAGAACACCTCAATTTGTTTGGCTGCTTCCTTACTTGTTGATTTCACTCCTGCTGGATGCTGGAGATCCCTTTGATCTGGCAGATGATCTAAATTGTATCAGGAAAGGTCAAGTCACACCACAGAAATCAGTGGATCTTTGCAGTTAACTTTCTTCAAGATTAACAATAACAGTAGTTACTTTTTTACAGACCACAAAATGTAGGCTGATATCTCTCACCTCTGATATGCGTTTTGCCTCCAGTAATGCTTACATTATCTCTCATAACATATGAACTGTGATACTGAAGAAGTCAACAGATTGTTTATTACAGCTCACTGCTTTTTACAAATATTCAATTCACAGGCACATTAGTGTTTAAGCAGTTCAGTTACAAACAGTAACATGCTTTTATCAACTCATCATGCTTCAAGTGCCTGGTTTAAAGATAGAGTCTGAAATTTTTATACTCTCAGGTCAAATGCCATGATACTGCGAAGATATCATAAGCGTGACTCTTAAAGGTACACTGACATACTAAGTGTGAGATGTAACACAGCAACTCGCTTTTACTAAAGATAACAGTAGGACCCTGGGAAACACTGAGGATCAAGGGGACCTTGATGTCCACTGGTCCCTTAAGGTAGCAGAACAGGTAGATAAAGTGGTTAAGAAAGTACGTGGAATATTTGCCCTTATTAGCTGAAGCATAGAGTTTTAAAGCAGGGAGATAATGCTGGAACTATATAAAATTGTGTTTAGGCCTTAGGAAGAGTATTATGTGCAGTTCAGGTATCCACATTATAGGACAGATGTGATTGTACTGGAGAGGATGCAGAGAAGATTTACCAGGAAATTTATATAAATTAAGATTTAAGTGGGTGTGAATTGGTTATAAAAGTATGGGGAGTACGAAATCAGTGTGTTTGAGTTTTTCAGTGGTTAATTGAAATAATGCTCTCACTAAAGGTGCAGACTTGGACACTATTCAAAAATATTTATCCTCTAGTGTATAACATCAACCAGATTGGAAGCCACAATGAGCTTGCGTGTTGGCATTATGGTGTTATTTTGCATGGAATTGGTGATCCATGAACTGTAAGGCCACAAGACGTTAGGAGTAGACTCTATTCGGTCCAATGAGTTTCCTCCAATATTCAATGAGATCATGACTGACCCGCTTGTCCTCAACTCCATTACCCTGACTGCCCCATGTCCTTGGTTCCCTTACTGATTAAAAATTTATCTCAGCCTTGAATACACATAATGGCCCAGCTTTGAAAACTCTCTGCAGTAAATACTTCCACGGATTCATTATCTTCTGAGAGAAGGAATAGCTCCTCCTCGCTGCCCTAATTGTTGGGCAACCCATTATTCTGAGAATATACCCTCTGATCTGAGACTTTCCCACAAGAGGAAACAGAAATTCCACCTGCACTGTCAAATCTCCTGAGAATCTTGAATGTTTCAATGTGGTTGCATTTCATTCTTCTAAATTCCAATGAATACAGACTCAACCTTCTCAACTTCTCCTCATAACACAATCCGTACATACCCAGGACCAACGTAGTGAACCTTCTCTGCACTGTCTCCAATGTCAGAATACCGTTCCTTATATAAGAGGACTAATGCTATTCACGTAGAAACATACAAAATAGGAGCTTTTGGCCTTTCAAATTCATGTATTCGATATGGTCATGGTTTATCATGCAACTCTGTACCTTGTTCCTGCTTTTTTCCACAAACTCTTTGATCCTTTTAGCCCTAAGAATTATATCTTAACTTTTTTTGAAAACATTCAATGTTTTGGTTTTAATGACTTTATGTGGCAGTGAATTCCACATCCTTCACTGTCTGGGTGAAGAAATGTCTTGTAATTTCATTCCTAAATGGCTTACCCTGCATCTTAGACTGTGACCCCTGGTCATTGAGAACATCCTTCCTGCCTTGACACTGTCTAGTCCTGTTAGAATTTTATAAGTTTCTATGAGATTCCCTCTCATTTTTCTAAACTGCAAACCAGGTATGGTCAAACTAGAACTTTGTATAGTTTTAGCATAACTTCCAACTTTTATGCTCCATTTCCTTTGAAATAAAAGCCAACATTCTATCTGCCTTCATTTTGACACACTGAACTTGCATGCTTGCTTTTTGTGAATTATTTACAAAGACTTCCAAATCCCTTTGTGCTGAAGCTTCCTGCAGTCTTTCTCCATTTAAATAATATTCAGACTCCTCTATTCTTCCTGTCAACATGCATAATATCAGAGGTTCCCACATTACATTCCATCCAACAAGTATTTTCCCAATCACTTAGCCTGTCTATGTTCCACTGCAAACTCTTTGTGTCAGCTTCATCACTTGCCCGCCCACCTGTATTTATGTCATCTGCAAGTTGGACAATAGTGCATTCACTTCCCTCAGCCAAATATTGTATGCATTGTGAATAATTGTGGCCCCACCACTGATCGTTGTGATACTCCACTACCTACTGGTTGCCATCCTGAAAATGGCCTCTTTATCCCAACTCTGTTTTCAATTAGTTATCTAATCCTGTATCCATGCTAATGTACCATGACCAACATCATAGGCTGTTATCGTATGAAGTAACCTATTGTGTAGTGCCTTCTGGAAATGCAAATATATTACATCCACTTCCTCCTGCTGGCAGCAATATGTATGGTGTCAAATGAAATCTCATAAACCAGACCTGGAATGCCACTTGCTTAGACATTTGTCTTTCAGGATGCATGGTGGTAATATTTCAACACTAGCTCCTCTGTCAATGTTAGCTTTTAGAATGTGTTGCCCTGCCTTTTCAGAACATAAGATCTTAATGGTTGACAAAGGTTCTGATTTCCTCATATCATTGACATGGTGTGTGAGGTTAACAATGTGGAAAGCATGGTCATCTTCTCACATTTGCCTTTCACTTAACCAACTCCAGTGTTGTAAAGATGTTGCCATGGAGAATGCACCCATTAGTACTGTTTGATGGTAAACAGCCAAGCTTGGTTTAACTTTTTAACTAGGCAAGTTGATGACCAGCCGAAGGGGCACGCTGTGTGATATGATCTCCATTCATTTGGATGAACACCTATAGACCTTCCATCATTTGGCACTGAAATTCATCTTCCATGTTATTCATTTGTGTCATAGTCAGAATGGCTTTTTGGCTTGTTAGCAGTTAGTGGCAAACACCACTTTGCGCTACTACTCCTGATTCTACTGCACTTGTTTGCCCACACCTTTGAGATACGTTCTGGTTACTTTCTAAGGTAATCTGAGGCAGACCTGGCTTTTTTTAGGACCAAGAGTGACTGCATAAAGCCTTCTATGAATTTATGTGACATAGTGAAAAATAATTGAATCAATATAGCCGTTATCCCACAGGATGACTTTGATGTATCCTATTCACTTTTCTCAAAAGCCAATCATATAGGCCATATGTCCCAAAGACTGACAGATAATGACAAACAGCGTGTACCTAAGCAACATACTGATTATATTCTACCAGCCCAGTCCTGTAACACCGTATCTAACGCTAGATATGATTCTATAATTGGACAACATTAGCTAGATAGGAAAGTACTAGGAATTACGCTGATAAATAATTTAGAATTGAAAGTCAGGCACACAATGTAACACACTTGTTTGTCCTGAAAACCATATATATTAATAAACAGGGTCCTTTTCTTGGCAGAGAGAAAGAACATGTATGCATGCCATGCTTATATGATATTCATGCCACATAAGGAATGATGATGGCATGTAGGCTTCCTGAAGTGCCAAATTGGTAATGGCAGATCCAACAGACCCATGGATACAAGTAGGCCTGTTAGTGTAGAGCACCACTTTTTAGTGTTCCATTAGCTACATCTTCTTTCAGAAGAGCTTTGTAGTTCTGCAGTGAGGATATTGAACTGTCATTTTATAAAGGCAAAACAATTGGAACAGTGGGCTGTCAGTTTGTTTCTCTTTGGAGGGGAGAGGCAGAGAAATATAGTATTCACTGCCTCTGCACAGGACTACAACCTTCACCTTTTCATATATTTGTAACTTCATTAGTAGAAATTTTTTTCCGATGTTCAAACATGTTAGCTTTTAACCAAAGATATGTTAGCTCTGTTTTCAGTGCGTACAAAAATTAATGATACTAAATATCCAAAGTCTTTGATGTCTGAGGCTGTTGTCCAATTGATCTTTTCTACAATGTCACCATTGCTAACAATGGTGTGTATTCCTCCTGCAACAGGGTGTACTTACCTTATAGGGTAATACTTATGCTATCTCACAAAGTGTGAGAACCTAGACTTATATGAAGTGTTATTGAAAAATCCAACAGTGTTTACTCCAGCTCACTGTTATATACAATTATTAGTTTCACAGGCAACTTGATATCTGGGCTAACATTAAGCTATTCGGATATCAACTGGAGCTTTCTTCCATCAGGGTGTCATGCTTCAAGCGGCCTGAGTTAAGATGGAGTCTGAGACCTTTATGCTACATGCCTTTAGGTCACATGCTATGATATAGCGATGATATCATGATCAGGTTTCTAAAAGATATTTAATATGCTAACTGCATGTGAGATATTATACAACAACATTTCCCTTAACCAGTCCATAATTTATTTCCTTCCCAATGCTATCTGAATGTCTCCTTTTTCCACAGCAGCTAACTTTAAGGCTCATTAAATTAGATTATTGATTCAGTAGCAAGTTGGCAATGAGTTGTGGGCAGATGTGTTGTGGATTCTCACTCACCATGTATTGTTTCAAATTAAATGTGATCCTAAATCCACTTCACATGGGATTTCCTGGCGGAGAAAAATACTTCAATTACATCAACATAGACCAGTTTCAAGCCTCTGTCCTAGATGTTCGAGGCAGCATGTCAACTGACAATAATCTCCAGGTGTCCTTTGTGTATATTCCTATAATTGTCAGAATTTGCAATAATCTCAACATTATGAGAAGCATCAGGGAAATGTTAATCATCTTAAAAGCACACAGGAATTACATAAACATAAATACAGTTCTCTTACTAAGCAGGTTTCACAACTGCTGATCCTTTAATTCACACCAAAATGTTAGCAGAACTGACTGTTTAAGGAAAAATATTGAATAAAAGAGCAAGAATAGAACAAATAATGAAAAAGATAGGAATTTTTTTTCTGAGATTCCTCTTTAATCTAGTAAATTAGAAAATAGAGCTGGTTCTTCTATTGGGTAAATGCACCATTATCCATCTACCAGGCATTTCAGTGGGAAGAATAGCGTAAATCAGTAAGATGATCAAGGACTTGCTTGATGAGGTTATAACACCTTTGTCCAATTCTCCACCAAGTAACCGTCCTAACTTGTTGATACTCTGGGAACACAGCCTCACTAAACTTGTCCTTAAACATGAAATATGCAGAAGTACACATTGTAAAGTATTTGTTATTCACTAATTAGAGTTTTATGAACAACATTAAAATGATCAGTTTGGGATAGTATACAATTATGTGAAAAAGCACAAGTCACCTCCTAAATACTTAAATTTTAATTTTAAGTAATAGGTTACTGTAAGATACCTTTACAAATAACATTGAAAGGATAGCATTGACTCTTTAGCTGATACTGCAACCTTCCACTTTTAATTTACGGATTAACCATTAGTTTCAAACCAGTACCTCAGGATGTTTGGTATCAAGTAAGCTGTTAGGTGGCTTTGCAATTCTGCTTATAAAACATATCTTCAATGAATATTTGTGTAACAGTTCTGAAATGGTTAATATTAGAGACTTCATTAAATCCTACCAAACCTGATGGACTTGTTGGGGAAAGACAGAACAATTTAGGATCTTGTAGAGTGAAGACCTGCGTCTTGAGGGCTCCTCATAGTCTTTGTAACAAGAACAAAATTATTAATATACCTGATTGCTATCATGCAATAAACTATATCTTGTTTAAGGCAAAATCTTCATCACTAGTGGTTCACTTCTACCACTATAAATCGGGCAAGCTTTCAGACCCAGTCAGAGATAGGGAATAGTGGAGTAATATACTCCAATAATAGATGGGGAAAAAAATTCTAATTCATATCAGAATAAAATTAATCCAGAAGATCGCTCAATCACTTTTTGGTTGTTTTAAGGCTGTTTACATTTTGACGGAACAGAAAATCTTATCATTGATGCAGTATTGTGTGAAGGTACAATGCTGGGACATCATAACATAGGGGAAAAATGTATTCAGAAAGAATTGCTTTGTTCAAGTCATTAATTTATATTTAAAGACTTGTAGTCAAATGACTCAATCCATTTTAATTCATAATTGAAGTTCAAATATTAAAATGTGTCAGCTTGACAATAAACATGAATTTGAATTAATCCATAAATATTTGTGTGAATTGAATACTTTAGTTTTAGCTGTCATATTCTAACACCATTTCCCAGGCTGGAATTGGTATAAGCTTATTTTTTTCTGTAAAATTCATTATGTGTACATCACCTCATTGCCTCACTAATATCCATGCACTCCTATGCCATGACCAATTCCTAAAAACATAATGATGCAAAGTCTTATTGATCTGACTGTACAATTTATACGGTGCTAATTGATGGAATTTTAAAAAATGCCGTCTGATTAGGCTCTGGAATGATACTGAGTCTCATGTTTTCTGCATTGCTTGCCTTCAGTGTTAAAAGTAACCACATTAATGGACTGGCACCTGCCAAGTGCAATTCTGTGTTATAATTCTGAGTAGATATATAGGAAAAGCTAAAATCAAACTGGCTTAAACTTACATTTCTAAATATTAGTGCAAAGAATGTGAAACAATCAATTCAAAAAGACTGATTAATCTTTTTACAGAGCATTCATTTAAAAAAAATCTAGCCTGTGTTTTGTCAACTCTAATCCATTTGTTTAGACAATTGTAACAGCACTAATCTCAATTTCAGATAATCTGTGAATTATCACTACACAGTGTTTTAGTGACGACATTTCTACACAGGAATGTGAGATCTTAGATAAGAGATAAAAGGTACTGCAGATGCTGGAGAATCCGAGATAACAAGCATGGGGCTGGATGAACACAGCAGGTCAAGCAGCATCATAGGAGCAGGAAAACTTGACGTTTCGGGCCTAAACCCTTCATCAGAAATGGGGGAGGGGAAGAGGGTTCTGAAATAAATAGGGAGAGGGGGGAGGCGGATAGAGGATGGATAGAGGAGAGGATAGGTGGAGAGGAGGCAGACAAGTCGAAGAGGCGGGGATGGAGCCAGTAAAGGTGAGTGTACGTAGGGGGGCAGGGAGGAGATAGGTCAGTCCAGGGAGGACAGACAGGTCAAGGGGGGACGGGATGATGTTAGTAGATAGGAGATGGGGGTGTGGCTTGAGGTGAGAGGACGGACAGGTTAGGGAGGTGGAGATGAGCTGGGCTGGTTTTGGGATGCGGTTGGGGGAGGGGAGATTTTGAAGCTTGTGAAATCCACATTGATGCCATTGGGCTGCAGGGTTCCCAGGCTGAATATGATTTGCTGTTCCTGCAGCCTTACGGTGGCATCACTGTGGCATTGCAGGAGGCCCAGGATGGACATGTCATCTGAGGAATGGGAGGGGGAGTTGAAATGGCAGTACCTTTTATCTCTTTATTATCAATATGTTTCCTTTCTTGACATTTCTAAAATTAAATACAGTATTTAACTGTATTCAACCAATACTTTTGAACAATTCATTTCACATCAATACACCTAAGGCCTTGATACCAAAACTCTTTCCCTCGATTATCCACTACCCCAAATACTCCACCACACAGAAACACACACACACACAGATTTGATGGGGATGATTTGAAATCTAAAAATGGAGGCATGCAACCTTAACCTGCACATTACCATCCATTGCCATTTTAATGGCAGTAGGTTTTCTGGAGCCTGAGTTTCTTGCCACGTGGAGTGAGAAATATCAATAACGCATTATAACAGATGCAACCTGCTTCATGATTGGTGTAAAAGTTCCTTTTACCGCACTCATTGTGTGAAATATTCTCTCTTACTGTGTGGTCATTCAGCAAACCAAATGTTCCCACCTAAGTCACATGCAAGTTGGCTTCTTTGAGTTATAATGCAAAACATTTAAAGGCTCCAAAAATCAAAATTATTAGTACATTGTCGTGGTTCCTGAGAAGCAGGACTGTTGCCTTGAGCCCTTCAAGGCAACTTCAACTTGTTATGTATCGATTGCGGCCCCTTGCTTCTTACTGTGATCACTGGCCACAGAATTTATCTCAAACATTTTTGATGACCATCTCACCTCACCACTTCCACACCATACCTGAATGCATACCTCCTCCCTCCGCAATTACTGGGAAATAGCAGCAAGAGCTTTCATCCAACTTTCAATGTAGCTGGCTGGCTGAATCCAGAAGCAAACTATATTGCTGAGGTTTTACAATAATTTTCAACTAGACTTCTCTGCATCTGGCCTTTCTGGGCTTTTCAGCTGTTCTTAGCCTCCCAGAAATGCTACTTTGCCTCACTGGGTCCAAAGTCTTTAACCAAACATTGGGCTAATGGGCAATGGTGGCAGCCAATTTACAAATTTGCAATCAGTCATGACATTGAATAGTAAGGAAAGGGTAGGTGTTTGCTCCTATTACTTAACAGCTTACTTATGGTTTACTAAATGACAGCAAAAAGAAAGTGTCTGCCAGAGATGCCTTTTTGTTTAATTTCTTCTCACATTAGAATTTCTATTAATCAGTAAGAGCAAACAACTATTACCATATTCCAATAGACATTTAAATAAATGTTTAACATTACATCACCTCTTTCCATAGCAGTTGTTCTACCACTGGTGTCAAGTTTTGCTGGAAGATTATGTTGAAAACTGAATAAATCTTTTGTTGTAAAATAGTCTAATTCATTCTCATCATTTCTTGAAGAGAGTCATTCATCTAGTACATTAGCTCAGTGAGTCATGAGATTAAGTGTCAAATTTCAGCCCATCAACTCTCAAACCAAATTGAGCCTAGCTAAAGAATTCGAAGATAATTTGGTGGGAGATTCAGACCAAAGTGTTGCATGGAACTTGCATGCATTTGTGCAGTGTTGGGTCTTCACCGTGTAAGGACAGATTTTGTTCAGTATAGTGATGAGGGTAAAATGATTTGTAAGCCACAATATCAACATGTTCAAACCAAAGGCAGGTTGATTAAGAAAATATCTCATTCTTTAATGAAAAGATAACACCATAGATCTTCCATTTCTGTGGAACTGGGACATTGCTCTAGAGTGAATGAATTTGCATCTCCCTGAAAATATATGTCCCTGATCTAATCCAATCTCTTGGCCTGACAATCATTACAATATTTTTGGCAGGCTTCCCAGACTCTAGTAGGCTGTTCACCCAGGTAATAGGTAAGCTTTAGTACATATCATTGCCAGTATCTTCCAACCTGCCAATTTGTTTGAATGAACAAGTATTGAAACCACGAATATTAACTTGGCTCAGACGAGGATGATCATTAACCACTTTGTTGTAACAAGAAAGAGGGGGCCAACAGACTAGATGTGGTTGATATGGAGAATGGATACTCTAGAAGACTCTAGACATTTATAGAGAAAACCCTGGTAGGAAAAGCTAATAAAGTAATTCAAATTTTTCTCCTGCTTCATTCAGAATCATTTGAAAAACTAAGTAAAGAACTACTCACTGAGCAAAATGCATGTTCAATAAAGAGTCACTGTTTTGAATTTCAAAGTATAAACAAAAATGTACACGTGTTGTTAATCTTTGTCTGACTTTATCTGATGCGGGCTGTCTCTCTGAAATAAAGCGAGAAGTTCACAGTAGGTTAAATAATTGGTAACAATTTAAATAGTTTATATTTACCTGACAGAAAAACCAAAAGCTAATTCGTTAGCTTGTTTGGGAATCATTCAGAAAAAGAAGCCGAGAAATGAACTTACACGGTGAGAAAATACAGCCTTCTGCTTGCACTGAAAGAATTATTTTCAGGCTCTTGTGTATCCCCTACCTCACACTGCTCCTGGAATTGTGCTTGAAACTGTTTTTCCCTCTTCAAAGAAGTCGTGGGCAGCAGGGTGGCTCAGCAGTTAGCACTCCTGCCCCCCATGACACCAGGGACCTGGGTTCAGTTCTAGCCTTAGGTGACTGTCTGCGTGGAGTTTGCACATTCTCCCTGTGTCTGTGTGGGTTTACTCTGGGTGTTCCAGTTTCATCCCATAGTCCAAAGATGTGCAGCTTAGGTGGATTGGCTGTGCTAAAATTGCCCATAGTGTCCAGGGATGTGTAGCATAGGTGGATTAGCCATTGGAAATATAGGGGTGGGAGTGAGTCTGGGTGGGAGGCTCTTTGGAGAGTCAGTGTGGACTTGTTGGGCTGAATGGCCTGTTTCCACACTGTAGAGATTATATAATTCTCCCCTCCTTCAAAAAAAAGTTTTGCACAGCTGCCCTGATTTTTTAAACTAGTATATATTTTCATTGGTTATGATTTTGTGACATACGTTGGAATTTTTACGACTTTAAAGATGCCATAAAAATTCATTTTTTTTTGTTGTACTGACACATGCTTGAAATCATTCACACAACATATGCAGAAACTGCAGCATTATTTTCTTAAGCTGGCAGAGTAATAACCTAAGGGAAAAATTTGAGTTTTGAAGACTGTTAATGCCTTCAATCAAAACCTAAATGGATTTCTTTTCCAGACCAATTTTCAGTCACTCGACTGATTCACCTTCTCCTTTTATTTACTTGTAGGTACTCTTACCTAAACACAAAAGGTTAGCTTCCTTTGATGATGATAATTCTTGCCTCACGATTTCTGTATTCAATTCAGCGCAAATATTAATGTTGATACTCCAAGCAGAGTACTGCAGAACTGCCAGAGGGGGTGTTGTTCAGATCAGATGAAACAGAGGTCCTTTCTGCTCTTTCAGATAGTCATGAAAGAATGCATGGTAATACCTAAGAAGAGGAAGGTAATTTTTTTGGGTGTTCTGACGAATTCTTACTCCTCAATTTACTCCACCCAAAAAACCCTCCAGAATATCTAATTGTTGTCACATTGTTATTTCAGCATTATTGAAAATGTAGTCAAAGCTTTCTATGACTTGTGCTAATCAGGACATTCACAGGAATACCAATAATAAAGACAAAACAACATTTTATATGTTATAGAAGAGAGTGGTGAATGGTTGGTAAATGACTGATTGGTAGAAATGTTGCCATGAAGAATGTATCAGTTTGATAATGACTGACAGTTAACAGACAAACTTGCTTAAATTTAAACCATGAAGATTGATTTAGATTGCGGTGATATAGCAGTGAAATGCAACTATCTATGGTTTCCTTGAGTGATACCTTGCTGAATAGCCTATCAATGTCACATGAATACATTGTATTTCTACCTATTTTAAAGTTTTGCATGGTCAACATAAAATGTGAATGACTCTTTCACTCTGTGTGGAAAACTTACTCTAAATAGTTTGGAACAAATCTCCAACCTTTTGGCCAGATCGTGTTCTGTAGAACTGCAGTTTTAATGACACCATGTATATCTAAACAGATTTTATTCCTAAGGAAGCCCCTCTAGGTCCAGTTTTCACAAACATCTTTCTTGGGTTCATTGAGAAATGAGTCTTTAATGAAAATTACTGACCAGCCTTAATCTCCTACCCCATGCATATTTCCTGCAGGGTAATGATATAATTGATATATTTGAATCCACTGTCACAGGTCTTGACAGACTCCAGCCTGCACTGAAATATATCTTTCAAATGGGACTGCCAAATGAACCTCTTTCCCATGATGTCCTAATTGAGAATCACAAAATCATAGAAATGTTATGATGTATTAAGAGGCCATTCAGCTCATCATGTGCACTGGCTGTCTGAGCATTTGACTCAGTGCCAATCATCAGCTATTTCTCTTTCAATAATCATTTTATATCCTCCTCAATGCCTCAATTGAACCTGCTCCCACCACAATTCCCTAACTAGCCACTGTATGAATTCTTTTCTTCCTCATCTCACATTTGCTTACTTTGCAAAGCACTTTAACACAGTGCTCTCTGGTTCTCGATGCTCTTAGAAGTGGGAACTGATTTCCCTTATTTATTTTGTCCAGACCCTCATGATTTTGAAAACAGATTCCCCATGATAGACTGGTTAGCAAAGTTAGATTACATGGAATACAGGGAGAGCTAGCCATTGGATGCAAAACTGGCTCAAAGGTAGGAGACAGAGGGTGGTGGTGAAGAGTTGCTTTTTGAACTGGAGCCCTGTGACCAGTGGTGTGCCACAAGGATCAGTGCTGGGTCCACTACATTTTGTCATTTATATAAATGATTGAATATGAATATAGGAGGTGTTGTTAGTAAGTTTGCAGATGACACTAAAATTGGTGGTGTAGTGGTAAGTGAAGAAGGTTACCTCAGAGTACAACAGGGCCTTAATCAAATGGAACAATGGGCTGAGGAGTGGCAAGTGGAGTTTAATTTAGATAAATATAAGGCGGTACATTTTGGTAGGGCAAATCAGCAAACTTATACACTTAATGGTAAGGTCCTGGGAAGTGTTGCCGAACTAAGAGACCTTGGAGTGCAGATTCATAGTTCCTTGAAAAGTGGAGTTGCAGGTAGACAGGGTAGTGATGATGACATTTGGTGTGCTTGCCTTTATTGGTCAGTGCATTGAATATGGGAGATGGGAGGTCATGCTGCAGCTGTACAGGTCATTGATTTGACCATGTTTGGAATAATGTATTCAATTCTGGCCTCCTTGCTATAGGAAAGATGTTGTGAAACTTAAATGGGTTCAGAAACATTTTTTTTCTATTTATTTGTGGATGTGGGCATTGCTGGCTGACCAGCATTTATTGCCCGTCCATAGTTGCCCTTGAGAAGGTGGTGATGAGCTGCCCTCTTGAATTGCTGCAGTTCTTCTGTTGTAGGTTGACCCACAATGTCACTCGGGAGGGAATTCCAGGATTTTGACCCAGCAACAGTGAAGGAATGGACATATATTTCCAAATCAGGATGGTGAGTGAACTTGGAGGAGAACTTGAAGGTAGTGATGTTCCAATATATGTGATGCCCTTGTCCTTCTAGCTGGAAGTAGTCGTAGGTTTGAAAGGAGCTGTCTGAGGATCTTGGGTGAATTTCTGCAGTACATCTTGTAACTAGTACACACTGCTGCTACTGAGTGTCAGTGGTAGAGGGAGTGGATGATTGTGGATGTTGTGCGAACTATTTGTCCTGAAAGGTGTCAAGCTTCTTGAGTGTTGTTGGGGCTGCACTCATCCAGGCAAGTGGGGAGTATTCCATTACACTCCTGACTTGTCCCTTGTAGATGGCGGACAGGCTTTGGGGAGTCAGGAGGTGAGTTACTTGCCACAGTATTCCTAGCTTCTGACCTCCTCTTGTAGTCACTGTGTTTATGTGGTGAGTTCAGTTGAGTTTTTGGTCAACGATAAGCCCCCAGGATGTTGATAGTGGGGATTCAGTGATGGTAACACCGTTGACTGTCAAGGGGCAGTGGTTAGATTGTCTCTTATTCATGCTGGTCATAAACTGGCATTTGTGTGGCACAGATGTTACTTGCCATTTGTCAACCAAGCCTGGATATTGTCCAGATCTTGTTGCATTTGAACATGGACAGCTTCAGTATCTGAGCAGTCATGAATGGTGCTGAACATTGTGCAACCATTGGCGAACATACCCACTTCTGACCTTATGATGGAGGGAAGGTCATTGATGAAGTAGCTGAAGGTGGTTAGGTATGTCTCTAACCACCTGAGATTTTGACCCTGATACCCATTGATTTCAGTTTAGCTTGGGCTCCTTGATGCCAAACTCAGTTGAATGCAGCCTTTAGTTCAAGCGCTGTCACTCTTGTTTGCCTCTGAAATCAGCTTTTTTGTCCATGTTTGAACCAAGGCTGTAATGAGGTCAGGAGCTGAGTGGCTCTGGCAGAACCCAAACTGGGCATCACTGAGTAGGTTATTGCTGAGCAGGTGCTGCTTGATAGCACTGTTAATGACACCTTCCATCACCTTCCTGATGATCGAGAGTAGACTGATGGGGTGGGAGTTAGATGTTGCCAGGGTTGGAGCATTTGAGCTATAAAGAGGCTGAATAGGCTGGGGCTATGTTTCCTGGAGCATCAAAGACTGAGGGGTGACCTTATGGAGGTTTACAAAATCATGAGGGGCATGGATAGAGTGAATAGCCAGGACAGGGGAGTCCAAAACTAGAGGGCATAGGTTTAAGGTGAGAGGGAAAGACTTGAAAAGGACCTGAGGGGCAATTTTCTCATGTATGTATGGAACGAGCTGCCAGAGTAGGTGATGGAGGTGTCACAATTACAACATTTAAAAGGCACCTAGATGGGTACCTGAATAGGAAGAGTTTAGAGGGATATGGGCTAAATGCTGGCAAATGGGACTAGACTAATTCAGGATATCTGGTCGGCATGGACGGGTTGAACCAAAGAGTCTGTTTCCATGCTATACATTTCTACAACTATATGACTCTAAGCCCTGTGTAGTCTGCAAACGTTGAAATTTTCCCCTGCAACCCAAGATCAAGGTAATTTTACATCAGGAAAAGCAACAGTCTTAATACTAACAAAAACAGAAGTTGCTGGTAAAGCTCAGCAGCTGAGCTTTTCCAGCAACTTCTGTTTTTAATTTCTGATTTACAGCATCCACAGTTCTTTCATTTCTTTAATACTAACTCCTGGGGAACACAACTACAATGCCTCCTGCAGCTTGAAAAATATCCATGAACCAATACTCTGCATTTCCTATCCCTCAGCCAATGTTGTATGCACATCACCACTATTCCTTTTATTCCATGGGCTATAACATTTCTTATAAATCTATTTTATATTCATAGGGGCTTGGTTAGCTTAATTGGGTTGATGACTGTTTTACACATGCAGAGTGATGTCAACAGTGTGGGTTCAATTCCCTCTATGGCTGATGTTAACCATGAAGGATTCTCTTTCTTAACCTCTCCCCTTGCTTGAGGCATAGTAAGCTTCAGGTTAAACCACCACCAGTCATCTCTTTCTAATGAGAGAGCAGTCCTATTGTCTGTTATGACTATGGCTTACGTTAAAGTAAAGGGTAAAGTTGCCAATGTATCAAATGTCTTTTGCAAGTTCATGTACACCACATCAGCAGCCTATCCTCATCAACACTCTTTGTTACCCCTTTAAAAAAACACCAGGAAGTTGCTTGAACATGATTTTAACTTAGCAAATTAATGCAGGCTTCTTCTGAATCAACCCATAGTTTTCCATTTGACTATAAAATCCACCTCATATCATTGTTTCTAGATGTTTTGTAACCACCAAAGTTGAAGTGGCTAGCCTGCAATTGCTGAGCCCACCTTTTACAATCAATACTTGCAATTCTCTACAATCCACCACCGCCGCAAGTCCAAAGGTTATCGTCTGCAATTTCTGCTCTCACATCCTTAAATATTTTTGGATGCATCTCATCCTGTACCAATGCCTTATTAGCATTAAATACCAACAGCTTACCCAATACCTCCTCTGTGTCCATTTTAAACCTTTCCAGTGACCGAGTTTCCTCCATGGCCACCATAGCTTGGACAGCATATGCCTCTTAGGTAAAGACAGATGCAAACCGTTCATTCAACACCAATGCCTTGCCTTGTGCTGCCATGTGTAAATCCCTTTTCTGGCCCTTAAGTTGCACTACTCCTTCTTTTACCACTGTTTTACTGTTGATATGCCCATATAAGACTCTTGGATTTCCCTTTATCTAGCTGCCAGTCTTTTTTTTCGTATTCCTCCTTTACTTCTCTTCTTTTTGGTTTCTGCCATAAGTTTACAAAGACCAATGCAACCTTCTGCCAGTTTCACCTTGAATGGTCAGTCAACGCAATTTGTTCCTGACCAGTTGTTCCCTTGAAACTTGTTGAACTCCTTCTGGTACTTTAAAGATGTTGAGGTCAAGATATGCAGGCAGACTCAAGAATGAGAAGTGTTGATTACAAATTGTGTATTCTTTTTAAATGACTTACATTCTTTGTGTCGCAGCATTAGTTGTGTCATACCTTCAATCTTAGGTGTTGCACCTCCTTGACCATGTAGTTTCATCTCTTTGGGCCGCAGCTAATTTTTCTTCAGCAATGACATTTGATCTGATAAGGCAATGACACCTACCTCTGTACCAAGCTTAAAATTAAGTAGATATCCATTGACGTAAACAGGTTTTGTAAATGCAGTTTTGTTCAACCACCACTTCCTTAGCAATATCTCAGATATCTTTTCTAATGGTGATAGTTCTGTCGCATTGATATGTTTGTATGAGTAAGCATATGGCTTTTTGCTGCTATGAAACTACATCCTATTTCCACACTTCTTCTTGAAATCATTTATAATTCCACAGGTGTAGCATTCTTTTGCCAGAACTGGGTACTGTTTGTGCTTGTGAGGTTTTTTTTTTATTCCACAGTGATGACACTGACTCTTAGAATCTGCCATTTGGCCACTTTATGTGTTGGCATTTGCAAGTGTCTTCAGAGTGTTTATACTTTATTGTGGATTGTGCTGTTCCCCTTTGGTAAATTTGTCCTTTTTCTCTAAGGAATTGCCTGTGACTCTTGCTGGTATATGCTTACAGCACAGTTTGAATAGCTTTCTCAAAGTCAAATTTTCTTCAGACTGTAAAATATTTGACAGAGATGCAACAACATTCCAATAACAATCACATTTCTTATAAATTCTCATTTCACAGTTCCATAGTCATAGGTGTGCATTAATCTGAGAGATCACATATGAGGTTATCTACAAATTCCTGGATGCGGAACTTGTTAAATTCAGCTTGTTCAAGGTGTTTGCTTGTGGTTGGATTAATTCTCAAAAGCTGCTAGAACACTTCCAATTGTATTTGTGCCTTCTTTCATGTTTTGGTGAATTATAGTGACATCTGCTATAGGACCTTTTTCATATAATAATACAATTAGTTGCTCAGCTTTGAGATTTATTATTTATTTTTGAAGCAATTCTATACCTTAACAATTGTGTTCTCCAACAAGTCTTTTTTTTTGGTTTGGACCATCTTTAATGTTAAATCTTTGAGGTAGGATTACTTTGCCCACCATGTCTTCTCAAAGAGACTTTTTGTTCTTCCCTTAATTTTTTTTTTACAGATTGTGCTGTATCTCAATGCTGCTGTCTTTCTGGCTTTAGATTTTTTTAATCCTGCCATGAATCAATGCTGCTTTAACCTATCCCTTTGGAAGACTTTAATTTTCTTAAATATCAAAACTGTTTTATTTTCTTTGTTTTGCTGTCTTTTAAAATGTGCAAGAAAGCAAAGTTGTATTATTTTTCTTCTTTAAATTCTGTATTATAGAAATGTATTATTTCCTTCTCGTAAAGCTTGAAATTCTATTAAATGCAATGTTATCTCTCTATGCTACTTACTTGGGGTCTTCCTCTCCTTTTGCAGTCCAAGTGTTGATTTACCACTTTCTGCAGCCAAGATGAAAGATTTGTGATTTTTTTGCCTGCAAAAATGGATGCTTTCCTCTCCTGTTGGTCTAAAACTTAATACATGCCCCTTCCAAATAAGGTTTTCTGGTTGTGACCTTAACATATTTTCTTGCCAAAATCAAGGCCTATAATTATGAAACTATTATTCTTTTCATCGTCTTGAAAGGCTTCTGACTGTCTTTTTCACTTAGATAATGGCTTCTTTATTTTTAAAATTGGCCTTTTGTTTCATTAAATATGCCCTATGATATTAATATAAACTAATGTTATGGCTGTCAATTTAGCTACTGTAGCTGGACCTCATGGCATGTGCTCACTATGGTGACAACACTCATTATGAATGGTGAGTCTTCCTTTCCCAACTTGGATCTTTGTGCTTTTAATTTAAATATTTTCCCTTTGCCTAACCTGAAATTATAATTTTAACTCAAAGCTCCAAAACAGTCCCTTATCAGCCAGTATTTTCTCTAGTGCTTGTCTATTTTCTGTGGAACTCCTAGGTTCATGCACAGCAGTGACTTCCAGAACTGGAAGTCTATGTTACAATCTGCATCAGCACACTGGTCGTCATACACAGAATATCGGAATGGTTGCTCAACTTAGAGGGAACGTTGATGTCAGCTTGAACCTTGAAGCAGAACTGACCCTATGAATCCATCTTCTTTAAGGACTCTGCAATTCTTACTGAGATAACAAGGTGTAGAGCTGGATGAACACAGCAGGCCAAGCAACATCAGAGGAGCAGGAAAGCTGATGTTTTGGGTCTGGACCCTTCTTCAGAAATGGGGGAGGGGAAGGGGATTCTGAAATAAATAAGGAGAGAGAGGGGGAGGTGATTGGAAGGTGGATAAAGGAGCAGATAGGTGGAGAGGAGACAGACAGGTCAAGGAGGCAGGGATGGAGCCAGTAAAGGTGAGTGTAGAAGGGGAGTTGGATGGGGGTTGGTCAGTCCAGGAAAGATGGACAGGTCAAGGAGGCGGGGGACTGGCGTCTTCCCTGGACTGACCAACCCCCACCCTAACTCCCCACCTACACTCACCTTTACTGGCTCCACCCCTACCTCCTTGACCTGTCTGTCTCCTCTCCACCTATCTGTCCCTTTATCCACCTTCCATCTGCCTCCCCCTCTCTCTCTA
Organism: Ginglymostoma cirratum; assembly: GCA_024137785.1. Lineage (NCBI taxonomy): Eukaryota > Metazoa > Chordata > Chondrichthyes > Orectolobiformes > Ginglymostomatidae > Ginglymostoma > Ginglymostoma cirratum. Next base: position 16,066,196 of record JAHRHZ010000268.1, read on the forward strand.
TTTATTTCAGAATCCCCTTCCCCTCCGCCATTTCTGAAGAAGGGCCCAGCCCCGAAATGTCAGCTTTCCTGCTCCTATGATGCTGCTTGGCCTGCTGTGTTCATCCAGCTTTACACCTTGTTATCTGAGATTCTTCAGCATCAGCAGTTCCTACTATCTCTGAAGTAATTCTCACTATCTTCTCTAGCACTCCTTATCAGGTCTGAGGTGAAGGCTTTACCCCGTAGTGCCATTTCTGCCTTGTTGTTCCTTTCACAAATTCTATCTAATGCTTGTAGTTCCTCAAGAGCATGCAACTGATAACTGCCAGTATCTTTAAAGTAGTAAAATATTTAAAGCAATAACTCACTTGTCTTTTTTTTTTCCTTTCAGGTGCAATGGATCTTTCTTCCACCATTGTTAGCTAATGGTATCTAAGCAATGATGCCCACATCTGATCACCATGTTGTATATGCTACCCAATGAACTATTACTAGCTAATGGTTAGGTAGAGTACCTGCACCAAACCTCCTTTCCATGTTAGATATGAAAGCCTATTTCTTTAACAGTGTTAGAAATGAGCCACAAGTGAGTCTTAATGAGAAGAAGCACTTGTTTTAACAAGGTAGGTATTTTATTGAATGATATAATGGCTGGTTAGACACAATAACTGAAACACAAGACAGTGATGACACACCTATCTTCATTGGGAAATTGAACTAGACTCCCTCTTCTCCCAACAAATACTCGATGCCATCACCAGATTAGATGGAGCTTAATATCGTCCCCTGCATTAACTCTTTCAGATTCATCACCTTATGCAACAATAGAGTGCAGCCAGGGAGATTAAACGAGAAAGAGCAAGAGAGAGAGAGCAAGAGAGAGAGCAAGAAAGAGCAAGAGAGAGAGAGCAACGTGTCAAAGGCAGGGAGAAACACTGAGAGACAGGGAGAAACAGTCCTAGTCCTCTTGAACAAAAAAACAATGTTTAGAATTTACTTACATGCTGAATCTAGCCTTTGATGAGTCTTGTCAAATAATGGTGTTCTGAAGTGCTGAGAGTCACAGCTTGAAATCAGTAAATCTAAAAGGCCTTAACAAATTGAGGTATACAATCTCATTACTGTGCTGAAATAAATGATCCATCTCTGTATTGTCAGTTGATTAGTCTCCATCCCCAGATTTTTACTATTTTAACCTAATCATTCCCACAATCAATTGAGGGGTGTGGCCGGTGGGTTAAGGAACATGATTACGATTCGCGCTATTGGTTTAATGTGGAATCAAACTGTTCAACTAGCATCATAAATGTTTGCTTGCTAAGTATAAATAACTTTGTATCATATATCAGGCTCTTTGGTTAACAATGTGCTTAGAAAGTTTTCAACTATGGACCAATGACAAATTTGCAAATAATTATGTTCTTTAATCATAATTTTGAAGTTCAAATTTGGGATGCCTTTTTGCTCTAAATTAAGACCAAACTTGTTAATGATCCACAATCACATCGAGATGAGGTAAATTGAACTGAACTATGTCAATGTATTTATTACTTACACTTAATATTGTCATTTTTTTTGCTGTCTTGATGCTTTTTATCTCTCAAACAATAACTTGCTCACAAAGGCACCCTGTGCCCCTTTAAGAATCTGAACTTGGAATGTGTTTCAATCTGGAACAAATAAAATTAAATAAAAATAAAACCAGTAAAAATGTAAACGACAAAAACGTGCTGCTTTGATGCAAGTATAAGCCTTCCCAGATAAATCAAATTACACTATATTTATGTTATCTCTGTTTATTTTGATGGGATTTTCAAAGGATTTATCAACAGTTTAACTTAAGACAACAACTAATTATTTATTTTTGTATTAAATTGGTAATCACAAAGGCAAGTTAAGTCCCCAGCCACGAGTCAGTACAACCACAATAGCCAGACACAAAACATGCTTATTTGTTTATTGCAGTACATTTGACAAGGGTGTCTAAAACAAAATGAAAACAAAATGTTTATACCAGGTCCTTGGGACTATTACAATGCAAAGTATATATTAGAAATTTACCTGGTTCTAGTTGATAGCAATATCACTGTGATTTTGTGATGTGTTATTGTCTCTAAATATTGGTTAATTTCTGTTGAGAATGTAGATTGGTGTGCCAAAAACATTTCAAAACTGAACTTCTAAGTTTAGTGCAACTGGGTTTCCTCCAGGTGCTCCGGTTTCCTCCCAAAGATCCAAAGATGTGCAGGTTAGGTGGATTGACCATGCTAAATTGCCCATGGTGTGCAGGGATGTGTAGATTAGGTGGGTTATAGGGGGATGTGTCTAGGTGGGATGCTCTGAGAATTGGTGTGGTCTTGTTTGGCTGATGGGCCTGTTTCCACATTGTAGGGATTCTATGCTATTTGCTTTAAAAGGGGCCTTAACTTCAATCTGTGTCATCTGAGTAGGTTAAGCAGTAGATAATAGATCCAGTTGCCTGTGTGGTAAATCTTGATCACAAGCTGCTTGAGAGAAGCGCAGGAAAAATGCTTGGCACATTCTCACGGCAATCAAAGATAAATGAGAGAACAAGTGATATCGCAAGAAACCATTTAACATCCCATTGAAGAGTAGCACAGGGTCAAATTTGAGCATAGGGTTATACACCTTTCCTGCTCACCAAAGAATGTTATGTACATCATGAACAGCTAATGAACAGAAGTGAATTAAAATGTATTTTTACTGGTATTAAGAAAAGTAAATTAAATGAGAACAAAGTACACTTTGTGCTGGTGCTTTGCAATTTAGTAATAAAGATCATGGTGTGACTCATTACTGAGTTCTTGTTCTCCTTTAAAACAACATAATGGCATGCTCTGACAGCTTAATTTTCACCACAGTATGACATATTTTAATGCCTAGCCACAACTGTTCATTCTCTTATTCTGTACCAGTCTAATAAACTGAAACATTGGATTATTATAGTATTCTACCTGCACCATTGCAAGCCCAACAATCATCTCCCAACTTGACACATAATCAGAGGAATAAATGAGCAAGAGGATCCTGAACTTCTCAAAGCGATCAGCAACTTGGAGATGCATAATTCTATAAATGTAATTTATTTAAGAAAAACAACAATCACAAAATGTTTATCATAAATAAGATTTCATCATTTTTTTTGGTAACCAACAGTTCATTTAAAAAGCATGAGATCCAAAATGTTGTGATTCCAAGTTTAGAGAGAAGTATACAATTTATTTGTAAAATATCTCAGTGTCAATACAGAATAACAGATTTACGGAAATTATAGTAATTCAGCTTCAGAACATAGTCACCCTTCAAGCCACCTCCACCCAACCCTCACCCCCACCCCACCACCAACAATGTTAGGGAAGCAGCAAGTGAAATAGAGAATATAAAATCCATGGCCAAGAATTTGATTACTTCTGAAACAGGACAAAGTAACACACGTAGAACTGAATCTGATAGTCTCTCCACCCCCACATCTCCTGTCATCTCTCTGTTCCTGGCATTCGGAGGAGGTAGATATTGTCGAATGGGACAGTGATAATCTTTGGCTCAATTCCATGGCTCTTGTTGGCAGCACTTACCAACTGTTCTGATTCTCTCCACAATTTTATTCATGTTGGGGCAGTGGTTTTGGTAAGTGGCATCCTAATGACCAATTTAGGACCGTTTGCTGGGTTAAATCCTAGTGCTGAGCAGAAGCACATAGAAAATGTGAAGTCTGGCAGCTTTTACTGTTGGCACCATGGCAGGCAAGAAGGAAGGAGCCAACCAACCCCCATCATCCAAGCTTCTCCATCCCCACAGCCTGTTCATCTCAAACCCCCACCCACAGAACACCTCCCTGGTGCCTGCTGAGTAACCCTAGGGGTACATGATCTATTTATATTCACATCTGGCTGTATCAACAATCTGCTTCAGGAAATGGATGCATTGCCAGGAGGGACAACATCTCCCAGTGATACTGACAGCTGCCAGATGATCTCTAAAGGCAAGACTTCCTCCCCAGAAGAAGTGGAAGCCTTTTCTCAGGCCAATTAGCATCTGTCCATCTGTTGAGTGGATGATGGCTGAGACAGTACAGCAGACTAGGCTCTCTTTTACAATTATGCAATTTGGGGAAGGGAAGTGAAAGGGAAGGTACAGGGAGCCTGGCTCATCATAAAATCTCTGCCACAACTGTTTTGTACAATATGCAGGTAGACGAATATAGACCTCAAAATGTTCATGTTGCATATCCAATTTAGAAGGTCTGCCCAATAACTGGACAGTTCATTGTGTATTTACAGTTAATGGCAATAGCATCTATACACAAGACTGAACAGGCTCGAGGGGCTGAATTTTCTGTGCCTGTTCCAGAGTTCCAACGTAAAGATTCTCCCCCACTGTCCCCATCAAACACTTCCAGGACAGGGACAGTATGGGTTAGATACAGAATAAAGCTCCCTTTACTGTATCTCCATCAGTATAGGAGTTGGGACATCATGCTAAGGTTGTACAGAAGACTGATGAGGCCTATTCTGGAGTACTGTGCACAATTCTGATCGCCCTGTTATAGGGAAAATATTATTAAACTGGAGAGGGTTCAGAAAAAAATTACCAGGGTGTTGCCAGAAATGAAGGGTTTGATTATAAAAATAGACTGGATTGGCTGGGACTTTTCACTGCAGTGTAAGAAGTTGAGTGGGACCTTGTAGAGGTTTATAAAATCATGAGGGTCATAGACAAGGTGAATAGCAAGGGTCTTTTCCATAATGTAGGTGAGTTCAAAACTAGGGGGCATATTTTTAAGATGAGAGGAAAACGATTAAGAAAGGACAATATCTTTTACACCGAAAGTGGTTCATGTGTGGAATGAACTGCCAGAGAAAGTGATGGATGCAGGAACAGTTACAACGTCTAAAAGGCAATCGGATAAGTGCATGAATAGGAAAAGTTTGCAGGGATAAGAGCCAAATGCAGTTAAGTGGGAATATGGTCAGTGTGGACCAGTTGCACCAAAGGATCTGTTTCCATGCTGTATGACTCTATGAATCTATGATCCTGGCAGTTAAACTTCTCTCTCAATATGATCAGGCGAATTTTGATTTGGTTTACTCCAGATTGAACCAATATATTTGTCAAGTTCAAAGCTTTGGAGTTAATAATTCAAAGAGAGTATGCAATGATGAATTATGATCAATTTAAGTCTGCGGCTATGCTTTGGAGAACCCATGAAAATATTAGGAATTGTTCCCATTCCAGTTATGAAAAAAGAATATTGATCTATTCAATATTAGTTCCATTCACTTTAGTTATCCTCAATTTTACAAGACAAAATATCAAGGAAAGTTACAAACTTCTTTAATGTTTAAATCAAAGACAACAAAAGCATGTACTGTCTATTACCAGAACATAAGAATGTTGGAATAGGAGAAGGCTACTGAGTTCATTCAGTTTACTCGTTTATTTAGACCTCACTCAGATTGCACACATAGCAATTTCATCTCCCTCCTGCTGTCCGTGTCTGAGAAACCCAAAACATTCAATTCATGAAGTTATGCACACTTTCTGTTTTAAATTTAATTCCATTATCTTAACTGACCAAAAGCATTTTTTACTAAGATATCATGTAGAGTCGTAGTGGTTAACCAATGAAAAATGAATGTAACAGGAAATTCATTAACATGCATTGGAAACATCAAGGCAAGGAAGAATATAACCCCAGTATAAATATTTTGTGTGGACTTGCTTAGAGTGAACTAGGATTTACCTATACATTGCAGGTGGGTTTGATTTAATTATTTCAGCAAGTTGACAGAGAATGTCAAAATAGAATCCACTATCATAGATGTATAATGAAAAGAGAAGAATGCCCGCTTAGAACTGTGAGGTAAGTGTGTTAGAACTTTGCTTGAGAACTGTATTTTATATATATTTAGGTAGCCAAATTGCCTTTTCTTCTTTACACTTGGATTAAACCACAGTGGATAGTGTCAATGTTCGACAAGTTTGTGCTGTTATACTAGTTTATGGAAAGTTGTTTTCCTAATTGTATCATGGCGTAGTTCGTTGTCTACATATTCAAAAGCATACAAATAATGGTGTTTAAGAGAGTAAGGGTCTGAAAATGTTAATGCTAAGGAGTGCATTAAGCACCTCCCAATATAATGATGTCACAGGAACACAGCTGGAAGGTACAACTTTGAATCTTAAAGGAGTAAGATTTTACTTTGAGATCTCCTTTGTAGTTTGTGTGTACTGAATCTTACTTTTGTGTTGGCTCAAGTTTGAGTTGTTTGGAGTTTTCTGGAGGGGCTTTCACCATGTGGCCTAATGGATTTTCTCACCGTATCTTATCATACTTGCCTCATTAACTACCTAACTACCCTGCCCCCAAGGCATCTTTTACATTCAATTCTGGCCCAAAAATGGAATATGCCATTCCTGGAACAACTCATGACTCAACAGATATCCACCCAAAGAGCAACACCCCTTGCAAAAACACTAGATTAAAAGGCCATTGGAAAAGTACTGACACTTCCAAACTGCCCTTTTTCTGGAAGATGTTGGAGAAATGAAAGATGGCATGGCTATTCTTCAACAGAGGCCTGGAGGCGCAAAAGAGAGAAGGACAGCCAGATGAGGTGACAACACCAAATCCTACTAGCCTGGTCTGAGTCAGCACCAGAATCAGTGCCATAGGAAAGTCAATTACCATTTCTGCTGCACCAGAGTAAGTAACACGCTTTGTCCTCCATTACCTCACATTTATAAGACTAAAAGAAATAGAAACAGGATTAGGCCATCCAGCCCCTCAAGTCTGCTCCACCATTCAATAGGATTATGGCTAATTCGTCATTCCTCATTTTCACTTTCCTGCCTTTTCCCTATTATTGATTTCCCTACTGATCAGTAATCTATCTATCAAAGCCTTAAATATACACAGACTCTGCTCACACAGCTCTCTGTGACAAGGGCTTCCAGAAACTCATAAATCTCTGAAAGAAGAAATTCCTCCTCATCTCAGTCTTAAATTGGTGCCTCTTTAATTCTGAGACTATGCTCGCTGGTCCTAGACTCTTCCATGAGAGGAAGTATTCTCTCGGCATCTACCCTATTAAGCCCTTAAGAACTTTTATGTTTCAATGAGATCTCTCATTATTCTAAATTCCAGTGATTATAATCCCAAACTGTTAAGCCTTTGCTCCTCAGACAATCCCTCCAATTCCAAGAACCTTCTCTGAACTGTCTCCAATGAAATTACATCTTTCCTTAAATGAGGACAACAAAACTGCTCACAATAGTCCAAATGTGGCCTCACCAGCATCTTATATAGTTGAAGTGAGACTTCCCTACTTCTATACTCCAAATTCTTTGAGAAGAAGTGTCAATGTTCCATTAGCCTTGCTGATTACCTGCTGCATCTGCATGCTAGCTTTCTGTTTCATGTGCAAGTAATACCCATGTCACTTTTTGTTGCAGCTTTCTGCAGTATTTTTCCATTTACATAATATTCTTTTCTTTCGTTCTCTCTTCCAAAATGAGCAACTTCATACTTTCCCACATTATAAGCCATTTGCCAACATTTTGTCCATTTATTTAACCTAACGATATCTCTCTGTAGTCTGTCTGTATCCCTTCACAACTTGCCTTTCCACCTATTTTTGTGAAATCTACAAACTCAGCTGCATTACACTCACTCTCTGCTACTGAACCCCTCACCCACCAAGACGCATGCTCTACCAATCTCACTGTTGCCTTCAACATCTTCTCTCATCTGCTGCCATCACGACACCCCTAAATTCCAGTCTTCAACCTCCAGCACAATTAACCCTGCATACTCTCTGCACTGTTCTCCTCAGTCTCAGAACATCTCACCGTCTTTTGTCCACCTGCACCAGTAACAACAGTGCTGCTGTCTACTTTCACCTCACTGAATTCCTCACTTTCTCTCATTACAGGAGAAGACAGCTCACAATAGGGCAGAGTGAGCAGGAAAGACACAGACCCCTGAATGAGATCATCCCGACTGGATGGCAGACAGTGGTCATTACCCTGGACTGATCTTGGAGGCAACACTTGACTTACTGTGCTGCGACCCCCTGACAGACAGATACCTCCATGGACATTGGTGAAGACTACACCCTAAGACCTTGAGACATAGCAGCTTGTGTTTGCAATGTGTTTGTCATGTAAGTTGCTGGCATATGGTGTAGGTGTGAAACTGATGTAGCAAGGTAAATTACATGGTTGTGTGGCTATGTTAATTGGCACCAAAGGCAGGGAAACGCTTGGAAGCTGTGAGGATACAGGTTGGTGCAAAGTTAGTAAACACTAAGAGAGCAAGCAAGCAGCCCTGAGATATAAATGATCCAATCTATGCTTGTCCCTGGGTGCAAAGTGACCTTGCTGCAGTCTTTTAATCCTATTTGCGGCTGTGCCTGCAATCCAGGTATGTCCTTCCAAACTGTCCTACAAGTGTAGTGAGGAGGTACCATGATGGTCATAAAAGATTGGTTAGTGCTGGATGGCAATGGCGTGGATGAGGAGCATGTGTGGCTGGTGCCTGTGGATTGTGCATTGAAATGTGTTTCCTTCATATGAAACATGGACATCCCTCAGATCAAGAGACAGTAGGAACTGCTGATGCTGGAGAATCTGAGATAACAAGGTGTAGAGCTGGATGAACATAGCAGGCCAAGCAGCATCATAGGAGCAAGAAAGCTGACATTTGGGTCTAGACCCGAAACATTAGCTTTCCTGCTCCTCTGATGCTGCTTGGCCTGCTATGTTCATCCAGGTCTACACTTTGTTATCTCTATCCCTCAGATCAAGTAGTAAGCTGAATTTGCCAGGCACCTGCTCTGATTTCCATGTTGAGCTTTCCCAATATCTAGATTGTTTTGTGAGTTTGATAAAATAGGAAACTGAGTATTGATGAGATGAATTGGGCCAGCAACAAGGTGATTAACAAACAATGATTCCCTTTACTTGGCAACTCGCTGCTGCCTGATGAATATTTTGCTACACTGCTTGTGAAAAACATGAAACATGTAGCAATATGTTTCCAATATTGAGATAGACTCACCAAACTTTTCATCTGATTCTGCCATAAATCTCGCCATAGCCTACATTGTTCAGACACCTATAAGATTCAGCCCAGTAACCATGGTTTTCATATCAATGTAACTTGTATCTAGTTGTTATCATGCAGTAAACTACATCTTCTTTAAAACAAGAGCCTTTCTTGTTTGACTTCCAGGAGGTTTTCCTCTGTCACATGAGACCAAGCAGGTCCTATGTATCCCTGCCAGTGGAAAAGGGTAGTGGTAGCAAATTTACCAGGTGGATGTCACACTATGATGAGCTGTAGTGAAGTTTCATAATAGCACCAATACCACATGATATTACAGGGTGGACGGAGAAAAAAAGGGGAGGGGCCATTTGCACCACCTTCAAAATTGTGAAAGCGTACACAGAATTACATGGGATATACTTAGAACATTTTATTGTAAAACAAAATTAACAATAAAAATGAATTTGATCTTTTTTAATTTCTGCTTTCTCATGAAGATGCTCAGCCTTGCTCTTATAGGTCATGGCTGAAGATTAGTTTTGGTAAGTTATTACTCTGTGGGGAAGACAAATACTCAGCGTTCACACATTTTTAACCAGAGTGCTGGATAGAAATTAGAAACAAATTACTTGAGTTCATTATTTCTTCCTCCATCTCATGTTCAAGTGGTCCAAAGGTCACTCCACACATGCACCCAGTCAACAGAAGCTAGGAATTGAATCTAGGATCCAATTTGTTCTGTGTGACTCATTACCAGAGCAGTTAAAGCACACACTCGATTAACCGAATGAGAAGAATGTGTTTCAGCTCCAATTAGAATCAAACTCTGCTGATAGGTATGGTGAATATGGGGGAAATTAGTTCACATGGTGTTGCTTCTAGCCTCTAGCAGCACTATGCAGACTTAAATAAAACCCTTGTGTGCAGGCAATGCCAGCTGCTACTCCGACACTGCCTGTGCAGTGTTCTTTACTGATATCATTGAAGAACATTGTGTAGGTCACTCAGGTAGTGGTCCGTGGCATTGCCTACCCCAAGGAATCACTGTAACTATGTGTAGTACTATTAGCAGCTAGAAGCAGCACTACGTAAATTAATTTCTCCCCCTCAGTTTTATTTCTCAATGACAGCTGACCAAGGTCTTCCATGTCTTTTTTATTTTAAAAGCAGCAAATACCACAGCTATACAATGGGATGTAGCAGAATTGTTAGTCTCTCGCTATGTTTTGTGACTGTAGCCACAAACAGAGAATATGCTTCAGGCTGCCACTCTGGACCCATGCCCATCATTTCAAATGTTGACTTTTTTTGGCTTTGTTTCTAATTCTGTTGAGCAGCATCTTATGACATTTTCTTACACTTAGGTATGTTATTGCTGTTGTGGTAAGGTTGAAACCAATGGTGGATGGCCATGATGAAAACAATTTGGGATATTGTAGGGCTTTTAAATTTTGACAAATTTATCCAACTGTACACTAAGTGCTTTAAACCATCAGCATTTATTGTGTTAGATATTTGAAGATGTTTGTAAAAATATCAAAACAGGCTGAAATAACTCAGGATCTAGCCAATGGTATTTGAGTGCTTATAGGAATATACAATGTTCCATGGTGACACAGACTAATTCTGCTGATCTGTTTAGGAACTTGCAATGATTTTAAATGAAATAAACTGGCACCAGGCAGTACTGTGAAATTCAACTTGGGTAAATGTGCGTACATAATGACATATAGAATGTGTCCTCTAAGTATAATTTCCTGCAGAGTATAGCTCTGAATGTGCAATTGACTGTTTACCATAAAAGTTACCATAATTGGAGCCACAACACTTATTTTCTGGGACCTCATGTGGTTCACTAGCTTCATTTTCATGACCTCTAGTTTGGTGGTAAATTGATGAAAACCACATGTGCATGCTTGGAATTATGTTTGCATATAATACAACCAGTAAGATATCAATCTAAACAGCACTACAAGGACAAAGATTTATTGCCCAGAGTGTAAGATACTTAGTTCTTGAAATAATCTATAGCTGGCTTATAAGTGTTACAATGAAGCTTTAAGTACATTGTTTGAAAATTGTTAATTAAAAGCAGAGTGAATTACATGTACTATGGAGCTTCAGTCTTGTTGCTTCTTTCTCTAGATTCCTTCAGAGATACTCTGGTGCAGACTTGTACTTGTAGATATAGCAAGACGGACTCTAGTTTTGAAAATGTTTCTTGAAAATTAAAATGGTTTTAACATTGCATTGCCAGCTGTCTGAAATATTTAAAAAAACTCTACCTGTGTATGCAACCAAGCTCAGACTTGTTGATTCCTGACGGAATATAATTTGATATTATTCTAAATCTACATCCATTGCCTTATCTCATGTTGCATATAAAATGTAAATCACAGTGCTCTCTTCGGTGTGTTCTTGATATGCACTATTTATTGTTACACTCTCTTAATAGTAAATTCTGTATGACACAGAAAGAGATCACAGGGTCTGGAAATTTCATTTTATAGTGTGTTACAAATTGATATTCCTTCAGCCTTGGCCCTAATTTGACACCAAAGTAAATATTCTTATTTTAATCATGGAGTCTAACCTTTAAGTAATGGTTTCAGAACAAACTACATTTCGATCATAATTTGGTCTTGTTCTGATGCTGTTTTACTTAGCAGGAAAATGACCTTCAGTAGGTTGTTAGATTCCAGTCAGGTAGTGAATCTGCTGATTGCATTATAAACTGTTCAATTATGACACTCATTATGTAACTATCATTGTAGAAAGGATGATGAAGACTGGGAGTTTTTATATTTATTCATTACCTGGGCAAGAATGTTTGGAAATTTCAGGGTGAAGACATTCCAATATAGCCAACTTTATACTTCTCACAAAACAAAGTGTCACATATTTCTCAGTGGTGTTCTGCATCTATGACGAGAGCAATTTTGCTTTTGTTGTTCACTTGTGGGCATCACTAGCCGGGCCAGAATTTATTGCCCATCTCTAGTTGCCCTTGAGAAGATGGTGGTGAGCTGCCTTCCTGAACCATTGCTGTCCATGTACTGGTGGTAAACCCACAATGCTGTTAGGGAGGGAGTTCATGAACTTTGATCCAGCGACACTGAAGGAATGGTGATTATTTTCAAACTCAGGATGGTGAGTGACTTGGAGGGGAACCTGCAGGAGCTGGTGTTCTCATGTATCTATTGCCCTTGTTCTTTTGTGTGGAATTGGTTGTGGATTTGGAAGTTACCGTCTAAGGAGCCTTAATAAATTTCTGCAGTGTGTCTTGGGCATGAGGCACACTGCTGCTGTTGAATGCTGGTGGTGGAGGGCGTAGATGTTTGTGGATGTGGTGCCAACCAAGTGGGCTGCTTTGATCTGGATGGTGTCAAGTTTCTTGAATGTTGTTGGACCTTCATTCATCCAGGCAAGTGGAGAGTATTCCATCACCCTTCTGACTTGTGCTTTTAGATAGTGACAAACTTTGGGGAGTCAGAGGTGAGTTACTCACTGCAGTGTCTGTAGCTTCTGACCATCTCTTGTAGTCAATTACATGATTTATCGGCATGTTTGACCTACTGTGTTTGTATTTTTATTAGGATCAAATAAGCAACTTGACTCCTGACCTCATTACAATCTTAAGAACAAGGAGCAAAGAAAATTACAGCACAGGAACAAGCCCTTCGGCCCTCCAAGCCTACACCAACATGCCGCCCATCACAACTAAAACCCCCTACCCTTCTGGGGGCCATATCCCTCTATTCCCATCATATTCGTGTATATATCAAGACGCCCTTTAAAAGTCACTGTCATATCTGCTTCCACTAACACCCCCGGCAGCAACTTCCAGGCACTACCCTGTGTAAAAAAAAAACTTGCCTCGTACAACACCTTTAAACCTTGCCCCTCGCACCTTAAACCTATGCTCCCTACTAACTGACTCTTCCACCCTGGGGAAAAGCTTCTGACTCTTCACTCTGTCCATGCCCTTCATAATCTTAATATAAAATGAAAGAACTATGGATGCTGTAAAACAGGAATGAAAGCAAAGTTGCTGGAAAAGCTCAGCAGATCCGGCAGCATCTGTGAAGGAAAAAACAGAGTTAACATTTTAGGTCTGGTGACCCTTCCTCAGAACCGGTCACCGGACCTAAAATGTTAACTCTGTTTTGTCCTTCACAGATGCTGCCAGACCTACTGAGCTTTTCCAGCAAC
>JAHRHZ010000268.1:16079558-16111839 GCA_024137785.1 Ginglymostoma cirratum
GCCTAAATAAGGTACTGTAAAGCTGCAACATGACTTGCCAATTTTTAAACTCAATGCCCAGGCCGTTGAAGGCAAGCATGCCATATGCCTTGTTGACTACGTTCTCCACCTGCGTTGCCACTTTCAGTGACCTGTGTACCTGTACACCCAGAGCCCTCTGCCGATCAATACTCTTAAGGGTTTTGCTATTTACTGTATATTTTCCATCTAGATTAGACCTTCTAAAATGCATTACTTCACATTTTTCCAGACTCCATCTGCCATCTCTCTGCCCAAGTCACCAAACGATCTACATCCAGATATATCCTTAGATGGTCCTCATCGCTTTCCGCAATTCCACCAACCTTTGTGTCATCGGCAATCTTACTAATTAGACCAGTTACATTTTCCTCCAAATCATTTTTATATACTACAAACAGCAAATGTCCCAACACTGATCCCCGGGGAACGCCACTAGTCACAGCCCTCCATTCAGAAATGAGCCCTTCCACTACTACCCTCTGTCTTCTATGACCGAGTCAGTTTTTTATCCATCTTGCAAGCTCATCTCAGATCCCGTGCAACTTTACCTTCTGTATCAGCCTGCCAATGAGGGACCTCATCAAAGGCCTTACTGAAGTCCATGCAGACAACATCCACTGAGCTACCCTCATCAATCATCTTCATCACTTCCTCAAAATACTCAATCAAGTTCGTGAGACACGACCTCCCCTTCACAAAACCGTGTTGCCTCATGTTAATATGCTCACTTATTTCCAAGTGGGAGTAAATCCTATCTCGAAGAATCCCCTCCAATAATTTCCCTACCACTGATGTAAGGTTCACCGGCCTGTAATTAGCTGGATTATCCCTGCCACCATTCTTAAAGAAAGGAACAACATTGGCTATTCTCCAATCCTCTGGGACCTCCCCTGTAGCCAGTGAGGATACAAAGATTTCTCTCAAGGCCCCAACAATTTCCTTCCTTGCCTCTCTCAGTATTCTGGGGTACATCCCATCAGGCCCAGGGGACTTGTTTACCTTTGTTTTTGAAGACCCCCAATACCTCCTCCCTTTTGATCTCAACATGACCCAAACTATCTATACACCCTTCCCCAGACTCATCATCCACCAAGTCCTTCTCTATGGTGAATACTGATGCAAAGTACTCATTTAATACCTTGCCCATTTCCTCTGGATCCACATATAAATTGCCCTCCCTATCTTTGAGTGGGCCAACCCTCTCCCTGGCTACCCTATTGCTCTTTATATATGTGTAAAAAGCCTTGGGATTTTCCTTAATCCTCTTGGTCAATGACTTTTCATGACCCCTTTTAGTCCTCCTGACTTCTTGCTTAAGTTTCTTTCAACTTTCCTTGTTTTCTACCCTTGTTTCCTGCGTTCACTGCCTCCTAGCCTTAATAAATGCTTCCTTTTCCTTTTTGATTGGGCTCACAATATCTCTCGTTATTCAAGGTTCCCTAAACTTGCCATACTTATCCTTCAACCTTACAGGAACATGCCGGTCCTGAGTTCTCAGCAACTTACACTTGAAAACCTCCCACATACCAGGTATTGATTTACCCTCAAACATATGCCTCCAGTCTACGTTCCTCAGTTCCTGCCTAATATTGTTGTAATTGGCCTTCCCCCAATTTAGCACCTTCAGCTGACAACCACATTTATCTTTATCCTTCAATACATTAAAGCTTACTGAATTGTGATTACTGTTCCCGAGCTGCTCCTCTACTGAGACATCAACCCCTGGCCAGGCTCTTTCCCAGTTCTCAGTCTATTGTGGCCCCTTTCCTAGTTGGACTGTCTACATACTGTTTCAAGAAGCCCTCCTCAATGCTCCTTACAAACTCTGCCCCATCCGTGCCCCAAAGACTAAGTGAGTCCCAGTCAATATATGGGAAGTTAAAATCACCCACAACAACAACCCTGTTACTTTTACGTCCTGCCAAAATCTGCCTATATATCTGTTCTTCTATGTCCCGCTGGCTATTGGGAGGCCTATAGTAAACCCCAAGCATTGTGATTGCACCCTTCCTGTTCCTGAGCTCTACCCATATTGCCTCGCTGTATGAGCCATCCAAGGTGTTCTCCCGCAGTACAGCTGTGATATTCTCTACCACTTCTTTTACATCCCCTTCTATCCCGCCTGACACATCTGTATCCAGGAACGTTAAGCTGCCAATCCTGTCCCTCCCTTAACCAAGTTTCTGTAATAGCAACAACATCATAATTTGAAGTTTCATAGTTTCATAATTGATTGAAGTATGAGTGGAGAACTATGCCTCTAGGAATTCCCGTGCGTGTCTATGTTTGGCTTGGGCTGCTATGGTTACCTTGTCTCAGTTAAATTGATGGCCTTCATTGTCTGAATGTACCAATATTCATCCACAAGTGCCTACAAAACAGACAACAACAGGAGGACACAGTACGACTTAACACACTGGCCACGCTGCCCTACATCAAGAATATATTGGAACTGACAACAAGACTCCTAAGATCACCAGGAATCATGGTGGTCCACAAGCCCACAGCCACTTTACGATAAACACTCACAAGGATTAAAGACCTCAGTCCCACAACATGCAGAACCAACATGTTTTATAAAATACCATGAAACAACTGCCACAAACATTATATCGGACAGGCAGGAAGGAAACTAGCCAACAGAATACATGAACATCGATTAGCAGCAAAATGGCATGACAAATTCTCCCTAATATTGGTACACTCAGACAACGAAGGCCATCAGTTTAACCGGGACAAGGTAACCATAGTAGCCCATGCCAAACATAGACATGCACGGGAATTCCTAGTGGCATGGTTCTCCACCCATAATGCAATCAACAAACATATAGAATTGGACCCCATATACAAATCGATACAGACCAATACCGGAAATAACACTACGCACCATAACGGACCAGACAATATAAATTCCAAGCACAGTAGCATAAAATCGCTTCATCGGAGGGTCCACTGATGATGTCATCTTGCATGGTGACGAAACGTCTGAACAAGAACAAGCCAGCTCGGCAAGCAAGTCAACAACCTCATAGAAAGACTACTAAATAAGAATTGTACCCTGAGACCAATGAGCCATCTAAATATGGATAAAAGATCAGAACCCCAGACTGCCCTTTTTCAATGTGTGGTATCAGTGAGCCTAGCAAAATAAAAGTCAATAGGAACTGCGGAAAACTCTCTGCTGATGGCATCATC
This sequence comes from Ginglymostoma cirratum, assembly GCA_024137785.1. NCBI lineage: Eukaryota > Metazoa > Chordata > Chondrichthyes > Orectolobiformes > Ginglymostomatidae > Ginglymostoma > Ginglymostoma cirratum. The sequence continues at coordinate 16,082,775 of JAHRHZ010000268.1, forward strand.
TGAGTTCCAGGACATGGCTATAAGAGTTCCTCAGGGTAGTGACTTAGGCCCAAACTTCTTCAGCTGCTTCATCAATGACCTTTTGTCAATCATAAGGTCAAATGTGAGAATGTTTGCTCCATGACTGCACAATGTTTAGCTCGATTCTCAAATCATGACAGAGCAAGACATGGACAAAATTCAGTTAGAGCTGATAAGTGACAGGTAACATTCAGGCCACTCAAGTGCCCGACAATGACCATCTTCATTAAGAGAAAAACTAACCATCTCCCAATGATATTCAATGGCATTACCATGCTGAACCCCCCACTATTAACATCCTGCAAGTTACAGTATAGACAATCCATATTAATACTAAGGCTACAACAGAAAACCAGAGACTGGGAATTCTGCAGCGAGTAAGTCACCACTTGTTTACCTAAAAATCTATCCACAAGATACAAGTCAGGAATGTAATGGAATGCTGCTTAGTTGCCTGAATGAGTGCAGCTCCAGTTGCACTTAAGATGCTTGATACCCTCCAAGACAAAGCAGTCTGGTTGATTGGCATCGTGCGCCACTGCCATAACGAATCATTCCTTCCACCACCAACGCGCAGTGACAGCAATGTATTCAATATAAGATGCATTGCAGTAACTCACCAAGGGTCATTCTATAGTACGTCCAAACTCACATCATCTGCCATCTAGAACGATAAGGGCAGCAGATACATGAGAATGCCACCCAGTATCCCTCCATGCCACGCTAAATCCTGACTTGGAATTGTACCATGTTGATTCATTGACACCGGGTCAAAAGCCTGAAAATCCCTCCCTAACAGCACTATTTATGAACTTGCAGCAGATGGACTGCAGCAGTTCAAATAGGCAGCTCACCCCAACTTCTCAAGAGCAATTAGGGGTGAGGATCAAATGCTGATTTTAACACTCACTTCCATGAACGATTGCAAAAAAATTGAGACGATCAGTAGTGTACTTATTGACATAATACAGGAAAATATTTTAAAATGAACCCAAAGCCTTATTTTTTCAGTAGACATGAATAAATAATATTGAGTTGTGCTTATTATGGAAAATAGATTACATGCAATATAAATATCAGATCGTCATTCAGATTTTGAATAAGCTGATATGTTAAAACAGAAGCTGGAAGAATACCCTGTCTACAGAACTGTTTCCATCACACTATGATAGAGGTAAACATAAATCACAGCAGAATAGGATATGTGTATTTTTGCAACTATTGCAAAATTGACCTCAAACAACCCTCTTAGCTAATTACATAGTTAAAGAAAATAACAGAGTAAAGAATCTGATGGATTGGTTCAACCATTCACTGTTAGCCCAATAAATGAAGATTAGGCATGCATTGATGTACAGTATAGTCAGAGAGAAGGCACCACTGAATTTATATTTCAATCAAAGTGTGCTATTGAGGTTCAAGGAAGAGTAACTAGAAACTGTTATATATTGACAATGTTTTATCCAGCAAAATTAATATGCACAGAAAAATATTAAAATGTAACGGTATATTTGCAACACAGGAATGAATTTGTTCAAGTTGTCAGTTAATTAAAGAGTTGGGACCACTAAATAGATACAAATACAACGGCATGTGATACCAAGGTAGACAGTTAAACCTTTTAATAATAAATATTAATATTAAATCCTTCATTACCAAACAATGGTGCAGTAGAAAGGGTTTTAGGGCAAAACAACTAAACTACGTGATTTGGTTGATGTAAAAAATCTAATTTTTATCTCAAATAGATTTATGAAAGATATTATTTTTAAATTGGCTTTTATTTAGTTTTGGTGTGCTGATATAATAACTTGGCACTTAACCAGTTAAGAGGTAGAAATTCATTACCTTTTTACTGTGCTGTGATGTCCAAAATGACATCCACATACATATGCACAATTTCGGTACAGGCCATGCCAGATACCATTTTGGTAAAATGCCACAACTAAAAGTGCTTTTTACCTACATCAGCAGCAAATATTCAACTATTTACATAAAAAAAGGACCCTACGCCTGTATCTTCTCCCTCTTGCAACTTTGATTTGTGCCTGAGGCAGTCAAAGCCAGTGCTGATTGTCTCTGAGATAATCAGTGCTAAACAGCATTGAATTAAAAAATAACTAGTGCTTAAAATCATTGCCACTCCTGATCCCAAGATCTCCCACCTTACACTCCCAATCATCACCGAGCTCTGGCCCCAATGTCCCAGATCTCTGCCCCAGTGCTCAGAGCCATCTCAATAATAAGTTTGACCTCTGTGATCTTATTCCACAATCCCCAAAAGCCCTCTAATTGCAGTCTGAGGCCCAGTTATTTTTCCTCCAGCTCTCCAATCACACACCAAGGCCTGCTCTTCCACCTGTAGAACCCTGTGAGGTTTCCCATTTATTGACCTAAACTGCCAAAAAACCTGTGCGAGCTCCTGCTAGAGTTCCCTCTTTTTGACGATAGAATCTATGGCCTGGAATGTGCTTCTCAGGCCTCTGCAACTATCATTCTGCAGATGAGGTGTCCAAAGTAAATGTTACTGAATTTCTAGGCCTCAAGGTTTGATTTTATCTATTTAAGTTGAGGAAAATTAACACATTTGAAACCTCTAATTGTCTCTAATCTACTTATCCATGATTAAAGAATCTAGAATTAAAACAGATGATGATATAGACTTTTTAAGGTTTTATGTTGTCTTCAATAATTCTTATCCTTTAGTTCTGTGGAAGATGTGACACAGAAGTACTTGTATTTGACTCACTAATTGTTAGATAGCTGTTAAATTAAATTACCACTAAATTACCTCATATTTCCTGTGCAGAATGAGATATGATGACTGATTGCACAAATGGAATGCCTTAGGTAGTATCAACATTAAGCCACTCAAAGACAGCCCAGGATAATTCCTGAACTATGTTAGGTTAGCTACTCACATCAGAATAGAATGCTACATATGACTTAACATCCCACGACTCAAAACAAAAAATAAAACCAGAAAAAGTTGCTGCTCTAATTTCACACATATTTTCATTACATGAGAATATAAGGAGACTTAGTTGTGAATTAAATTTCTTAACCAAAAATGGCCTAGATTCAATTTCCAAGCTCTTTATAGAAATATGACTTCAGGAGTACTAGGGTATTACTTGGTGCCTGTGAGAGTGTACTGTAAGGCCCAGCGGCGAAAGATGGCACCTCAGCATTGGCAACTTCATCATTGGCTGGGTCCAGTGCTGGCGGCAGCTAAGCACTGGCAGACCAGCAATGACAATATCAACCACAGCGACAGTCTCTGACATCAGTGTCCCCAGCACGGGCGGTGGAGAAGGTGATTTGGCCCAGAGTGAAAGATAGCAACTGAAGATCAGCAACTTTATTAGTTGGGTCTGGTGAGGCGGTGGTGCTTCTGAGCTGGCTCAGAACTCATACGAAGATGGAATTTTCTTTATGTTATATCTTTTCATTTTCTCTTATTCTTAAACTATCAAAATGGCACTGGATTGTGCTGACAAATGAAAGCTTCTCAGTGTATTTTATTACATTTCACTGTAAAATATATATGACAATAAATCATTAATTCTTAAATGAAGTACCAAGTGCAGGAGATGAGAGGAGGAATTTAGAAATGAGCATTTTAAAACAAGATAGAGCTAGTGTAAGGCTGTCTAGCCGTTGTTTGCTGTCCTGGAAGAGTTGACATTGAGATTCCTTTGCTTTTTCCACCATCTCTAGTCAAGCCTGTCAGAATCAAATCTGATTTGTCATTCTCAGCTTCTAACATGAATGACCACACAACAGAATTCATTTGATACAATTCTTTTTCCAATCAATTAGTCAACAGTTGCACTCTGAATAACAAAGCTCTGCATTGAAGTCACACTCTAGAGCTTGAGCACAAGTTCAAGTTTGGCCTTACAGTGCAACATAGAGCAAATACTGCTCTGTTGGAGGTACCATCTTTTAGATGAGATGCTAAACCAATCTTTCTGGTTAGGTAGATATATAAGGTTCCTTGGCACTATTTTAAAGAAGTGCAGAGAGCACTTTCTGATATCCTAGCCAATATCCATCCATGAATCAATGTCACAAATACAAATTATTTGGTCATCATCACACTGCTTTTGTGGGAGTTTCTCAGTGCACTTTGGTTTTTATTTTTACTACATTACAGTAGAGATTACACTTCAAAAGTACTTCCATAGCTATAGAGCACTTTGAGATGTCTGTTGGTCATGTGATGTTCAATATAAATGCAAACCATCATTTTCTTTTCTGTTTATGTCCTTCTGTACCTTTGGGTTCCCAACCAAACATCTCAATGTATTTCCTAACTGTTATCACCTACAACGTTGAATTTCATCATCTGCATGACACACTCAAATCATCATGTAAACAAAAATTGCATAGTGCTAGTACTGTAAATAGCATCGACAAAATATAGCATCACCACTGCCAACAACTCAGCAATGCATGGTGTTTGTTCTGTCGGCAATTCATATGACACATGGCACTATCATTGCCCACAGTGCAGACAATGCATGCTGGAACTGTTCATAGCTTAGACAATACGTAGAGCTAGCACTGTCCAGGTCTCAACAAGCACACAGCATTAACAGCTTCCACTGTTCTGTTAATGCACATTTCTGATATCACTCCAAATTCAGGCAATATGCAACATTAACATTGATTACAGTTCAGACAACACACTGCATTAACACTGTCCACAGTTCAGAGAGAACACAGTGCTTACATCTCCTTAGGATTTTCCATTTCCGGTCTCATTTAGCATGTGTGTTCTTTAATTGTTCTCTAGAATTTCTATCTATGAACTTTAACATGTATAGCGCTGCCACAACCCTTTTAGTTAAAACAAATGACATGCTTAATAGACTGGTGACCACATCAAATTATAATACGAGCTCTTGTCCTCAGGATTTGGAGATCCTTGTTTCTACTACGTTGTCCATTGATGCAAAATACTTCTCAAAAAAAGGAGGAGACTGAGAAAATAAATCAATCCAAAATAATCTTACAAATTTTAAATTGGCCACTTTAGGGCAGGTCAGAGCCTGGAATCAAATCATTTGTACAATTGATTTGTGAACGTTGCACGACATGAGCGATAAGGAATAATCTAAGAATTTCATTGAGAATCATTCATTAAAAGGTAAAAAAGTAAAACATTGCTATATTTACCTTTTTGAAACCATATAGCCATGTTATAGTCACAAATAATGCTGTTATTCTTCCAGATGCAGGCCTGGCATCTGTTTGATTGTTTCCCCAATGCTCAGTGCAGCAATGCACCATTCAATAATTTTGATTGTCTTCACATATCGTTAAATCAGGACTGTGATTATAAATTTGGTAATAGAGCAGAGAATAGGAAAAAGATATTTTAATCATTAGATTTGCATTTCAATTGAAGGACCTTGCCATAGGACTGGAAAGAACAAGTGTAAATCAGTTTAAGTCCATAATAGTTTTGAATTCAATAGATTGCACTTTACAGCTCCCAAATGACCTCCATCTATCTTCCTCAGCTGTAGAGGTGTGTAATTGAACTGAGGAAAGGATTGAATAATAAGGTTCTCGATGGCAGTTGCACTGCATTTGCTAATGACATTACGCTGCACTACATTTTGAATGCTAAGCAAATTGTCTGTTGTTCAATCTGATACATGTAAATAAACCAGTTGAAAGGGCTAGTAGAAATCTCAACATAATAAGATACAGATTTTCTCTCTGTGATTCTAACACATAGTGGGTGTCTGTTTGATCCAGTAAAAGCAGTGTAAGCAAGGTGATATATTATAGATATTGAGTGGATTGCAAAGGATTCTTACTTAGTTAAATTAGGAGACTTGTTTACGTAAGTTTGGCAATTATTCTGTTGAGTTCTGCACATTCCAAAATAAGTGCCACTAAATCAAACTCTGTCAGCCATTTAAAACAGGAGCAGAAATCTTTTGCGTCCACGTGAGTTTGAAGCGTCACTTTTGTGAGCTGTCCAACTCCTTAAGACAGGAAAAATTGGCCAGCCGTTACATAAACGGTATTTGAAGGGAACTTTACCTCCTTAGTGAAAGACCACTTAGATATTTTAGTCTTCTGTGTTACTTTTGAACCAGAAGCTGCCATGATGGTTGAGGGCAGAGGTGCCTTGAAAAGGTAAGTTTTACATTTTTTCTTTTAGTGCTCCTCAGTTATTGCAATCTCATTCCTCATCCTGAAAAATATTATTATAATAGAACCTCCTCCATAGATGAACCAGCAGCCAAAATATCATTTATTTATTTGCCCCGGCACACAATTTTCCATCATTTACAAAATTAACTATTGAATTAGTAAGAAGCTGGTGAGTGAATTTTAATGAGGTCCAATCAAAACTGGAATGATCGATCTCATTCAGATATCAGCAGTTCAGAAACAAAATAAAGATTACATTTTCCTACCAGAATCCTGCTGATGGTTAACATAAGGACCTGTATTTTTATTGGCATTTTCTTCAATCTTTTACACCTGCTACCAATCTGATGAGTGCAGCCAAAGAGGGAGAATGACTTTCCTGCAGTTAGTTGTGTTCCTGCAATGTACAGAAGGTTATTCAGTAAGATAAAGGTCATTCAGTAAAACAAAAATCTTTCATCAAGCATTGGGGAAGCAAGGTTTTGTTGAAGATCAATGTCCAGTGAGACTCTTTTCATGAGTCTTTTGGTAAGTGCATTTCCATGCAGAAATGATTGATATAGTCAAGATGGCTGCAGGTCCAATTCTCAGTGTGTGCTGAGTTGACTGGTCATGCCTACAGCTGTAAATGACTATTGACATTGTTAATCTAGGGACAGGGGAGAAAAAACAGTTCAGATATCTAGGCTTTAACAATGGACCAAATGTGCATGTGTGAACATTGTATGAGGACAGAATTGGTCTTGGATGTATTAACATTATTTTCCCTCCCCACTTGGTGGCTTTCCAATACTTAAAGTATGGGATTACTTGCCTTTTTTTTAACTTCTCTAAACTATTGGTTGGTGTCAAGCTTATAAAGTGAAATCTTAAGAAAAATGGTGCGCTTCTCTCTTTCTAATGTCCCCATATATTAAACTGATGAAGTCATTAGCCAAACATCAGAGATGAAAGAAAAATAGAGCAGTTTTTCACAATGTGTTTCCTGTCTTTAACATAGATCCTCTTGAAAAGAGAGATTTGCATTTATCTAGCCCCTTTGACAAGCTTTAGACATCTCGAAGCATTTTACAGCTAATGGAGGACTTCTGAAATGTTGTAATGTCTGGTATTCAGTGCCTTGTGAAGCAGAGTTCAGCCTCTCCTACTCAGGTTCTAATTATGTAATATTCTAAACATTGAGTTTATAACGCATATGCTCTAATTGTGTCTTTCTTCTTTCAGCAAAGCTCTTCCATGTATTTTTCCAATTTTTTCATATCCAAACTGAAACAAATGCTGTAGTGAGGCTGGATACAATCTTGAGGTTGCTTTATCTCACTACACAGGATGTGAACTTGGAGAGTAACAGATGTAATGAAATCTCATATTCAATCAACTACAGAGTAATTTCCAAAGATCAAGAAAAATAATTTTAAAAATATGTGGCACTATCCTGACTAATGCGCTTGATTAACATTTCCTGGCTTGTTATCTGATTCTGACAGCTCTGGGCTTGAGTACAGTGTGCTTCCCCTTGCTACGTCAGGTTCTTTGCTAGATCTAGGTGGCTGACTAACTGCCCTCGTGTCCCTTCATCTTTTTCACTCTTTCTGTTCCTATTAACACATAGCCAATTCTTCTGGCCTGTTACTCCATACCGTCATTTACCATAAAGTCTATCAGTAAAATCAATTCCCTCACCTTCACTTTGGAGAACAGATTTAAAATGTATATTTCCTAATATTAACAATACGGATAGGGACAAACATGGCTGTTTGCTGTATTGTTTCCCTCCCTCCTCCCCTAACACTGGATGGAGTGATTTTGCCCTATTTCTTGCTATGAGCCCTGCAGAGACTAATGACTTAATAGGCAACTTGAATTCTCGGTGACCATCTCAAAGGATAACACAACAAATGTTTTCAAATTTTAAGACTTTTACTGTAACAAGTGAACTGAAATCAACATCAATTAAACTTTGCTTAAAGTCAACGAATGTGCTATGGACAAAGTATCTATCCCTACTTTCTGACAAGACCAATCCCCATGTTGCATTTCTCCACACTCTCTACAGATTTTTAGTCTTTACAAGAACAAATCTAAAGTTACTTATGGCTTCCAACAAACTTGTTTTTCACTGTTTTGCTGAACCACAATATCTAGTCCCCATCAAAGGTAGTTTTGTTCAGTCTTCTGAGAATCTCCAAACTGACTTCCAGCAACAAGGCCCATCTCAGTTACGTCTTTGCCACACCAGGGCAAATCTTCCAGTGTCCTGCAATCTGTACAAGTCCCATCTCTTCATTTGTAACATAAGGGTGAATTGTTGGCACAGATAAGGACAAATATGCATAATTTAATGTGCATTATGGAGGCATGGTTGAAAGGTGGTCAAGGCTATGATCTGAATTTTGAAAGGTATTTAATGTATCAAAAACAATATCTCTTTGAGAAAGGGACATTGTGATTAACCTGTTAGACAATTTTGATGAAATAATATTCCCAGTGAATACAAGAAAACCAGTACATGTGGTATACTTGGATTGCTAAAAGGCATTTGACAAGTCACGTTAAAGTTTGCTACACAAGATGAGATCATATGGTAGGCGTTACAGGTTAGTATGGATAAGGAATAATTAGCTAACAAGAGGCAGAGAGTAGGAATAACCAGAGTTTTATGGGGTTTGCAAATAATCACTGGTGGACTGCCAAAAGGACAAGTGTTGGGCCCTCAACTACTTACAGTCTACATCAATGATTTTGGTATGGGGAAGCTAAATTTGTTGATTACACCAACCTAGGTAGGAGGTCGTTCAGGGAAGATAGAGTCTGCAAAGTAATATTGACTGGTCAAGTGAGTGGCCAAAATAATGGCAGATGGAATATAACATGGATCAATATGAAATCATCTGTTTTGGCAGTAAGAATACAAAAGCAGTATATTATTTAATTAGGGTTAGATTGTAGAACTTGATGGTGCATGAATTGCTCAAAGTAAGTGATTTGGAAGGCAAATGGAATGTTGATAATAGGAATGGAACTGGGATATAAAAGAAGGGAAGTTCTAGTCCAGCTGTACAGAACACTTGTCAGACTGCATCTGGAGTCCTGGGTTGCTAATTTAAAAAGATACATAAATCCTTTAAAGCTGTTCAGGCGCGTTTAACCGACTCATTCCTGGGATGAAAGATGTATCTTTTGAAGAAAGTTTGAACAGAGTAGATGTATATCCATTGAAGTTTAGAATAGTGAGAGGTGATCTAATTGAAACACAGAAGATCTTGAGGGAACTGGAAAGGGTGTTTCCTCTTGGGGGAGAGATTAAATCCAGGTAACATCATATAAGAGTAAGGTGTCCCCCTCTTAAAATAGTGATGAGTAGAAATGTTTTCTCTCAAATGGTCAGTGGAATGTGGAATTTTCTTTTCCATAAAGTCTGAGTCTTTATCTAAGTTAGCCTTGAATAAATTTAGCTTTTTGACAGAGAAAGGAGTCAAGGGTTACGAGGTGCTGTTAGGAAAGTTAAGCGCGGATCAACCATGACATTATTGAATCTTGGCGCAGGCTTAAACAGCCAAATGGCCCACTTCTGCTCCATGTTCCTACGCTTAACCAAAGAATGTGCTCCCACCAGCATCCTGCCTGAAGGGTAGGCCAGCTATCTTTTCCTTTGGCTCTGGGTGTTAAGTATTGATACCTTGCTTTTAATGCAGCATGTCCTGGGCCCCTATCCCCATAGCAGCCAGGTCACAAGGGCTTATCGTCCGGCAGAGCTCTTCGAAGTTCACAAGTCCTTCTCGATTACTCCTTTTCAAAGTTGAATTAAAATAAACCATTTAAAAATATGACCACTTCATAAAATGTTGTATTTTTAACAACTTATCATTAATATTGTTTCATATTTGCAAGATGATATTAGAGTGCAACACCTAGAATTGATGTACCAGGGATAAGAAGTCAGTGAAAGTTCCTACTGATGCAATATAAAATAATAATACACATTGAAGTTTGTAGTTTCTGAGACTATATACAGACCTCTATAATATTGTATATTATGAGTTTCTACTGCTCCATGTTTTTAATGGAATAAATCTCAGGATCTCCTCTTAATTTGCCTACTGTAAATTGAGCCTGTTTTATCCACAATTGAAATGCGTATTGCTTCAGAATCAGTTTAGAATAAAAACAGCCACACCCTGTTAACTGAATCAACAGTTTCTCAAAAATAAAAATCAACATCCTGAACTCTCAAACAACGTTTGCAGAGACCAGACTGCTAACCCATAAAGCTCTGTTAATGAGAGAAATAATGCTGGATACCATTGATCCTGCCATCATTTGAAATCAAATGCTGATGTAGTTTGGAATGTCAGTCCCATTACTAGGCATTTGACAAATGTGCTACAGAAATGCATGATATGCATGAAAAGTATTCAGAAAAGAATATATTTTATTTTTTACAGGAAATTACATCATTACTAATTTTGCTTAATATATATGAATATTCAATGATGTAGTTCTGTAAGACAGTAGGAAAACCAAACAATGCTTTGTGGTTGACACAAACCTTTTGGTACTCTGAGATAGCAAGAATTGCAGATGCTAGAGTCAGAGTCAATACAGTGTGGAGCTGAAGGAACACTGCAGATCAGGCGGCATCAGAGGAGCAGGAAAGTCAATGTTTCGGGTTTACATCCTTCATCAGGACTCATCATGAGATGATGCTACCTGGCCTACTCTGTTCCTGTAGCTTCACATTGTGTTGACTCTTTTGATACTCCATTATTTCCAAGAGAAGTCAATTTAAAATTATCTGCAATCACTGGTCAAGTGAAGTGCATTTTCCTATATCTTTGACATGGACTGCTTCAGTATCTTTGGAGCTGCAAATGGAACTGAATGTTATACCATCAGTGAACATTACCATTTCTGAATTTATAATGGAGGGAAGGTCACTTGTGATTCAGCTGAACATGATTGTTTCTAGGACACTGACCAGAGGACCATCACAAGGGGTGTGATAGAATTGAGGTGACTGGCCTCCAATAACTGCTATCACATTCTTTTATGTTGCGTATCATTCTAATCAATGCAGAGTTTCCCTCATGACTCCTATTGCCAGTAGCTTTCCTAGGGCCTTTTGCTGCCCAAGTCAATTACTTAATGCCAACGGCTGTCACTTCCACCTCACCTCTAGAGTTTAGCTCTTTTGTCCATGTTTCAACCCAGTTTTTATTAAATTCTTGAGCTAAGCAGTCCTAGTGGAAGGTAAGCTGAGCAAATTATTGATGAGTAAGTTGCACTTATTTGTACTATTGGTGTTGCTAACAATCAAGTGTAGACAGATTAGACAGTAATTCGATTTTCCTGATTTTCTTATAGAGACAGGACTTACCTGGGCAACTTTTCACATTGGCTAGATGTTAATGCTGTAGCTGTACTGGAACAGCTGGTTAGGGGTACAGCTAGTGCACTCAATAGTTTCTTGATATCATGTAGATTGAATTTAACCAGGTGAAGACTGGCTAGTTTGTTAATGTGTCTTCAGCCAAGGGCTGAGATGAATCATTTATTTTACATTTTTAGCTATATTTAGTTACAACTGCCTGTTTTGGTCTTGTAACTAATGTAATGGATTCTGCCATCATTGAAGATGGTGATAGTCACGGAACTGCCTCCACCATTTGATTGTTTCATTGTCCACTATTATCCATGACTGAAACTGGCAAGACTGCACAGCTTTGATTTGATTCTTTAGTTGTGGAATTGCTTAGATCTTTCTATAACATGCTGGTTTTGCTGTTTAGGACGCAGGTAGTTCGAGCTGTGGATTTGCCAACTTGAAACCACGATTTTATTATGCCCTGTGACTCTCTTGGCTTGTTCTCCTACAGCCTTCATTGAACAAGATGTGATTCCCAGGCTTGATGGTAACAGACAGAATTGGGCAATTTCCCGTCTCTACAAATGTGACCCTGGAAAATAGTTCATTCTTTAGCATTGGCCAATCCTCCTAACCTGCACATCTTTGGACTGTAGGAGGAAACCGGAGCACTTGGAGGAAACCCATGCAGACACGGGGAGAACGTGCAAACTCCACACAGACTGTCGCCCAAGGCTGGAATCAAAACCAGGTCCCTGGTGCTGGGAGGCAGCAGTGCTAAACACAGCCACCATGCCACCCAAATGTCTATTAAAAACCTTTCAATAAAATCCCTATTACTATCTTTGCACTCCAAAAATCTTCATTTCAAAGGCTCTCACTAAGGCCTACAAATAAAGTAATTAGTGCAATTTATAATGCTGATTAACCAATTTTGGAAATATTTCAACTTCCAAGGGATTAGGGAGCATTTTTAAACACATGCAACAGATTGCAGAATCTCAATTCCATTGAAAAAATCCGAAGCAGCTTGTAGTATAAAGGTCAACAATTGCTAGCAGTGAGTTTGAAACAGGTTGTGATTCTTAAAATGGCTTGTATACATTCTATTTATAATTGTCCTTCTTGTATTGAGGACTTGAACATTATTTTAAAACAAAATCTTGTAGCTATTGTAGGAATATATTAAAGATTCTGTTATTTTTAAATGAGGGAGGATTTTGTAAAGGAAAGAAAAATATGTTTTAGTTCTCCTGTTGGTCATTCCTCAATAAGTAAAATTTTGAGCTGAACTTTCTGATTTTTTTTTGGCTAAGTATCAGTTTTGACAACTTTCCCTGACTGTTTATCCCTGCGAGGCCTAGCAAGATCTCCTGCCTCATTTTTATGAACATCTCCTCATTAACTGCTTACCCTGCCCACATATTGCCCCTCTTACCTGATTCTAGTCTTATTCTATCATCCATCATTGATGGAAGGACTAGCCATTCACTTAATATATGCTGAAAGATAGGCATCCATGGCACCATCTTTAAAAGGCCACTGTGCACACACACTAATATTGGCCACCTGGCATTGCCCTTCACCAACCAAATCATGGCACAGCTATGCCATAAAGCCACACTTCTCATGGTATGTAACCGACATGGCTGACATTCCCTCACACATAAAATGCCACTCTCTCACCCTACTCATTATCATAACACAGGCCACACCATTTACCTGTCCTTAGGTATACCCGTTTAGCAAACTCCTCCCAGTCACCACTACATTGTCCCCAATGCCCACTACACACCCAAACCTTGTCATTGTCCTGTACGCAGACCAGGATGATTCTAAGTATGCAAAAAGTGTCTTCTGAGGAGAAGTTGAGTAGATTGGGTTTGCACGCATTAGAATTTGGAAGAATGAGATGCAACCATATTGAAACATGAAAGATACTGAGGGGGATTGATGGGATAGATGTGGTTGTTTCCCTTTGTCAGAGAGTCTTGGACCAGAATGCATAATCTCGGAATAAGCCGCCACAGATTTAAGACGAGATGAGATGGAATTTCATCTCTCAGAAGGCAGCGAATCGGCGGAATTCTGTTTTGCAGAGGACCATCCAGGCTGGTTTATTAAGCATATTCAAGGCTGAGACAAGCAGACTTTTAATTAGGAAGCAAATCAAGTATCATGGGGAAAAGACAAAAAAGTGGAGTTGAGGATTATCACATCACTCATGATTTTATTGAATGGTGGATAAGCTTTGATGGGCTGAGTGGCCTGCTCCTATTCCTATATCATACACAGGCAAGCAATTGGACAATTTGAAACATGAGCCTTTATTTTCAGCCAGCAAAAATGAACACAATCAATTGAATAGAGGCTGCAGTTCATTCCCACCATGCAAACTATAATTACTTTCCAGTCGAACAATCACAACCCGTGGTGCGCTGAAATTACCATGTACCCACTCTCACCTCCATGTTGCAAATTTGCAGCATCCAGTTTGTTCTCTGAGAGGGGTTGGCGAAATGGAGTGTACTGAAGGATAGGTAAATCGTGTGGCCTGTGTTATTAATGAGGTAAGATGATGAACAATTGATAAAGTTGTCAACAAATAATAATCTCTCTTAATAGGCAATTCTCCACTGCCTAGTGAGAATCTTGCATTGATGCCCAGAAATGAGAGAGACGATGCAGCATATCATTCCTGACACTGAGGTGGCCTTACTGGACTTCTCACATCATTCTGCCACATTTCTCACCATAGACCATGTTATTCAGGCTTCTATAAAATTCTGCTCCTTGTTTCTGAGTCAGAATGTCTTCAAATTCAAATCTCATTTATTACAACAGGGAATAGCCAAACCCCTGAATAAATATACAAAAACACAAGCCCCAATCCGTTCTGACGGGAGTGGGGGTTCCCCTCTAATAATTACCCGCTAAACATCCAGAGAAGCTGATCTTTCCCCTCGTAATTTATTAAGACAGTGATTAAAAGAAAGAAAATCCCTGATCTCCACTTTACAAGTAACAAGAAACAATTTATTTATTTAACCGAACAATGAACAAATTAACAAAATTACTAACAAACCGACAATTCCCCCCTAGATTACTAATTACTCCCTAACTAGTCTAAATTCCACTGGAATGTTGTTTAAATAAAGACAAGTCCCACTAATATAAACCCAACTAATAAGAAGCAATAAATTAAAGCTTAATCTCTCCAAGTTCGCACAGACCGTCTTCTGGAATATGTTGTCGTCTCCGCTCTCTTCACAGATGCCGTTCTTCTATTTATTCTGCTATTGGGAATGTTTTATCTCTATAATTTCTTCAATGAGGACTTTGAGCTGAAATACTGTGGTACCTTTGATTAATTAGATGGCCTTTATCTGAGAGCTGAATGGGTCTCTCTTTCAGATGGCAGTTGGCTCTCCCTGATTTTCCAAATCCCCTCATCTTATATACCTGTAATGACATAATCAAATTCTTATAATATGATTGGTTTCAGGTTGTCAGCACTATCAGATGTAAATTCAACTGGCTTTCTGTGTCTAGGTGCTTTGTTTAAATTAATTGGCTGAATTAAAACTTGTCACAACATCAAAACAAGACTGCTGTTTTGCCTACCACCTGTAACACATTTTTGATATTCTTGTTTCACTTTTTGAGGCTCTCTGTACTGGAAACTTCAGCTGCTGCTCACAGACATACTTCTTTTTCAAAAATTTCTAAGTGCGGACAAAGCACAAATCTCTTAAAGGAACCACAAAATTTGGCTTCCTGCATTCCACATCACAATTACTCTACCCAACCTTGTAACTCATTTCAGAAACTTAGAAAGAAAAGAATTTAGATTTACACTTTAATGCAGCACTGGTGGACCGCCGTACTGGCGGAAGGGCCATCTTTCAGCTGAGATTTTAAATGAAGCTGTTAGGTTGACATAAGAGATCTCATAGCACTACTTCAAAGAAGAACGGGGGAGGTATGCCTTGTGACCTCATCAGTATTTGTCACTTGGTCAGCACTGCTAAAAGCAAAATTATTTGATCATTATCACATTGCTTCTGGAGGAAGCATGCTTTGCACATATTGGCTGTCGATTTCCTTGTATTATAACAGTGACTGCTTTGAAAGCGCTTCATTGGCAATAAATTGTTTTGGGACCCCCTGAGGTTGTGAAAAACGTTATATAAATCTAAGTCTTACTTTCTTTTTTGTTACCTGGGTCATTGGGTTTCACACCTATAAATACAAATTTGATCTTATCGTGTTTCTCTAATGTTGGTTTCATATTAACACCTCAAATGGATTCAGTGAGATTGCCATACATAAGCCAGTTCACAATGCTTACACTATGAGAAAGTTGGCCTCAGAATCTCTCCTTGGAACAAAGGATTTATTGGTAGGAAGCCAACACACAGTCTCTAGCCTCCTGTAATCCATGTTAACACAGCTTTAATTTATATGAAAGCTTTCGACACAATGGCAGTGCCACTCCCTCCACAAGATTCACATACCATAGCTTTTAAAGTTTTTAAAGTTTTAGCTTTTAAAGCTCTTTATTCCTGCAAGTAAGTACATTAAGAAATACAATTAACTCCCCCAGGATCATTCATAATGGAGCAACACATGCATTTTCTCTTCTTTAGTTAACAAAGGAATTTCAGACTGAATCAATGAAATATATATTTAAGCTACTATTTTAAAGTAAAATGGTTTTTCACATTTTTACTGTTATATCATCCCAGACTTGCTATGCTATATGGAACACCTACAGATGCAAAATATGGGCTGAATTGCACCAGAAATCAGCTGTCTGTTTTAGTGGGTTTCATGGACTATTTCTCTCCATGAGCCCTAGTGAGATTTTTCATGCTATTTTGTCAAACTCATCTCATAAACTACATTCCATGTCTCTATGGTGCCCCACTCATGCTATCTTTCCCCTTGCCGGATGCATAAGTACTTACCACTGCCAGGAAGTCTTGGAATTCCTGGCTCTGACATCACTTTTAAAGGCCAGCCGTGCACCAGGTCAACCACTGGCAGGCAGGAGCTACTCTTCATGATATGCTGTTAGTCTTTAAGCTGTGGCTGAGGGGACAATCTGTAAAAAGACAAGGAAAGCAAAGATGTTGTGAGGTTGAAGTAGGCACAAAAGGAATGAGTACTGAGAGAACAGATGAGGAGCCATAAGATGCACATTGGTCTCACCCATGTGATGTTGGCCCATCTTTGCATGCAAAGTATTCTGGCAACAGCATTACTCTGATAGGTAATGATGCACACCAAAGTACAGCATTGAATTGTACCCATATTGTAAGTGGATAACTGTTATGGCATGAGAGTGCAGTGAGGCTGGTGTGTGTTTGATATGGATGTCCATAGATGGGGGTGTGCAGATGGTCACTGACCACGGAGCATGTCCTGAGATGTTGGACAGCAGTCAGACAGATAAAAACATAAGATACACATGCAGAAGTAGGTCATTTGGCCCATCCGGTTTTCTCTGCCATTCAATGAGATCATAGCCGATCTGATAATCCTCACCATAACTTGCTTGAGTGATCAACTGACATGGACAAGCCCCTGGCTTGTGTGCAATGTACCTGTGACTGACAGTACTGGGACTCCTGACCAACAGTGGCCCACGTTGACTGGACTGAGGACTGCAGCACAATTTCGAAAAGTGACCTCTTTTGACACAATAATTAGATTGTTGGCAGAAGGCTGTGGGGTTTTGGAACCACACCTGTGATATTATTCTGTAGTATTAGATTGCTTAGGATTTCATTTTGCTGTTGTCACACACAGATCCATGGATGGATAAGGAGTTTATGTCTCCTGGTTAGAGAGGTTATTGTGCTTTAGTGGTCAATATTCTGCATTAAATAGAACTTTTGCTTCATAATATTTCTTGAAAGATTCCGTATCTACTGTTATTTCAACTGCATATTCCAGAGTTCGATCTTCTTTTGATTCAAGAAATGCAACAACTTCTAAAAGACCAGTGACAATTCTGTTGCAAATTAGATTTTATTGTTAAGCTTCCACTGCTGCATGTTTAAGGTAGTTTTGTTAATGTCCTTTTTTTTAATACCTTCATGGGATGTGGGCGTCACTGGCAGGCTACCCTATGTTGCACACTCATAGTTGCCCTTGAGAAGATGCTGGTGAGCTTTCTTTTTGAACTGCTGTAGACTCACAATGCCCTTAGGGAGGAATTCCAGGATTTTGATCAAGTGACACTGAATGAATGGTGATATATTACCAAGTCAGGACGGTGAGTGACTGGATGGAACGTGCAGGTGGTGGTGTTCCCATGTATCTACTGCCATTGTCCTTATAAATGGAAGTAATTATGAATTTGGCAGGTGCCACCTAAGGATCTTTGGTGGATTCAGCACACAATGACACATTGTACACAATGATGCTACTGTGTGTTGGTGGTAGAGGGAATGGGTGTTTGTGGATGCAGTGCCTATCAAGTGGGCTGCTTTGTACAAGATAGTGTCAAATTTTTTGAGTATTGTTGGAGCTGCATCCATCCAGGAAAGTAGGGAATATTCCATCGTACTCCTGACTTGTGTCTTGTAGATGGTGGACAGGCTTTGGGGAGTCAGGAGATGAGTTGCTTGCTGCAGGATTCCTAGCCTCTGGCCTGCACGTTTAGCCATTGCATTTATATGGTGAGTCCAACTGAGTTTCTGGTCAATGCTAAACCCCAAAATATTGATAGCATGGCATTCAGCGATGGTAATACTACTGAAGGTCAAGGGGCGGTGATTATAGAGTCACACAGCATGGAAACAGGCCTTTTGATCCAACCAGCCCATGCTGACCATTTTCCCAAACCAAACTAGTCCAACTTGCCTGTGTTTGGCCCATATCCCTCCAAACCATTCCTATTTATGTACTTAATCAAATATCTTTTAAATGTTGTAATTCTACTTGCATGCACCACTTCCTCTGGCAGTTCATTCCACATATTCATTCCTCCACTGTCTGTGTAAGAAGTTGCCCATGTTGTCCTTTTTAATTTTTTCTCCTCTCACCTTAAAAATATGCTCCCTAGTTTTGAATTACTCCATCATAGGGAAAAGACCCTTCTATTCACATTATGTTTGTATAAACCTCTACAAATTCACCCCTCAACCTCCTTCACTCCAGTGGAAAAAGTCCCAGACTATCCAGCCTATCTTTATAACTCAAACCTTCCATTCCCAGCAATATTGTGATAAATCTTTTCTGAACCTCTCCAATTTATTAATATCCTCCCTGTAGCAGGGTAACTAGTACTTATTGGTGATGGTCAAAGCCTGGCATTTGTGTGGTGCGAATGTTACTTGTCAGCCTAAACCTGAATGTTGTCCAGATCTTATTGCATTTGAACAAGGACTGCTTTAGTATCTGAGGAGTTGCGAATGATGCTGAACATTGTGCAATCATTGGTAAACATCCCATTTCTGACCTTATGATGGGGGGAGGTTATTGTTGAAGCAGCTGAAGTTGGTTCTGTCCAGGGAACTACCCTGAGGAACTCCCGCAGAGATATGCTAGAGTTGAGATGACTGACCTCCAACAACCACAACCATCTTCCTATGTGCCAGGTATGACATCAACTAGGGAAGGGTTTGCCCCCTGTTTCACATTGATTTGAACTTTGCTTGGGCTCCTTAATGTCACTCTTGGTCAAATGCAACCTTGATGTCAGAGCTGTCACTTTCATCTCACCTCTGGAATTCAGCTCTTTTGTCCATGTTTGAACCAAGGCTGTAATGAGATCAGGAGCTGAATGGTCCTGACAGAACCCAAACTGGGCGTTACTGAACAGGTTATTGCTGAGCAGGTGCTGCTTGATAGCACTGCTGATGACGCCTTCCATCACTTTCCTGATGATCGAGAGGTCACCAATAGGGTGGTAATTGGCTGGGTTGGATATACCCTGCTTTTTGTATACAGGACTTATCTAGGCAATTTTCCACATTGTTGTGTAGATGCCAGTGTGGTAACTATGCGGGAACAGCTTGACTAGGGGAGCAGCAAGTTTTGCAGCACAAGCCTTCAGTACTGTTTCTGGAATTTTCCAACACATTTCTTGATATCATATGGAGAGAATTGAATTGGTTGGCCTCTGTGATGCTAGGGATATTTGGAGGAGGCTGAGTGGATCATCATTGGTGCTTTTGGCTGAAGCTTGCTGCAAATGCTTCAGCCTTATCTTTTGTACTGATATGCTGGGCTTCTCCTGCAGTGACTTGCTTATAACCTGGGCAATTTTCCACATTGTTGAGCAGATGCCAATGTTGTAGCTGTACCAGAATAGCTTGGCTAGGGGAATGGTAAGTTCTGGAACAGAAGTCTTCAGTACTATTGCCTATGTATTACCTACAGACATTCCTGGAAGTTTATATCCACTATTGAAGCATGATCTCTTCGTCATTGTGCCCTGTTTGTTCTTGTAATGAAATATTGATCAACTGCCAGTATAATATTCTCAAATGTAATGTATTTCTCACTGACCTGTGATCTGATGAAGGGTCTAGGCCCGAAACGTCAAGTTTTCCTGCTCCTATGATGCTGCTTGACCTGCTGTGTTCATCCAGCCCCAAACCTTGTTATCTCACTGACCTGTTATCTGTTTAAGATATGGTCTGATGTTTTTACATGAAGTAAAAGATGTGCTAACCTGCTCTGTATGTTTAAAATCTCAGGAATTGTGCTTTTCTCATGTGTAAATCAGCTGATCTATCAATCAGGTCTGATAGCTTCAACTTATCTGTGTGTCAATGAAGTTTGTGATATTGTTTGATTGTTGATCGACTCTTGAAATTGTTTATTTTCTTGATTTTGAAGAATATTATTAGGGGTTTGATCTCCTCAAACTGCAACAATTTTGATGCTTTATCGCATTCTTGCTTAATTAATGTTGTTGAGTTTTTGTTGTTTTAGTACTAAAATTGAAAGATTTTTAAAATGCTGTTTTCAGTGTAAAGTTTGTTTGTCCTTTAACAGCATAGCGTCTTCATAGCAATGAATGAAGATATTCCTTTTCCAAGATAGCTGTATCAAAAATAGCTTTCATGATATCATTCACTTATTTTGATTTTTATTTCTGATTGCAAGAGTTTTTTTTGCTCTGGATTCAAATTGGTGCTCTTTTCCTTTATTCACTTTAATGAATACAGTGTGCTTTGAAATTACACTGAGTTTGAGTCCATCCCAGACTGATAGAGAAGAGAAAGTCAAGAACAGTCTTCAGGCTTAGACACATTAGAGTAACACATTTTATTATACATAAACACTAGATAATACTATCTGTGGTAACTGTAATATGTCAGGCTCTGATTTTAGAATTAAGTTAAATAAGGAGTAATCTATCTTCTTCGTGTGCTTATACCCATGTGTACTCAAGACTTTCTCTCCTTCTGGAGCATCCTACCTCTGTCCACACCATGGGATTTATACTTAGTGCAACTCTGTGAAAGCATCACGAAGTCGTGTCTCTGTCCTGAAATCCATACACAATATCATCCTTCTGATTTATCTTCATATCTTCTCAAGTGATTCTATATCCTTTTTACAATATGGTAAACAGAATTGTACACAGCCCTCCAAGTGTGATTTGACTAGGGTTTAATAATTAGGCAATTGAATCACTCTCTAAAAAAAAACCATGTTGTGTTGTTTTGCTTTTCTTATGGCTTTATTGTTCTGCATCACAGGTTTTAGTGATTTGTGTACCAGTATTTCCAGATTCCTCTGCTCCATTAGCCACATAAATTTTTATTTTCCAAGTAAAGCATGCATTTCTGCTAAAATGAAATACTTCACACTTGATGGCAATTTAAACATTTTTCTCCTTTTTTTGTAAAATGTACAAGTGACAATAAATTACTACTCAATTCTAATCTACACTAAACCCTATCAAAAGATAAACAACCACTCTGTGGGATGTAAGAAACTAAAACACAGCCACATCATCTCTAATAATGTGCCATCTATACATTAGTCATTCAGTCATAGAGACATTGAGGTGTACAGCATGGAAACAGACCCTTCGGTCCAACTCATCCATGCTGACCAGATATCTTAGATAAATCTAGTCCCATTTGTCAGCATTTGGCCTATATCCCTCTAAATCTTTCTTATTCATATATCCATCCAGATTTCTTTTAAATGTTGTAATTGTAGCAGCCTCCACCACTTCTCCTGGCAGCTCATTTCATACATGCAAAACTCTCTGCATGAAAAAGTTGCTTCTTAGTTCCCTTTTAAATCTTTCCCTCTAGTTTTGGACTCCCCCACCCTGGGGAAAAGACCTTGTCAATTTGCCCTATCCATGTCTGTCATGATTTCATAAGCCTCTATAAGGTCACCCCTCAGCCTCCAATGTTCCAGGAAAAATAGCCCCAGCCTATTTAGCCTCTCCATATAGCTCAAACCTTTTAACCCTGGCAACATCCTTGTAATTGTTTTCTAAACCCTTTCAAATTTCGCAACATCTTTCATACAGCAGTGAAACCAGAATTGCACACAATACTCAAAAAGTGGCCTAACCAATGTCCTGTACAGCCACAATATGACCTCTCAACTCCGATAGTCAATGCACTGAACAATAAAGGAATTAAACCCCCTCCATTTCGGT
This sequence comes from Ginglymostoma cirratum, assembly GCA_024137785.1. NCBI lineage: Eukaryota > Metazoa > Chordata > Chondrichthyes > Orectolobiformes > Ginglymostomatidae > Ginglymostoma > Ginglymostoma cirratum. The sequence goes on from JAHRHZ010000268.1 coordinate 16,104,986, forward strand.
AAATGGCTTTGATGCTGGTCAAGTCTCACTTCAGTTGAACAATAAAATCTAATGGAAATTCACCAAACCTGAAACATTAACTCTGTTTTTCTCACCGCTAATGCCGTCTACCTGCTGATTATTCCCAGCATTTTCTGTTTTTGATTCAGTTTTTGATAGTTTGCTTTGCTAACTTATGCTCAGTTAAGCAATTCTGGACAAAATTAGTAACATATATCAACAGTTACTAATAACTATACTAACTAAAAGACGATTGGTACTATTCATTTTTACCAATATGCAAATAGCATAACACAACAGCGTTAAGATATTTATTTGTATTCTGGTGAAATTTTGGTGTTTTATTTAAACTATTGTTGGAATAGTTTTTATTTCACAGAAACAGTAATTGTTAGTACAGGAAAAGATATAAATGACTATGTAAGTGGGTGCTTGGTCATTTTTCCAGATGGTGTTTATTTGGACATCATGGGTACAAGATAAATGAACCTGAATTAAGTGGGTATCAAGAGAGGTGAAAATAATTTACACTGAAAGGTCTGAAAGAATGCTATTTTTCTGCAGATTGCCCTAGAGCTGACTGATCTGGCCTACACAATACTTGAAGGGTTTAACCACTCATATGTAAATAGCCCCAGTACTTCCCCAGCCGGTGTTAATTTAGGTTTTGTGTATAAAATATATATGCACAACATCAATTAGAGAGAAAAAAAAATGAAAGCTTAGGTGTTGAAGGTAAAATCTAGTAAACAAATCTACAAAATAGTTTGAGTAAATTTCAGTCTGTTAGCCTTTGAAACAGTCAATGAAACTCAGCTGCAGAATAAGGCTTTTTGTTGGTTGTTATAAATATAAATATCTGGAATGCTTGCTAATTTAGTTGTAACAGTTGTTTGAATGAAGTATGGGGATTTCAGAGGAAGTGACCTCTATGTAATGCCTGGTTTCACTCTGCAGTAATCATCACAAACTGTTGGAAACAATAATTGGAAAAGGACTTAAAAAGAAAAGCTACAAGTACTGGAAATTTGAAATAAAACAATCAAAAACGGCAAATTATTTTGCCGCGAATTGACTCTTTTTGTACAAAACAAAATGAAGAAAGAAAATGTGGTCAGAAACTGGAAAGGTAGCTCTATTCATGATGGTCAGTGAATTTTCTTATATGAATATTATAGTAATACCGTTGTAAAATTTGCAGATGACACAAGAATAGGTGGAAAGACAGACTGTAAGAGGGATATGAACAGTTTATAGAGCGATATTGATAGGTTAGGTAAGTGGGCAAAAAGTTGGCACATGGAGTCTAATTTGGGAAAATGTGAAGTTGTTCATTTTGGAAGGGAGAACACAAGAATGGAGCATTGTTTAAATTGAGAAAAACTACAACATAAAAGGAACTGGAGTTACTTGTACATGAAACACAGAAAGCTAGCACACACATGCACCAGGTAAACAGAAAGGCTAATGGAATGTTGGCCCTTATTTAAAGGGGGTTGGAGTAGAAGAGTAGGGAATTCTTACTGCAACTGTACAAGAGGCTGTTGAGGCTGCATCTGGAGTACTGTGACCAGTTTTGGTCCCCTTATTTGGGAAAAGATATAATTTCATTGAAGGCAGTACAGAGAAGGTTAACTGGGTTGATCCCCAATATGGAGGGATCGTCTTATGAGCAAAAGCTAAACAGGTTGGTGCTCTCCTCATTAGAATTTAGAAGAATGAGAGGTGGTCTCATTGAAACAGAAGATATTCTGAAGGGGTCTTACAGAGTAAATGTCGAGACGATGTTTCCTCTCATGGGGGAGTCTAAGTCCAGGGAACATAGTCTCAGAATTAAAAGGCACCAATTTAAGACTGAGATGAGGAGGATTTTCTTTTCAGAAGGTTGTGAGTCTTTGGAACTCCTTGCCGCAGAGAGCTGTGGGGGCAGAGTCCTTGTGTGTATTTAAGGCTGAGATAGATTTTTGATCAATATGGGAATCAAGGGTTACAGGGAAAATGCAGGAAAGTAGATGTGAGGAATGTCAGATCAGCCACATTCTTGTTGAACAGTGAAGCAGGCTTGATGACCAAATGGCCTCCTCCTGTTCCTATTCCTTATGGTCATTATGATTGTAAATACCCATATTTGTTGTTTCTTGTTCAATCCTAGCCCGTGTTGTGTTAGCTACTTTCTGTAGGTTTAGCGATAGGAACACCAAAATCAAAATTAGACCTATTCTTCCACTGGCATGCTGCTTTTCTGGTATTTTTGCAAGAGAAGTGTTAATAACATAAAGGGGCAAAACCATTCACAGGAGCACTCAAGAAATCTTCCAATTTCACGTATAGCCAAGCAGCATCTGACTATAATTGACAGCAGCAAGTACATGTGTGAAATTTACATACAAACGTATGAAGAAAGAGTAGGAGAAGGCATATTGCTCCTCAAGCCTGCTCTGCCATTCAATAAGATTGTGGCTTTGTGCATTGTAATGTCAAATCAACATTCCCACCCTCTCCTGATAAACTTCCATCCCCTCGGTCTACTTGCCTCATCTCTATTTTAACTGGGCAAACCCTGGTTTTTAAACAGTGTACCCTAGTTCTAGATTCTCCCATAACAGGAAACATTCACTCCACAACTACCCTATCAAGACCAATCAAGACCTCATATCTTTGAATCAGTCACCTCTTACTCTTCCAAATTCCAATGGATACAAGCCTGTCCAAACTTTCCACAAAAGATGGTACCCCAGCCCCATTCCAGGTATGTGTCTAGTAAACATATCTAAACTGCCTCCAAATGCATTTGTATCCTTCCTTAAATGAGGGCGCCCCAGATATGGTCTCACCAGTGAATGTACAATGAAACAATACGTCCCCTCTTTTTGCATTCAATTCTCCTTGTGATAAACAATAGACTTATATCAGCTTTCCTAATTACTTGCCATACCTGCATATTAATCCTTTGTGATTTATGCATCAGGACACATGGATTCCACTGTATCTTAGCAATCTGCAAAGTCTCACCATTTAGATAATATGCTTCCTTTTTTTCATTTTGTCAAGGTGAACAATTCCACATTTACGCTTCATTTGGCACATTTTTGACACACTTAACCTATCATTGTCTTTTGTGGCCTCCTTATGTCCTCATCACAACTTACCATCCTACCTATCACAGTGGCTCAGTGGTTAGCACTGGTGCCTCACAGCACCAGGCAACTGTCTGTGTGGAGTTTGCACATTCTCCCTGTGTGGGTTTCCTCCGGGTGCTTCAGTTTGCTCCCACAGTCTAAAGATATGCAGGTTAGGTAGATTGGCCATGGGAAATTGCCCATAACATGTAGATAAGGTGGGTCTGGATGAAATGGTCTGAGGGTTGGTGTGGACTTGTTGGGCCAAAGGGCCTATTTCCACACTGTAGGGATTCTATTGAACCAAAGAATAATCATGTTGAGTTTGAAACCTTAACTCTGTTCCTCTCACCAAAGATGTTGCCAGGCCAGCTGAGTTTCTTCAATAGTTTCTGTTTGTAGTAGGGATACCTGTAATTCTGTCTTCAAAGAATTTCAACCCACTTATTATGAGAAAAGAATGGCATCCAACATAACAGGGAATCTAAAAGTCTTCTACATGTATATAAATAGTAAAACAGTAATAAGTGGAGTGACTTTCTGTAAAAAAAAGGGACCTACTATCTCCGGACTTAAAAGAATGTGGTTGAACAAAAATTTAATGTAGATGAGGTACGAACTAAATACTTTACACCTGGTTTTAACAAGGAAAATGATACATAGTGAAAGAGAAGATATTTCAGACACTACCTGGGCTAAACAATAATTAATTGGAAGTATTAGAAAGGTTGGCTCTACTTAAGGTTGATTAGTCATGAGAATGTTGGCTCTACTTAAGATTGATTAGTCATCAGCATGCAATGACACTGAGTGAAGCTAGATAGGAAATTGTGAAACCACTGGCTACAGTCTTCAAATTCATGTTAGAGTCAAAGATTGTCCCACCGGACTGGAGAATTTGAAAGGCTACATTCTTCGTCAAAAAGGTTGTAAAGATAATCACAGCGATGACAGGCTGCATGACAAGGAAACATTGAGAAACTGCAATCCAGGAAAAGATTAACATATGGTTGAACACCAAAAGAACTGCAGATGCTTTAAATCAGGAACAAAAACAGAAGTGGCTGGAAAAGCTCAGCAGGTCTGACAGCATCTGTGAGGAAAAAATCAGAGTTAACATTTTGGGTCCGGTGACCTTTCCTCAGAACTAATGGTACCTAAGAAAATGTTGGTTTATATGCAGAAGATAGAGTGGAGCAGGGGGTTAGGGGTAAACAGTAGGTGGGGATAGAGCCTAAAGAGAGAGAAAAGCAGTTGGATAGATAAAGGAGTTGACAACAATCTGGCAAGGAGGGTAAATAGCTGTTAATGGGGACTGTTAGTTACAAACAATAGGTAGTGTGTAATGGCAGGCTATGTGATAACAAGGCCTGGTGTGTGGGGTGGGTGGCTAGGACATGGGAGAGCTTAGGCCCTAAAATTATTGAACTCGATATTGAGTCCAGAGGGCTGCAGCGTCCCCAAGCGGAAAATGAGGTGTTGTTCTTCCAGCTTGCACTAACCTTCACTGGAACACTGCAGCAAGCCTGAGACAGAGATGTTGGCCAGGGAACAGGGTAGCGTGTTAACGTGGCAGGCAACGGGTACTTTAGGCTCTTTCTTACGAGCAGAACGTAGATATTCTGTAAAGCGGTCACCCAGTCTACGCTTTATTTCCCCAAGTTAGAGGAGACCACATTGTGAGCAGCGAATACAGTAGACTAGATTCTGGGAGGTTCTGAGGAAGAGTCACCAGACCCGAAATGCTAACTCTGTTTTTTCCTTCACAGATGCTGCCAGACTTCCTGAGCTTTTCCAGCAACTTTGTTTTTGTACCTAGATTCTGGGAAGTGCAGGTGAAGTGCTGCTTCATCTGGAAGGTGTGTTTGGGCCCTTGGATACTGGGGAGGGAGGAGGTAAATGGGCAGGTGTTATACCTTCGCTGGTTGCAGGGGAAGGTACTGTGGGGCTGTAGGGGTGTTTTGGGAGTGAAGGAAGTGAGGGCTAGGGTGTCCAGGAGGAAATGGTCCCTGCAGAAGGCAGCCAAGGGAGGGGAGGGGAAGATGTGTGTGATGGTGGCATCTCGCTGGAGGTGGCAGAAAGTGCATCCGATGATCTTCTGGATGTAGATGCTGGTGGGATGATAGGTAAGGACAAGGGGAACCCTATTGCTGTTGCAGGAGGGTAGAGAGGGAATGAGGGCAGAAGTGCAGGTGATGGGCCGGACCCCGTTGACAGCCCTGGTGACAACGGGGCTGGGGAATCCTTGGTCGAGGAAGGAAGTGGACATTTCGGATGCTCCCTTATCAAAGTGGTTGAACACGTACAGTTTGAAAAGGTAGTTAAAGACAAATTGCATTGAACTAACTAGATTGAGACTTTTGATCAGGTGACATAAATGGTTGAGGAGAGTAAAGTATATGATGTGATGTTGCAAAATGTGCATGATAAAGTACCACATAATTGGTTTGACAGAAAAGTTGTAGCTCATCAAATATAAGGGATGGTTATAGCATGCAAGTTATTTAAGAGACACAGAACAGAGTGTAGCAGTGAACATTTGCTTTTCAAACTTGATAAATGGATACAGCAGAGCTCCCCAGTGCTGGTACTATGAACACTGTTTTTCTGATCTATATTAATGATATAGACTTGTGTGTATAGGGGATAATTAACAAAAGTGGCAGATAATACAAAACTTGGAAACATTGTAAACTGTGAAGAGGATAGTAATACACCTCAAAAGGACATGCTTTGGAATGTGTGAACACATCACAGACTTAATCAGAAATCCGGTGTCATAGAGGTTTACAGCACAGCAAAATACCATTTGGCCCATCAAGTCTGCACTGATCAAAAACAATCACCAAAACATTCTAATCCCATTTTCCAGTACTTAGTCCATACGCCCATCTGCTTTGGCATGACAAGGGCACAACTAAATAGTTTTTTAAAGTTATGAAGGTTTCTTCCTCTACCATCCTTCAAGGCAGTAAGTTCCACCTCTGGGTGAAAACATCTTCCCTCAAATTCTCTCTAAACTTGTTGAAGTATTGAATATAACAGTAAGAAAGTGCTGTTGAATTCATACATTATGTCACAGAGACAGAATTGCAGAGCGTGCGATAAAAAATCCTGTACCATACCATACATATATAACAACTGCACTGTCCAAATATCACATCATTGCCCAATGCAATTTTTGAACTTTCTCTCTGGCACGTAACATAGCAGATTGTTCTCATTTTCATATTTGTTCTAACAGATGCCCATACTGCAGCAGCCTGACAGCTGCTATACAACATGCAATGGGCAGTTTATTCTGTGGAAATATGCCAACAACGTTCTTTTTCTTATCTTTTTATTTCCATTGTCTATTTTTCAAATTCCTTTTCTAGCTCAAGCATATTCCACAGTATTGCAGACTATTGTTGTTTCCAGCTCATGGATACTCAGGACATTGTGTTCTAAATCATGACAGTGTTATGTTCAACTCCCACTATTTTTATGACAGCAGAAGATATTGAAAATTCTCAAGAGCTTAAGCAATATCTGTAAAGAGAAATTAATTTTTGAAATCAATCTTCATTAGAATATTCTTTTTCTACCATGCCTGTTCATTTTTAAAAGTCAACAAGTCGAAGAGTGATAATAGGAACTGCAGATGCTGGAGAATCCGAGATAATAAGGTGTAGAGCTGGATGAACACAGCAGGCCAAGCAGCATCATAGGAGCAGGAAAGCTTGACGTTTCGGG